>OU015497.1:131590370-132265370 GCA_907164885.2 Dolomedes plantarius | reverse complement strand
TTTGTTACGTGTTTTAAACGCGAAAAAAATTTGGGGATCAGAAGCTAGTTGCAAGAAAAATAACTTATAACTATCATAATGATGTCGCAACGAAACAAGCCGGGTGTTCGTAAAGAAATGGTATAATATAGTAACTTAGTATACATTTGCTTTTCATGTCTGGATAGATTTTTTAGGAATACTACGGAGCGCACCTGGGAAAGATCTGGGGCGCACAGTTTGAGAACCACTGCTTTATAGGAAGCAATGCTGGCTCAACTAAATGGTGCTTCCATAATAAAGTAGCCAGCAAAACTGAAGTGAATAACAAAAGGCGAATGTCTCATGACAAAGTGTCTTCACGTTAGAAAAAAAAAATTCAGTAGCATGAATGCCACACAGTTTTTCTCTGACGTTAACATATCTAACATACAATTTTAAGTATTTAGTTGATTGGCTGATTTTTGGCATGATATTGTCTTTGCTTGTCTAAGAAGTGCTAAAGGGACAGGAACCTATAGTGCTGATTCCGGACGGCTACAAACACCATACTTGCCAAATGCGTGGGACTCTAACTTGTATACCGGTTAACTTTTTCAGATTAAAGGGTATTAGATGCTTAAAATAGAATAGCAGCTTGTATAACAAATTGGTTTCGATCGAATAATGGTTTGATACTAATATACAGGTAGTATCTCAACAAATTTTCAGTAAACAGGGGGGGGGGGGGGGACTCAACTTGATATTTAGATAAGGTGTGTTCACTATGTGACGATTTTTTTTAACGTGATTATCCGCTAATTTCGTTGCTTTAGGATTTCGGAAGAAAAATATAATAAATAGCATGTATGACAAACTAGTACAACAAGACATAAGTTTATAATTGTTTATATAACATCTTTACAACTTAATACTGAAAAATTTTAACAGATATTTCATAAATCTTTGTTAAAGTGAGTCATTTTGGGAAGGTTCAAACAACTGGTTCTCCTCATTCCGCTTCCTATCCAGGCGAACGTGAAAGCAAATGGTTTTTAAAACTTTTCACTAACCTTTTTTTTTTCGTCCTAAGCACTTAAGCATTTCGTTACTACGGTAACTTAATAAAAAATGTTAGACGATTTAGGACTTTATTAATGGGTATTTTAAAGCGTGCAGAAACCGAATATAAAGTGCCTCCATTAACTGTTATCTGCAGAGAGAACAGAAAATCGAAATTGAAAAAAAAACTTCGCCTTACTAAAACTTTCTAAATTTTCCCTTTATTGTGAGAAAGAATTTACCACGGCAAAACGATACTGTGTATTTCTCCCACCCCCATCTCCACCTTCGCGAAGAGCAACGTTTCGACGAGCGATAAAATATGCCAGGGCATGTTTTCCCCGGGTAGAATTCGGTTTACTTACGAACCATTAAAGGCCATTTCGCTCTTAAAGAAGCAAGAGAGAGAGAGAGAAAAAAAACACTAACGAGCAGCTTTTAGCAGAAATTTGAAACCCGTAAGATGAAACCTTTTATAAACTCATTTCTTTTGTTTCGATGTTGTGGCAACGTTCCGCATGCTTCCATAGTTTTTTTCTTTCTTTCTTTCAGGTGAGTTAATTTCTCCAGAACATCGAAGCAGCCGGATCTCGCACCACGAAAAACAATTCTTCGAAGCTCTTGTAAGAGGCTGCTCGTTTAATTTTATTTAAAACGAAAAACAAAAATAAATCACTGATAAAATAATAATAAAATATTTCCTTAGTATACAACACATCTCTTAAATTCTCTCTAAGTAATCAAACTCAAAAAACAGGAATTTCGTAATAGCAATAGATTAAATCCATAAGGTCGAACATTTTTCATTTCACAATGCATTAGATGCTACATTGTAATGTCACATTGTAACGTTGTGAGGGAAGAGGGGAGGAGGGGGGATAAAGAGAAAGAAATCTTGATCCTCTTGCCATTTTCAAAGGAAAGTCGATACAGAGGTAGCTCGACAAAGAGCCATGTTGTGCTAGCACGACATAAACATAAGCCGTATTACATAGCTATTTCATAGTACAGGAAATGAAAAGCATTTTTTAATTTGACTACGCAAACTGAGAACAGACCTTTCGAAATTATCGGAACTATGTCGTTTTTCTAACCATTTATAACAACAAATGGCTCAACAAATTAAGTAAAAAACGAAGCAGTTACACTAAATAAAGATTTTAAACAAGAAAGAGGGGTAAAATATAAATAAATATTTGGTCCTTTTTCCTCATAATCAAAGTTTCGTTAATTAGATAAATATGAGTACAATTTGTTAGCGATACAGATTTAATACTCAGTGCACCGATGAAGCTATAACAGTCTGAGTAACAACATATAAAAAAAAGTAAAACAGGTAAAGGCTCAAATTTTTTAAAACAAAACTTTAATAATTAAATTATTAAACAATCTTGAATCAAACGATTAATTTTGAATAATCATTTGATTCAATAAGAGGAAAAATTAGAATCATGTTTTTTATTATTCATCTGGTTACTCTAAACGAATTTATGGATATATTAAGAAGGTCCGGAACTCAAAAATCTCCTAAAAGTTTTTTATTTTCATGGCTTAAAAGAAAAGTAGAATTTATTTATTTTTTTTTGGGGGGGGGGGCAGCAGAAACCGCATGTTTTTACGATGATTTCATGGCCACATACAATACTTTTATATCTAAATGTCTATTATGGGTACCCTGCTGCTCATCTGTACTTTAAATTTATTTACTTCGGGATACAATTTTTCAGAAAAAGACCTTCAAAAAAAATTGTACTTAAAATTCCTTAAAAGATACTTAAATGATACAAGTACATCGCCCTATTTACATTATACTGCCTTCGGAAATTCCAATTTAGAGAAAAATTCTGAAAATATTTTACTTGAAATAGATATTAATAAGAAAAAAAATTTCGCCCTTAAGAGTGATAAAAATTTTATTGATAAAATTTCCATAAAATCTGAGGGGGAAATATATTTTAAACTTCTATGCACAAACGTGAAAAAATTATTTAAACAGAGTTTATTCGTTTAATAAATACATATCTAGGTCTAAACAAGCTTAAAATTTCGAATGTTGGGGGGGGGGGGGGACTTCAAATTGGTCCAGTATTTTTCTTATATGTACAATGATCATCAAAGACATATTTGACGAAAAAAAAATCTATGAAAAATGTGCAAAAGGAAAAAGGCAAATTTTTCTGCTCCGGACCCTTTTAAAATAGCTGTAAAACAGCGTCTACAAAAGGCAGAATAGAAAGTAAACTTGGATAGGAAGATAAAAGATTAGACTTTGATAGTTATGTAAAAGTGAAAAAAAATCGATATTTACTGCGTATGTGACTCTAAAAAGCTCGCAAATTGCTATAAAAACTTTTTAATACGCCTTTCTTCGATCTTGCAGCAAATGGAAGAGAAAAAAAAACAAAGCATATATTTCGACTTCATTCTTACAGTCATGGTTTGTTAAGCAAAGAGAACGAGTGTCTGAGATTTAAGACGCTTCTCCGAACAACAAAGGTTCACAGCTGCTGGCCAAGAGAAGTTTAAAATGTGTAACACAACGATCACACCATTAAATAACGAATAACTTTACAATAGCGCCAGAACGAAGAAAAACCGGCGGTCTGCCTCTAACCCCTTTCTAATTCTTTTTGAGTCCAGGGAGAATTTAAAGCTCAGTGAAAAATCACGGCGTTGAATGGATTAGCGCACCTGTCCCGTCAACAGAATTTCAAAGTTCCTTTTTTAAACAAGCTGTGAAGCATCATGACAAATAGACCTGATGCACTACATGGTTTGATTTGTTTAAGAGAAAAATTAGCATCATGCTTCTAGGATCCGCGTGGTTACTCTAAGCCAGAGATACTCAAACTGCGGCCCACCGAACTTTTATGTGCGGTCCGAGACACTCATCAGGTGGGTGCTTTTGTAAACATAATTTTGGAAATTTTGGAGCCCTGCAAAAATACAAAAATATACAAAAATGTGCTCCCTGCTGCTCATATTGTTTGCATCAACGTATCTTTGTGGATCATCCAATTCCAAAATGAAATATGTGAAAAACGTATATAGAAATCGAGTTACTGATTCTTACCTTGATGAGAGTAGCATGTAGCAGGTATAAACCTGATTTGTCTAAAATAGTCAAAAGTTTGTCTCAAAATAAAAAAATCACACTCATTTTCAAATAAACGGTGAACACATTTAGATTTTGAGTTTTATTTTTTTATGAGTTATATTTTATTATGAGGTATAGTGTACTATGTTGAGGCCCGCGTAACACAGCAAAAATATGCATGTCGCCCGAGAAAAGAGAAAAAAAAGATTGAGCATGGCTGTTCTAAGCGAAAAACAGATATTTTAATTTTAGCAAAGTAACAAGAGCCCACTAGGCGAAATTTCAACGCCCGGTGAACGATAGAATTCCCCAAAGTAGTAATCCTTCCGTTAGCCTTCCGATTTTTTCACGGAGTCTCTCGGAGCTACAGTTTTCCCATTCTCATACTCCGCGTTCCCACAGATATAAAATGGCTCACCTATTCGGGTCTATCGAAATCGAGACCTCGCCGAAAGCACTCCGACCCCCCCCCCCCCGGACTAACGAATTTGAAAGTAACAGCAATTCGCTGTTCCCTAAACCTTAAAAAAGGAGAAAAAAAATATGGAGCAATGAACGCTTTTAAAAGAAAAATCTGATCTTCGGTTTCGGCACGAACTCAACCCATTATGGCTGACACAAGTAAAAATTGACAGCGCTTCACTGAACGTGCTTCTTCGAATCGCAGAGCGACGCTGGGATTTGAGAAGGGCGTCTTAAAACTCTTTCAGGAACGGAGAGTCTCTTGTATACTTTGCTCTGTTTACCCGGAGGAGAAAACAATGAAAGGTAAACACTCGACACGTAATCATGCGTGCCCGAAGAGCGGCCACCGAAGACACGTCACTATCCGATCTCTCTCGTCCATCCTCGTGTTTTTCTCGTCTCTTTCAGATACACCTTCTAGCGGGATGGCAACGGGCCAAGAGTTTATAGGGAAAAGATGGCATCTCAGTACGTCTTTCTTATTTCAAAAAGATAAATTTAATTTACATTGAATAACGCAGATTCATGGCAGTCTGCCACGCTATCTCACCATTTCGGAAGTTTCAGAGATACTCTGAGTTCAATACATTTTCCTTCGAAATAACCCTCGGATTATTGAAGCTACAGCTCAAACCAATCACGCAGTCACGTCATTACTTAAAAGTTTCTTTCACGCCTGGGAATCAAAACAGCGGACAAGTCGACTGAAACTTCTGTACTAGCATTGTCCGAGTATTTTTCTCTCTGTATAAAACAAATTCCATTAAATTAATGGTTCCAGACTGGCAATAGAGGTGTCAATGATAAACATCTAATTTGTCGGTAAAACAGAAATAAAAGGTGTAACTCCAGCATTCTGTAAACGTCGGGTTTTAAAAGAGATTTGCAGTAAGAGGTCAATGTATTTGAGTGTTTGATCTAAAGACGGTTACAGTGCATGGTACTTTGGGAACCTACTGAAAAGGCTGTGGAATGGCATGGTGAAATCATGGCTTGTAAATGTGCGGGAAGAAATGGGGAATAAAGGTTTAATAACTTCCCAATAAAAGGGATAACAAAACGAAACCAAAAAAATGATCTGTTCCTTCGAAAATATGAAAATAAGTACCTAAAATCGATCTGTTAATTTATTCAATAAAAATGTTCCGCTTTAAAGTCAATCATTAAATCATTTTAAAAAGAGAAGACAACCACTTTTCCAAAACTCGCTTCAGAAGTTCAGTCAAAGACAAAATATTTTCGAATAACATTTTTTTTTTCCAATATCTATCAGACGGACACAAGAAGATAGATCGCATTAAAAGTTTCAAAGCAAATGTGTAATAACAAAGAATTAACTTGATTAGCAAAATCAGAGAAAAAGATAATCTGTGCTTCCAAGTAGCTTAAAGATTAGCTTTTGCACTGAAGATACGAATTTAGGTATATACTCCCCATATAAAGTATGCTAAAAAATGGCCTCTTTTCTCTTCTTACAAGCATAATATTTATTAATACCAACATTTATAGGATACTAGTCATTTTGAATCGGATATAAAACTGAACATTTTAGAGCACACAAACCCATAATATATATTTCTTCTACTAGAAACCATGCTTTTGATGGCTAGAACATGACCCATGGTCTAAATGGAAAATTTCTCTCTCTCACTCTCTCGGGAAATAGTTTCCACCGAGCAATGTTTTAAACGCATACGTTCCCTTCCAATGCTTATGAACATGTATCTTGAAACGAATGCCTTGTTCGCTGTTGCGAGCAGCTAAAAGCCCCACACCATTAAAATGTTCTCCTTAAGGACACGAGTAAAAGTACCTATAGCAGCTGGTTCATTCAGACAGAATTTTTTAACATCCGGGAATGTCACTCTAAAATACTCGTCGGCCTTTGTTAGAATTTCTCTGACCTATTCTTTTCCGTTCCTTTACATACTATGTGAGTTTATAATGGTCTCTCTGGGTTTAATTTTACATGTTATTACATTTAAAAAAAATTAATGTAACCTCCATTTCTTGAAAGTACTTGCGAAATTCATTATATCTGTCAAACAATTTTTTTCTCGCTGTATGCATGAAAATTAGCTTTGACTTCCGAAGTGCCAATTTTAGTTCCCGTGTGCTTTTTTTTCTCCATATGTAAGTTTGACGCAGATGTTTTATATCATCCGAAATGACGTCCAATTTCTAGAAAACTTATGCTAACCGCATGCCAAGCTTGAATTTTCCGCTTTTCGTGCTCTGAAAAGTTGCCAAAGCCACGTCTTCCTCCCGGTTCTAAATTGAAATTATGATCGTCAATTTAATGCCAAAAATTGAGTAAATTCATTACAACATTCAATTTATTTGACATTCAACAATGAAAATTAGGTCACATATGCAAAATTCATTGGCGCAATAATTTTTTGGTCCCACAAAAAATTATTAATAGTTAAAAGTTTAAAAATTTTTAAAGCACAATAACTATTCCAGGTTAGCAAGAATATTATTTTTATAAATAAACTAGCTGAATACCCGTACGGAGTACATTCATAATTCATATTCCCCTACGGAGTACATTCAAATTAAATACAATGGTCAATCTATGCAATTAATGCATATATATATATATATATATATATATATATATATATATATATATATATATATATATATAGTAAATACAACGATACAATGTATGCAATTGATGTAAAAAAAACAAAGAAATATATTTATAAAAAAATCGTAACGGATATTTTTATGGACAAAATAATGTAGAAGAAAATAATCAAACTAAATCTAATAGAACATACTAAAGAATATATTGCAGTTAATATAGTACAGTTTGAAGAACATATCTTTTACTGTATTTTAATATTTTTTTTTTTTGATAATGTCCAATCGTCTGTCGCAAGAAAAAAAATATTTTTTTGTCTCTTTCGTTGTTCTGCACGTGACGCAAAATTAGTTTAAAATATCCCAAAAAGAAAAGAAACCACGTGATCAACATTTAATTAATAAAATTCTAAAAATATCTTTAAAAATTCCCCAAAAATCAGAAAATCGAGGTAAAAAGGTTCGAAAAAGATTTCATTTTAAAGGAATTTTTATGATATTTTTCGTGATAATTATTATAACCCTCAGATTATTATTTTAAATGCAAACTTTAAAAAAGTTACAAACACAACTTAAAAATTTAATTAAAAAAAAATCTAAAAATTTTTCAAAAATCTTTCTTAGTGCACCCCTACACTATAAGAAGAATCGCCGTGCAAAATTTCAGCCCTTTAGGTCCTGCGGATTGGTCTGTGCTTTATATGTCAGTCTGTAAATTAGTTACTGTCAGTAAATCAGAACTGTTTTGTAAACATAGATAATGCGAAATATATGCTGTTCTTTCAGTTTTATAATTCGTATTGCAAAATTAGAATAAAACTGGAACGCTATTTTTACGAAATTAGAATCATGACGACTTAGTCTCTCAGAGTATGAATTACGTACAAATACTTGAAGCTACGTTATTATTATATCAATGTTTATCTATATGCAAGACAAATCATTCAAGTTCTCGGATCCACTGGTGTCAGAGCATCAGAGGCTACCCTCGATTCAAGTTAATTGATCGTACAAAACACTTTGAAGAAAGTTTTGAATGAACGATGAACAAAACGAGAAAAAATTTTATCTACTAAGAGTTTAATTGCATGCACAATCCTCCTTACAATATCTACACATTTTTTCCTAATAAATAAAATAAAGCCCAGAAAGACACAATTTCAAGGGTTTATAGCAATGGTACGCAAACTTTTTTTACCGCGACCGTCTTTCTTTAAATAAACATCACTCAACCCCAACGAATTTTTTTTTGTAGAAGCAAAATTTTAAAAATTACGTAAATGCTAACAAAAAAATAAGTACCCAGAATTTGACAACTATTTTGAAAATCTAGATTTGAAAATCCAGTCTCCCACAGATAGGTAGAAGCAATTAGAAGCAATGTAAGTGTAGTCTTCTGCTGAAGAGATTTTTATTTTAAGAATGACTCTTTTTTAACCTTCATAACACATTTTTTTAACATATAAAAAATATAATTAAAAACATTAAAAATATGTAATTACAGAAAATTTAAAGTATATTTTTAATTAAATAATTCAATATGATATAAATTTACTTTAGACTATCCACGGACCCTCAAATTTTTTAGCGACCGTCTTGTGGGCACAACCCACAATTTAGCACACCACTGGTTTAGGGAATAGCAAGGTGAGTTCATCAAGGACGATAACAAAGCAGAAAGGCGGTGTCGAGACGTTCATAATGAAGATATAAGAAGTCACTTCAGTTACTTCAGAATAAACGAAAAGCTATTGGATGTACGCATTTTCTTTATGTGTTTGCATGTGCTATGCAGGAACAAACGAAGATTGAGGATATGTAAAATTTTGTGAAAAAGAAAAAAGGCGATCAAGCTGTATAATTTTCAATTGTTTTCTTCGTGCCTGTAAAATCCCTTCCTCCTTCACGGTAGTACAAAGGCAGGAAAACTAACTCACTGCCGCGATCCTATTCATGACATCGGTGAAAACATTAATATTCTAGGTCAGAGCTCCGCAACCTATTATCTTCCACGACACAACAACGTTATTTCGATAATTCCGCGGCACACCACAAGAAAAAGCTTGCAAATACATAAATTACAATAAATACGTATATGTTTTTATTAGATAAAAAACCCAATAAAATAGCTATATGTATCAAGATAATTATAATCCTTTAAGTTTTAAATAAATTATTTTGAATTGTACACCAACACAAGAACAAAAATATAAAGTTATAGTTTACAAGTAAAAAAAAAATTCTCTTTAAATTTTTATATTAAAATTTGTTTTTTGGTCTTTACTGAAGCCTAATAAATCAAAGTTAATTTTAAAATAACTAATTTATTAATGAGATATTTGATCTTGTTTTGATGAACATATGTGCATTTTACATTTGGCTCTATATTAAAAAGAACTACTCGAAGTTCATGGTCAAGACCCTTTAAACACGATCGTTTGTCATTTTTAATTAGAACCAGTGTGGAAAAGCTTTATTCGCATAAGTATGTCGTAGAAAAAGGGAGCAAAATTGCAATGGCCTTGTCAGAAATTGCAGGATATTCTTTCTTAACTGAAATCCAGAAATATGACGCTTGAGCGTACATACAATGTATGGTAACAACATGTTTTTGTTTTGTGTATAATTTCGACCCAGAGAAATTACATATTAGCAAAAAGTTAGAGGAATATTTTACTTAGAAAAATTTCAAACTAATGCGGTAATTATTTTTTTAAATTATTATTATCGATAAAATCACAACGGCACAGTCAAGATCACCTCGCGGCACACTAGTGTGCCACGGCACAGCGATTGCGGAGCACTGTTCTAGGTTACGCCCATCTCTCCAAGGAACCGATCTGTAACTGATTTTTTCGACAAGAGTGTAAAGGCATGTATATCACAAAAATAAAAATATACTAGTACATCTTTTAACAAGATAAAATTATATATCTTGTTAAAACTTACAACTTAAACTTAAAACTTACTAGGAGGTGACTGACAATTCACCTCCTAGCAATTTTACGCAAGTCTTTTTCAGATAGTGTCCGGTGATCGTCTGCGCCGTTAAAACGTCAGTAGGCCAGGGAGAGAGAATGAACTATTTATCCTTTTTGTGGTTTTGACGTTAGTTATCGGCATAGTTCGCTCTATATGAGGTTTCATAAAATAGATCGAGATCCACAGAACGCCGTAGAGATACTGAGAATGTGCCACACCCTGAACATCAACATAACCATGGTTAACGAGCTGAGTAAAGGTAAAGATAGAGACAGAGACAGAGAGGGGAGGGGGAAGTAAAAATCGAACCAAAATAGAGACAACAGAGGTCAAATGAAAAGAGTTACTAGCAGTACGTTTAAATTTTTTTTTTAAATAAAAATATATATATTTGTATGTGTGAAATTTCTCTAGCTAGCCAGCCCGCTAAACGTCCATATTTTGTCCAGAACCGATTACAGACTCCATAGAGAAGAAAGCCCCTTTTCGAAGGCCTTCCTTAAAACGGCCACTTTTTTTTTTTTCGGAACCATTACTGGCCGCTGTAGAGAAGTTTCACTGTATATGGTATATTTGATATATACTGTAGGTGTGAAAGGTAAAAGTTAGTTTCATGTACTTTAGTCTCGTATAGCGATTCTAGGTCAGAAAAGAGTATAAAGGACGTAAGGCTATTCGAAGTAAAACGCTAACTACCGCGAAAAAAGAAAAAGAGAGAGAAAATAGAAAGAAAAAATACGAGAGCTTCTTGCATTTACAGCAAGAAACGGAGAACCTAATTTGCATTCGGCACATGTCGCTTGTTTTACACATTAAACATACTTACTTGAAATTGAAGAAGAGAAAACGAAACGCAGAGAAAATTCAAATACACCGATTGCCACAGATTTGCCAGAGCATTTCGACATTTGTACAAACGGATATACCGATTTAACGAATCTAGCACTTTAAAGTACCAAGCAGCAACTGTCTAACTTCGGAACTCGAGTATTTCCCAAGAAATTGAAACCCATATAATCCCAAAAAACTATTACGTACCTATAAAAACATCGAGCTGTTAAATGAAGTCCTGGATACTCTTAGCTAACGACTATGAAATTCAACAAACATTTTTTCCCATCTTTAATTTCTACTTTTGTTAGATTTCAGAGGTGTAGAACACATTTAAATCTTTAAAATTTTAAGAGTAAATATGTGCGAATATGACGTTTATTAGTTATGTTTGACGTTTATTAGTTGACTCTTATCTAAAAGATGTACCTAAAATATGTCTGCTAATATGTCTGACAAATATAGATACTGGATGTTTTTATATGCTCAGCGGAAGAAACGAAACAGATGTGACGAAACTATTTTTTTCAATGATTCGTAGCTATATAAACTATGTATAGTAAGGATATATTACAGATGTTACATAGATGTCGTTAGTTATGAAGAAAGGCTTCAGTCTCTCAAAAATGGAAGCTCATGATTAAACATTCGGTAACCCACTACGAAGTAAGGCCTTGTTCACATAGCGTTCATCAGCGTTAAGGCTGCTATGTACAGCTCAGATTCAAAATATTAGAATAATTGAGAAAAAGTAATAAGGAAGAAATTATTTTCCATTTATTTATTTTTGATGCTAAGTAAATACAATTAAATTTCTTATAAATTAAATCTGGAATGTTTAGATAAGATTTTAACATTTACAAAATATAAAATACAATAAATTAGGTATACAACAGCTTTCTGAAACACATCAAAATATTAGAATAAAATTTAGATTGGTTCAAAATATTAGAATATTTTATTTTACGCAAAAATATTACCTTATGAATATGAAGTAAATGGCAGTTAATATTTTGTAGCATCTCCTTTAGCTTTAATAATAGCGTACAATCGATCTTGCATACTATATACAAGGTGTTTACAAACATTTCTATCAATATTAGCCCAAATAGACTTTATACGTGCCACTAACTCAGTTTTACTTGAAAGAGGATTTTCTTGAGTTTTTTCTTCATTATACCGCATAAGTTTTCGATGGGATTAATATCTGGCGAGTTTGGTGGCCAAGGAAGTACCTTAATTTTACGGTGGCGGAACCAATTTTTAGTTGATACCGAGGTATGTGGTGACGCTAAATCTTGTTGAAAGTTGAAATCATCTTCAAATAAATCTTCTGATGATGGAATCATGTAATATTCCAAAATTTCTTGATATATCTGAGAGTTAACCTTTTCGTAGACGATGCATAACTTTCCAGGTCCTTCTGCGCTCATGCAACCCCAAACCATGACCCTAACAGCAAATTTTACCGAACGTTTGCAGTTGTGAGAGGTACACGAGATTCAAATTTAAGGAGACGTCTTAATGTTCTCGATTTAGAAACTTCAACTCCTTCTTCTTTCCATTTTCGGTGCAAGAATCGCACACTTTTAAAACGGTTTTTCTTAACTATTCGCTTCAGTTTCCTGTCATCTCTAGCAGATGTGTTTGGTTTTCGGCCGCCATTTCGGCGATTATTTTGAAATTTTCCATTTTTTGCATATTGTGTTAGTATTTTACTAACGCTTGATTGTGAACAATGTAAATAATTCACTATAACATTGATTTTTACCGTGCCGATAAAAATCAACCATACGAAGTTTTAATAGATTCAGGAATATCACTCACACGACCCATTTTAAGACGAAAAAGCAAACAAACTGCAAAAAGAATACTGATTTTAAATAAAATCGTCTGAATTTAATCAATGATGCCACCAATTCTGAATTGGTGATAATTAAAGGAGAATTAATGTGAAATATTCTAATATTTCGAACCACTTGAATAAATATTCTAATATTTTGACTTTTCAGAATAATTTTTTTTCAATTAATCTTTTCAAAAATTATATTAATTTTAAGATAATAAATAAGTTTAATCAACAATAAGTTCTTAATAAAAATATCGTTTGCATATTTGCATTTAAAGACATTAAATTACCAAATGATATTTTCAATTTGTAAAAATATGTAATTATTCTAATATTTTGAATATGAGCTGTACTAAGAAAAATCGTATTTCCCTTTTACTCTTCTTGCAGACTCTTGTGGTGGGAGGAGTCCAGTTGACAGTTCGAGAATTCCACCTCCCTTAGGATTGCCATTTTGAGGAATTGTAATGGCTCTCTCTCTATAGGGGGGTTAAGCACTGCCCCCAAATTTTTTTTATTTAAAATATATTTTTGTCAGCTATTTACAGGTACATAAATGCTGATAATCAAATAAAATTGGTATTGTCAGATAGCCTGAACTTTTCTGCAAAGCACTACAGGATTCATTTAATAAATTTCGTCCACCGAAGGAATTTATGAGCGGTTAAAACTCACTATACCAGATTTTTCCCCGAATAATTTAAATTTTAAAATATTAATTGCATTTTAAAAAAAAAAAAACGAAAAATGTACACAAATGTATAATTTCTTTCTCTATGACGGAGTACAATTTTTAAAAAAAAACCTTTGAATCCAAGTCGGAAATCCGTTTTTAAATCTTCTCCATAGGTTAACATTGAGGTGAGAGAAAACAATGGGGTTAGTACATAGCAGCCTTAACGCTCTTCGCATCGAAAAAGTTTTAACCAGTTACAGACCTCCAAACGATTAGCCACGAAATTGTTAAGGTCTGAGATTGGTTAGAAACATTTCGATGCGGCTGACGCTGACGGGCGCAATGTCAACAAGGCCTTAGCCCTCATGACCTTTGGTCGGAGAAGCTGTTATGCGTAAAAGCCTAATCTAAAGGTACCCAATGATGCGTGGTGACCAATCATAGAATTAACAAATGCTTTTCATTCATGGACTACATAGTTTCTTAGTAGCATCAAAAGCTAAGATACGCTACATAAATACATTTTTTTTTTTTTTTACACGTCTGCGTATTGAATTCTCAATCGTACTTATGATCCCACCAAAGAAAGCAGGAATTTTTTCCGAACAGATTTCCTTCTGCACAACTCAAAGCTTTAATGCAACGCGCGAGGAACAAAGAGCGCAGTGGATGTATTCCTAACTATTATGGAGTGGAATTTCCCTCTCCATCGGTCATTTAGGACGCGGGTTGAGCCCTCCGACACACTCTCAGTGGGGGCTGGAGAGAGAGAAGAAAAAAGTCAAATATTTTTATTACTGGCTTCCTTCCTCCACCCTTATCAAAAATCAATTTTGGTCGAATGGATCGCTCGCCAACGGCCAACCCCCCCCCCCCTTTCCCCGCTAAAATGTGAAAGTTCCCCCAGACATTTTATGAAAAATTGGAAGAAATGAGTGAAAAAGTAAAGAAAAGATAGAGGGGGAGAGGAGGCCATGCTGTCCATTTCAAAGGCCATTCTCGAAAGGTCTCGCTGCTCACATATTGATTTCAAAATGAAGTATTGAACTTTATTTTTTTTTTCCACATTACTATCGTAATAGGGGTGATACGAGGTATATGAAATACAAGGAAAACACTCCAATGCAGAAAGTCTTGTTTTACAAACTAGAAAATTTAGAAAAGGAGAAAAGTTACTTTCAGTGTAAAGAATAAGAATCATTAAATGCGAAACGTTAGTTTCTAATGTCAGTATGAAAAGTTAAAGCATAGAAAAATGTTAGCCTTAGTGTCAATATGAAAAGTAATAAAATTTTACTATTTTACTTTACATACAGGTATAGCGATAAAACGGTGGCAGAATTTCAGTATAAATGAGAAAATTTAAAAATTTTGAGAAACACTCTTTTCGTGCCGATGTTAAATATAATAAAGCAGCAAGTTTTAGATATAACATGATAATAATCGTGCTTGTGTGTGTGAATGTTGGGTTAAAAATATAGTTTTAGTATTTATTTCATACAAAGGACTTATAATATGGAGGAATAAAGAGGAAAGTTTCAGAGTCGTAACAAAAAGAAACATTATTGCAGGATTTTTATAACTTGTAAATTTGGTAGAAAGCGTTTCATTTTCCAAAAGTCTGAGCAGATCAATCGAATTCAGCCATCTGTAAAACAACTGATAAGATTTCAATCTATAACTAGTAATATTTAGTTAAGGCGATCTGCGGCCGGACGATGGCCAAATGGTTAGGGCGCTGGCCATTGACTATGAGAGTCTGTGGGTTCAAGTCGCACTCCTGGCATTAACGTTTGTGGCCGTTCGGAATCGATATTAAGTAGTAGGTCCTGATCTAATTAAGCCCTCGTGTGGCAAAAGTTGACCGTAGCGCTCCAAACCAAGCAAAGCCAACTTAAGACCATCTGCTACACGACTGGAGTGACGTCCGAAGAGTACTCTTACAGAAGAGCATTTACCACTACAAAAATATTTCAAAATGCAGGGAAACATCCAATTTACAGCTCTGGTGACATACCTTTCGAAGCAAAATCAAGCTTATATAATTTATACCTGTCAACAATCTTAAAACCAACTAAACTAAAAGATACTCCCCTGTGTAACATATAAAAATGACTAAAAAGCGATAGGTTGCTAGCCTAAATTATGATTTGCCAGGGCTTTTCAAAATTAGCAGCATACGAAGTACGCGATACAAAACAATGTCAAACGAAACTTGCTCATGGCTATAAGCAATATTTTCTATGGAATATGTACCACAACTTAGATAAGGTAGAAACCCTCCCCCCATTAATTTTATTCAGTTATGCGATACAGGGAGATCAATGTTTTGACCCTCTGAACGGGCAGCTCTTCAGTAAGCATATTTACCCTTCGTTTAATCACTTTCACAACTTTTGAGATTTTTTTTTAATCTTTATTATTTAACTTGATCAAACTCTTTATCGACTAGACTAGACCTTTTGCGAGATGAGTTTTAAAAAGCTCGGTAATCAAATCCACAAGCTCACAAACAGGATGTTTTCCGACACACGAAATCGAGCACTTTAACTAGCTTCAATCCCATGATACTCTGTACGAGAACAGAAGGTCGGACACTCAACGACAGCACCAGAAAGTGGTGATAAATGACCGAATACCCCGATTATGACAGACAATTTAGAACAAAGCGAAAGCAACTACGTCCTATCCACCACGGGAGAGAAAATCCCTTTCCAAACTGCCTGCAACTCCGTAGCATGACGTGGATTGCACAGAAAAGCATATACTGTATTTAAGTAGGGTTTTTAGAGGATGGAAGGACGCACGTGTGTCTTTAACGTTTTTGACATATGGCTATGCTGTACAGAAAATTATCCACAGAAGTGGACGAGTGACTGCTATAAAAGATGCTTCAAGCTTACTAGGTGCATACATACACTCAAGAGCCAAAACATTATGACCATCCCTACATTTTGCAATGAATTCGCCTGGATGACGTGGAAGGCACGTGATCAGGTGGAAGTGGTATTTAACTGCTGCTGGAGAGTCTGAAGAATCATTCTTTTACTTACTTCTGTGTGTGATGGGAAAGGCTGCGGATCTAAGCGACTTTGATAAAGGGCAGATTGTAATGGCTCGAAGGCTCGGAACAAGTATTTCCGAAACTGCACGACTCGTGGGTTGTTCGCGACCTACAGTTGTTAACACTTATGCAAAGTGGATGAATGACGGTGAAACCAGCAGTAGACGACATGGTGTTGGACGTCCACACGCTATCAAAGAAAAAGGTCGTCGGAGACTGTCTAGCATGGTGAAGCAAAACCGGAGCCAGGCAGTGGCTCAGCTGACAGCCCAATACAATGCAGGGCCAAGTAGAATAGTATCGCAGTACACTGTTGGATATGGGGCTACGCAGCAAACGTCCCACAAGTGTGCCTTTGCTGACCAAGCGTCATCGCCAACTGCGCCTGCGCTGGACCCGGGAACATCGCGACTGGTCCATGGATCAGTGGGAGAGAGTTGCCTGGTCAGATGAATCACGGTTTGTCATTCATCACGCCGATGGTAGTGTCAGGATACGCCGTCTTTCAGGCGAACTGTTGCTCCCTCAATGTACAGTAGGTCATACACAGGCCGGTGGTGGCGGAATTATGCTTTGGGGGACGTTCTCTTGGCCGTCTCTGGGACCCGTGGTTGTGGTAGAGCAGACCATGAATGCTACAGGGTATCTGAACATCATTGCGGACCAGTTGCACCCTTACATGGCCTCTGTTTTTCCAGCTGGAAATGGAATGTTCCAACAGGACAACGCCCCGTGTCACAAGGCTAAAATTGTGTTGGAGTGGTTCCAGGAACATGGTGCAGAATTCCAATTAATGTCCTGGCCGCCTAACTCACCGGATCTCAATCCGATAGAACACATTTGGGATGTCATGGGATGGCAGCTCAAAGTTCAAAGACCACCAATTCGCAAAATCTCGGATTTGAGTGACCGTTGCTTAAACATCTGGTACAATCTGTCTCCGGCCATCTTCCAAGGACTTGTGGCATCCATGCCAAGGCGGGTTGAAGCTGTGTTGCGCGCCAAAGGTGGGCCAACTCGTTATTGACAGGTGGTCAATGTTTTGGCTCTTGAGTGTATATGCTTTAATTAAACTAGCTCTCTTTACGAGTATCCTTTCATGCAAAGTTTTGCAGTATAACACATTACGGTGTTCAGAAAAGTAACTGAAATAGAGCAATTGGGTGTGTGCATATTTCTAAGGGAGAAAAATTGCTTATCTTCAATATGTTCTGTGCAATCTTGTGCGCTAGATTCAAAATTAGAAATAAGAAAGAAATTGAAATTTTCCACCACATCAAGATTAACTGATACTTTGACTGTATCACTAAGTAGTCATATAGAAGCACTAGCGACAATGTTCTGAAATTAAAAAAAATAGTGGGAAAACACGTTGGAGAAGGAACGTATAAACTCGAATATATAGTATAGACTCCGAATATTCGTGGAATTTCGAATACAGATGAATTTGAGACTTCATGAATTTGCGCACAGAAAGCTAATGCAGTTTTATTTTATGTTTGCCTGGGAATGAAAGAAAATTTCTTGAGTTAACGCAATCATTATCTTACATTTGTAAGAATACTGATGTTCATACATCAGAACATCAGTCTGATGTCAGAACATCAGTATTCTTACAAATACTGATGTTTATTTGTAAGAATACTGATGTTCATACAAATGTCATAGGCCGTTAGCAATGGTTTCTAACAGACAGCTGCAAATTCAGAGAAAACTTTAAAAAGAGAAGGCTTTAAGTTACCGAAACGTCCCGAAGTTGGTGAAAAAGTGACGTGCCTATCTCATTGTATCACATATACCTTTATAAGCCCTGCGTGATCCTCGGATTTCACCGGAGCCTGGACTTATGCTTGAGGAGCACCAGACAAAACTGAACAGTCAAATTGATTGCAAACTAAAAAGACCGCCCTCGTTCAGCATGATCAGAATTAAGGTCTGTTCACATACAATCTGTCAGGGTAAGTTTTTTTAACGAATCATATGCCAATCACTGACCCATTAAACCAATCAGCACCAACGGACTCTTTAACGCTGACACTGGATTCTATGTGAACAGACCCTTACAAATAAACCGGAAAAAATATCGCTAACACTGCGCATCTCTTTTCCGGGTATACTCCCACCCGAGTGCCCGCACTTCGAGACGTTCGGTGGCAAAAACCGTCCGAAAAAAACGCGCGACTGAAGAAGAAAAGAAACCCCTGTGGCACATTCATCAAACATTTTGTAATACGATTACCGGGAAATCAGACTCGGAAGGAGGAAAAAAAACGGGGTAATTACGGTGAAAGTGGAGGAGGTAATTAACCAAAAAAAGGGAAATTTATCGTCTGTATTAGCTCATTGCCAGCCTCGCCTAACAGGGGATAAATAAATATATATGAAGAAAAAGAGACCCGTCCGTAAATGAAAGAGCGCATCACGGGCCTTAATCCAGTTATGGGATTTTTTCCCCCATCTCGTTCCATTTGATAGCAGCTGCCATTAGGCAGAGTAGTTGTTTGACCGTCCTCCCATTTAAAGTCACTCTACTCCTTAATAGCTCGGAATGGAGAGCATACGTTTTTCTTCTTTATTTTAAGCAAGAAACTTCATCCGGCTTTACGAAAGAAATAATTCAATTTAGAACCACGAAGCGAGAGAGGTACGATGTAGCGTTTCGGGCGATGTCAGTCCGAACGTTATTTTGGTACAAAAAAATTCGGAGCTAGAATTTCTTCTTTCTCGTAGATGGTTTATTTCTTTTAATATACACTATGAGATTTTTTATGAAAAAGTTTAAATTTAACAAGAATTTTCCCTGTTTGAAAAACCATGTCACATTCGAGACAAAACAGTAGTATGAGAATGACAAATCTAACTTGGTCTCATTGATTGTCGCTTCAACAACAGTATGTCTAATGGCCTGACATTCATCGTTACGATCGACAAGAGTAAGGATTTTCATATCTTTTGCTTGTACGTTCTTAAAAAATTACATGTTAAAAAACGCAATTTGTCTTCCAGTTTTAGCTATTTTTAAAGTGAAAGAATATTTAATGCAAGAATATACAGGGTGTTTCAAAATGAATTTTCCGATTTTAAAAAAAATCATAACTATTCACCTTTTAATCTGTTTTGATCGAATAATGTATAGTCAGAAAGAGGGAAATCTCGAGTTTCACACAATTGCCGATAAGTAGTGCTAACGCCCTTCCTTCACCCGCCACTTCAGTGTTTGTAAAGATGGCAACTGCACAACAGAAATCAAAGAATCATCCGATTTTTTAAAAAATCATAACTATTCATCTTTTAATCTGTTTTGATCGAATAATGTATTGTCAGAAAGAGGGAAATCTCGAGTAATCCACTTCAGTGTTTGTAAAGATGACTACTGCACAACAGAAATCATTTGTCTTCTACGCTTTGCGAAGTGAGAGTCCGTAACAACTGTTCAGTGTGATTTTCGTCGGCAAAACCCTGGTAGATTGAAGTTCCTACCTCTCAGAGCATTAGGCGATGGTATGAACAATTCCAAGACACGGATTGTCTATGTACTCATAATAGCCGTGGAAGCAGTGTATGCAAACATGCTCGCAGAAGTTTGGGAAGAATTTGCCTACCGTATATACATGTCGTGCATACAAAGGTAGGCATATTGAGCACCTTTAATTTGGTTTGTAAAAAAAATCTATGATTAGTCATGTAATATAAAATTAATTTTAAGCTTCTATGTTCAATATTTTTCATAATATACTCATTTCAAATCGGTTTATTGTTTTTGAAACATCCTGTAAAATACAACAATAGCAAAAAGAATGATAGCTATCCTAAAACATACGTAAAATTGTCATACATAATTCTTTGAATCCTTTCATAAAATCAATCGACGTAGCAAGCTTTTCCAACGTGAAACACCTTCTAAAGGTTCTGTCATAAAACGTCACCGTATAAGATTCTGCAAACACCATCATGAAATCACAATCATTAGTCCCAAGCTTATGACGTGAAAAGAAATTAGCGGATATTTATGCCTTTAAACAAAGCGTGACCGAATCGACATCGACTTGATTTTCCCCCCTCCCTCAGGGACAGAATATTTATTTTCTCTGCGAAAAAAAGATATCACAAAATTTTTTAGCATTAAAGTGCTATTGTTAACATTTTGATAGATTTATTTTTCTGCCTTTTTCATGTCCACTAAATTTTCCAATAAAACAAGCAATATAGCAATTCAATCGCGACATTTAGAACAGGAAGAAAAAAATCGTACATTTAACAATAACACCTTGGTGCATATTGAAAATCTCAAACAGGTTTTTTTTTTATATATATTTTTCAGTTAAAATAATTTATTCATCCCTTCTGGTTTTATTTTTGCTTTTAATATGAAATAGACGACGTGCGTCTCATTCAAACTGAAAGAAAATGCACCTTTTAGTACTGGAATTAAAAAATATTTCAATAGTTGATTTTTATTTACACCAATTTAAGATTAAACTCTATTGAAAAGAAATGAGAATACTGTATGCTATGTTTACATCAAACCTGATGTAACTCCTTAATATAGGTCATGTTAACGAGATACAATTTAAGTGCCCACAACGGCCTTTATAAACCAAATTAACATATATGACATATCCAAATCGTCATTCTATACAATTGACACATTCAACAATATTCTGTATTTCATATAATCTTATTAATATTCTTAATAAAATAAAACTCTCCATGGGAAAATGTTTTATACAACATTATTCCTTTGCTATATAGTTAAAATATTTAATAAAATCTGTAGCTAAATTCACTTCATTTAACTGTAATTTGTCTTATATGTTTTTTCTTATATATATATTCGAACATACATTAGTTTTTCCCAAAAAATATTCTTCGGTGAGTATGAGAATAAGAAAGTTCGAAGGCGAGTCGACGTTTTTCACCGACGTTCGGGGAAGTCAACAACCGTAAATAAAATATCGGTTTCAAGTCAAACTCCGACCCGTGACCAACGTCGGGCGGAAAAAAGGTACTCTTGATATTAGCTGTAGATACTAAAAAAATTATCCTATTGCAAAAACTTCTATAAAAAAAAAATACTGTACTCTGCAATTCCGGTTTTAAGAATAAGCTGCTCTTAAGAATCAGAAAGATTTATAGAAAATCACTAAGCAAGCATTCTTATTCTTTATTTAATCATAACATTATTGGAAGTTTTCCTGAACCGCACCACATTCCGCGCGATGCCCTCGTGAATTTTCGTATGCTCGATAATTTAGGGATATTTTTTTTCCTCCTTCAGTCATATCGGCTGAAACTGGAAAGTTGGGGGGACGCGTGCGCGGGAAGAATTTACCTTCACCGGAAATGCCGGGAAGAATATTCATCGAACACCCATTTGAACGCTTGATGGAGGCTAGCAATGTCCAACCCACGGCGCATTAAACTCATTCCAGGAGTTTTACGATCATAGAAAATCGGAAAAATGGGAGGTCGTAAATGGTAAACGACGAGGTTTCGACGGAAATCTCTTGCTACGCTGGAAAACTATTTCGACGGCATTAAAGTGATACGTGAGCAGTAGCAGTTTAGAAAATTCGATTCAACGAAGACCAGATTTTCGTAAATAACTACGCATCTCAACCCTCGATTTAATAATAGACCTGTAATTTGGAGTAGTCTGACGGATAAATATCAGAGGTCCGATAATAAAGACTGGTCTTTCCTCCATCAAAGTTTTCCATAAATTGGATTACGGATCCATTTAGTTGTATTATTTCTTAATATTAATGAAATAAATTTGACAATAACTGAGCAAGATAAATTCACATAACTAACGAGCAAAAGCTACTTTAAAATTGCTTTCAAGCAACACCGACGCCGTGAATATCAGTTACCAAAGATGTAGAAAAAGTTGGCATTTGCCAAAGCGAAAGTGCAAAGAAGTAACGACGGGGATATTGTAAGATGTTGAAGGAAGGTCAAATGAGTACTTGCCACGGGAAGCGCGATGTGGCCGCGCAGAGTTTGCTCTCGGCTAATATCAGTTTTTTCGTCACACGAAATTCTTGTTAAAGTACCTTAGGTGCAGAAGAGAGTCAAAATCAGGTGTTCGTACATGGCGGCAGTCGTAGCGGTAAGAGAAGGCATACAATAGCTTGTTTTTCGGTGTAATAGTTGCTTAAATTGGGATAGCGATACTTTTATAAGCTCGTGCTAAGGAGTATGAGTAGAAATTCAATATCGCCTTTGCAGAGATATCCCAAAAACATCGTATGGGTAGACTACATCTGTGCTCAGATGGCAAAATACTATAAGAAACTTTCCTTTAAAAAATTGAGTTTTTCACATTCCGGTTTCTCGTTCGCCAATATTTTCTATTTACTATAACTTCTGTAAGTAATAGCCAACTATTTTTCTGAAACATTGGTACCACGTTTGCTCATGTAAAACAAATTACTGATTTTTAATGACATCTTGAATCTTATAAGAAATTTACTTGACAGCAATTCTAACATTTTGCCATCTAAGCACAGATATTATGTGCAGCATTTTGCTGACTTTTAAACGTGTATTTTTAATAGCTAGCTAACTGAATAGCCTATGCACGTAACATATCTTATTTTTAGAGCATCTCGTGTATGGAACACCTCAAGGGATGCAGAGCTTTGCCTAAAAAAGTCCTCTCTGCCGCCAAAAGTCCGAGGCAGCTCTCAGCGTATTTCTGCTTACCAAAGTGTTATGAATGCCTTGCGACATTCGAGTCACACTCCGCTCCCGATTTTTCTTTATTCCGTATTTCGATACATTTCCTTCCATTCTTTTTCTTCGATTTTCCATGTTTGCGCGCAACGAGAGTGTCCGGAATGACCGGAGTGGAAGAGAGAAACATAAATAAATTCGACACTCTTCACATATTGGAGGATTTTCGACTTTCCCCCATCGCCGTCCCTACGGTTGTGTAAAGCCGGTCGCGCATACAGATGTCGTCCGTCAGATGGGGATCAACTTGGCGAGATCAGCGACTCCTGCTCCACTTTCGTTTTTATTTATTTGTTCTCAGAAGCTAACTTGGGAACTTAACTTTAAATGCATTCGCTCGATGGGGTGCTTTCGATAATCGGAACAGCAGATCATTTGGGAAGTGCGGAATCGGCTTGGATTCATATTTGGAATGAACACACCAAAAGCGAAAGGGAAATATGCTGATGTTGATTTGGTTCCAAATGGCAAACAGCCTTTCGTTAAAAAGAAAAAAAAAAGAGAACGAACGAATATAACGCACTCACACACCGAAAAAACGTCTGACGAGAAAACAGCGAAACTAAAATCACTTAGCATTCAGAGAAATAAATAAAATTACGCATAATTACAAGAAAAAAAGAACTTTTTATATACCATGTTTTTAAATTTTCTGTTGAATCATATAAACTTGACAATTCTATGTATCAATAAATACTTTTTAAAAATTTTTGATGAATTATCCCATCAACTTGAAAGAAAATGAAATTAATTGGAAGTTAACTTGCGTTTAACTTTTCGTTCCCGTCCCAGCCGATAGATGACTGCACCAGTATACAAAACAAAATTAACTGAAAAAGGATTCAATTCTGCTTAAAGATGGCTAAAAGTATTAAAATAATGCATTGTCATCGTGTTCTGAGCTATTCTAAAAGTTTCAAACGTCTAGCTAGTCGGGAAGTTAGTTAAAAATCGATTGCAAGATTTGTACTGGACAAACAAACAAACAAACAAACACACACACACACAAACAAACAAACAAAGGGAGTTAATAAAAACATGGTAAAAAATAAGGTATGTGTTCGTTGTTTAACAGCAACCTTGAACTAAGATTTTGCCGTCTTAATGGACTCCTCACAGAATCCTCCGCGAGTAACAACAAAGATAACAGTAAAACAAACGCAGAATTCTATATTAAGTGTGATAGAATTTACCTGTAATTAAACAATATAGATTTGAAAGAAGGACAAGAAATTTTCATTACCAGTGAAATTTTCCAATAATGCTGTTAATATATTGATGCATTTTTGTCGTTTTTAGCGGTTATCTTGCTAAGGAAATCATTAAAGAACACTGAGTAACGGCAGTCTTAAATTGCTGTTGGCTAATGAGGAATAATACCATGCAGTTTTCTTCCTGAATAACAATAATACAAAAAAGTACACACTCATAAAAAAAAATCTGCTTTTTCCCAAAGTCATTCATTGACAATGATAAATTCTTTTAAAACCTTTAGAAACAGAAACAAAAAATAAATTGCACTTAAGGATTTTAATGGACCGTAACTTGAATTGGTTATACATTATTTGTGAAAATATTTTCTTAAATGTATGTCTATTATTATAACTTTATTATTATTACGTTTGAGGCGCTAACGTCTGTCTCCACCTATTTCAAGTGTTGGCTTTCGCATGACCGAAATTTCAGCTCAAAATTTTAGTATAAGGTAAAGGCATTCATTTGGAAGCAAGGCCGCAGGAAATGCAACATTTTTCACCCTGTAAAAGTATTTATTCCTTTTCAAGGATGCACGCGCAGGGAAACTTAATCAAAGATCACTCGGAATGGTAAGTAGCTGCTATTTGTCGTATTTTAACAATTATAAGTCGAATTTTTACTTAAATTCGCATTGGTAAAAGAAAAAAACTTAGGATTTAAAAAATAGATTGCTGAATTCACGTCAGCAACTTGTACCACCTTTATGGCATGAAAATGAAAGAATACAGGGTGGCTAATAAATACTGTGACAAATATCGAATCATTTAATTACACACAGATGAAATAGAAAATGAAAAATACAACAATATTATGAACATTATACATGAAAGTTTACCATGAAATAATTTTACTCGAATCGACCGCCATCTTTATCGATTACTAAAGATAATCTCTTACGCCACTGTCCTATTGCGGCACGAATCATTTTATGAGGCAATTTGTACCATTCACTCCGTATGGAAGCTTTGAGGGAGTCCAAACTTCTGTGCTGCTTAGCATTTACTTTAGACTCTAAAATCCCCCAAATGCAATAGTCTAAAGGATTTAGATCTGGTGAAGAAGGTGGCCAATCTTCTTGCTTGATAAACTTCGGGCAATTGGCATGGAGCCATTCCTGTGTTTTGTTTGGATCGGTGGGACCGTGCAGAATCTTGCTGAAATATCCAATTCTTTTTGGGATACAATCTGTTAGCATGTGGTAATAAACGTGTAGCCAATACTTCCTGTTTGTAATATTCAGCATTGATTTTTACCCCCTTATCGATGAATTTCAGAGGCAGTTTTCCATTGTGTGATACTGCAGCCCAAACCATAACAGAATTCTTGTTCTGAAAGCGTTTAACAGTTCAAAGATTTTCAGGTATATCCTCGAAGGTTGCTGAATATACAACATCATTTTTAGCATTATAACTTTGTTCTGTACAAAACAGCTTCTCATAAGAGAAAATTATTTTTTAACACTTTTGCTACCGTGCCGGTTCAGCAATTTCTTACATCTTTGTAACCTTTTTACTATTTGTGCATTAGTCAAACCTTGAACTTTTCTTTTGCGATAAGGGCGAAAACCCAGGTCTTCATTAATGATAAGTTGCATAGTTCTGCGACTGATGTTCTCTTCTGCAGCCATTTTATTTGAAGAACGTTGTGGATTTCTTCGTATCTTTTCACGAATTCTTTTGATACGTACTTTTGTACGAACAGTGCGTGGACGACCGGACCTTGGTCGATCTTTACAGCTATTGGTATCCAATAATCGATTTATAGTCCTATATATAAACGTCCTATTAAAACCAAGGCATTTTAATTGCTTAAATATTTTACCTGCAGAAAATCCGCGATCAAAAAGCTGTTTAACAATTAACCTTTTGGCTTCCATCTTTAAAAATATTCTACATGTTTTACTTTAAACAAAAATTGTCTGCGTTTACAAAAAGTTGCCAATCACACAAATAGATAGATAAATTGTTTTTCCAAACGATTAAAATTAACTCTTATTTTTTGGAGTGTTACAGTATTTATTAGCCACCCTGTAGATATCAACACTACACCTCTTGTCTATAGTAGAGTATTTTTTTCAAAGATCACAATTAACATGACTTTCACAGAAACCCTGTTTTTGGAGACGATATATGATTAAACAAGACTTGTCTTGAATTGTTATTCTTTTACAATATTAAGCCTGTGAGCTAATGATTCAATAATAATAATAATTATTATTATTATTAATTAATATATATATATATATATATATGAGATTAATCAGTAGGTTACATTCATAATTTTAAATGTAATCGATGTTCGCTACAATTGCACTATACAAGTATTTAAAGTACATAAAAATTATTTAACTAACACGTACATACACACACGGAAATAGAGAGAGACAGCGAGATTTCTATGACACTAATATTTAGTCTTTTACCATCGAAACTTTCAGAACAACTTTTGAAAAAACAGTATTCGACTGTATTTCCTTTTCGATAAAAATTATGATCAACCTTCTCATAAAGAAACTTCTGTGTACGTTAGATAACTGGAATCAATCTTTCATGTTTTAGAGTCCTGCCCTCGCACTAAGAATAAAAAAAAGAAAGGTTATAAAAATTTTAAAATATCACCGATCCCCAGTTAATCGTTCCCAAAACAGAGCATTGATTTACCAGCCGAAAGATTTTTTCTGCCCCGAGGTGCATTTCCGATAGAAACCGGAGCAAAGATAAGCTAAATCGACTGAGAACTTAGCAGGTAGACAAACAACAAAGTTGTTTTCCACAAAATCCAGAAGAAAAACTTACTTAATTTCTTCATTAAAAATGTAACAAAAGATTATAACATAAAGATAAGTCGGGTTAAGAGATTTGCACCAAATTTAAAAACGGTGAAAAGAAACTTAAAAAGGAGTAAGAACGTCGAAAAGACAAGTTATCACGAGTAGAAAAGAAACTTTGTGAACGTGTTACCCTCTTCTCAATAGTTTAGTAAACTATTTATTAGTCACGACCACAAGATAGGAGACTTTAACCGAAAAAGTATGTATAGATCGAAGAGAGTATCTACAGATTTAGTGGATAAACTGTTACTTGTAAAAAAGTGGAAAAAGATCCTCCTGATTTTGAAAGTCTAGAACTTCTGTGTATCACTACATAGAATTTTAATGTGTCACTACAGAGAATTTTAATGCATTTTTCATCAACACATCAACCATATTTGCAATACAAAATTCTGTACGGGTACATGACCGTAACTTATCCCGAAACTTTTACAACGATTTTTAAGAGTGTTTGTATTATCTGCAATGTATTCAACGGCGATTTCATGCTACAACGGCCAAAATGCACAAGAAACATAGGCACGTAACAGTTGAGGAATACACAAAAGAGATGCACTTTTTGTTAGAGGTTCCTATCATGTGGTCGTGATCAATGATTAGCTTACTAAACTAATGAGAGGAGGGTAACATGTTTACAAAGTTACAATACGCTTTATATCGTTACGTTCATTTTTTGCGTGTAAAAGAAGTAAACGTGAAAATTACTCTCAATGGACGACACTGAGAGATGGTACATTGTATACACGTTGCATACAGGAAACAGAAGCACACGCCCACACGTCGGCAAAGGACACAAGTACTCCCCCACAGAAGCAATCGCCCCTCTCGAACTTCTAGCCTCGACAACTATAACATCTAATATTTCAAGAAGGCAACAACGAGGCCACAAAAACTGCTACGTACACGCCACACAATCGCCTGCTATTTTCACTGGTGCAAAAGATAAACACCGGAATAAAGGAATACCCGTTAACATGTTCGCAACAAATGAGGAAGAAAGTCCCCGGCACCAGATGACGCCAAGTAACTTAACGGCCTCGCGGAAACTTTCTCTCCAAACTTTCAGAGAGGAATAAAAAAATAAAGCTCACAAAAATTGGAGAATAAAAGAAACACAGGAGGGTGAATATTTTAGGAGCAATTTTCGGGCGAAAAAGAAACGCTCGCCATGCAACATAAAAAGAAACAGAGAGAGAGAACTGCTGCCGTCATGACGATAACAACCCGGAATCGATGACGCGAGCTGCCTCCACCTGCAACCGGAATAATGCTTCTTTTTTCCAAGCCCGCAAGATGACGAAATGAAGATTTTATGACCCATCTGCGACCACTTAATGACCTGGCGGACGATCGGGGAAGCTGCAGGCGATCTGACTTTTAATCGAAAAATTAAAAAGTGACACACTATTAGGTATAAACGGAAACTTAACAAAGACGAAGCCGCGAGAAAAAATTTTGTAAGGCCAGTAAGAACATAGTGAAGCAAACCAACGAAAAACTTCCCCTCAACATAACGGATAGGTATATTAGGACAATTTTTAGCACAGCAAATATAAATGCATAAGAAGAGACACAACCACATCCAGAGTGGCAATCAATTTAGCTAGTTTCAGCATGCGTGCCCTGGCTTGTGCTGTAGACGGGTATATCATTTTTAAACATTAGATGGATAATTCTTCAATTCATCAATAAGTTCTCTCTAACTACGAAAAAGAACTTGGTACTTCCTGTTAACACGACAAATACAACACTGTAACTTGCTTGTTGAAGCTAAAAACAACGTACTAACGCTTTATCAGCAAAGCAATTCAAGTAACAGATTTGAATACAAAAATTTAATTATAATTTAAGAATCCTATTATGGAGATATAAGTCGTTTTTCATCATCAATGAAACCCACATGCAATATACTGTCGGCAAAAATTGAATGCATTTTATTTATTTATTTATTTACATACACACACACGCACATACATATAACTTTGGGAACAACATCAGAATCGTTCTTAAGTTAATCATAACAGGGAACACACTTTATACAAAAGAGATTCTAATGATTCCTTTTTTTATGTTCTACATAATCGTACAATACACTTAGCCAAAAACTGTACAGAAAATGGTTTGAAGCTAAGATCTGTACTTATAAGAGTGAACCGCTTCTGACACACATTTTATGCGACGTCCCATCCTAAATCCTAAACAGTGCATCGTGATCATACAAACTTGGAACAACGGATATGAAGAACGGGATGATGAAAATGGGAATCATACGATCTTACTCTTCATACAATGTTGAGATGGTGACAAGTGCAGACTGCCACTTTCCGCTTACCAACAAAACATTCCTCTGTTTTCCCTCACATGCAAATCGTCATTATAGAAGCTGCTGTAGCTGTTAAAACTTTGCAATGAGACTTTAAAACAATATCGCTGCAAAATGGGTTTTCTGAACACAAATTTAGATAAAGGGTGATTCCTTCCCCGTATCAAGCCTGAATTCCTCAGAGGTGATACACACGCGGTTCCAGCCAATTAAAAGCAGAAAAATTGAAAAGAAAAAAAAAGTAAAGCTTATACATAATCAAGTTCCTGTGTAAGGGTAAGACTCGTTTGGCACAAAGTGCGACGATACGAACGCATTCCCCGTAAACGCCATTAAAATTCTTTCTCCACACCTTAAAGCGCTACCGAACGCATAATAATAACCGTAATAATGACGATGTCAGCATCTGACTGGGAAGTGGTGGGGCGGAGATAATGATATGAGATTTTAAATCAGAGAAACAAAATAATGTTATGGTAGGGTGGAAAAGGAATGTCGCCAAACAATTTCCTCGGATCGGTTGGTTTGTTTCATTATTTGATATTCTACGATATAAAAGAACGATCGGCATAGCCCCGGTGCAGCAGAAAATTGAAAGGACAGCTAGGGAATTATCGGTCCTGAACAATGAAGCTGCAACTGCCTAAATTAAAGATGGAACCTTGACACTTGTAAAGTGGTTGGGAGGGGGGAGGAGAAATTTTTAGCACAGGGCATACGGCACCGGATGCTAAACCATTTTTGAGTTCTTTCCTGGTTCACATCGCATTGATGATCCATTTTACCATGTTCAAATCCTCTACCCTATCGTCCTCTCCTTTTTAGGCGCCCTTTAAGGTGACTGTCTACATTCGGAGCCAATTTTTTTAAATCAATATTTTAAGGATTTTTTGGTCATTTATGGTAAAATAGCCCTTAAAAATTAAAAAAAAAAGAACAAAAGTTTACCTGTAAATACTATACTTTTTTATAAATTGATCAATTTGAAGTAATTTTAAATGAAATTTAGCTAAAACGCCTATCACTCTGCACAAAAGTATGCTACTATTTTAATTTCCTTCTCACACATGATACACATATGACAGTTATCTTCAAAATGACCTACAATCTAAGAAAAACTTTAAAATGCAAAAATAATACAGACAATTTTATATTCCAATAAGAAAATTTTCCCCGATTCGTCATTCCTTTCCTTATAAAAACAACCCCAAATAAAAAAAACTATTTATTATACATCAATTATTGTGCGCCATTTCATTAATAATAGCATTCAAAACATTTACTGGAAATTTTATCAAATTATGTGCACTATTATGTGAGATATGATAACGGTAGATATTTGTGCTAAAAAACATAATTCTGAGAAAAACGCATTTATAGTTGTTTGTCACTTCAATTTTGTAGCAGACAATGTTTTTTTAAAATAGCTATAACTCTGCTTCTAATTGATGTACACTGGTGCAAGAAATTAAGAGAATTTGCAGACTTGGTCGATTATCTCTAGAACTACTGTACCGATTTTAATGAAATTTGATATGTACATACATTGATACAATACAAAACAAATAACCATTCAATAATTGCAATACACACGCATGATCGTGCGCAACACTCGTTGGAGTCGGAAGGTATGAAACAGCGGTTGCAGAATAAACAAAATAATGAGTTAATAGATGGGTTAATAGGGAGTATGGTCCCCTCTTACAGATATACAGGTCTCGCAGCGTAATTTCATACTTGAAATAAGGCAGTTTATCATTTCCTGTGGCGAGATCTGGCTGGCCAATTCATCCGGCGAATATCCTCACTCTCTAGAAATTCGTCGACCAGAAGAGCTCTTTGTGGCCTCACGTTATCATCCATTAAAACGAACTCAGGTCCAACTGCACCCCTGAAAAGGAGAACATAGGGCTCCAAGACCTCATCCCTATACCTCACACCAGTCACAGTGCCTCTTTCAAAGACATGGAGAGGTGTGCGGCCATCCAACATGATGCCTGTCCAGACCATTAAACCTCCTCCGCGATAGTGGTCGATTTCGCGGACATTGGAGGGTAGGTAGCGGGTCCCTGGTTCTCTCCATATGAACGTACGGCGAGAATCGGTGTTAAGGCTGAACCGGGACTCATCGGTGAAGAGAACGGCCCCCATTGATCCATACTCCAATCTCTATGCTCTCTGCACCATAATAAACGGATTCTCCTGTTCGTAGAAGTGAGCGGGACGCAAACAGCAGGTCTTCTTACAAACAACCCTCTCTCACGAAGTCTTTTGGAAACAGTCACCCTTGATACATGGGTTCCTGTGGCTGCATACAAGTCACGAGAGAGCTGAGAAGCTGTAGCACTCCTGTTACGCCTCGCTATAATCGACAAATGGCAATCTTCTCTGGCCGTCGTGGAACTTGGACGACCTCGCCCATACTTTCTCTCGATGGATCCGGTATCCTGGAACTGTTTCCATAAGTTACACACGACGCTGGGAGTTAAATTGAACTCTCTACAAATTTGGAATTGAGATTGGCCTGCTTCTAGCCTCCCCACAATTCGTCACCTCCTTCCATCATCTAAACGTTGGTGGTTACTCATTTTTACTGTTGCAATTTGAAATTAACAGATTGCTGCAAAATAACACCATCTATTAACCCATTTTTTTTTTGTTTATTCTGCAACCGCTGTTTCATACCTTCCGACTCCAACGAGTGTTACGCACGATCATGCGTGTGTATAGCAATTATTGAATGGTTATTTGTTTTGTATTGTATCAATGTATGTACATATCAAATTTCATTAAAATCGGTACAGTAGTTCTAGAGATAATCGACCAAGTCTGCAAATTCTCTTAATTTTTTACACCAGTGTAGAATGAAAATCAAAACTGTTTTGAAAAGAGAAAAGATTGAATTGCACGATTCATGCAAAAAATAAAATTGACAAAAATAGTTTTAAAAAATGACATTTTCAACGTAGGCAGTCACCTTAAACGACTCCGTTGAATTTTACAATCTCTAACAACCGTTAACCGCCTCTCACAAAATTATGTGCACTCCGAAATCCATGTAGATAGAGCGAATTCCGGGACAACATCACGCGCGCATGGGAGTCGAACCTGGCATCTCAATGAATTTCTTAGTTAGGAGGGGTTCTAAGCTTCCTAAATCACCCGCCTTTAAGAATATTTTGAAGAAAAAATTTTTTGAACGTACACGACCATGCACAGGGCAAACGCGCATCCTTCTAGTGTTCACTTCTTAGCATTTACCTCACGTCACCTTTGTTCTGGTATCTGGGGTTAGAAGTTGAAAAGTCAGACATCCACAAAGTAGAAAGATCAGATGTGACATTGTACATTTATCGCGTAACATCGCGGTACAACATGCCAAACGAGGGAAAGCCGGGGAAAATAGTTATAAACTAATTGACAAGGCACGACCAGCCGATGTTAAGCAAAACCACTAAAGTTAGCACCGTATTTAGGGGCCATAGCATCGAGAAAAATAAAGTGACGTTGGCAGAAAAAAAAGGCAATACAAAATTTACTATCACCATGTAAGCTGTCTTTAGCGTTTCACACTTGAGTTGCAGTCGCCGAAACTTGAGCTAAATACATTGCAACACTAAATTCAAGGTGACGCGCGTAGAATGTGCAAGAAATTTTTATACTTTGATCATCTAGATATCTAGAAGGTGTTTTTACCTGTTTAAAAAGTAAATTTGTTTTGGCTTTACTTTTAGTCTGGCTATAGTTATAGTCTGTGATTAATACTTTACATCCAAATGAGTCTTCTTTTCACATTAATACTCTAACAAATGTTTAAAGCCCTTTCCCACAATATATCGCCCAAATACAATTTTTACCCAGTAATTTCACGATACGAAAGTCGTATAGAAGAAAAAAAAACCTATCATAAAAAAACTCATAAAATAAAACTCATGGGACTTCATAAATACTCCGACGGGACTTTCCAACGAAAGATTAAAAATGTGTAAATGTTGAAACTGAATATAAATGCTTGATGGAAAACCAACTTTAACTTCATTTTACTAGTGTTCTTCATTTGATATTCCTTCATGTGTTAAATAGATTTCAACATGCTATTATATGCGTACATAACAGGACAGAGAGGGCCCGTTTACAAAGGTGGTGTTTTTTTTTTTTGTTTTTTTTTTTTTTGTTTTTTTTTTTTTTTTAAGTTAGAATAATTTTTTTCGTATGGTAGCTTTTAAATATAATAAACAAAAGATCAGGGGGATAATTTTGTGCCAAACACTATACGATAATCGAAACTTTCAATGATTGTGGCCGAGGAAAAGAAAAACCTCAACATCTCCCGGATTTTCATCTGGGAGATTCCCTTGAGTCAGCAGTTTTGGAATGCACTGACCAGGAGGCACGAAAGAAGCAGTGACTACGAACCCCTTCCGATCAAAATAGTCAGGAGGAAAGTTTTCTATAAATAAAAATATCGATATGCAGAACGATGCAAGCGAACGTTCACTTCAGACGTGCCACACCATCGGAATTCCACAGTATAGGAGAAATATATCGATTAGGCATACATCCCCCATCTATGACTCATCTTGGAATTCCCCCCTCCCCACCTCGAACACAGATGTCGCTCCCCGTTCTTTTCCCCTAGCGCCAAGGGAATGAGCTATGCAGTCCCAGAGAGAGGAAGGGGGCCATCGGCGTGTTCCGTCACATTTCGTCGCCCAAATGAGGGCTTAACACATGTTTGTACGAACGTGGAAAATTATGCAACAACAATACATCTATTTATACCTTATTTCTTGTGCCCGTCTTTGCTAATAAATCATTTTTTGTAAACTAAAATCTAACAATCATAAAATTTTAATTAAGATACTCCCAGCATTTCATTTTTTTCGCCCACATTGAAAAAGCATTATCCTCTAATGCAGCGGTTCTCAACCTGGGGGGGCGTGCCCCTTAGGGGGGGGGGGGGGGTAGAAGAATTTCAAGGGAGGCGTGAGTTTTTAAAAAAAAAGTTAAAAAAATAAATAAAAAGTAAAACTAACTGTAATTTACTGTACTCAATTTTGCGGTCACAATGTAACAGTAACGTATTTTTGAAATATGAACACGAACACGATAATTGTCGTACACGATAATTGTCGTAATTGTAAAAACACGATGACTGTCTTAAGTCTGGCAACACTGCAAGAGCTTGAAAATGGTTTCTCGCTCAGCTGCTTTGCTTTTTTTATTAATTTTCCCCTCTCTCCATTCAAATTCTCCTTTGTTGTTTGGAAGATTTGAGGTTGTTAGTGCAGTTTTCATCCACATATCTCCGTGAATCTGGATTTTCAGCATTAGCATACATAAAGTTAAAATATCTAGCAAAGCTGGACGTTGAAAGTGACTTGAGGTGTGCTTTGTCACAGTTACAATTTAATATTCAAAACTTGTCAAGAACAAATAGTGCCAGCCCTCTCATTAATGTTGTGAAAGAGACTGGTATTACGTGCCAACCTCACCTTGATCCTTGATTACCTCAAATATATTTGATCTGTATTTAATTCTTTGATTTCATATGTTCCAAATTAAGATATGTGTAATAATATTAAATTTTGTGTATGAAATTATCATTCTATATTTTCATTTAATAGCCAGCTTCAGTTTCAAATTCCAATTGTACTATTTGTATTGACCACATATGGTGATGATGGTGGTGGTGGGGGGGGGGAGGCGTGACCTCACATCAGTATTCAAAGGGGGGCACAGAGCATGAAAGGTTGAGAACCTCTGCTCTAATGAATCAAATTGTCGTCTTTCCTAAGGAAGAGTTTGATGATCCTTCACATTTGTGAATTGTCTATAGAGACAATCACAGCTAATGCATCTCAGCCTGTTGAACTATTAATCAGTTAAGAACTCGTTGGCACTCATATATTACCACGTTTTTATTAACTCGCTTTCTTGTTTGTGTGTTTGTCCAGTACAAATCTTGCAATCGATTTTTAACTAACTTCCCGACTAGCTAGACATTTGAAACTTTTAGAATAGCTCAGAACACGATGACAATGCATTCTTTTAATACTTTTAGCCCTCTTTAAGCAGGATTGAATTCATTTTCAGTTAATTTTGTTTTGTATGGAAAGTTAGTTCGGAAAAATCCGCAAGGTGGCGCTTCGATCGAATTCAATGCTTGCACTTTGCGTAATGGCATTTGACGATTTTGAAAACAGAATACGTGTGAATTTAGTTTGTTTACAAAAATATTGCGCGAAAATTTTTTTAAAAAAAATTATAAAAGTTAGCAGTTTATAAAGTCTGTGGATAGTGGAAACGACTAAAAAGTGATTAAAATTAAATAAAAGAAAGTGAAAAAGAATAATTAAGTGAAGGTTTGTGCAATTAAGAGATTGAAACCAAGTAGGCTTTGGTATTAATGTTTGTAAAAATCTCATATGTAATTCAATTAATAAATGTTTGAGAATTTCTTATAATTGCTCTCTTTATTACGCATTTGATCATTTTCTTTCAAGTTGATGGGATAATTCATCAAAAAAAATTTTTAAAAAGTATTTATTAATACATAGAATTGTCAAGTTTATATGATTCAACAGAAAATTTAAAAACGTGGTATATAAAAAGTTTTTTTTATCTTGTAATTATTTTTTCATATGGATATTAAGGCTGTTGTGTACTAACCCTATTGGATTCGCTCACCTCAATGTTAACTTATGGAGAAAATGTGTCCAGAGATTGCCGACTTTGCTTTAGATTTTTTTCTAAAAAATTGTACTCGGGAATAGAGAAAAAAATTCTATACTTTGGGACATTTCATTTTTTTAAAATCAAATAATATTTTAAATTTAAATTATTCGGAGGAAATATATGGTATAGTGTGTTTTAAACGTTCTTAAATTCCTTTGGTGGACGAAATTTAGAAAATGAATCCTGTTGCAAGGTGCAGTAAAGTTGACTATCTGAAAATACCCCTTTTTTTATCAGCATTTATGTAGCTGTAAATAGCAGACAAATTTTCTCCATGGGTTAACACTGAGGTGAGCTAATTCAATAGGGTTAGTACACAGCAGACTTAAGAAGCTGTGTACTCTTCGTATGAGTTTACCAGAAGTTTTCTGTTAAGTTAAAGATTTGTCCACCTTTCGCTTCACAAGAATAAAAAAGATACTCATCGAAGTGGTTCTTTTAAGCGAAAGTCACTTATTTTGACAATGCTTGGACGCGAAAGTCCCTGACAGCAGAACACGCAAGTTACAATGCCCTGCGCCACGTTCGCAAAAATTTTCGAATCTCTGGAAACGGCATTCACACCACGTATCAAAGGGGAGGGGAAACTAGGGGTTTCTCATTCTCTCTTTTTCCTTTTTTTTCTGCCGGAGGAAGGAATATAGAATGCAAAATATAAAAGGGGGAGAAAGAAAGAGCCTAAAAAAAGAGTTTTTTTCCCCCTTTGCTCACAGCCTAGAAGTGTTCACAAGCGATCGGAACGCAGGTCTGGAGAACGATTTCATTCCCAAACGCTTTCAACCTTTACTTCGTAAAACGGGTTCACAAAAGAAAAAATCTTGAAACAATAAAGAAACAGAAAAAAAAACAGTGAAAGTCACTCTCTATTCTGCACACGGGATCCCCAGTGATGTGCAGGAGTTAATCAATAGATTATTTTAGCGCGACGTTACATAACACTCGCGGGTACCGCTGGGTTTACTTTCTTTTCGTTTCTACGACGAAAACAGCCCAGTAATGGGTGACCGCGCTCAATGCACATAAATTCCCCAATCACTAGTTTTGTCGTCTAAGTGCTACATTTCGCACGAGAGAACCTGATAAGAATTTTTCCTCCGGGCTTCAGCATCGGCTGACGACATTTGTAGCAATCAGCTTCATATTTTCTTTTCTTGCAGTTAATTACAATTGGAGTCATAACACATCTTTATTCACCCCCCTCACAAACCGGGAAATGATACTTCTCAACAGATATTTAATGGAAAAATTTATTTATCCAGGAACATTATTTCTTATCCGTTATTTAGTTTTGTAATTATTTATTTTTAAATATTTAGAACTATGTTTTAATAAAAGACAATGTTTCTTTTTTGGCAGTACAAAATATTTAACATTAAATTATTTGAAGTAATACATTAAGTTATGTTTACATTAAGTTATTTTTCGCGAAAAGATAAACTCTCGTGGTACATGCAGAGTCCTACCACAACTAGCATTCTCCACACAGGATAATTCAATTTCTTTTATTAATCCGTCTGCGCGCGACAGGACGGAGGGTGGGAAAGAAGCAAAGTGCCTCCGAAAGGACCCGCGGAATCTCGCGGGAGATGAGAGCTAGAGGAGAGAGGGAGTGGTCTTATTTTGCATCGCTGTAGAAAAGGGGGGGTGGGTACACATTTGCATCTCTCTCTCCATAAATTAGCGGAACGCGTTGCCTCTCGTAATGTCCGGATTTCCTGGATATTAAAATGAATGTTTCCCGGATATCGAGTTAATCCCGGAGGCGTTTAGATACGGGGAGATCTCCGGGAAATAGTGGTCCAAACGCTAAAGGACGCTCACACTGCCGACGAAAGCAGTATTCGTGCGAATTACGTACTGTAACGTTGTAAAGAAACGCAATACTAGAGTAACTTGAGGCAAATATTGCTTTATCCGAACTACGGCGAAGCTCTACTTTTTGAGCGTCTTCGTATAGCGAACCATTGCGAGATGCAGATTACTTAAGTCGTGTTTGAAAATGAATCGTGCATTAAGGTAATAGCTGACATTAGTATGTCCTCGAGAGATACATTAACAGCAACCGTTTCCGAATGCAGTTAGATTCTGTAAGCTGATATTTTAGACATTTGGACGTCTCTCTCCAACGTTATATCAAGTAACCTTTAATATAATTACTGGCATTTAAAGCGGATAATTTCCTCAATTGAAACTGTAAGCATTAAACTGCTCGTTCACTAAGGGACCATATAAAAGCCGAAAGTCAAGACACTCGGCTTCGCTAACAGGAAAGACTCTTGTAGGAAAGATGTCGGATGCCACTTCCATGAACGCGTACACCAACCATTTAAAACCTACCATGCACGGAGCTCAGGCTCGGGTCAAAAATTTTGTCTGCTGTTGGAAATTAGAAAGCATGTAAAGGGAAGTTTACATTTTGACCAATCCTTGCTATATATAAATATCGAACTAATATTGGTGTAAAATGCCCAAATTATATGATTGTGGGAAAAATTTCTTTTTGCGATGGTTGGAGAGAATTATTTCTAGATTGGTTTATTTTTCTGACTTGGCAAATTGCATCATTATTGACCACAAATAATTTGAATAATTAAAAATGGAGAAAAGTTTGTTTTTTTTACCTTTTATTGTTTAACTTAGCACCACGGCGATATTTTAATCAAAGGTTGAATTTTACATACGAACACAAGAAACTGATAATATCAAGATGCCTTTTTCATTACATAAAAATAAAGCTGCAGTCTAGCCCTAATCACAGTGGTTTCAAACTTTCAAAACCTCCATAACACACAATTAATCGAAATGCACTATTCCATTTGAGAACATCATTAATGAGTTACAGTAAGTAATTTTCATGTCACTCCACGCGTGAAATAAACCCAACATTCATCTACAAAGAGGTTTCCATTGACATACTTTCTTCACGCTTCTTCAAATGAATGATATGCAGGCCTAGTGAAGTTAGGGAGGGCAACGTTCCTATCCTAACTATAAATTTTGAATCCTAGACGGCACGGTTTCTGGAAGTTGCACTTTTTTCCTTTCATTTTATCTAGGAAAGCTCTTTTAAGCATGATATGCGCCCTAAGCCACTTCATATCCCGACGCATAAAAGTACAGCAATAGATACAGCACGAAAAGGGGGAAGATCAGATTTCGTCAAGTGCTTACGATAAACGCTTAAAAACAGGCGCACATTAAGGCATCGCTTATATGACGGTAAAATTAACAGTAATTCTTTCCGCCGCCAGTGAAAACACACAGAATGCCTCTTCACTTAGTATATGCAGCGGCTCTAGCACGTAGTGCTTAACATTCCATTAGAAGAGCGCATGAAAAGCATAAATCCAAAACGCTTCCATCGCGCTCTCCGACTTTTCTTGTTCGCCTGATTTTAGATTTCGAGTGAGCGCAATCTCGCTGAAGGGAGAGATAGCTATTTTATTGAACCAGGCAATACAAACATGCCAAGATCCCCTTCCATTGGCCCGCAAATAACGTCAGGCTCACGATGAAAACCCTTTGATCGCCTCACTTTTTAAAATTCTGCATATCGGAGGACGAGAGCGGCCGCATACACGCGTGACATGCGCCCCCCTCTCCCCTCCCGCCTTCTCAATGACAGCTCGTTTCCGGAAAAATCCTCCGCAACGGCCTCGATTAATAGAGACGGGAGGGAAACCGTAACGAACTTCCACTCTCCCCAATTTATTAGCTGGATGATGATGTGAATGAAAAAGCCGTTAGAAGAGTCCGTACTCCCGAGAGGAATGAATCATCGAGGGGAAGGGGGGGGGGGATTGCTGCTTTCCTTTGACTGCCTCAATTTCGCCAGAGAAAACATTAAAATTTTAACAGGTTGTGTCCTTAAAGTCACATATATACACAGCAGTTTTATCATCACACGTATATCAAAACTAGGTGCGAGAGAGATTATACAAGAAATTGATTTAGTGGGAGGTAGCCAATAGCTTATCACATTCATTTTCTTCTGTCATATATATATATATATATATATATATATATATATATATATATATATATATATATATATATATAGCCACAGAGAAATCGCGTAGGTTATGGTGCTTCAGAAAAATCGAATTTTTGTTTCCCATTTGTTCGTTTAATCCAGGGATTCGCAACGGGGTCCAGGTAGACCCTTGGGGGTCGATGGAGGTTTAAAAAGGGTATACAGTATTCCAGGGGTCTACTGGGGGTCTATGATAAATTTTTCTGTTTAAAAATTTAATTTAATTTTTTAGGAATGTAATTATTAGATAATAATATCCGTTTTAATATGTATAAATAGCGATTTGCATAGGGAGGAGTGATCCACACATCTAAAGTCGAATGTCATGACGCTTTTGTATATACCTCGAATGCCGCCGTCGGCTTTTATTTGTGTACTAACACTAGGCAGGCAGAACAGGGGAAATCCACTGGACCTTAAACAGCACATGGTCCTCCCGATACAACCAATCAGAAGCAGTTTCGTTTTTCTCTTGGCGATGCTTGCGCAATTACAATCTCTTTCTGAAATCTTGTTTATATTTGTGAAATTAAAAATGAAAATAGTACAAAAAATAGTAAAATACAAACCTAATGAACCACTTTTTATAATTTTTTGTTCATATTCTTAGTCAAATTGTTATCTTTAATTATGTTGTATGCTGTATATTATAGAGAAAAATGTGAGGGGGTCGATGAAGAAAATTATTCTTTTAAAAAGGGTCGATGTAGGAAAAAGGTTGGAAAACCCCTGGTTTAGTCGATTATTCAATACATGGGCATTTAAACTTATACGTCAAATTCTACTCAAGGAATTATTATTAAATTAGATCTGAACTTTACAAAAAGCTAATAGCTTGCGTTCAATTTGGACATGCGCAAGCTAAGAACGTCAGTTTTAGTACAAGTAAAATGTCTTCAGTTTTCTCCTTAAGCCTAATTTACCATTTTGAAATCTTTTAAACAGATTTCAATGAGTACAATGAAAACAATGAGTTTCAATGAAAACAATGAGTAGAAAATAACAGCATGTGTAAAATCAATGTGCACACACAATCGTCAGCGTTAAAATGTTTAGCCAATCACAGAGCTCAACGCAATCATGTCATCATACGTAGCATTGAAGTTGACACAAGTTCAACGATGACTGATGGCGCAGAGACATCGTCAGACCAATCACAGATCACGTCAACAATCGTCTGCTAATTGTAAAAAAAATACAGGAACGACCGTAAGCTAATCAGATGCACTCGCCGCTTTTAACGCAAGCAATGTGGACAGTCATTTCTCCTAGGCGCCAACGGAAGGACGTAACGCTCCGCTATGCTCCGGAAGCGATACGAACAAGACCTAAGGAACGACTATGATGGTTTATCTACATCAGTGGTTCCCAACCGGTGGTCCACGAGAGCCTCGGGAGTGGGCCGGCACCCCATATAAAAAAGTTGCTAAATTGGTGCAAAAAGTAAATCGTACTGTGCACTATACAATAGCAATAATAAATAATGAGTGACAAAAAACTGTTTTACTTAATCACCCATGAATCAATAAGTTTCAATTTCAGGCTGAGATTTGGGATTTCTAATTCTAAAGATTGAAAACAAGGTTGAAATAAATAGTGAGTACGTTAATCCTGTATCCCTTTTGCCTGAGGGATATTATATACTCCCCATACCGCCCCCCCCCCCGGAAGGTTCCCCCGTCAAGTCGGTGTGTGTGGGGGGAGTCTGCACATAGTTCAATTTTTGAACCAACAATTTGCCCTTTTCACAAGGTCTGCAAGGTTTGACAGTTTACGCTGTTCTCCCCCAAAAGCACGATGCCCTTAGCTTCGTTACTGCTACCTGACAGTAGAATAATACATTCACTATATTATATAAAAAAAATACCGGTGGCCAGACTTGTTTTTTTAAGGAATACGAAGCAGATCCATAAACACCACTAATATTGATAGGTGTTTCCATTATTTTGATAACCACCTGTATATGGAGGCCCCAAAACAATGTAATAACAACTGGATGATGTGATAACAACTGCCAACTGGATGGGCGAATCTCATCCGTACTTGTGCCCAACGCGTTGTGAAAAGAAAGGAAAAATAGGGTGCATTTTCAAAAATAAATGAAAACTGCAATTTTGAAGGATTAACCCTTCGGTGGGAGCATCAGCCTCTAAGGCAGGTATGATTTCTTTATTCAATGCTGGGCCCTCAACCTTTCGACCTTGGGTACTGTGAGTCTACGCTTGCTTCAGTCAATATCTTGTCTTCAGTGTGGAAGGGTGATTCAGGTAAAAATTAGATTAATCAGAGAAAAATTAAAAATCCCAATCCAATCATTCGTTGGACTAACTAAATGCCTCTACAAAACGAAACGTATTATAACCTGTGATAATTGGTTCTGTTCAATAGAAGCTAGTCAAGAATTAAGGAGAAATGATTTAACGATTGTGGCTACCCTGAAATATAATAAACAACAAATATCCTCTAAATTTCTCCTGGAAAGAGAAATTCCATCTATATCTGCCTTCCAGGCAGATGTTCCCATTAAGCGGGGAAAAAATCATGTTCCACCAAAGGGTTAAAGTATGATTTAGACTTGACGGAAAACGGTTTAAATTTTAATTTGGAAAATCGAAAACAAAATGTTAAAAATTTTTTTATCACAGTCATAGAAACACGATCTATTTAGATTTCATAAGAAAAAGTATCACGATTCACTAATGATAAAATCGAATTTGAAGATATTTGTGCCTTTTCTACGAAGCTTTGTAAAAACGGTTAAAAATTTCCTGATACTTTAGATTTTGAGAAAAGTTATTGAGATTTTCAATAACTATTCTCTGACATTAATAAACCCAGTTTCCTTTCGATGACGATTCCTCGTTTTCCAGAAGCATACAAAGACTACATACACTACATAATCAAATACACTGTCACAAAAAAATAATATGCACCCAGAAGAAAACAAGCTACTATCACGAAACTTGGCAGGAATGAAGTCTGGTAAGAGATATGCAAATGATTAAAATTTCGACGCCAATGAGACAAAGGTAAGCGCGCTATGCGCATATGGGATGCGCAGCTGGGAGAGTTTAAACGCACGATTGCTCGTGCCATAGGGTTATTCAAACAAATCTGTCGACTTAGATGGACGATATTGTGACCAGAGATGCCTCTGAGACGTAACCGGTGACAGTACAAACAATTGTCGGAGAAGGGGCATATAATAGGCCTCAGAGAAGCAGGTTGGTCGAACAGGCGTATCGGCCGCCCCCTCGGTCGGAGCGATATGGTAGTTGCTCGGTGTTGGCAACAATAGATCACGGAACGGATAGTTTACCGTCGCGGAGGGTCAGGGCGTCCCAGAAACACAAATGCGCTCGAGGATCGCGCAATCATAAGACCGGCCACGTCCGCACCAACAACGTCGCTAGAATCGGTTCGACGCCATTTACCACCTTCCAAACATCCGGTGGTATCAAGGGAAACAATTCGTAGACGATTGGCCGATGCAGGTATAAGGAGCCGACGTCCATTAAGACGCCTACCACTGACCCCACATCATAGGCAGTGTCGATTGGATTTTTACCGACCTCGGGCAAGCTGGAGTGTGACCGACTGGAGGCGTGTGATCTTCAGCGATGAATCCGTATCAATGCCAATTCAGTATCAATGCTGATGACTAGCGCATACGCGTGTGGGGGCGGCCAGGCCACCGGTCCGATCCGGCATTTGTTGTCGAGAGGCATAGGGCGATTACACTAGGTGTGACAGTGTGGGGAGCGATTTGTTGGGACACACGATCACCTCTAGTCGTCCTTCAACGCACTTTGACGGCACGCAGTTACGTGGACGAGATTTTAATGCCAGTTGTACTGCCTATGCTATCAAGTCGCTCAGGTGCCATTTATCAGCAAGACAACGCTCGTCCACATACTGCGCGACTCTCCCAAAAATGTCTTCAAGGAAATGACGTACTCCCATGGCCTGCCAGGTCACCAGACCTCTCGTCAATAGAGCACGTCTGGGACGTGCTTGGAAGGCAACTGCAGCCGTCCTGGAATACTGGTGAATTTACTGCCCAGTTGCAAAGATTATGGCATGATCTTCCGTAGGAGGTCATAGGTGACCTCGTTGATTCGATGCCACGCCGTGTTTCGGCTTGTATAGCTGCCAAAGGTGGATTTACTACTTACTGATTTGTAACCTTTTTCATGCCATATCTTCTTAATAAAACGGTCTGTTCTTCTCAATTTGTAATCATTTGCTTATCTCCTCATACACTACATACATATTAAGTTTCGTGATAGCAGCTATTTTCCTTCTGGGTGCATATATTTTTTTGTGACAGTGTATTTTGCTCAAAATCTGTAAGACGGAAATTCAGACTAGCATACTGCGGTTGTGAAAGAAAAGGCAAAAAGCATCCGGACACTTGATCACATAGTGAAATGGAAATTCAAACAAAACAACCGTAAGACATGAATAATGAAAATTAAAAAAGAGAGTACCCCCCCCCCCCCCAAAAAAAAAAAAAAAGTAACTACTATCAGCACCAAGAACATAATGCAGAAACATCCTTAAAAAATTAAATTAATGGGCTGATCTTACAGATTTTATCTCCTTATATTTCAGAGGGTTTGACCCCAGGTTTTAGTTACATTTAGTACCATAGTTTATGCGTAGAATCAAATAATTCTGAAACATGTCGTTCTGTCCATTTGTATTCTTGATATTAAATAAAGCCATTCGATCATTGTTCATCAGTTGAAAGAATTCCAGTTTCATCTTCCTCTCCTTTATGCCCAGCATAAGAAATAAATTTCAGAAAAATAAATTTTCAACAAAAAATCGATCAGAAATAGCTAATTTAAACTGAAATACAGAAAACTGCAAAAGAAATGTGTAGAAAAAATAGACCCTCGACTTCCGCGGCTTTGACGATTCGTGAGTATGATTATCTATTAATAAGGAAATCGGGAATTTCTTGAAGTTTTGCACCCTACTGCTATAATAATACAAGATTTTTAATACCATCCTGTTCTCCAATTTACAGAACTTACCTGTGTTTTGTATACTTTATTAATTTTACGACAATTAACGCACACGAATCGAACTGCATCATAATACAAATATATGGTACACATATTATGTGTACTATATGGCCTCTCCCTGTGTGCGAGAGCGCGTGAACTTGCATGTTCCGAGACGAATCCACGGAGAGGCTTACATTTTCCTTTTTCCTTCTTAATTTCAAATTCATTACTTTATTCTTATATATATATATATATATATATATATATATATATATATACACACTCATGTCCATAAATTAAGGATAATTCAGAATCACACGGAAATCGAACTCTAAAATAAAAATTTCACCTGTAAATTTACTACACACATCTTCAAGAAAATTATGCAAATTACAGGAAGCCACCAGATGACGCCGATAGAACGTCACAATGACAAGAGTGTAAAAGAGGGGTATATAAGGAATGGTGGCAAAGAAGTAAAATTACTCACAAGCGTTCTATAAGCCGCTCTGTGCCATAACCGAATAGTTATAACACAGAAGACGCATGTGGATGATTTTTTACGTGGTAGAATTATCGGCCGCCTGGAATGTGGGCGTACTCAAATGGAAGTATCCGAGGAACTTGGAATTGCCCAAAGTGTCATCTCTAGGCTTTGGCAACGATTCCAAGATGATGGAAATGTCAGAAGACGTTAAAGTACAGGTCGCCCCCGAGTTACAACGCCGAATGAAGATCGGTATTTGGCAGTAACTGTCAAAAGAAGCAGACGGAGCACAGCATCCGACCTGTCTCGTCAGCTATCTGCAGCCACGGGTACCACAGTTTCAAGGCAAACCGTGTACAGACGTTTGGGAAATATTGTCTATATGCTCGCAGGCCGGTCAGATGCGTTCCGTTCATGCAACTCACTGTCGGCAGCGATTAGTCTGGAGTAGAGAACATGCAATGTGGACATCGTCACAGTGGGCTTGTGTGATGTTTTCCGACGAGTCCAGGTTTCGCTTGCAGTCTGATTCACGTCGGACTTTCAGGTGGAGAACGCCAGGTACCCTTTACAACCAAGACAACATCACTGAACGACACCGTTACAGTGGTGCAGGATTTCTCGTTTGGGGTGTAATTATACTGGGCTCCAGAACAGATCTGCATGTTCAAATCGGAACCATGAACGGTCACATTTATCGGGACATCATTCTGGAACAACATGTACGTTTGTTTAGGGGTGCAATGGGCGCATAATTTGTGTTTATGGATGACAACGCCCTCCTCACCGAGCAAACATTGTAAACGAATGCCTTCATTCTGAGGATATTACCCGCATGGAATGGCCAGCATTCTCACCTGACTTGAATCCGATAAAGCATGTGCGGGATTTGCTTGTCCGACGATTTGCAGCCCGTCAACCACCTCCTACATGTATACCGGAACTTGGAAGAGCATTGCTTGCTGAGTGGAGTAATCTTCCCCAAGATCAGCTCGATAATTTGATACTCAGCATGCCTAGGCGTTGTACGGACTGTATTTCATCGCATGGGAGACATACAATGTATTAACCATCATACCAACCATGTAATATTAAGTTTTTGTAAAGGATATATTTTTTACAATTGCTCCAGGGAGCAAAAATCGTAGTTTTTATGAATGGTATCATACTTACGCCACCTTTTTTGTTATCTTTTGTTTAATAAATGGGCTTTATGAATAATAAAGCCCATTTATTAAACAAAAGATAAAGAACAAAACGTGATTTCTGAACCTTCATTTGCCGGAGCTGGCATTATCCTTAATTTATGGGCATGAGTGTGTGTATGTATGTGTATATATATATATATATATATACACACACACACACACACACATACACACTATAACAAAGTAAATCGACGTATCAGAAAGGAGTTGTCCGATTGCAATGAAATTTCGTATGCAAAGATGTTTCGACAGAACATACAAATGATTAAAATTTGATGTCCAACGAATGAATAGCGGGAGCTCCAGCGTATCAGAACTACGCATTTTACAGGTGTATATAAAGAGTTATTCTCGATCTGGTGTTCAAAAATTCTGTAGCATTTCGACTGCGAATATCTTACGTTAACTGTAACAATACCTCGTCGAAGGATTCGTGCTCAAGATGAGCGTATTTCAGAGTTTGAAAGAGGTCGTAACATCGGACTGAAAGAATCTGGTTGGGCTAGAAATCACAGAATCGCTCGAATTCTAGGTCAAGCGATGCAGCGATTAGACGATGCTGGCAAGAGTGGGTCAACAAGTCAGATTTAAGACGGAAGCGATCTACCTGACACAACAACGGGAAGACAGAGCGATTGTCAGTCAGATCAGCTGTCGCAACAACTGATTCGTCGTTATCAACCATGCGACGTGTGACCCGCACACAAGGGCCCAACATGACGATTGGCATACGACTGAGAGAGCCGAATCTATGCTCGCGCCGACCGTTACGCCGCTTACCCCTCACACCTGTACACCGTGAAGTCCAATTAGAGTGGTACTTAATAACTTAATTACTCGAATAACTTGGAACTGCGCTGACAGGGGACGTATAGTCTTTAGTGGCGAATCCCGTTTCCAACTGTGTCCTAACGACCACCGAAGACGTGTCTGGAGACGTCCAGAGCAGCGTGGGGATCCCGCCCTTACTATCGCACGCCACACAGACCCACATCAGGATGTAATGGTCTGGGGTGCTATTTCCTTTGATAGCCGGACCCCTTTGGCTTGTTTCACATCTAACCGGTTTTTGCCGGCGGCCGTTTAAACGGCGCCGGGTACACTTTGAACGACATCTAGCCGGCGCCGACACGAAGTGCGATCTCTTTCACACTTACCCGGCTGTCGCGTAACCGACATCTAGCTGAGCAATCAGTACACGTTCGAATTGAATAGTTATGGATAGCAATAAGTTAATAGCGTGGATGATCCTGTACAGACGTATGAAGAAGCGGAGAAAAAATAGAATGCACTGGGTTCATCCGATTAATATGAGAAGAGACGAGGTTGGGGCGTTCTTTTTACTTTTCGAAGATTTGAGAAATGATGGGGATAAGTTTTTTAACTATTTTAGGATGAGTATACAAACTTTTGATGATCTGCATGTAAGAATCAAAGATTCCATACAACGCCGCAACACATCCTTTAGAGAATGTATCCAGCCTATCCAGATGCTGGCAGTAACAATCAGGTAAGTGAGACAAAATTATAGTGTTTTATTTTTATACCCGTTAAAGATAAAGGGTTCAAACTTGGAAAATGTCTTTTTCAATGACGTATTTTACTTTAATTTTGATTCAGCAAATTTGAAAAAAATATTTACTTTTGAAAATATGATCTTTTAAAAATAAGTTACGTCATTTTTTTTTGAAATTTTTACTCTAAATATTTTATTTTTTTAACAATTAATATTTTTAAAAATGCTGAATCAAAATTAAAACACATATTTCTGATTAATAAATAAAAAAAATTGAAATTCGACAAATAATATTTTGAGTTATAACAATTTTAAATTACCATACTTTTTTTAAAAATTTTAAATAAAATTTTTTTTAAAAACCTTTATGAGAAGTTTTATGATGTGATTTTGTAAACGAATTATATGGTTAAGAGAATATATCCATAACAAAAAACGCTCACTCCTTTCAACAACGTCATATTCCGAAAACCGTGATTTTTCAGGAGAGTGATTTTAAAGTTTAAAAGTAGATTGAAATAAATAGATGTTAATTCTGCTCTCTAGTGGCTAAATATTGAGATGTGAATATGATGATTTTGCAGGGATATAGTACTCTTTCAGGGCATTCTGAAAACAGGCATAACTAAAAATCGCCGTTTTTTGAGATATGATGTTGTTGAAAGGAGTGAGCGAAATGTGTCCCAGACCCCCTTAAAAAAGTAATGGAAAAGAAAAGAAAACTTAGATTAAAAATTTATTGAATCTATAGAATTTTCAGAGAAGTCTGATTGTAAGGGAGAAGCTGTCCCTATAAATTCTTGCCCCTGACGTTCACATAATTGGGTAGCAGTAGGAGGTATTTGTAAAATCTGGTATTGTGTATCATTGCATTGCCACTGATGTGATGTACCAGGGTGGATGGCCGGATTTATGTTCTCCTTTTTGCGCTTTTTGATTTCTGAAATAACTTGTAACATTTTTAGTTGGAATTCAACAACTTCATCGTCATCAAATGTTTCTAGTGAGTAATTATTACTAAATTTGATTTAATTTGATTGATATTGATTTTAAACGTTTGTTTCAGATATCTGGCAAGCGGTTGTACGTTCACTGATCTTCATTATAGTTACAGACTCGGCATTTCTACTATCAGCAAAATTGTCAAAGTTGTATGTAAAGCTATTTGGTCCCTACGACATGAATGTATTCCTGTGTTAACTTCAGAGCACTGGGAAGAAATTGCTGGAAATTTTGAAAAAAAACGCTAATTTCCCTCATTGCATTGGAGCTGTAGATGGAAAACACATTCGCATCGTCCATCCGTGTAATTCAATGTATTACAACTACAAAGGATTTTCATCTATAGTGTTGATGGCTGTGGCAGACTCACAATACCGATTTATCTACGTTGATGTCGGCAGTTACGGAAAAGATAGTGATTCAACCATATTTCAAGAATGTTCTTTGTGGAAATCACTTCTGAACAATGAACTTGGACTTCCTGAAGATAAATATCTTCCTGGTACAAAAAGTCCCAAGGTACCATATTTTTTCGTTGCTGATGAAGCGTTCGGGCTGCACAAACACCTTCTCCGACCGTTTGCTGGACACCAGTTGACAGTTGCAAAAAGAATTTTTAACTATCGCCTCTCGAGAGCTAGAAGGTATGTAGAGTGTTCATTTGGAATAATGAGCAATAAATGGAGGATTTTCCATAGAGCTATAAACTTGAATCCCGAATTCGCCATTGATATTGTTAAGTCTTGTGTCGTTTTGCACAACTTTGTTCTTGAAAGAGACGGTTACAACACAAAGGATACTCTGTCTATAACTGGATTTCAAAGTATAACAAGAACAAGTGAATGCGTGCGTGGGGGACTTTCGGCAAATAACATGAGAAAAATTATGATGGACTATTTTTTAACGCCAATTGGCTCAATAAAATGGCAGTTTTCTAAGATTTAATGTGAAATAAAAATTTGGGTCTGTTTATTAGTTTGTTTAAATATACTCACTCTTTCAAATAAAATAAAACATTTATAAATAAAAACCAAACAATAAATTTGCATTCATAATACTAAAAGCTAATAGGAATAATTATATAATTTCAAAGAAATCACAATAAGGTTTCCTCGGTCACAGGTCTCTCAGTCTCCTATTTTTTCAGCTAATAACTTCTGACAGCAATTACATATTACTTTGTATTTCATTATAAAATTGTTTACATGTTATATTTTTATAACTAAATGTTACTGATTATACAAATTAATACTGAAAAAATTTTGTGAAATTTTTTTTTTATCAAAATAATCAGATTTTTATTTAAACCAGATTTCCTTTATTTTAATCATGATTTTTTTTTATATTTCAATTTTATGTGATATGAACTATTATATATACCACAGATTTAAAATTATATACGATACTACTATATAACTAATGCAGGAAGTAAACATTTTCAAATTCACTATCACAGTGACAACATTGATAAGTACATTAGACCAATACAAACAATAGAAAATTTTCCAAGAAGCAAATGGGTTATACAAGGAGTAAGCTGAATTATATGAATGAAATGTGTAATTATATGAACGAGATATATACATAAAAGTCTCCTTTCTTTCCTGTTTATATTTAAATTTAATACCCTTAGGAAAATATACCAAAAATGTTCAAAAGCAATGCATGAAATAATTTTTTGATTAAAATGAATGATTTTATTTTTTTTAAATATTCGATTTAAATCATGATTTTAATCATTCAATTAAAATCATTTACACCCTGGTTTGTAATGTATTGTATTTAATTTAATAAATGTAGAATTTTACTTAGAAAGTTTACTAAAAGCAAACTGTAGAAGTTTACTAAAAGCAAACAAGTTTGATTAAAAACAGCAAACAACAAAAAAAGAAAGCCAGGATCGTACAAACTGCAAACGACACGTGCCGGCTAGATGTGTAATGCTCCATTGATACCAACGCCTTTGTTCTAAAGCCGGTTTGTTTTGCTGACTGAGAGCCGTCTCCGGCTCTGGGGTATGGACGGCTTCCCACAGCAATAGCCCGGCAGCCGGATGCCGGTTACCCGGCCCACGGCATTTATCGGGCAAGTGTGGAAACTGTAGTACAATCCTCGTCCCGATAAAGTGTACCCGGTGCCGTTTAAACGGCCGCCGGCAAAAACCGGTTAGATGTGAAACAAGCCTTTGGTAGTCATTAGTGACACACTTACAGCCCAGCGGTACGTAGACGACATTCTGCGACCCGTTTTGTTGCCGTCTCTCTTGCACCACTTCGAACCCACTTTTCAACAAGGCCGCATACAGCACGTGTACTGGTCGTATACGGCACGAGTTTCTATAAATTATCTTTAGGCTTGCCGAACACTTTCTTGGCCACCTAGGTCACCTGATCTCTCCCCGATAAAGAACATTTGGGATGTGAGATAGGAAAGTGATTGCAATTATCCCGGAAAGTTGCCGATTTAGCCCGACAGTTGGAGATAATTTGGTAAGAAATCCCGCAGGACACCATCCGGTAAATTTATCAGTCTATGTCACGCCGGGAGACAGCTTGCATGCAGGCCAGACGTGGTTGAACGCCGTATTGACTTCGTCACTTTGTAATCAAACTCTGGAATAAATCATTTAATTGTTCTGCAATTTTTATCTTTCTTTTCTGTACATATTCTTCACATCCACCAATTTTTGTAGCAATCTAACAACTCCTTTTCGGCGCGTCGATGTTTTTTTCTGTTATAGTGTGTGTGTGTATATATATATATATATATATATATATATATACATACACACACACACACACACACATATATATATATATATATATATATATATATATATATATATATATATATATATATATATATATATATATATATATACATACACACACTGCTCAAAACAATTAGGGGAGCACATGGTTTTAACGAAATTACGCAAATACTTACACCGATAAGTAACATAAAATAAATCATCCATAATTTTAAGCCTAGCAGGAAACAGAAGAAGAAAACTTCATATGCAAATCAAATTTCATGACGTCAAAAACCAGAAAAAGAACATAAGGGCGGAAATCGGGATGTTGCAGAAACGTCTGTTTCACTGCCTTAACTGTGAAATTCGACTGCTCAGTTATTCTGTTTGAGAAAAAGTGACTTGAAAATGTCTCAACAACGTGATTTACCGGAATCCATGGCATGGCGTATTATAGGCAGACTTGAATCCGGGCAAACACAACGTAGTGTCGCGGACGCTGTTGGAGTCGCCAGAAGTGTCATTGCAAGGCTGTACAATCGATTCCAAGAAACAGGGAATGTTAGACGTCGACCAGGGCAAGGTCGGCCACGTGCCACTACAGCAAATGATGACCGGTATATACTGTTAACAGCTCGTCGAAATAGAACACACAATGTTACTCAGCTGCAAAGACAGTTGCTCTTGGCAACAGGACGAAGGGTGTCCAGCCAAACAGTACGTAATAGGCTTCATCAGGGAGGTCACTATGCACGTAGGCCAATGGTCTGCATTCCGTTGACCTCGCTCCACCGTACGGCCCGAAGAAGATGGGCTGCTGAACATCGAGATTGGGAGCAACATGATTGGAGCCAAGCGCTGTTTACAGACGAGTCCCGATTCTGTCTGGAGTGTGACACCCGACGTGTTTTGGTATGGAGGGAAAGGGGCACTCGAAATTACCCCACATTCGTTCGTGAAAGGTCACAATACAGACAAGCTGGTTTTATGGTATGGGGTGGAATCAGCATAGGTGGACGCAGGGACCTGCATATCATTCGGAATGTTACTTTGACGGCCCGAAGGTATGCAGACGAGATACTGAGACCTCATGTCATACCTTACGCTGCAGCCATTGGAGATTCCTTTGTTTTCCTGCATGATAATGCCAGACCGCATACAGCTCGTCTTGTGGAGAACATGCTTGAAGCTGAAACAATACAGCGTATGGAATGGCCAGCGTGCTCTCCTGACCTGAATCCAATCGAGCATGTTTGGGACATGCTCGGACGACGCATTGCTGCAAGACCAAGGCCTCCTTTTACTCTCCGAGACTTGGGAGATTGCACTTCTTGAGGAGTGGAACAGTATTCCCCAAAGTCTTATCGATAACATCATCGCATCCATGGAAAACAGGTGTGCAGCAGTCTTAGCTGTTCGAGGAGACCACACGCCATATTAAAAATCTTGCATCATTTCTAAACAATACATTTTTTTATCGTTTACATGTAACCAAATTGTTGCCCTAAATCATCTTTTCATGTTTTTTCCATATTTTCAAAGAATTAATGCTTAATTACAAATTTTTTTACGTCTTTTTTCTGTATTGCGCATTGATACGCGTGTACTATCCATTTTATGCCAATACGTGGCTGTCTCCCACGGTTTTCTTAACTTCTTTGCTTGCTCCCCTAATTTTTTTGAGCAGTGTATATATCAGTGGAATCTCGATCTATCTTTTTCAAGGGACCGACTGAACTGAATGATAAATGTGTGAAAACGATAGATGCGGGAACATAACAACGCAATATGATCGTTAGAACTGGGGGAAATAAACGACACATACGGGAAAACGAGGATTCGGGGAACGATAGATCGAGATTCCACTATATATATATATATATATATATATATATATATATATATGTAGTGAAACTTCTCTAGCCGACCACTCCTGTAAACGGCCATATTTTTTGAGAACCGATTGAAGACCCCATACAGCCAATATTATAGAAGAAATCCCTTTTCCACGGCCACCTCTCGAAACGGCCACTTTTTTTTCAGAACCATTACTGGCGGCCGTAGAGAGGTTTCAATGAATGTATATATAATTAAGTTATATTTGTCCCATTTGCTCCATTTTTATTAAACCCTTTAACGGTGATTGGAAGAGAAGGATGATACATCTTTGGCAACGTTTAATTCTCAAACGTCACTACTCTTCTGCTTATTATCTCTTCTGCTTCGTTACTTATTTTAATCAACAACCTCAACGGCAATGCGTTTATTATACATACACATCTCACTCTATTCATCTCATGTGCATTCATCCGTCGTAAATTATTAATACATACACGGATAAAGACAAGTATCCATCGCAAAACTGGAGTACTTCAAGATTTCGAGGATTTGCGTAAAATCGTATCTGATTCTAGAAGGAAAAAAAATAAATAAAATAAAAATTTTAAAGAGCTTTTTAAGTACTCTTTTATCAATTTTTAAGCATCATTTTAGGAAAAAGAAATTACGCAAGAAAATTTAGTTAGTAGTAAAGAGAACAATTTTTTCTTCCCACTACTCGCATTGAAAGATTAAACATTTGAGATTTTATTTACTATCGTTGAATCTTAGTAAAGTATGCTGTGAATGATCTTCCTTTTATTTCACTACTCTCAATGCACCACATGTATTTGAAACATTTTGTTGCAAATAAATTATAATATTGATATATATTTACAGAATCAATCAATGAAGTAATCAGATACGCAAAACAAAATCTGTTATTTATAAGCTCAGCATTTCATTATTTTTTTTTTCACTTTATTTCCAGAAATCAGAGAAGATAACCAAAAACCAAACACGAAAATCTTGCTTGGCAATCTTATTTGGCTTCCATCGGATATCGGCCCGACAATTTGGATTTATGACAATTCCTTATCTAGTTGGAGTAGCGAATGACGAGCGTATATGCTCAGCGAACCAATCAACATTATATTAAGTTTTCAAATCCCATAGTTTAACTTCCACGTAATTTCTAAGTAATTTGAGAACATACGGAAAAAGCAATGCGACTAGATTATTTTTATTTCATATTTAATTCAGAACGCATTATTTCAAAAACAACGATATCTTTTTTTCCCTTTTTGTTTGACAAGTTCAGGACTAAACCTCATGTAAGCTCCTCCAGAAGCCACCTTGCTCAATGTTTGGAAGTTAAAAATCTCTTTACAAGTCAGATATTTTCATTTTTTCCCCTTCGAACAAATGAAAAGTTTTCTGGGAAAACTTGCAAGTTTCCATGCGCTCGGAAGTCGCATTGTAAGGCTTTCCCCCCTTTTTATTACAGCGAAGATTAGTACGGTATAAGTATGGTATTAGTATGGCATCTACAGGTTGCAGGATGGCCTAAGGTGCGACATATACAGATTTTTTCATTGAAAAAACCTGCATTATTGCTGTCCTTAATACAGAATTCCATATTTTGGGGCCCTTAGAGCTGATTTCCGTCCCTCTCCCTCCCCTGCAACTATTCTTTCTTATGTTTACTTAAAAGGTTCAGAATAACTAGAGAATTTGACTAATTTTTTGACATGATTGCAAAATGTTAATTTTTGATGACTTGCAAAAGTATAAGTACCTGATATATTGATTAGCTTACCTATTCGATTTCCGCAATCTCGAGTCTCACATAAATGAGATTATTAACAAACTCCTGAGCCGGCCCGTACACGTATCTTGAACGAAATGTTTGAGAATAAGAAAATGAACCGTTCCTAAAAGTCACAAGGATATTAGAAATAGACGGTCCAACACGCAGAAAAAAAAATTCAGCTGTTGTTTTGACAATACTAGATAAATGCATCGTGTTTAATTTGTTCATTTGATGACAGTTTATTAATTATATACCCCGTTCAAAAATAAAATACCGTAGTAAAAAGTATGAACTCTCGTGATCTCACCTATAAATTACTAATGAAAAAAATAAAATAAATAATTATAACTAGCAGTAGTTGCGAGCGCTGTTTTAGGAAACCTCAAATGTTCGAAAGATGGCGCCACCGTACAGCTAACTCTTGAGTGTATAAATTTCAGAAATTTTTACTCGGCAGAATTTCTAGGGCTTATTGATGAGTATGTGAACCAAGCAACTCAATTTTATGGTCCCAAAGCATTCAGTTCTCATTATTACCCTTATTATAAGAAATAACACATTTTCAAGCTTTAACTGCTGAGTTAATTCAAATGATTAAATTCACATTTACTTTTCTAAATGTATTGCACGCGCGCAACCGTGCATATATATATACAATATTACCCATTAGTAAAGCTATAGGTGCATGTTCTTTTTCAACGTTGAAAAACTATTTACGCTATTCATTAACTGATACGAATTTCAAAAATTTGTTCCGAAAGTTTGCAGAAAATGAATACAATTTTTGAAAAAAACCTCTTTGACCCCGCACTCAAGATCAAACAGTCTTCTGAGACAAAACTGCTGCTGCTTTCAACCCTTAGGTGAACAGAGTGTGCACAGACTCCATTTCTTTTAATACTGAAATTAACTATGTAATATATATTTTGCAGTGGCTTTGACCCCTCAGTCATAAATGAAGCAATTAAAAAAATTCAGTTCACTGCTGCTTAGACTAATCTTTAAAAGTCGTATTCTTAGCGTAACATAATAAATTAAAGGTCTTTGTATTTTACCAACCTGTGTTTTACCAACCTGTGTTTACCAACTAAGCAAAGCTTGGAACATACCTGGTTCAATTTTAAGATTATGTTTGCAACTGTTAATTACCATCGCTTACCACCGATGAAAATTTTTATACCTTAGTTAAGTAAACTGTTTTCGGCTCACTTTGGGGCGATTTTAATTTGTCTATAATAGGGCAGGCAAAAAGCGCGTCAAAGGTTCGTTAAGTATCAAAAAATCCTCCAAGCCCACGACTGCTAAGCACTGTTGAAACTCGGGCACAAATTCAAATTTTCTGACGCTTAAATTATTCACCAAGTTAACTCTTATCTCCTTATAGGAATTTCTAGAAACCTCTGACCACATACTAATGCTTCGCTTTTAGCAAATTACTCTTGTCCGTTTTATCAGCTGACAAAAATATTTGAACCCAAATGAGTATCGTAGACTGCTACTTTTGAATTAACTTATTGGTTCTCTTCATTAACTTCATTAAGTTATTTTCATCCTTTATTTAAAGAGAGAGAGAGAGAGAGAGATGATTCCCGCTTTTTCTCCCCATCCTGTTTGACTTCGTAGTTTCGTTTCTGCAGTCTTTGCATTCATTTGAAAGCAGACATGAGACCATTTATTTGTCGCCCTAATCGTTCCGCCAGACTTATATTTAAAGCACGTTTTCTGTCAGTTTGTCTGGAAAATTCTCGCAATTTTCCTGATAGTTTCAAAGAAGTTCTAAGGTCCTAAAAATAGTGATTTGGCCATAAATCACAAATTTGGCCATAATGCTAACCAGCCTCGAGAAAGACTGTAGTCTATGTTGTTGTCGCCTGTTGTTTCGTAACTAGCAAAAACAAATTCAAATTGTGAATTTGGAGAGTTTTTTTCTTTATCTTCAACTTTCTCCTTTGAAAGTTTGTCTAACAAACAACCATTTTCCGAATCCGTTATTTCCTTCCCTGAGGTGAAAACAAAGTACCTCTATCGTTCTGAATGCAAACCGATAACAGGGTGTCTACTGAATTTCGGATAGCCAATTTCGTGACTTTATTTTGGACTTCTTGAAAAAATTTCCCGCCATAATTATAAAACATACTTTTAGTGATATCTGCTGGATATAATTTAAGAATATTTTTAAAAATTTTATGGGTTACATCAAACTTTCTGGGTATATTTTTTAAATAATATTAATGTATTATTGCATATTTATTCAATTCCTACAGATACTACAAGTCAATGAACCCAAAATAACTTTTTATTGATATTTTATTAGTGCTCTTTTTAGTAATTCCTTGTTCATGACTGAAAAAAAAAAAGAAGAGAGAGTATTGCTACCAATGAATTTCAATTGATTTTAAACAGATTCTCACACGTAACAGTGGTCAAACATCACAATAAATTTATATTGTTTTTAGGATTCTCGTATATTTATTTTAAAGACACTTTAACAAATCATTATTCGTAAATAAAATCTTTTACTAAACATTTTTATTTACGAATTTTTAATACTGATACACATTAAAAAAATTGTGTTTACTGGATTATGAAAATTTTAATAAATTACTGTAAACGAAAAAATAATCATCCATGGACAGGATGATAAAATTGAGAATTTTATCAGATATTAAGTCAGAAAATTTTTTTTATGAAATGCTTTCTGTCAAGGAATAAAAAAGTCACCTTTATAGTTAAAGAAAAAAACAGTCAGATATTATAGGCGATGTAAGGATTTCGCCTAAAACCAAGACTGACAGCCTTTAATATTTACAAAATGCTTTATTGGCATTCTAGATTAAATATAGGCTTTATACAATAATTACAAAATAAACATTATCTAAGTATGATTCGCGGGTTCAGGATATCATTATGGAAAACCGGCAGGCTCACGATCTCTGGCACGCGTCCGTCGACGAGGGTTGTTCACACCTGCAAAAAAAACGTCAACTGCCTCCATTTACATCAAGGTGGCGAATATATATCCTCGCCCATCTCTGTGGGTGGTTGAAAGCGTGCTCCCTTTGAACACTTTCAGAAACCGTCTTCAGACCATTCCGCGTCTTCCGCTAAATGGCTAGGTGATTATCCTCTGGACAGGCTTTGTCTGCAAGCAGGGGGGATTTCTTAAAGATGACGGCCTCCTAAGTGTCCAACGGGCGACGCGGCGTCTGCCACAATTTGGTGACAAAGCGACTGTCACCGATGAATACGGTAGATTGATAATGGACGTCTTGCCGTTAGGCTCTCTCAGGAATCCCGAGTGTGAAAGGAACGTAAAGTCATTACAGCGATGATACAGATCGATTCTCTTGCGATTTTCCGCATTATCCCGAGGAAAATATGTAAAACATAAATAGTTGGCTTTAAAACAGGTATTTTAACATAATTCTTTGAATTTTAGGATACATTTTAAAAAAGATAAGTGCAAAAGCATTAGATTATATTAGTACAAAAGTTATTAAATGTTTAAAAAGTTATGATTCTGCTAATTTCCAATTGAAACTTCTTACAAAATGAATTAACCATGACGACGAGTAAAATTATTTCACATATCAGTTTTGAAATAATTTCTCGAATAAGCGACCCACCCGAAAACATTTGCAGTGTTTGCAATATATACGGGTGAGGCAGAATGGACTGCCACATTTCTGAAGGTCACTGGTAAAGGGATGGTGGGGTATAGAGGCGCGGGAGATGGAAACAGTTCGGGCGGATTTTCTAGATGTCATGAGACACCATGAATTGGTCCGGTGAACATCGAGCTTTCGTTATCAAGGCCTTCTTTAAAAACAACGATTCTGTAACCACGGCACAAAAGGCATTTCGGACGCGCTTCGGGCTGTATGCAACTGATGCCGTTCCTAATCGAAAAACAATCCTGCGATGGGTTTCAAACGTGATAACAAGTGGGTCTGCATTACCAAGGAAACCAAATGGTCGTCCTCGAAACATTAGAAAACCTGAAAATGTGCAATGAGTCTGTTAGTCCGCTATTCGTGAGAAGTTGCCGTCATTCCCCCACAGATGACCAACAGAGTGATAGAAAACTTTACAAACGGGTTCAGCAGTTCATCGCAAATAACGGGTGCCACCTGAGAGATGTTATTTTAAAAACCTAGTGGAAAAAACTAGATTATAAGTACTCTTTGAAATTATAACGTCTTTTTTCTGTAAATTTTTTCGTTCGTTTTTTATTAAACTTTTGAAATGTGGGAGTCCTTTCTGCCATACCCTATACACACACGCGCGTGTGTGCAATTAACGAGTGTAAAATTAAAATAGCTCTGAAAAATTCGATACAAGCATCTTGCGCATCAGTAAGAACTACACAACACTACTGTCGCATGAATTTTTCACCATTTTCGTAAATTTTTAATAAAATGTTTTTAAAAATTACAAGTTAAAAAGTACACCAAAATTTTGTAAAAATGTTTAAATTTTGTAAAAATGTTTAAATTTTGTAAAAATGCTTAATCTTTTTTTTTTCGTTGGGCAAGTAATTATTTGTATATTAAGGATTTTCCAACCCAATTTAAGAAAAAAAACACCTCAGTAATTCTCGCACGGCGATTATCTGAAATTATACGTAACAATAAAATTGGGAAAAAAAAGGTATCAACCGATCAAGAAATAATTTGTTACAAATTAATAATACTAAATTTAATTAATAGACTTATTTTTTAAAAACTTTTAGTGAGTCTGCTTTTAAATGACTAAAAAAAATACATTTTGTTTCAAGAGACACAACCGACAGTACACTTATCAAGTTAAAATGGTAATTTAAGTGTGTTGAACAGATTTATTTCTCGTGGCAACAAAAATTAAAAGCTTGATAGGATGCAACTAGAAAGTCCTTTGATTATTCAATTTAAAATTATTGTAGCAGAAATTCATTAACTCACCATTAATTTCTGTTAACGGAATTTTTTTTTTTAGAACTTTCTGGCTTATTTCCTCGTGAAGTTATTTAAAACTACAATCAATGAAGAAATATGTTCGAAGAAGCATTCATAATAAAACTACTAATGATAATACTATAATAATAAATTAATGATAAAAATGTTATGCGTAACCGTAACAGATAGGTGAGAGGGGAAGTTAAATCAGATTTTACTTTACATAAAAATTGTGGGCAAGATCAGTCTCGATGACTGACATAAATGCAGGGCCGAGAAACCGAAATTCTGGGCTTGCCGGGATCGTAGCGGTCTTAAAATTTTCGGTCCGCGTAGACCTCGAGTTCATAGAGAAGGCTCGGCAAAGCTCCACTCCGTAAGACTACAGGGAAATACGTATGTTCTATCCCTCAAAATTTTCAACGTTCTTAGAGGAACGTTTTGTCAAAATGTTGGTAACCTTAGAGAATGGGGTGTGTAATCATATTTCCTTTTTTTAATCATTTTAAGTAATAAAAAATATGTTTTTTAAAAAGGTGGCCGTCGTAAAGGGGTACTTCCATAGCATTAACTCCATGGGGACTTTAATCGGTTCCAAACAAAATATGGCCGTCGAATAGGGGTGGCGGGCAAAGAAGTTTCACTGTAAGTATCTGCATGTGTGTGCGTGTGCAATGAAGTTAACTTTCTGCACATCATAAAGGACATCACGTTTCTACAATTAGGCTTTTCTCACAACACTCATTACTTAATAGTGGCAAAAAATAATATCTTTAAGCGAAAAGAGCATTTTTATTCTCATTTTCAAAGAGCTCAACTCCGAATAACAGGACTGTTTACTATATGGAAAGATTAAATTTAAAGGATATTAAAGTTCCACTCTTTATTTAAATATCCGTTTGTTCGCAAGCCCACTCAACTTACAACGGTTCAAGTCGCCACGAAACGCTCGAACTCCGTTTGAATGAGAGTAACCGTATGTTTTTTTTACCTCAGGAATAACGTGTTTTTTTTTCATGGTTTTTGTAAAACACTCGAGAAGTGCTGCCATCTCTCGTCAATTTTAAGACGTAAAATACACATGACTCGATTTTTATCACGCCTTACTTTTTATTTATAAAGTTTAAAGTAAGCAAGAGAAAAATCATTAAATAATTTGCAAAAAATTTTAACTTGAGAAGCGGAAAACTTCAAAGACTGGGGGGAGGACTTCTGGCTTTTGGTGCAACCGTCGAGATTTGGCGCGTTATGTTAGTTGGGGCAGAGGATAAGCTAGGGAAACTGATACACCTCACCCCGACGGTTCAAACAATAAAATACATAAATTAGTGAATTACTTCACTGCATCGTTATTCACTCTTTTCTCATAAAAATTTCTCTAATCGCAAGCAAGCCTCATCGAAAATTTTCTCCTAAAAGGATCCTCATCAGTTTGTGAACTAAAGATTGTTTATGCCTACATTTTCTTTAGCTTCTTCTTTTCTTTTTTAAATAGAACCGTTTGTGAATGAAAACGCCCTTTAATAACTTACATACAACTTAATTGCGACTAACACATGGCTATACGCAGATGCAAAATGTATGCTCTTCCTCAAGTAATAAATTCAAATTATATCTTAACATGAGTTTTACAGTCGATAAACAATACTATTGTTATGATTATATGGATGTGAATAGAAAACTAAATGCTAGAGTAAAAATTTACCTCAAAATATTCATAATGTTTCATCAAAAAATTTGAGTTGAGAATTTTTTCCAATCATTAATTACTATATCAAGCTAACATCCTTAAATTTACGCCCAACCACATATATTAATGAAGAAATTTTAAGGGTACACTCTATACTAAGAGATTTCAATTTTCTTATTTATCGAAAAAACACGATGGCCGAATGGCTAGGACGCTAGCATTCGGTACCGGAGTCTGAGTTCATGTCTCACTATTGGCATGGATGTTTGTAGCCGTTCGGAATCGGCTTTAAGCAGTAGGTCCCGGCAGGCCCTGATTTTCCATTAGGCCCGGTAGGCCCGGGCCTAGGGGCCCCCCAAAAAATTTTATTTTAAAAGAAAAAAATCCCAATTCAATTTTTTTTTTAATTTTACCTTTTTTTAATAGCAATTTTTTTTATATATCCTTTCAAATTTGATTGATTGGTTCATCATATGTACAGTTATATGTATCATATGTATGCCATCGTGCATATAAGGGGTTAATAAGCTTTTCTGGTTGCATTGTATTGGTGTTTTAATGATAAAGTTAATATGTTGTATTGCTTTTTGTTATTTGCTAATGTTCTAGGCTTCTACGCTTGAAATCGCCACTTCTTTGTAAAATGGTACTTTCACAATTTTTCATGATTATTTTTTCTGTGTGTGTCAATTTTGGAAATTTTACGCCCACATCAGTTTTAGGGGGCCCCCATTCCAAGTTGTGCCTATAGTCAAGAATTTTCTAAATCGGGCCCTGGGTCCCGGTCTTAATCAGCCCTTTTGTAGACAAATAAAAAATAAAAGACCGTAGCGCTTTCAACCAATGAACCGAAAAAAAATATATATATATCACTGTTGCCCTTGCTTTCAGCTCTTCTGTAAAATGCTTTAACATTCCACTTCTTTATAAGTCCGAGGTTTCCAACCTGGGAGGCGCGGACTACTGCCAGGGGAGGCGCCAAAACTTTTTAATAAAAAATCATTGTTCATACCATAATACCAACAAATAAACCATAATATCTAATAAATACACGAATTTGAGTTGACAACCATCGAAAAAGAAAAATTGATAGAATTGTCACGCGATAGCTCACTAAAACAAAAGTTTCAAAGTGAAAACATAATTCAGTTTTGGATGAATCTTTGTATTGCAAAGAAATGCAAGTGCTTCTACCGTTTGTAACGTCTTATTAATGCGAAACGAGTTTTTCGGCACTGGCTACAATGAAAACCAAATATCGAACCAGGTTAATAATCGAAAAAGATTTACGAGCGGCACTTTCCACATTGTCCCCAAGATTTGATAAACTTTGTGCCAATAAACAACCATCGTCGCATTAAATTTTGATGCGTTAGATTAGTAATCTCTCTATTCTAAAAAAAAGTAACTCCCGCTGCCGCTGTCAAAAGCTTGTCACGCTACCTCCTCCAAAACCGCTGGGGGGTATGGGGTCGAGAGCGATACCAATGGATACAGAAAAATGGGGGGACCAAAGTAAGACATGTCTCATCTTCGTCGGACTAAGATTTTTTTTAATTTTATGTTTTGTGGGAAAATAGTGACTTTTTCATCTTCAGATTACGATAACTCGCCAAAAAATGATCGTAGAATTTTGATCTTTTTACAATATAAGACTACAGACATTTCTCTTTCAATCTAGACCTCATTTGTTTAAAAATATTTTAAAACAGTTTAATATTTTCATCAAAAAATGAAAAACAGTTTTTCAAGAAATATCGTCCCCTATGTGGATGTAATATCGATGCTCCTCGAGTTTTTATCTTACAAAGAAAATATTTACATCATCTGGAAGCTGAAAGCTTTCTTATTCATATAAACATATTTTATTCATATAAACATATTTTTCTTATTCATATATAGCTCATTTCAAGTCTATATCTTAAATTTTCGATTTTTAATTGAATTTTAAAAGCTGATAATTCAACAGTGATGAAACGCCCTTCGCATTAAGGGTGATTACAGTAAATGGATGGAAGCTGTTACATTGCCCGAGAATCTCCCCTATGTATCTCGCTATTAGCCATAACAGAGGAGCGAGAGTAGCGAGCCTAGGGGCGAAGCCCCTAGCTTAATATAAAAATAAATATGCATGTTCGTATTGCTATAGCAAAATCTTGTTGTTATTCTGTTAACTGTAGTTTTCATTTTTTTGTAATAAAGTTATTATTTAAAATGTCTATATTATTATATCTATTAAAAGATAGGGAGGCGCGGAAGAAAATTTTTTTAGGGAGGCGTAGTAGCATAAAGGTTGGAAACCGCGGCTATAAGTACAAATAGTATGCTTCGTATCCTTTCATTTTGTTAATTAGTCAGAATTTTTTCTAGCTAAGGAAATTTTTTTTTATATTTCACACAAATAGAAGGAAATAACAGAAATTCAAGAAGCAAATTTAAATAGATTAGAAAAATCTGCATCTGAACAGAGTCAGTCATTTATTAGTAATAAGTTTGGGACTAAATTTTTTTTTTTTTTTAATGTTTATCCTTGTTTCTGAAAACGCTACGTTTTTCTGCGAAAGAAAATATAAAATCCTAAATTTTTTAAGCCAACATGACCCGAATACCGTTTTATTCTTTTCAATGGCGCATTCGTCATTAAGAGACTGCATCCTTGGTTCTAGGGAAATAAGCAAGAATACGCTATGATGCATCGCTGGCCGCAGAGTCAGCCGAAAACAGAAGAATGACGCACAAAAGGCGACATTTATACAATTTATACCTTTAATGGTACTCGGCGACATTTCAAGCCCACTTTTCTTAGGTGCAACAGACCGGAACCTATAAGATCTTATGCTCCGTGAAGAAAAGATGTGATTAACGCTGAAAATGTGGTATATCCTTTTATCAAGATGACTCGAAAGTGATTCTTTCTTAGGTGGCTTTGTCAGCGATGGGGACGAATAGGAAAAACCCTTCCGGAATATTATCAAAACGGTTGACACAGATAGTTTTCGTATTGCGCCAAGAAAAGAAAATACCATCTCTTTGTTAAAATACCTCGCATTGATTTTTGGAATACGCAATTTATTACTACCCGTCCTGAAATTTGTTTTCCCAAAGCTTCATTACGCTTACAAGTATGTAATCGTTATAAAAAGGGGCGTCCTTAAATAACAGTGAAACCCCATTGGCTCTGATTTACCGCAGAACAAAAATCAAACGACACATATTTGATAATGTATTGTGTTGAAATTCAATGCCTAACATAACGCGAATGGGTAGCAAAATTAAAGAATTAAAAAAAATAAATAAATAAATAAATAAACCTCCATTTGCATCTTAGATAATTGTCTATAGCGAAACAAAACCGATTTCTTTTGAAAATTAATTAGTAGTAAGAAACGACAGTCAAACGTTTCAAAAGTAAGGCAATATAAATACAGCCCTCGGGGTGACTATTTATACACTTTAATGACTCAGAAACCGAGCCATTACCAAAACCGCGTGCCATAGAAGTCATGAATTTTGTTTTGTTGAATCAGAAAGACACGTGCTCTAAGTCTTGCGATTCATTTCAGGAAACCTGCAACTTACGTCTCAAACGAGAAAGCACACACTTTGAAGAGGAGGGTTCGCTTCCTTTTTTGACGTTCAGCCTGGCCGGTCTGCGGGAGGAAGATGTAATGAAGCGTCAGTCGGAAAGTGACCCCCTCGATGACCGACCGTGAAGGTCAGCGGCGGGGAGCTTCTCAAATACGCTGAGCATTTACACAACCAATGAAGGTCACGGCGTCAAAATTTCGAGACGGCTCATCATCTTTGGGGTGCAATTTTCTAATTTGTGAAGAAAAAAAATTTTTTTGGTTTGATCTGAGAGATAATTTTGTTTATTTTTTGTATCTTACATTTCGATGAGGATTTAATGATAGCAATTGCTTCACTTTTAAAAGCATTAACCTCGATGATGAATCACCTATTTATCTTTGATCTAAAACAATGTTACGCACAACAGCTTTCACGCTTGGTCACGTTGTAACTCGGAGACAGAATCAAAACTGTCAATCTGTCTTTCTCGGCGAAAATTTTTGTTGACAGGGACATTTAAACGATATTAAATTATATCGTTTAGGAACTGAAATTTTAAATACATGTGTTAGCAATCTTCATATTGAAAATTTTACATGTATGTGTAAGTTTGAGTAGCAGTGTGTAAAAGGTATATTTTGTAAAGGACAATTGCACCGGTTTTATGATGAATTACAGTCAAATTGAATCATATCAGGGCTTTAGGACTGCGGGACCTAATTAGAAACTTTATTTTATTTTTATTATAATTTTTTTATTTTTTATTTATTTATTATTTTTTTTTTTTAAGAAGCCGGAGGTTCACAGCCCTATGGTCTATCTTAGAGGTATAATCGATGTTTGATGTACGCTCCGCATATTTGGTAGAAAGAAAAGCTACTAAAACAGTGCTTGAGAATTAACAGAGCTAATTACATTTAAAAATAAATAACTGAAAAGTAAACACACAAAAATAGTGGAATCTATATAATACTAAAACTGAGTTTGTCTTATTCAATGCAACAAAAACGGTGTACATAGCACCATATTCGGTTAGAAGGCGGTACCTGGATAAGACTGAAAAAAGAAACTTTCGTTAAAATCAGGCAGGATTTACCGAGTTGTAGGTATCTTTTAAACTACACTTCCGGTTAGTAGTCATTTGGCGATTAATTGGCTTTCGACTAGTTTTTGGCGAGTGTCCGGATGAAGATATGAAGATGCCATCTACTAATCATCATAAAAAAATTCAAAGGTTGCCTTATTTACCAGGAACCTGTGGTAGAAATACAAACGGCAGCTAATCCAAAGAGCGGTTTTCTTGGTATTTTATAGTTTATCCAGCATTAAATCAAGACAAAAGATAAATTCATTTGAAATTCTATTACTACTATTGGCTGCGAGAATTCCTTGCTGACAATAAAACTACTTGGCTTTTACATTGGCTGGTTAGTTTGGGACAATTTTTCGGCACAACAGCTAAACATATCATGATTTTAAGTTAAAAGCAGATTCCGATTGGCTACAAATATCCATGATCGAAGGCTAGCTTGACTGTCAGAAAAAAAGGAGCTAATTCGGTTTTACAGATCTAAGCTGAGAAACCAGAAAATGTTTGCGACTTCTGAAAAAACGGCAAATCAATTAACACACACATTCATTTTCATTCTTCGTTGAATGCAAATAATTTACTCTTAAAAACGATGAAAAATGATCAATCCTTATTATTGAATCATTAATAAATCACATGGATTGAAACATTGCGTTAATTTTTTTTTTAAATCTCAATGTCGGGGCATACAGGAATTTTTTATAATTCGTAATAAACTATGAATAGATGGTTACCTAACTGTTAACGAGTGATCAAGTACCTTCAAAAAGTCACATAATTACTTGTTTTAGTCGTAATAAAATGAAAGAATCAAATAAATTTTTTTTTCGCTGAAGTCTTTCAAACAGCATTTATGACACCAAATTATCTTCGCAATATAAACAATATAAGCACTTATGACTTTTCAAAAATTCGGAGGGGGGGGGGATGAACCCATTGTTATTCTTTGTAAAACCTCTGATCCAATAAGTGGTTTAGTGTTCATTACAAAAGCTGCTGTGTATATTTCTAAGTATAGGTAGATTAGATTAATTAAATGTGATACCCCTTCTAGTCGCGGGGCGTAATGGGGAGAAATTAACACAATAGCCCTATAGTCGGATCTGGACATTACTGGTTCTAAGTTGTAGCTTCGGTTTAGCCAGTTTGGACAAGCTTTAGTTTGTAAGTTTTACAAGAGTAACGTAACTCAATAAGAATGATTTACTCATACCTAGCCATCGTGGTTTAGAGTTCTTCCTATTCTAATTATCAAAGTTCTATCCCTCCTCATTTTATTAACCCCCAAAAATACCTCAAGTGAGCTTTCGACCTCTGTAAACGTGTTCATACTCCACGCAGACACAGCAATTTCTAACTGACTTTAGCGAGCATGGTACTCCTGATCTTTGTGTTTTCATTTACTCCTTTCCTTATTTCTATTTTTCTCTTTTTGTCGCTCAGATTCCCGTGGTTGGAAATTTACTGGGCTACTGTGTACTAACCCTGTTGGATTCGCTAACTTCAATGTTAACCTATGGAGAAAATGTGTCCAAAGATTGCCGACTTGGATTGAAAGATTTTTTTTTTTTTTTAATGGACTCTGTAATAGAGAAAAATGTTACCTTCTGGGACATTTTCCTTTAAAAAAATGCAAATAATATTTTAAAATTTAAATTATTCGGGGGAAAAAACCTAATCTCTGTTTTAAATGCTCCTAAATTCCTTTGGTGGACGAAATTTATAAAATGGATCCTGTTGCAAGGTCCAGAAAAGTTCATGCTATCTGAAAATAACATTTTTATTTGATTATCAACATTTATGAAGCTGTAAATAGTAGACACATTTTCTCCATTGGTTAACATTGCGGTGAGCGAATCCAATAGGTTTAGCACACAGCAGCCTTAACAATTAATTGAAATACAGAACGGACATGTGTAACACGTAGGGATGCGACATCGATGTCGATGTTTTCAAAACATCGATGTTTTGATAAAAAAAAACATCGATTTATTGAAGCCGATGTTTTTAACATCGATGTTTTGTGCTCGATGTTTTACGTTGTCTCAATGTTTTTTTTTTAATGAAAAAGTACCATAATAAAAAATATTTACCACGTAGCATAATTTGCACACTCAGTAAATGTAAGTCTGAATTCTGTAAAGGATGAATACAAAATGGGGACTGATTCCTTAGCAAACAGACAAATGGCAATCAACAACCAGTGAATCAATCAGAGCGCTTGGAACGTTCTTGACACTCCAGAACCTTCGATGGGGTTTTATTTTATAAATAGTATATACACGAGAGCAGCCATTTTAGATTTTGTTTTGTTCTGGTTTTATATAAGTTGACGCTAATATTATTAGTAAGATGCCTCCCGAAAGTACCGTTTGGAAATATTTTTGCAAAACCTCTGACAAATTAGCGAAATGCAATATTTGCCTTAAGTCCCTCAAAACTTCTGGCAATACCACGAATTTATCTGGGCATTTAAAGGCAAAACATGGTGATATTTACAACGAAATTTTGAATCATCAATGTAGCCCAAGGCAAAAGAAACCAAGTTTTTGTCATTTGTGTCAGCCCAATCAGAGAGTAAAATTAACCCCCCCCCCCCCTAATGTTAGAGGTTACTAAACCAGTTTTAAAAAATGGATGTTCTAAAACATCGATGTTTAAAAACATCGATGGATTTTGGGCGATGTTTTATTAGCATCGATGTTTTAATATTGAATATCGATGTTTCAAAACATCTCTGAATCACCAAGCGGAATTAAATATGAACACTATGATAGCGATACACCGTCAACTTGGATCAGACAAAAATAAACTTCCTTCCGCTGTCATTCCCTGAATAAAAACCCATAATTTTGGCTGAATATCACTCCAAGTAAAACGCCACTATTGTAGATAGAGGCATATTACCTGGAGTGATATATAGACGCTTTGGAAAGACTCATTACTATCAGTGAATAAAAATTATCCTTTTTTTTTTACTTTTTGTAGATTGATAGTTAATAAGAATTCAAACATTCCGATCACAATTAAACTTGACAGAATGATAGTAACAGACGTAAAATTCCTATACTTACCCCAGTTAATCGTTTGGTACAAAATCATATGTTTAGCGATACACTTTTTTTAATCCCATCCAAGCAAACGTTGTTGCAAATTGAAATTATATAGTATATTGTATTTGTTTTTGGCGTACTAGTAGCGCCACCTGGTTGCTTCGCGGTTCGCGCGAAGTGTGTGTATAGTCAGTTGGTGTTGGACTCTTGAAACGAATAAATGCCTGACGCTTGAAATCTTGGTGATTAATATTTCTTGAACTCTTGGATATATTTCTTCTTGGTGATTTTCTACAAACGTTTCGCTCTGGAACACCACCAACCGCGCATAAACACAAAACATGACCACAAGTTGGTGCTCATGTAACTTAAGACTGCTGTATACTAACCAAATTGGATTCGCTAACCTCAATGTTAACCTATGGAGAAAATTTGTCTACTTCAGTCGATTCCGGTTAATTGGACCACCGGTTAATCGGACTAGCCGCTTATCCGGACTGAATCCCGTCTTGTAACATAAGGCATGTTCGTTTAATCGGACCAGCCGGTAATTAGGACCAAAATGATCGCGTCCCGATGTGGTCCGATTAACCGGAATCGACTGTTATTTACAGCTATATAAATGCTGATAATCAAATAAAAATGGTATTTTCAGGTATCTTTAACTGTTCTGCACCTTGCAACAGGATTCATTTTATAAATTTCGTCCACCAAAGGAATTTATGAGTGTTCAAAACATACTATAAAAGATTTTTCCCCCGATTAATTTCAATTTTAAAATATTATTTGCATTTTTAAAAAAAACGAAAAATGCCCCAAGTTGTAAAATTTCTTTCTCTATTACGGAGTAAAATTAAAAGAAAAAAATCTTTCAATCCAAGTCGACAATCCTTGCACAAATTTTCTCCATAGGTTAACATGGAGGTGGAGCGAATCCAATAGGGTTAGTACACAACAACCGTAAGTGCTGTTTACGTACGGAGAAACAAACACACTACACTTATTAGATTGCGAAATATATATATATATATATATATATTTGCTCAGTGGCGTAGCGAGGGGAGGGCAAGGGGGTCTATTATGTCCAGGGCGTCACTCGCAGAGGGGCGCCAAATGGTCCTTTTAACTAATTCTATATATTAAATTACTATATGTTTATCGGGGGGGGGGCGCCAAAAAGTTATCGTGCACCGGGCGCCATTTACGCTGGCTACTTCACCAGGGCCCGATTTAGAAAATTCTTGACTACAGGCACAACTCGGGATGGGGCCCCCCTAACACTGATGTGGGCCGTAAGATTTCCAAAATTGACACACAAAAAAAAATAATCATGAATTATTGTGAAAGTACCATTTTACCCAGAATTGGCTATTTGTTATAGAACATTATCAAATAACAAAAAGCGTTACAAAAAGTTAATACAACATATTAACTTCATCATTAAAACTACACCAATACAATGCAACCAGAAAAACTTATTAATCCCTTATATACACTATAACATACATATGATGAACTATACATATAACTATACATATGATGAACCAATCAATCAATTTTAAAAGCATATATAAAAAAATTGCTATAAAAAAGTTAAAATTTTTAAAAAATTGAATTGGGAATTTTTTTCTTTTTTTCCCTTTTAAAATTAATTTTTTTTTGGAGGGGGGGGGGGGCCTCCAACATTCGGGGGTCCCTAGGCCCGGGCCTACCAGGCCTAATGGAAAATCAGGGCCTGTACGTCACTGTATTTGCTCCACATGTTTTATAACCAATTATTGGATACGAAACCTGTAAATTTTATCGGATTCTGAGAGATATATTGCAAGTAGAAGCAACAGATGGTTAACCTCATATTTTTCAATCCTGATAGGACGGGAAGAGATAACTTTTCTTTTAATTCTAGTTAGAGAAATCTATCTCTATTCGTGATAATTTAGAATGATTCAGACTTCAGTCGCCAGTAGGTCCCCATACATCGATTTCCTAACAATCGAATACTAGATGTAAATGAGATATCGTATCCCCGATAAGCATCCAACTGCTGGCTCTAGGCGCAACCGACTCTGATCTTAGATGATCGGGTAATTTTGCTTACATTTTCAGAGATGTAGTTGAAACGGCGGAAGTAAGAATATAACGTGACAGTTTCATAAATTATAAAAATGAAGTGCATTGTTTACGCTTAATAAATAGTGCGTTTTTACAATGAAGTTATTTTATCTGTAACACCGATTCCACAAATACTATATATAGAATATTTTTCAACTCTCTTCAGTAACATTCCTTTCATTTCCTCTATTAAATATAATAACAATTGCTCTGTTCTCATAGTTACTTTTTAAAATTAATAACATCGCGCATTATAGGTTAGTGCGTCTCAATTCAACACTGGGGGTGGCGTTCGAATTCCGACAAGCGTCACTGAATGCGCTCGTGTCTGGGCGCGTAAGGGCCTGTTCACATAGAATCCGTCAGCGTAAAAAATTTTAACCAATCATATACCAATCACTGACCCATTTAACAAATCAGAGCCAACGGAATCTTTAACGCTGACGGTTTCTATGTGAACAAGCCCTAAATCAGTACGCTGGAAAAACTTTCCGCGTAGTTTATAGGGGTGGGTGGAGGATACAAGCCCACCAAATGTCACCCCTAGCTGTGCTCTCTCAAAATTGTGGTGGCACCACGCAAAAAGTCGGCCTCCGACCCTTGTGACCAATGGCAGTGAGCTTAAGGCTGCTATGTACTAAGAAAAAAATCGTATTTCCCTTTTCCTCTCCTTGCAGACTCTTGTGGTGGGAGGAGTCCAGTTGACAGTTCGAGAATTCCATCCCCCTTAGGATTGACATTTTGAGGGATTGTAATGTCTCTCTCTCTATAGGGGGGATAAGCGCTGCCCCCAATTATTTATTTAAAATATATTTTTGTCAACTATTTACAGGTACATAAATGCTGATAATCAAATAAAATTGGTATTGTCAGATAGCCTGAACTTTTCTGCAAAGCGCTACATGATTCATTTTATAAATTTCGTCCACCGAAGGAATTTATGAGCTTTTAAAACACACTATACCAGATTTTTCCCCGAATAATTTAAATTTTAAAATATTAATTGCATTTTTTAAAAAAACAAAAAATGTACACAAATGTAAAATTTCTTTCTCTATGACGGAGTACAATTTTTTAAAAATATCTTTGAATCCAAGTCAGCAATCCGTGGACAAATTTTCTCCATAGGTTAACATTGAGGTGAGCGAATCCAATGGGGTTAGTACATAGCAGCCTTAATAGCCGCATCTCTTCGCCTGCAACCTTCAATGAACCTGATTAGGATTTATACGGCCAGGGGCCATTAGTAACAACTTTGATTTGCTAGTTGCATGGAGATGAAAAGTGGACAGCTTGAATCTTGCAACACATCTCTCTTTCCTGAGAATTGTTCGCTTTTCACATCTGCCCAGAGTCTAGAACATCAATTTTAATAAAAAAATATTGAACAACCCACGAATCCTAGGAATCATTCAAAAGAAAAATAGTTCTGACAACCTCAACGCGAGAACAATGAACATAAAACCACAAAATTGCTAGTTTCATATTTTTTATTTTCCCCACGCGAAAACAATACAAAACGACATACTTGCCCTAGCTATACTAAATGAAATGAAAAATCTTATAAAGTTGCAACCTTTTCTGAACGAAATGTCAGATGTTATGTCCAACTGTCTGCGTGTTTGTGGTTGCCTTCACATAAAAATAAATAAAATAATATAAACCAGTGGTGCAACCAGTATCCCTCTTTAGATGAGGGAAGTAGTTTTGAGGTAGGTATTTTCGTTTCCAGAGAAAGAGGTTTATGCGTGCTATAAAGGGAATCACTATTTTTCTATACATTATCAGGTACTATGAATTAGTGGGAGAGTTTGCCCTAGCAGTAGCTCGTTTCCAAAACTGGCATTTTTCCACTTTAAGACACACGATAAATTTGATTACTAAAGTAAATTCTCTTCTGACCAACTCAGAAATAGCCTAATAGGCTATCGTATAAAGTTGCAACCTTTTCTGTACGAAACGTCAGATGTTATGTCCAATTGTCTGCGTGTTTGGGGTTGCCTTCACATAAAAAATTAGGGATAAATTAGAAATAGCCTATTAGGCTGAGAAATAGCCTAAAAGCTATGGGGCCACGTTAGACAATATAATACACTCGATTCTCTTTTTGGACGGTTTTGAAATAACAGTTCAAGAAAAAAGAAAAAAGTTTTTTTTTTTTAAACTTTAACAAGGTTTAAAAATCTAAAAAAAATAAAAATAAAATATTAAATGCAATGTTATAAGAGAGAATATAAGGGAATGTAGATGATTCCACGTTAGTTTATACTAGTGATGATGAATGAATGGTTCCACTATCTACAAGTACAATTCTAGGCGACCTCCAACCAGCCAATAAACTTGGAAATCATTATTTTCTTACTAACAATGACAATGTCGAACGAGCTGTGCAGTTCCAACATGATCATATTAAGTTTTTATTAAGTATATTTGGATGGAACCTATCTCAGATTTTTATTTGTTCACTGTAGCTTTTTTTTTTTTCCACGGTAGTCTCTGGAATGTACCGAGCAAAAAGATAATCGGATGTGTTTTAAAAGTAAATTAAGTGCAATTTATAAGACATCTAAACTCCACGGCATCGCCATTTTTAAACTTTTTTAAATTAACGACCGAGCACGGGCACTTAAGGAAGTTTAATGAAAAAATTAGCTGAACTTTTTCCGACCATTCCCAGTACTAAACCTCAGCAGAAATTTCGTTCTCAGCTTTAAAACGGAACCACGCTTACTGCAGGAGCACCTGGGGTAGCGACAGTTTACGAAGACTGAGCCCAATTTTACAGCGAAAAGAAAGTACTTTCAAAATTATGAAATTTCATAACTTGGTGATTGATAATATTTTGGTGATAGAGAGAAGGCTTATATTAGTATGGAAGGTACGAAAAAATCTGTTCCATAGACTGAATAAAACAAAAATGTTAAAATGACGGCAACCAATAATTTGATGGTGAGATGTGTGAGTGCACCTATTTATATATACCAGAAAGTGCGCGTGTTTATTTATACACATTGTGCGATCCAAAGTTTCAGGATACATAAGCATGTTATTGGATTCACTTATGTTACAACGCGTACTCGTTGAAGTTAAAAGTACGCGGATTCAGTAACCACACACCAAAGCAATATTAGTTGGCTAGTACATGCAAGAGTAGACTAGAAGATCTCGAGTGAGAATCCGTGATCGGTGGTTACCTTTACAAAAAATCCGTTATGTGAGATTTCAAACATGGGGCCATTTGTCCGATCCGCTGAAAGAAATGGTAAAGGGCTTCTATGGACAGTAGCCACCCACAGGCGGAACTTACCCAAGATAATGCCAAACTTCATTTACTGGATTGTATACCTCGACATCAATGAGCCCCTAACCAATGGTGATCATTCAAAAATATCAATTATTAGTCTCCCCTTATACTAAACCTCGAAAAAGAAAATTTATGTTAAACATCACAGCACATTTCGCTCAAAATACCCGAATTTAAAACTACTAGGGTTCGAAATCACAAAACAAAATTCCTAATAACATGCTGGACTAGAAAATTTCAGTTGCATATATTCTGAATGATTGCTGCCAGATAAGCAACACTAAAACCGGTTGCTTTTCCATTTCAACAATCAATCATTTGTCATCCTGTGACAAGAAAGAAATTTAAACATCATTTAAAGGCAATGAGACATATGGTCTACAGCTGACGTCCACTCGACTGAGCAAAGTGCCTGGAACGGAAGAGTGCCAGCGACCATTCGCTTAGCATGATTGGCTTCCTTCACAGATCCACTGCTGCCCAGATGTTAAGCAACCTGTTACCATTTACGACAAAGTGGAAAATAAATAGCAGAATGCCCGACAGAAGTCCAACAAATGTCAGCTACGTGTTATGATTCGGAGCACCGGAAACTCTTGCACATAAACACGAATAGTGATTTCTAAAATATTAAATTTCCTGACACTCGGACTTACCTAGTTTAAATATATAGTAACAACTTAAAATGACTATTCAGTTGTTAAGTAAATATATAATATTTACAATATGGTCTGCGATTACTGATAAACAACTGAATAATAAGTCAGTAAAATTGTGATTAGTCAGTATGTGTCCATAAATCAGTAAGTTATGAGATTTTAAAAGCGAATTTGAAAAAAAAAATTAAGTTGTGAATACGCAAACTAAAGTCAATGTAGAGTTTGTTTTCTGAAATTGTATTTTTTTTTCTCATTTTGCATAGTAGGTCTTTCAAATATCTGACCACGAAAGGAAACTCTGCAAATCTGCTTTAGCATCCTATCCAACAACAAAATCGCTATCTATTCTTTATTAAAACACAGCTGGAAAATCTATGATGGACAAGAAGTTGAAGAGATGAGTAGCAACCATTACTGAAAATGAAACCTTATAACACAAACTTACAGTATTATCCTGTGAATATCCACGATTAAAAATGCATTTAAAATTCTACCAAAGGCCAAGTTTTAAGTACTAATATCGGAAAATCCGAGTTACACTGATAAAGCAACCCCATGCAAATCAATACTTTTAAATCTTAGTTGCAGTAGAAATCAAAATATACCGAATTTCATAACTAAAAATTTTTTGTTAATATCTATATAAAAGTTAATGATTACAAGTAATAAAGCAAATGTTTTTACTGAATAAAGACTCAAACATGACTCATTTATGCCAAGAACAAGAGCCTAATTCGAAAGTTTGGATGAAAGTATTAACATAGAAGCTGATGCCTCTAAACAGTCAGTAAAGAATTTATTTTATTAGTTTTTATGGTGCATGTAAATATTAAATATGTGACAAGATATTTTCAAATGAGATTACATGTAAAAAATAGCTTTCAACAATTATTATAGACAGGCCACACAGTATAACGGATTTTGCATTCTAGGATGAAGGAAACATATTTTGTTCACCTGATATTATAAGTGGCACAATATAAGACTGAAAATAAAATCATCATTAGAAAGCCTATTCAGCAATTTCCTTTTAAATTTTGCTCCCCTTTTTCCTTTTTCTTTCTTTCACCTTTAATATATCACTGAGTTTTATATATAGATGAATGAGTTTTTATAAATGAGCAATGACTTCTAATTTTATTCCTATATCAAATAAACAAACAGTTTTACTACTTAATTTAGTATCACGTTAAATAATAAAAAGGTTCCCATTGTCAAAACTTAAAATTAAGGAATTTTCAGTAGGATTTTTTCATAATATATTGAAAGATATTTAAGGACATAAATAGTTTTAAACCTCTGCTTGGGTGTATTTAATAATCTTTTAAATGATGGGACTTGCATATCAAATGTCAAAGCCATTACTGCAATACTAAACCGAAAACATAGGAGATATTTACAAAATTTCAGATATTACATTTTTCAAAAGCAACACCTAAATATCAACAAATCTGGCATTATATTAATGTGACGGGTTCTACACAAACTTCGCTAACAGCTAGTCTATAATGTTCAATAACTAGGAGTCTGCATAAAGTTCTAAGTAAAACGTTGGAGTTTTCAGGACATTAGAAATGAAATATAAATTAAGATATACTTAGCCATAATATGAATTCTAAACTAGCAGTAAAATAATTTTATTTCATGACTAGATAGTTAGCCCAAATTTACTGATGCTACATAAATGATTCAGAAAATAACTTTATAATGAAACTCACATGAAACTGCTAGCTATATTATATATACACATATTACAAATCTTTGCTTATACACATGAAACTATCAGACTTTTGCAATACCCTTTTAAGCTGTTTATCTCTTACATACATATTAAGTTTCACGGTACTGTATTTTCAGTTATCATGATATAACACATTCTTGAACACATGAAAAAATGTATGATGATGGAGAGTAAAACTGTTTCACCTTCCATGAACTTCAATTAAAATTTTACACTTTTAAAAATATTTAGTCTGAAATGGGATGCAAAATAAAGAAATAAATTGTATTGAATCAAACATTATACTAAAATGATAAATTTAAGATTGCTGAATTTTGATTTAAAATTTTAAACATCTAATGCAAACAAAGATGAGCCATTTATATGTGTAATAAATGTTTTCTTTTTACACTTGGAGTGGAAAAGTTCATGGGATGTTATGAATGTAAAAAATTTTTACAGCATCAGATCACACGCTAGAATTTTTAAATGTAAAAAAAGCCAAATAGATCATAAAAGTCAAATTATCTTCTTATGCCTTTACGATATCAAATGTCCTTACAATAAATTGAAAGCTTTATACTCATCTTATATTTTACTACATACATAAAAGATATGCAATAAAGTTTAGTTAACCATACAATTTAAGATTCAGTTTTCATACAGCCTAATTAATGAGTTTTTATTCTGAATTTTGAAAAGTCGCAGCCTACATATCTGTCAGTACAAAAACATACCAAAACTTAGATACATATGTACTTAAATGTCTGTTGATAGAACAAACCTGATTCAGTTAAAACACCTATCATATAGATCCATATACTGTTTTATACTTCATAAAATCCCTACTGACACAAATTTGGACCAAATAGCTTTGAAATTTTTAAATATTTAGTTATTAGATGCCAAAATTCATTTCTACTGAATATATGAATAGTGCATTCCCTTTTATATAACAAATATTTTTAAACTTTAAAGCTTATTTATAGATGTATCATTCTAACATTTTAGTAGGTGAATGTAATTCTATAATACAGGTTACACAAAATAAAGTACAGGTTAAGAAAATTTTTAAAAAGATCCATGAATATTACACTCACCTCTGGCTTTTTTTTCTCAGCAAACCGAACTTGACTTCCTGCTTTACTTTTGAATTTTGGTATATTTTCATAGTCATGGTCAAAGAATGGAACATCAGATTGGCTTTCAAAGTTTATATCTGTTGATGATTCTAAAAAAGATGATGCAAATGAATACACAACATTAAGGGTGTCATACAAGATGCTGGAGGAAAAATGCATCAGAGAAGTAATATCCAGATGATATAAACAGAAATTTATGCTACACATTGACAAACTACTATAGGTTAATTTTTAATAAATAGAGCATGAGTAATACACAAAGAGTAAAAAAATCTTATGGTTCCTTTCTTGAATGTTTATTATAAAACGAAATAAGTAGACTCAAAGCCCTTTTTTATTCTTATATTTCTGTGTTGTTACCACCAGAAGCAAATATACCTGTAATTTCACTCAGTATCTTTTAACAAAGTGAAAAAAATAAGAAGAATTTCGAATCTTATGTTGTATATTTCATAAAATTCAGTATAAGTTACAACATCCATAACTTATAATGAAAAACTAAGTCAAACTTACTCAGAATAAAAATTAAAAATCATATGTTAAAAACTGTTAAAACTCTTTTTAAGGTAATAAACAATATAAATACATATGCAATATATTAATTTTAAACATATAAATAGATTACATGCATGTATTAATGTAAGGTAACTGCTTGTAGTGCATTATATAATTATAATTCACATCATAGAATGAGTGGAAAAGTTTATAAGAGACAAGCATGCATATGCATATGTTTGTATAAATGTGCAATGTATTACACATTTTCAGAAAATTTTGAAAAATGCTACAAATCTCTGAAGGGTTTTGTTTGGGGATTTCCCTAAGCAAAATGATTTCTGAACTCATTCCTCAGGGAAACAAGTGTCCAAAAATACAGTGATAGTTATTATGCCGGGCATTTCGTGTGAGAGTCTCTCAAATATATATACATATAAAACTACATTAACTCGGAACAAATAAGAGCAGTTCAAATATGGTAGCATTAGATCGCATAAATAAAGCATGTTTTTTAATATTATCCCTTTAAAAAACGTAAAATTTAAAACACTATCAGTGTAATAAAAATTTTGGTTAAAACACCGAATAAAAACCAAATCCTTTCATTTATACAAAACATTAATTATAACACGTTGCTTTCAGGTTAGTAAAAAAAAACCAAAGAAAGCATAATAAATTTATTTTTTTAAATGCCTAAATTACAATATTAAAGAGGGGAAAAAAGGAAAATGTGTTTTAAAAGCTGGAAAAAAAATTTAATATAGAAGATATAATACAAAATTACTTACTATCTCCCTCATAATCAGGTCTAGGGGGTGCAGGTGGGTTTTTTTTCTGACCAAAAACCAATTGCTTTAACATTCTAGCCATAGTTTGCGACTTTGTTACCGAAAAGGTTATGGTTCTAAAGCACCTGTCAAACAAAGTTTAGCTCCGAAAGATGAGTCATAAGGACCAGCCTTTAATAACTATACTCTTTTGAAGCAATTAAAAACTTAAAATGTTTAATATAAAACTCCGAATGAAGTACAAAAGCAGTTCGTAGAAAATTACAGCACCTTGACACACGTGTAAAACACAGCTGCCGAGAATGTAAATAACACAATTCCTGTTTCATTTCACAAACATAACATGCTTTCAAAACGAGCGTGAGTAATGCCAAAATCCCTGAGACGAAAACCAATTAGATCGCTTGTAGATTTGGCTGCACATATGGCGTCACTCCTCCTGTTGGTGCACTCTTTAAAAAAAATAATTAAAAATCCACAAAGTTGTAAAAAATTTAGAGTGAAATATATCTATTTGTTGATATAACTGTAATGCTTTGTGGTATTACTTTATTATGTTTTACATATAAAAGGTTGGTTATATCCAGGTTTCTTCATAGTTTCTGTAGTCTGCGTTAGACAGTGTATGACTTCTTGTGAAGTTAATTCACTTGGGTATGCAATCTTTATTAAAGGATAGGGACCTCTTTGGGCAAGGATTCATAAAAGTAAAATATATAAATCCTAAATTATGCTAGTAGTTAACTAAATAGTGTCTTCCCCAAGGCTCAGGACAGAGACATAGGAATTTGTTCAATTCTGTGACTGTTATCTGCACTGTCTATGAGTCTATATCTGAAATTGAAATGTTGTTTTAAACCGCTAATCGTGTCTTAGGTTTAAAGATTCTGATATTTCATTTTTGAGTGGGGTGGACTCCAAAATGAAGCCCTGAAACACTTAGGGTACATGGAAAATAAGCTTGAAGTAGATTAAGACTTTTTAAAATAATTTACTTTGAATACCAAAAAGCACGGCATAAATATTCAATAAGTTTTTGACAAAAATCAATTTTTGTCAAAAACTGAAATTGCGACCCATCTAAACTATCACTCAGGGCATGAAGTTAAGTTGTATCAAACAAGAGGACAAGATGATTAACAAAGTAGCAGTTAGACTTAATTTACACACAAGAATAGCTAGAACAAATTGAAGTGTTTGTCAAGAGTTACCGTTGATTCCTACGTCCTCCCGTCGATTGATTACGTGGTTCTAAGTTCTTCCTTGCTACTTCTGGAAGTATCTTGTTGAATTCCTCTGATGTTTCTTATCTCTCCTCGCTGGAACATTTCGTTGTCTTAATTCCATATTTATTTCTAACACGGCACTGTCGACTTCTATTGCCGCCTATTGCATCGACAAACTGGGCTAAACTGCCAATCTTTCACTGTTCATGTATCATATTCATTATGAACATATCATTCGCTATATAAATAAATGTCAGGACTTATTTCTAAAGCCTAATGCACCTTAATTCGTTAACATGTCATTTCTATAGAAGCGATTTCACACAGATTAAAGAGTTGGCTTAATATAATGCAAACAAATTTTGGGATCGCTGGTCAGACTTGTGCAAGTTTTTACAAATTTCTAAATTTAGAAGAGGGCCCATTGCTGTTAAAATACGTAGTTTAAAAGTAAAATACATATCTTTACGCTTCCCATCGATGTCATTCACACTCTTTCAATAGAGTTAAATAGGTCTCTAATGTTAGCTATTAGCTTGTATTAATTATCATATTGAGTGATTGTTTAACAGATTTTTTCTTTGAAAATGATTTGGAAAGACCATCTGATGGAAGCTGGATTAGACCTTTTCACCTCTGGCCTTCGAAACCAGTTTACTGAGTTTTAAAGGATCTCAGATGTGAAGGAAGTGTGGGAATCTCAAACTGTGTGTACCATTCTTAACAAACTTTATTAAAACTAGTTGGTACCCGTCAAAACATGACGGCTAGATAGTAAATAAATGCACTAATGCACAAATTATACTCAACACATCATTGCCAAATGTTGAAAATCATACAAATGCGCAGAAACAAATTAATGTGTTTAAGCGGCCTTCTGCTTAGTGAGTATCTAAGGCCAGATTTAAAAATGTCACTGAGCATGCGCAGATAGCAATTTTTTTTTTCAATTGTAACTATCGCTAATTAAACAGCGCGAAATAAACAATTTCCATCAGGTTTAATATTATATTTCACAAACATAATTAGGATGAAAATAAATATGTCAGAGATGAATCTAGAGAGACTGCTTGGAATAAACGTGTTTATCATTAAAACATGTTACTCAGCATGCGCAGAAATAGTGAGTTTCTAAAGCCAGATTTAAACATGCAACTGAGTATGCGCAGAAATCAATTTTTATTGTAAATTATCGCTCATTAATAGAAATTGCGATTACAAAAACCAAATTTGACAAATCTACAGATTACAATCTTTCGTTTAAGACCCAAATGAAGTAAATTGATCCAATAGTTTTTTCTCACGGTCTGCCCAAAAAGTCGGCTTAGCAACTTAAATATATAGATAGACATAATGCTAGTAGATGACGCTCTTTCACTCCCATGTGCTCTACTTTTCCTTTGTCTTTATTCCTCACACCATCCGAACCTTCGACGCAGTGGCGTAGCGAGGGGGGGGGGGGGGCAAGGGGGTCTATCATGCCCCGGGCGCCACTCGCAGAGGGGCGCCAGTATAAGATCTATATATTATATTACTATATGTTTTTCGGGGGGGATGCCAATATAAAGTCTATATATTATATTACTATATGTTTTTTGGGGGGGAGGGGGGGAAGCCGGTATAAGGTCTGTAAATTATATTACTACACTGCTGGCCACCCAAATGGCAACACCAAGAAAGACAAGAGCTATCACAACAAAATTTATTTTGTAGATAACATGTTGACCAAGTATCAAATGATTAAATTTATAGACTTCTGTGAAGTGTGGTTCCTGCCAAAATCAGTAGCCAAAGTAGCCGCCATTGTTGGAGATCACCGCTGCCACACGCCTCGGCATTGATTCAAAGAGACTTTGGATGAGTTCTTGGGGTACAGCAGACCAAGCAGCTTCCACACGTTGCCAAAGTTGATCTGCTGTGGCAGCTGGGGATGGAATCTGGGTCAACCGTAGAGCAACCATGGACCACATGTTTTCTATCGGCGAAAGATCCGGAGAGCGAGACGGCCAGGGAAGCAATTCAATCTGGCGATTGACGAAGAACCGTTGGACAATGCGTGCCACGTGTGGTCGCGCATTATCCTGTTGAAATATGGCTGTGGGCAAGCCCTGAAGGTAAGGAAGGACAACTGGCTCCAACACCTCGGAGATGTAGCACTGGCTGTTTAAAGTACCGGCAATGCGTACTAGAGGTGTGCGAGAGTGATATCCAATACCGCCCCATACCATAATACCCGGTGCAGGACCAGTGTGGCGGTGCATAACGCAGCTGTTCAGCATCCTCTCTTCACGGTGTCTCCAGACTCGAATGCGACCATCGTGGTGTTGCAGACAGAAGCGTGAATCGTCAGTAAAGACAATTTCATTCCATTCTGCCGTCCACATCCTTCTGTCATCGCACCATTGGCGGCGGAGACGTCTGTGGTTCTGCGTCAAGGGTAGACAAAGCAATGGACGTCTTGCGGACAGACCACTCTGCTGTAACGGCGTCGAATGGTACGCGCAGACACTGGATGATGCGTTACAGACTGCATGTGCTGTGCTATGGTTCGTGATGTGACTGAGCGATCCGTCACTGACATGCGCACAATTTGCGTGTCATCACGTGAAGTGGTGCGCTGAGGTGGATGCGATCGAACACGCCGGTCCGTCGTACCCTCCTGCATCCAACGATCACATATCCGCATTACAGTTGTTTGGTTTCGTCCAACACGACTACCGATTTCCCTGAAAGATAATCCACAATCTCGGTAGGCCACTATCCTTCCTCTGTCGAACTCGGATACTTGATCAAAAGATGATCGCTGTTTTCGACGAGGCATAATTGATCGTTTTTTTTGAAAAAATCACAAGAAAAACATAATTGCCGAACTTGAAATCGTCGAAATCTCCAAGCCTTAAATAGCGCTTTGAAGTGGCGCCACAGGCGCGCGTGATGTGCGTCTGCGCTAAAATTCTAATCATTTGCATATCTCACCTCCGCTAATGCATGTTGTAAATTTCATGTTATTTACATGTTTCCTTCAGGGTGTTTCATTTACAGTGGCCAGCAGTGTATATGTTTTTCGGGGGAGGTGCCAGTATAAGGTCTGTACATTATATTACTATATGTTTTTCGGGGGGGGGGGGGTGCCAATATAAGGTCTATATATTATGTTATTATATGTTTATAGGGGGGAGGCGCCAATATAAGGTCTATATATTATATATGTTTTTCGGGGGGCGCCACAAACGTATCGTGCCCCGGGCGCCAGTTTTGCTCGCTACGCCACTGCTTCGACGACAAAGCCTATGTACACTATCGTCCTCATCCTTATTCGACCAAGTAGGATTAAGAGTACTTGTAGTCTTCCCGATAATGGTAAAGGAAACCACCGTGTGCATAATTTTGTTTTAGTACTTGTGACATGGAATTCGACTTTGTAAATATATTTTATTGTCCCATAGTCTTGATGCAACATTGATTCGGTTCCATGCACATTCTAGTGTATCTGTTTTGTTGTGTATGTCATAGGATGTATGTGTGTTGGATTCGCGCCTGTATTTTGTACCGGTTTCTGGGGGAAAGGTATGTACCCCCGGAGGCAAATCGGAAGCTTATCGTAAAGAGGTTTTTCTTTTTTTGTATAAGAATAAAAGCGTGCCTTACCACCCCTTCTCGGCTGTAGGGGGGGTCTAGCGTCCTCATGCCAACGGCCTAGCAACATTTTTTTTAGCCAATGAGAGAAAAAGGTGTTTGTTCGAGGATAGCTGACCTCTGCTCGCCCCGGTTCTAGAGGAAGGCATGAGAAAAGGTTTTTCGAATGAGTTGGATTTTTAGCAGCGACAGAGATAGGACCTCGTGGTAAGAATATCGATCAGATCCGCCATTTTTTTTTTTTGGCTTGCTTCGCCGATTCTGCTGGTAGACTGATGAGATACGAGATGTACAGATTCCATACGAAGGTGGTGGTAAGTTAATATTATTTTGTATTATATTTATCAAGGGAGAGCACGGCGATTTATTTTTATGTAATTTGGATTTATGTGTTATAATAATCTTTTAACGTATGATATTAATTGATATGATTTTCTCTGTAAAAGTTTGTAGTCAGTGTATAAATTAATGTATGTAATATGAAGAGAAATTAAATAGTTACATTAAATATTAAATTTGAGTACGTGCTCTTCAGTTATTCTCAGACATGTGTCAGAGTGAATTTCTTAAATTAATAATTTAGCAAAAAATAAATAAATAAATAAATTAATGATTAAATAATAAGCCACTATACAGAATATGCTAATTAGCATATGTTCTAACTTAATATAATAGTACTAAATATAGTAAGTCTTCAATAATATTAATCCTGCTTTAAATATACTTTAGAGTTATTATAGGTTTGCGTTGTGAAGTATAATTTTAGCAAGTTATTTTAAGAATAGGTGATGCAACCCAAAATCCTCTTTAGGGAAGCTTTTTCATTTCTGAAGAAAGAATTTTCGTATTATGAAGGAGATCAACCCTAACCTCCCCAATCATCCTGGTTGCGTCAACGCTCAAAAATTCTTCGCAAATAAAATGATAATGGATTCTTTGTTTTATGCCACGTGTAGGCTAAGGAAAAGTTTCATTAAAATTCTCTCCTTTCGGAGAGTGAGAAATATTGAATCTTCATTTTATACTATACGTAAAGTTTACATTTGACAGATAAAAAGATTTTTTTTAAAAATGACTCTTCCATAAAATAAATTATAAACATGGATCTGGTGATAACTTCTATGACGAAATAGCTTTGACAAACATTAACACCATCAGCATTCAGTTGCTATTATTTTCAATAATGTTTGTACTTATGAAAACAACGAAAATCATGGTAAAATTTACTTATTATGTACGATTCTGATATTTTGTAAGCGTTTTCGGCCTGGCATTTCTTAGATATCTTAAATTAAATCACCAGATAACATTTTGATACTTTTTTGGGTAACATTATTTCAAATCACTATGTTTTTCAATAAAAAGTTTTTTCTAACGTGGCAAGGACTTGAATGTTTGACATTCCCCACCCTACACACTGAATTTTTGGCTATTCCCCACTCTACACTATGAATTATTGGCTTTTCTACTATGAAGTGAACAGCACAAGAACGTCCTTGACGTAACGGAGTTTGAACTCGAGACCACTTCACGAAAGCTCATGACCACTATGCAATATGGATGGCTGAAATGATAAATTGGAACGAAAGAATTTATTACCACTTTGAGACCTAAAGTTTAATTTTCGTAGACTCTGCATTTCTTTAACAGGTGGGAATGTAAATTGCACAAGATAACGAAAAAATTGTGTTTTGAGATTCAGATTTGAAGGCAGATTTTCAACTGAATGCAGAGGATTTGAGTTTTCGTTACAGTTTCTCAACCCTTTTAGTTTTATCCTGAAATGTCTGTATTTAAGTTTTTTTAATGAAAAAAAATCAATATTGACAATATTATCACTGAATTTATTCAGCTTCAAAATGATGATCGATTAAAAATGAAATTGTAGTATTATTAGTATAGATTGCGCAGTTAGAAATATTTTACTGAGCTTAATTCCTCAATATATTGTATCAACTTAAAACAATTTCTTTTTAGATCCTTTAGAGGGCAGAACACTGAATAAAAAGCAAATTGTTCGTTCGCGTATTTATATAACATTATTTTCTAAGTTTAATACACAAACCGTTTTCCTTTTTTGGGGTGATAAGCACTTTTCTGACTAGTACATTAGAAATTATTTTACTTTTAAACATCTGAGTGTTTATCTGTTGTATGTTTTCACATCCACTTGTGTACTCAGCTATACTACACTGAAGTGCCACTGAATTAGGGATAGCAAAGCCTATGCAAATTGTGTAGCGCTGCGCATCATGTATGCGCAAGTGAGGGCGCTGTGGTAACTGCATATATAGCGCGTACTATGGTTGTTCTGAATTAGTTGTTGGAATTGCCAGTATGGGTAAACTGCCTGATTTAGACGCCTTCGATCGCGGACAAATCGTAGGTGCGCGACGCATGGGCCATTCAATTTCCGAAATCCTCAGACAGCTAGGATTTTCAAGGTCGACAGTGTCAAGAGTATACCAAGAACACATGGATGGTGGAAAAAAAACTAGCGATCTGGCAAACTGCAAAGGACAATTAGCCTTGACAGTGCGTGGTGAGAGACAGCTCAGGCGTATTGTACGTAGCCAGCGAAGCCAAACATTAGCTCAAATTACCACCCAGTTTAATGACGGTGCCAGTCGTACAGTCAGTAAACGGACTGTGCAACGCTCGCTTCACCGTATGGGTTTCGGGAGCCGTCGACCTACGAGAGTACCATTGCTCTATACTCGCCATCGGGCTGCACGTCTTGCCTGGGCAAGAGAGCACAGAGACTGGAGTGTAGAGGACTGGAAACGAGTAGCATGGAGTGATGAGTCTCGATTCCGACTACTTAACGCCGACGGGAGGCTGAGAATATGGCGTCAGGCTCATGAAGCCATGGATCCTGCATGCCTGGCTGGAACTGTACAAGGGCATGGTGGCTCAATCATGGTCTGGGGTGTTTTTTCGTGGCACAGTTTGGGATCTTTGGTGCGTGTACCAACCTCCCTCAATGCAATTCGGTACGCAGAGTTGCTGGGTGATCACCTCCATCCGTTTATGCTGTTCTGTTATTCGCACGGTAATGGAGTTTTCCAGCAAGACAACTGTACCTCTCACAAGTCCCGGTTGGCTACTGGCTGGTTGGATGAGCATTCCTCTGACTTCTCTGTCATGAATTGGCCATCTAGAAGCCCAGACTTAAATCCTATTGAGAATCTTTGGGATGTTTTGGAACAAGGCGTGAAAGGCCATCACACAGCACCAAAGAACCTTACTGAATTATGGACAGCTTTAGCCAATATTTGGCAAGCCACTCACGTGGAACGTTTCCAGAAACTTGTTAAATCTATGCCTCGTCATGTGGCAGCCGTTATCAAGGCCAGAGGAGGCCCAACTCGTTACTAGGTAGGTATCCCTAATTCAGTGGCACTTCAGTGTATTAATTAATATGTAATTATTAGTATCTTACAACAAATATTACAGAATAGTAATACTTATTATGAATAATAATATATTTATAATTATATTATACTACTCCTACGTGAGTGTCAGTTGTCAGTTATCGCCATGAGATGGAAGTGTTCTCGTTACGCGGCTTTTCTCTTTTCCTGTACATTGTCTTACTGTCCACAGGTGTTGCTTTTATTTAATTGTAAACGACTGGAAACCTCCAAACGCTCAAACATGTATATTCTCCAAATGTAACAAGATCCTTATAATCTAAAGAATCTTGAGCCACGATATATGCCACGCTATAACCAAAAGTATTTGTATTGTACAAAATATTTGCATAAACGCTTAGAACGTATATGATGGAAAAGTGAACCATGAATTGGAGATAAGTATATATAGCTGATATGTTCTGGTGTTATCAATACCCTTTTATTTGGATAGGCTACATCGGTCTAAAATTCAGTGGCTAAGGTAAGGTGGTAGCTTGATATCATTTGAGTTACATTTTTACAGAACTGCGGCTAAACTACACATACCAAAATCGACATAAATAAGTTATTCTTGCAGTTAAAGTCGGCTTCTTAATAATCCACAACTTGGTTTGTTTCCTCGCATACTTCCCATACTAACTTCACATTCTCCATTCTTCATGTAAAAGCGGGAAGAGGGGGGTACTACGGTGATAAAGCGCCAGAAAAAAATCGGGGAGGTCAAACAAAGGGAGGGAAAGAGACAATAGTACACAGTTAAGAACTGTTAAAAATTCCTTCTCTTCTGCCGTTTGTATCTTGCTGAAGCAGAAATGCTTCCGGTGGTTCAGTTATAACAATAAATATTAAAGAGGAGTCTGGGTTTTTGAGATATAGCAACTGCACAGAAGCTGTCCATCGCTACCTTTAATACGAAGCGCTTGTTGGATTATGGTGTTCCCACTCTCTTTCAGACTAATGGAAAAGTTCTTTTTTGGAGTGATGAATCCTGATTTTTACTCCTTTAATCAGAAGGCTATATTTGGATTTTACGACTGTGTGGTGGACTCTTCTTTGGCAAACTGTGCATTTGTTAAGATCGTTGGATGTTCCATTACGATATGAGGGATTCGTGGATGAAACTCGGCATTACGGTTTTTCGACTAAAAACTCTGAATAACTCCTGTACATTATGGACAGTTCATTATTACTAGCAACGTAGATGTTTAATGTATATAACTGTTGTCTTTTTCGAGACAATCGAGCTCCCTTTAATGTTACGCAGTGTGTACAGGTCTGATGAACTGACGGTGTGTTCAGGCTGTTTGTAGTTTTGTGAAAATGTGGAGGAGTTGGTTGCCTTCCTTTTGAACCCAATAATACATTCTTTTGGTCTCGGAATGACGAATAAAAAATTGCAGTCTACACTATGTGGATAACAGTCATATCAGGCAGCAGCTTTACAAAACGAATAGCGGGCTATTCCAGCCGAAAGCGACAGGAAATTGGTAAACAGTATCATTGACTCGTTGCCATTGTCTTACAGGCCAAAGATGGTTTAATCAGTGTTTGCCAAAATAAAGCAATCCTTCTCAAACGTAGGGTTGACAGGATACTTTTAATGGTGTTTGCAATAGGAAAAATGTAACAAAACTTTTCAGATAAATTTATAGCAGTTTGTTTAAAATTTCCCATGATTTCGCACTATTCGACAATATTTCTAGTGATATTATTTTTTATTTATTTATTATTTTTTTTAAATAGTAAAGTTTCTTATGTCTTTTAAAATCAAGTTTCAGCGGTTTCGAATCTTCTTGAGATGTAGACATGTGTCAGTTGATAATGAAGGGTTCCGTGGGAAGCAAATCACCTGTAGAAGATAGCACGCCATACCCTCTTAAAAGAACCCGGCGACATTCATAATTAGCACTCGGCTAAGATCGAAAGAAAGCAAAGAGTAAATATGAAGTACGCTCTCCTAGCTCTGTTCGTCGCCGTGGCAGTCGTGGTAAGTGTACATTTTTCAGACGGTATGTGTGGAATTTACCTACACATTTCATTACTGAGAGTTGAAAAATAAGAGTTTGAAAATGTGTGTTTGACTCAAGTTGGATCTCTTATTGTTTGAGAATAAACAGTTTTATGCCAAATTTATAGTTTAGTCTGTGAAAAAAATTTTTTTTTCTATAACAATATTCGTAGCTGTAGTCATAAAGCCTTAACGTAATTGTTACAAATAAAAGACCGTGTTATGTATCGTACATAATACACAATGGCAACGATGTGTAAGCGATAGTGAGAGATCAAAATGGTAAAGCCAATGTTACTCGTATATCGTACGAAATAATTTATAACATTATAATTATTAAAATTATTGATATTATAATTATTAATATAAATCAGGTTAATTATAAAATGAAATTAATTTCGTAAGAATTTTGCCGTATGACCTTTGAAAAATTCGCGTTCATTTCAATAATTTTTATGTTAGTTTAATAAAAGGGAATTTGATATAAGAAAATATTATGCATTTCGGTTCATTCATTTTTTATTTTTTGGTTTCAGATTTAAAAACCAGTCAGTTTTTATAAAAATTTGATCTGTATAAGTGACTGTTAAAAAAGAAATATAATTAGATCATGATCACTATTGTAATGTCATGCACGTGATAAAATGGGCACAAATCGACGGAATTAATATTTGGAATCAACTCTTTACAGGAGATTTTAACTAAATAACAAAATGCACCCGGGCAAGAAAAGTGACACAAGTGAAAAAAATGGCAATTTTGAGGTTATGTCATTGAAAAATATGTATGAAGTGCCCCATCGTGCACGAAAAGCGACACATCTCTATTTCGCGATTTGTCCACCTGAGGGCAGTTGTATCAGTTTTACTCTAATGCTAGTTCAAGCTGTATAGTATTCTTTAAGTTGATTTTTCTCACATGCTGCATTTTTGAGTTGTGTCACTTTTCTTGTCGGGGTGCGAAAAATATGGCGGTTCAATTCACTTAAAGCAATCACGTATAATTGAAGTTTTCTTTTATTCATACCTTTAATTATTAATATTGATCAATGAACAGCTGATTTTTAAAATCGAACTTTGAAATTAAACTATTTATTTGCCCGTAAGTAGCTACGCGACGGTGTTTTAAAGACTTTTTTTTCTGTGTACCTCTAATGATATACTATAACGTTAAAACGTATTATCTTATCATGTTAAGAATTCTGGTATTTGGTACCGCAGTCCGCGGTTATTTTCGTTAGCAGAAACCGCAGCATGAAGATGTGGAGGTTGAAATAGTTGCTGAACAACATACTTTAGTCTAGGGGTCTTCAACCCGTGGCCCGTCGAAACATTTTGATCATGCAAAACGAAAGTTTGATATAAATTTGAAAAAAACCTTAGAACGGCATATTCTTTCACACACACCAAAAAAAAAAAAAAAAAAAAAAATCAAGAATGCACGGAGGAAAGTAGCTCACTGCACATAGGCTTATTAAAATAATAAACTGGTAATTGTATTCAGAATCTTAAGACGAAATAAACACGAAAAGCAGCATGCCAAGGCTTTTTCTTTCCAGAATCTCACTTGCGTCTCGTCTTCCTGCATTCATTCTGTTTCATGCATTATAAAGTTCAAAATACATTGATTCAACTCCAGTGGCGCCGGAAGAGTCAAATATAGAGAGGGGCAAAGTAAAATAGATTAAAATTTTTACACCTTTATTATTAAAAATACATATACGGTTATAAAAAATAAACTTTTATGTTATTTTATGTTATATTATGCCCTATCACACGTCAACGTGTACTCGTTTCAAATGTATCGGATTCAAGATTCCCTTTCGCGATGAAAAAACATCGTGTAGGGTTGCTTTTGAATCGCAAATCGTGCTTGCGTTAACGAGTGTGAGGTTGCAATTTAGTATTCAGTTTTGTTAGGCTTTATGATTTTAAATGAAAATTCTAATATTTTACGAGCGCTAGCTAGGTAGAAACAAAAAATTCAATTTTCTAGGGGGGGGGGGGGGCAAGTGCCACTGTTCAACTCCCATATTTTGTTGTTTGTAGAAATCATTAAATAAAAACGTTTTTTTAATTAATAATGGTTATAAAGGTGCAAAATACTTTTTCAAACACACCAATATTCACAAAATTTCAGTGACGTGTTTTGAAGGAATTAATCCTTCATCATCATGCTATAAAAAGCAAATCAAGCAATCCTCTCAAAAGCTGAAGCTCGTTTGCAAATACATTGGAGTCCCGATAATCCGAAAGGATTGGGACCAGATCCTTTTCGGATTAACGAATTTTTCGGATTAAGCGAAATCTTTCTTAAAATAAACTTAAATTACATAATAACGCACGATTATATAAATATTACATATTACGTCTGATTACACAGTTTATTTTACATGGCCTGTCTAAACTATTTTTTAAGGTATGTCTGTACTGCAAGAACAGTATTATACATTACACTAGAGTGTAAGTTGTTCTAACGATACGTCACAGTGCTCGACAGTTGGATTTTAGGCGATCAGCACATTGTTGAAATGGTTTTGAAAGAGCTTGTCAACGTCTCAGACGAGAGTGAAGGTGAAGCAGACGGTGACAGCGAGTAGAGGGTATCCCACTTAGACGCCGCGGCTGCATTTCATATAGTACCTCAGATATATATGTAGTGCCTATGTCTTTCATATAGTGCCTATGTAGAGCAACACTTCGCCGCGACCAATGCGGACGCCATTTTTCTGACGTGTTGGCGTAATTTGGCTTCAAGAGAGAGGTATTCTTCCCCTCGACAAAAAAATTTAACAGAAAACCAATAAAGTTCAGTAATAATTAGTTCAGTAGATTGCCTAACTTTGAATTTTCTTGTAATTTCAGAAATATACTTTATATTAATTAGTATCACTGTGGTTTTATTGTATTCTTAGTTCTTTTTGACTTTTGGTTTCAGATTAAGCGGACTTTCGGATTACCAAAGTTCGGATTATCGGGCCTCCACTGTAATACATTTTTTCCTCTGCCAAACTACTTATTTCACAGGTGTGTGGCTCGCGGAACTTTGCGAATTTATTGGTGTGGCCCGCGAACATGAAAAGGTTGAAGGCCCCTACTTTAGACCCTTAAGAAAGATTCAGGTAGTTTGACTGTGAGAGGCGTGGCTTATACATTTCTTGTTGTCATCACATTTTGCATAGTTGATGCAACGTTTTTGAAGAATTTTTTTTCTTCTTTGTCTTAAATAGAGAGAGAAATAATTTTTTTATGACCGTTAAAAGCCTAAATTAATTCGGTGCACATTTGCTTGTTTCTCGTGTATACTCGTGAACTTGACTCGGCATTAGCGGAGTGGTTAGCTCAGGTTCGAAGTGAGGGCACCCCCGTGTCTGGTCCTACCATTGCAGCTAAAGCAAAAATCTTTGATTTGTTAGGCCTGGAAGGAAATTTTGATGCTTCGTCCGGCTGGTTACATTGTTTTAAGAAACGTCATGGAATTAGAGATATTGGTCTACACGGAGAGAAGTTGAGTGGTGATCAACAAGCAGTTGATGATTTTCAACTTGATTTTGAAGAGTTTGTGTTGTCTAATGATGTGTTATGAGGATCTGTAATATGAACAAATTTATAACGCTGATGATTCAGGGCTTTTGTGGAAGTGTCTTCCCACACGTACTTGAGCATTTGAAAATGAACATCAAGTGGCAGGTCACAAAAGTAGCAAGGAAAGAATTACAGTCTTGTCTTGCATCAACGCTGCGGGTAGTCACAAACTTAGGCTTCTTGTAATCGGTAAATCTAAGAAACTGAGGTCTTTTAAGTGGAGAAGAGCAGAAAATTTACCAGTTGATTATTATTTCCAGTCGTTGTTCAACAAGAAAAAAAAAAGGGGGGGGGGGGGTTGGATGGACCAGCAGATATTTCAAGAATGGTTTGAAAATATTTTTGTGCCTCAAGCACGTAAACAGCTTGACTAAAAATGGCTGTTTTGTTTTTGAAGAATAAAACATAGTTTTTATGTTGAAATTTTTTTTTTTCGTGTTTGCACCTCATTTTTAGACTTCTTTTGGGTTATCCGCAATTTTTGCTATCCGCGTTGCCCTTGCCACCCAATTCTGCGGATAATCGGGGCTTTACTGTACAAAAATATGATGTGTTATGAGGAAGTATATAGACCAAAAATGAATAAAAAAAATAATAAATTTAATACCTACATTTAATTTGTCAATTAGCTAGGTTATTTTCCCTTTTAGTAAATATATGTAACATGGGAAAAAAATACGAGATTTGCAACTTTACTGAATTAAATCTGCGCTAACGTGCCGGACTCATGCATTAAGATGTAATGTAATGTGACATTAACTTTTATCATATATTTACCCGATGAGACAAGACTCGACCATACTGAGACAAAACACAGTTTTGTACTTGTATCTTAGCTCTGCAAAGGAGTGATTTGAAATAGCGAATATAAGTAGATAAATTGACTTTTAGTTTATGAGAAGATGTGAAATATTTAGATTCTTCGTTTTATCCTAAATTCGCTACAAAATTTCTAGTTCCATCCTATTTCAGTTTGCTGCTATTGGAGTTGAGATGTCATCAGGCTGTGACATCAGGTACTCAAAGTCGTTAAACCATGTCTTGTCTTTCCATGTTTTCTGGTTATTTTTCATTGTTCTAAAATCTGCTCCGAAATTTTCTTACTCGATACGAAGGACTTGATTGCGAAAGGATAACGCAAGAGGGAATTCAAAAACTTCAGTAGGCTCTCTGCTAGTGAGGGTAATGCCACATAGGGAGCGAGCTTTGATTTATTTTTTACCTCATCCTTAGGTTCCATCCACGAAGTCAGAGACCTGCTTTCAAGATGCCGACAGGTGCACTCAGAAAGGAAAGTGTTGCAAGCAATTCGGTACGTCGGAAATTATACCCTTTGCAGCGTGTAAAGACTTTCTAGTAGAAGGTAAGCGAATTAAGTTTCTAACTTACAAATCATTCATAAACAATGAAAAGGGATAGACCCAAAGATTTTCAGAGCCTTTAACACGTCTCTACAGATATTTTTAGAGTTCCCTCTCATATAAATTAACTCAATTTTCTCAATTAAAACCGTATAATCTTGCGGTTTCCTTTGTCGTTTTCACTCTTCTTTAGAACTCAATATCTTGTTTTGTAAGTTTTTTTTTTCTTTCTTTACACTTTAAAAGTGGCTGTAATCTGTTTTTATTTCATTTTGCTTTTTAGATCAATTTTTTTTTCAGATAAGGAAATTTTTGTTTACATTTTAGAGTAGCAGGCTTATAAACAGGAAAAAATAGGTGTTGATATTTTTTTTCAGCATCATGTTCTGGAACCCATTTTACGATCATTTGAAAATTATGTTGTAATCTATAAAAACAATACACTCACCATATTGTTTAGAATTTATAACTCATCTTTATCCTTTGATGGTGTGCTGACTTCATTTATAAGGCCTTAAATTTTCGGCTGTAGCTCAAAGCTCAAGAGCCACACATGTCGTTTTTCGATGGTAGCAGCTCTGTATGTTGTGGGTACCGTTTCTTCCCCACTCCACATTTCACGACTGAGCTCTAACCACAGCCTATCTAGGTTAGATCATTGTTCGTATTCTGTTAAAGTCGGGGATGATCGAAACAGTCAAAGGTGCAGAAGAATTTCCTCGAATGAGACAGAGTACGAGCATCCTACGTGATGAACGACAGTACATTTGATCATATTTACTACGCTCTATCTTTATCCTCTTCAGACCTGAACCAAAAATATCTTTAAAAACATTTTTTTTTATTTGTTTGAGTTAGTTATAGGTCAAAATGCCCACCATAAAAAAAATTTCATTTCCGTGCACAATAATTAATTAATTAATTAAGGTACACATATGTGTACCTCAGGTCTTAAATTGGATAAACCATAGTTACCAAAGCTCACAATAGCTATAATGTATTTTAGGAAAGATAAGCTTTAATGAGTTGTTTTATGATGTTTATACAGAAATAAAATACAAAATTGATTAAATATAAAAAAATTATGAAAAAAAGACAGAAATTTATTAATATTAGCAATTAAGGACCATGTGTTCGACAGAACTCACTCTCGTTTTCATTATTCCTCTACAGGTGAAAAGTGCGAGCTGAGACCTTTGGTTAACAGGAAGGCAAAGCATGTATACTTGCATATGTGTCCATGCGCTGAGGGTCTCGAGTGCGTCGCAGATGGCCCTTCGGTGAGTGTTGATTTCTCATGCAATTCTTTTAAATTATCGACAGTTCATCAGACAAGAATCCGTTACTTCTGAGGCTATTATTAAAAAAAATTCTATTAATACTCATCTTACAATATTGCAATTAGCGGTAAAATTTGCTCCCTTCGTTTCCCCAATATTATTATTTATTCACCATTATAACAGCGTGCATGTACAAAGATACACACAATGATAGGCTCAATGGCAGTCAATCAGTCTGTCTATCTCTCTCTTTCTCTCTCTCTCTATCTATCTATCTATCTATCTATCTATCTATCTATCTATCTATCTATCTATCTATATATATATATATATATATATATATATATATATATATATATATATATATATATATATATATATATATATATATATATATATATATATATATATATATATTATATATATATATATACTAGAACGCAAACAACTTAATCATAGGCGTAGCGCGTGCTTTTAACTTTCGGGGAGAGGGGGTACGAATTGAATTCAGTTAGGGCACTGACTCAGCGCACTGACTGTCAGACGGTCCTTAAAATATGAAATATTATGAATTTTTTAATTGAATAACAATAGAATTGATATTTGAGTAGTATTCAAAAGTTATACAACACTACGCCTATGAACTTAATAAATATTGAAATGACAGCCAGAATAAGAAATAATTGCAAGATAAAAAGAACTTTTTATATACCATGTTTTTAAATTTTCTGTTGAATCATATAAACTTGACAATTCTATGTATTAATAAATACTTTTTTAAAATATTTTTGATGAATTATCCCATCAACTTGAAAAAAAATTAAGTTAATTGGAAGTTAACTTGCGTTTAACTTTTCGTTCCCGTCCCGGCCGACAGATGGCTGCACCAGTCTACAAAACAAAATTAACTGAAAATAATAAAAGCATGGTAAAAATCTGCTTAAAGATGTCTAAAAGTATTTAAAAATGCATTGTCATCGTGTTCTGAGCTATTCTAAAAGTTTCAAATGTCTAGCTAGTCGGGAAGTTAGTTAAAAATCGATTGCAAGATTTGTACTGGACAAACACACAAACAAGAAAGGAAGTTAATAAAAACATGGTAATAAATACGCGCCAGAATAAGAAAACGTGTCAATTCACCTCTTTTTATACAGAGTTGATAAAACGTTCAGTTACAATTTAAAAACAACAGCGCGCCAAAATCCCATCAATTTCACTGGTGAAAGTGATGAGCCGCACGCCAAAATGATAAGAAAGTTTTCCTCTGAAAACCCCAACACCCAAATTCCAAAAGTGGGGTGTTTATAACATAACATACGGCGGTTACAATTTGTCCTATATTGGTCAAACCAAACGTGCCCTTGACATTCGCATAAAAGAGCATTCTAGGTACGTTAAAAATCAAGAATTAACGACATCTATAACAGCCAAATAATCTTGGGAATACGGACATAATTCAAATTTTCTGACACAAAAATTGTTCATCATTCTAACTCTGCTTTTGAATTAGATTTTCTAGAAAACTTCGTTCTTTATAACAATTTCCCTGTTTCAGTTAATGGTATGTAGACGTTATCTTTATCTGCCTGGAAATATATTTGTATGAAATTGATCTATATCATTTTGTTCTTAAGCATTAACGGGTGTGTCCCGTGTGGTCATAAAACGTCTCCCTTTCCTTTCCTTTCGCTTTGAATTGTTCATAGCGACAATCGCACCTAATGATCCTCGGCCTGACGATGGACTATTGATTAATTAAAAACATGTATCCATCCTTTTAATTTATTGTGCTTTTGAAGAAGTGTTTATTACCTGTATAAACTATTCGTCCAATATCGTATCATCATGATTAGTAGCCACTTAGTAATCATATAAAAAAAAAAACAATGCAAAATATTTCCATTGGCATATTTCTAATACAGTCCCCGCCGCTTTATAAAATCACATTCGCCCTGAAGAATTTGATTTCATTAAGCGGCTGATTTTAAAAACCGGCGATTCATTTAAAATAAGTTTTATGTTCCCTACGTTCTAGAATTTGCTGGCCACCCAAATTGCAACACCAAGAAAGACAAGAGATATCACAACAAAATTTATTTTGTAGATAACATGTTGACCAAGTATCAAATGATTAAATTTATAGACTTCTGTGAAGTGTGGTTCCTGCCAAATTCAGTAGCCAGAGTAGCCGCCATTGTTGAGATCACCGCTGCCACACGCCTCGGCATTGATTCAAAGAGACTTTGGATGAGTTCGTGGGGTACAGCAGACCAAGCAGCTTCCACACGTTACCAAAGTTGATCTGCTGTGGCAGCTGGGGATGGAATCTGGGTCAATCGTAGAGCAACCATGGACCACATGTTTTCTATCGGCGAAAGATCCGGAGAGCGAGGCGGCCAGGGAAGCAATTCAATCTGGCGATTGACGAAGAACCGTTGGACAATGCGTGCCACGTGTGGTCGCGCATTATCCTGTTGAAATATGGCTGTGGGCAAGCCCTGAAGGTAAGGAAGGACAACTGGCTCCAACACCTCGGAGATGTAGCACTGGCTGTTTAAAGTACCGGCAATGCGTACTAGAGGTGTGCGAGAGTGATATCCAATACCGCCCCATACCATAATACCCGGTGCAGGACCAGTGTGGCGGTGCATAACGCAGCTGTTCAGCATCCTCTCTTCACGGTGTCTCCAGACTCGAATGCGACCATCGTGGTGTTGCAGACAGAAGCGTGAATCGTCAGTAAAGACAATTTCATTCCATTCTGCCGTCCACATCCTTCTGTCATCGCACCATTGGCGGCGGAGACGTCTGTGGTTCTGCGTCAAGGGTAGACAAAGCAATGGACGTCTTGCGGACAGACCACTCTGCTGTAAACGGCGTCGAATGGTACGCGCAGACACTGGATGATGCGTTACAGACTGCATGTGCTGTGCTATGGTTCGTGATGTGACTGAGCGATCCGTCACTGACATGCGCACAATTTGCGTGTTATCACGTGAAGTGGTGCGCTGAGGTGGATGCGATCGAACACGCCGGTCCGTCGTACCCTCCTGCATCCAACGATCACATATCCGCATTACAGTTGTTTGGTTTCGTCTAACACAACTACCGATTTCCCTGAAAGATAATCCACAATCTCGGTAGGCCATTATCCTTCCTCTGTCGAACTCGGATACTTGATCAAAAGATGATCGCTGTTTTCGACGAGGCATAATTGATCGTTTTTTTGAAAAAACCACAAGAAAAACACAATTGCCGAACTTGAAATCGTCGAAATCTCCAAGCCTTAAATAGCGCTTTGAAGTGGCGCCATAGGCGCGCGTGATGTGCGTCTGCGCTGAAATTCTAATCATTTGCACATCTCACCTCCGCTAATGCATGTTGTAAATTTCATGTTATTTGCATGTTTCCTTCAGGGTGTTGCATTTACAGTGGCCAGCAGTGTAATTTTGTTATAAAACAGTGTTTTCTTTATCGTAATAAACGGTGTCTGTTTAGTTAAGGATTTTGTTTTGCCGATTACTCACATTGCCCGGATTGCCTATGGTCCCATTTAGTCCGAATAAACGAGGTTTTACTGTACTTCACTTCGCTATACTGAAGTTCCAAGATGAGGGTTTTGGCTAGGATCCAATCCGGACGAGAGCCACTTGGCAGAGCCGGGCTGATTCATCGTGGCACCTGAAGCAAGTTTTAAAATCGGCGCCTTTTCGAATTTTCAGAGAGACTGTTAAGTAATGAATGTATCACTCCTGAAAATAGTCTACTTAATAGAATAATGGACATTTTGGGAAAAATACATTAAGGGGAGTTCACCTCAAAAACCTTCAAAAAACTCAATTTTTTATTATGATTTAATTTTGAAGAATGGAATATAAGAATATTTTGAAAAAAAAAATGAAGTCGATACTACAATTAGAACCGATTTTATGGCCAAATGTATAAAGCTAATAGTAAAGTAATTTATAGAAATTTTAAACTTTAAATGGCTTTTTCTAAAAACTGTTATTTTCAAACTTGTGCGCACTATTTCTTCAAAACTAATTAATCGTCACAAATTGCTAAAATTTTGTATACATGTATATCTTGCATCTTTATACAATTTCTATCTAAATTTAAATAAGTACATATTACTAAATTTTTTTACAGAATTTTTTTTTAAATTTTATATTTTTTGTACATTACAATACATTTGCCTGAAAAAAATATTTTTATGTGAAATGTGGTAATTATTTTAGGTGTAGATTAAAGTATAACCTACGGATAGAATATATACAAATGATTTAATATATATCTCTTATAGTTTTTTAAAAAAATCTGCGCGCAATGCATTGACCTAAGATTCATTATTCATAAAACATTAATTAAAAAAAATTTATTTAACATAAAATTATTTCTAATAATCTCCCAACAATTCTGATTTTCTTCTCTAATAGTTAAAGCTTTGTACAATCCACCCTAAAAAAAATGGTTTAAATTAATTACAAATTCACTGTTTGACAACACATTAAGCTTAGTAGTAAAACCAGTGTATTTTTGCGCGTGCAAAGGTGATCTCCCACCCCCCTTTAAATAGAGAAATTTTTTTTATTTATTTTAAAGAGACATACAAATTTTAAAAATTACAGAACTTAAAAAAGCAGAAATACCAAAAATTTGATAATTTGTTATGTAATAAAATAATTACTAAATCATTCTCCTGGCCTTTATTACAGCAAATTGCTCGATAGCATCTCTGTATTTTATTGTTTTAGATACCGTCTTTTCTATAGAAATTATTGCTAGACCATTCAATCGCTCTTAATTTGTTGTTGTTCGTAGATAACTCCTTATAATTTTCAGTCATGAAAAACTATGCTCAGGTGCTGCTACATGTACAGGTAGTAGAATTCTTAGAGCTGCAACAACGTTTGGAAATAGGCATTAAAATTTATTTCTCATAATTTGAAATTCAGCCGTTTATAATCAATAATGTAAATATTCGCTTATTTGAGAAATTTTATGAATTTCGTCATATAGTAGATTAAACTACTAATAGCTCTTCTTTATTAGTTAAAAATTCCTAATTTTTACCTGGTCTCATTATGGAACTTGAGGCGGTCGCCTCGCCCTATGGGACCTATGAGACCGGCTCTGCCACTTGGAAACTTGCAGTATGACCGTTCTAAACCTGAGAGTTCTAAAACTTCCCAAAAGAGGTTATGGAAAACGTAATATAAAATCTGGCGGAGCTGCTCTACCCACAGAAAAGCTACAAAGTCATTGGTCATGAAGATAGATCTTGCGTAGCATTTTTTATATTAAAATTCAACAAACAAGCCATCAAACCAGGGCTGGATTTAGATGAAAAGAGGCCCTAGGCTATTCCACTTATGAGGCGCTTTCACCTCTCACTTTTAAATTTGCAAATTACATGAGAGATAATAAAATACATCATTACTATGATATATATCAATATATTAAATGAAACATGTTGTTATTGGTACTAACCTATATATATATATTCAATACATTGAAGATTAAACCAAATTCAATTCAGATAAATTTCATAATAATTCGCATTTAAAGTTTAAGTATGAATTATTATGAATTTTAAGTCTTAAACTAAACCAAAAATGGAACTTTATTCAAACAAAATCCAGATCACAAAAAAGAAAATATCAAATTGTATATCATCAAATTTTATGTTAATAGTTATATTATTTAAGAACTGATTCAATCCCAGTGTACATTTAAAACGGAATAGTAGATTAGAATTTTTGCTTGTTTATTAGTCATTAGAATTTCTCCTTATTTTCGGTCCAGTGTTTTAGTGTTCACTGTTTTTAGAATAGTGTAATTTAAATTTTGCTAACAATTTGAATGTAGGCCCCTCTTGATCTTGAGGCCGTAAGCTGAAGCCTAGTTAGCCTATAGAAAAATCCGGCCCTGCATCAAACTACGAGAGTCCAAGATCCCAAGATTTTAATGAGGTCGCTAAGATTTTTGCAAAGGTAGGCAGAATCACGGTAACATCAGTAGATAGAAAACTAAGCAGCAACAGAAAGAGTGGACGGGGTGTTTGAACCATATATGTTGACTGTTTCCGTGGGCCGCTAAACCAGTGCATATCATTTATCATTTTAAGTAACAACTAGTGATTGCAATACCGGTATTTCGTGCTATTTTGCAATTTTGTAAACCCGGTATTTGCTAAGGATAAATACCGGTATTTCGGTATTACTATAAATAATAAATATTTTTTATCAAAAGTTTTGACTTAAATTATTGGCCATCTACTGTTATTTGAAGTACGTATATTTTTTTCATTGATGTGGCAGTACTAAATCCTTTGCTGTCTCATTTTCGCTCCGTTTCGATTAGTGATTTCAATACCGGTATTAGCTATATATGAAAAAATTGTTATAAAGAATGATACAAAAGTAATACAAAAAAGATTTATTCCAAACCGTCAGACGAGAGACCGAAATGTTAGAAGATGAAGGACTTCTAGGCAAGTATTTAGAGTAAGCATATCACTCATTATTAACAGTACCACCAACCAGCGTAGATGCAGAAAGTGTATTTTTAACTGCAGGTAATTTATGCACGAAAATATATTCCCGGCTTAATGACAGTTTAATAGATGCATTATGTTTTTCACGATCACAATTCAAAAATACGCATTTAATAAATTATTTTTTTCTTCTTTAATAATAGGTATTTTTTAATAGATCATACAACAAAATTTTTATGTGATGTCTATTTACTCTTCTCAATAATACTACTAATGTTTTGTTACTTCATTGCATTGTAATACTATAGTGATTTATTTTTTTATTCATATTTTTGTTTCTAATGTTATAAATTATTACTTTACAGCTATTATTAATATCTGATTATAACATTTGTTCCTTTATTTTATATTTGTACATAACAAAATTGTTTATATTTTTATTGTTTAAGCATTTTTTTTTGCAAAAACTAATTAATACGGCAAAGAAACAACCGTGCTTTAGAATCTTTTTTGAAAAATTCCTAATACCGGTATCCCGGTAAAACGTTTGAAAAAATACCGAATACGGTAATGTATTTTTGGTCCGGTATTGCAATCATAGTAACAACGAAAGTTAAAATTCGAAAAGTTTCCTGCTGCCTGAAAACGCAGAGGGAAGAAAAACCGCCAGCTGCAGAGGAAAAGGGTCGAGTGAATTTTTTTTTTACTCTATTCTCATTTGTCGCTTAATGTTAACAAAAACAAAACAAAAAAAGTTTCTGACAGAAAATATGACAATGACTCCGCAAATCGCGCAAAACCTGTTTATGTAGATTTAGCGAAAAAGTTTCTTATTCTGACGGCAATGACATGACATCCCTTCTGCAATATGAGTACCTACATGACAATAAATTTCCCTAGCAATACAGTTGTACTCATGTACCGTGTTTTGTTTCATAAAAGTACAAGGTATGTTGCACCTGAACATGCTTTCGAAAAATCAATCGAATGACGTAAGCTTGCGAATTAATTGATGTGTCCCTCGGTCTACAAAGGTGGAAGATTCCTAATCTACAGCATATCCAGATTGCTAAGGAAACGATAATGAGAGTAAAACTGGGTCCATGACAAATGGGTGAGCTGGAAATATATACTTTAAAGGCGAGGGGAGTTTTATATTTGAAACTCTCCTTCACCTTGCTTCCTGTCCTGCTCTACATCCTGTTTCTTTATGGGAGCGCTATTGGATTGCCAGACATAAGTTGATGGATTAACTGATGTCATTTTTCTATCTTGTTCTTGTATTTTTTATATCTGTTGTCCTCTAATTCTTGCCATTGGAAAAAAAAATTTGAAACTAATTTTGTTCTTTTTTTCTAGACTTTAACAGGCAAATGTACCACAAAAGCTTAAGCAACCAACATCCTCACAGCCACACAAAAAGATAAACAGCAGTTCCATGTTTGCTTTTTTTAACGTGAGAATACAGACCTTCCTAAAGGTTTCTCTGTGCATTAATGCCTTTTGGAGTAGGTGTGCTGGTTATCTCATTTTGAAATAAAAAAATTTAAAAAATATGCCTCCATGCTCTTCTTTTCATTGTAAATTCCAGATCTGTATAAACTGTTTTACACAAGAATGACTGTATAAAACTAAAAATTTCTTTCACATAGCATTGCAAGTTATCTTGAAATATTTTTATTCCCCTAATAGTTGAGCCATTTGTATCAGTAATTTGATTATCCACATTTTTTTTTTCTTGGACTCACCATAAAATTATTGCGGGGCAAAAGATAACCACTATATAATTATGCCTACCTACCTTGTATCCGTCTTTAACAAACACTCTTCTTTAAGAATTGATAAAATTGACATCCTTCAACAAATAACAATCATCCCCAAATAATGAAAAAAATCTGCTCTTAATTCAAACTACCTTGATAATCAATATTTTAAAGATAAGAGAATACTTCCTATTTTAATTTAAAGTTTTATTTCAATCCTTAAAAAATGTAATCCATAGCAAGACCTAAAATGGTGAAAAAAAGAATAAGGGATTTAAAAATAGATGCATGACATATCTTAATTCTAAATAAATTAGCAGATGAGATGTGTTATCACTGGAATTTTAACAGCACCTTCTTAGCACATGCCCAGGAATTAGAACATAGGACCCCAAATATTTAATATAGAGAGTTCCCCTAAGACTCACATATTTGTAAAGTAAGTGCAGATCATGATCTAATGAAAATATGTTTTTCCCATCATAAAACTCTCTACAACAGTCATCACTTTCAGGACAACTAAGTTGTGATCCATGATGTTAAAACTATCTCCAAATGTTCAAAATATTAGTGTTTTTAGACTGCATACATAAAAGTTCCAGACCTGAGAGAAAATTGTCACTAAATCAAATTAAAAAGCTTCAGCATAAAAGTTTCAAATCTAAATTACAGAATCATATTTTTTAAACAAGTCTATCAAACAATGACTTACAATAGTTCATTTTACTTCTAACATACCTTGAAAACAAGAGAAAAATAAGCAACACTATAAAATAAGTCTTCTTTTTTTTATTATTTAAAAATAAAAATATTTATATTTTGCAAGAAAGAAAAGTATTTGATAAAAGAATGTAATCCCTCTGCAAAATCAATCCTGAAAAACTGCAGTTTTTGATGCTCAGTTAAAATCTTATATTTTCCGTTTTACATTGCTATATATCTGACTTCACAACAAAGATAATTTCGATAATTTTCGCCTGTTTGTAACTTAAGGCATTTTTCTACTGTTGCAACAAATATTGAAAAACAGAGAACAAAACAGAGATAACATCAGATTTGATCAATATAGTTAAGCATCAAAAAGTATTGCATCAAAAAAATTTTTTTTCACAGTTTTCACATGCCCTATTTTTAAAATATTTATTATCACAAGCACCCTAAATTACACAAGCACCAAAAAGGTATTGTACCCCAGGCGCCAGTTATGCCACTGAGTCTATGTGTAATAGTGTAGCTATAAGTGTGGGAGTAGTTTCGTATTAACAATGTAATCGAGTGTGTGTTCTAGTAATTATGTGATAAATGTGTGCATGTTCTTAAAATAAGTGTTTGTCTGTTGTGTATATGTGTTTTGTGCCAAGATGTTCTGTGTAATAAAGTCCATGTCCAGCTAGCTGGATGTTGTCATTTACTCAAATTAGGATATTTGCCACAAGGCACAATTTATACAAAAATAAACAGAGGTTTGTTACATTCATTATCCAAGATAAATGATTCAAAATTACAAGCCCTATTAATGTCAGTATATATTTGGTATAGCAAGGAAAATAAGTTAACAAATTGACAGATTAAACTTTTTATAACTGCAAATGAAATGAAACAATCAATAAGTCAACAATCTGGGACATTCATTTTGAAAAAAGGGAACATGCAATTTTTGTTTATTCCCTGACAGGCTAAGCAATTATTCCCACTCCGAATAATTAAAATAAGATAACAAGGTATTTTAAAGTGTACTGGTCTTCCAGTTAAAGCTAATTTTTTCCTTGATGAAATTTATTCTCTTACTATTTTAAGTCACAGGAGACAAAAAGAGGTATCTTTGGAGATTTTTACTGAATGGGGTACCTCACAGGTTACCAAAAGAAGAGGAAAATTCTAAAAATAAGTTCCGAATGATAACAGTTAAATAAAAATACTTTTCAAACAATCAAATCTGAAACTGTGCAGTGTACAGAAACATACTAACATCAAAACTTTGATAACTACAAAATACTTTAGAAATATAAAAGTTGTACATACACTAATAACTTTAGACAGTTTTATGAAAATATTTAAAAGTATAAAATTTTATTATGTTTATTTACATATTTGAAAAATTACAATTACAATAAAATTAACTGGATGTTCATACAAAATATGATTTCATGCTCACAATTCCCAGGTAAGATGATTTTATGTACATAATTTACAGATCATGTTAATAAAAATATAAAGATTGATTTCATACATTCAGTTCATTTTTCAACCAATTGTGATACTTTTCTAACATATGATCCCTCGGTTTGACCTAAAAATAGAAAACCATGGTTGAGAAGTTTGCTTTAGAATGAAATATTTAACTAACTTAGAAATTATTCAAATTTCAAACTAAAAAAAAATCTAGAATTAAATATTTCAATGATCAGGAATTTATATTGAGTACTTTTTTAAAAAATACTTTAAAAAAAATGCTATTCAGAGTCAATAGAAAAGAAATTGGTAATTAAAAATTAAATTTTTTGACTTCCATAAGACATTGGTACTTTATTTTGACCAGACCAGAAAAAAACATTAATGTTATGAAATTGGAATAATTTCGGAAGGAAACATTTGCCCTAACACTGTATAAAAAATAAACCCTGACATTTTGTTAGGATTATCATTCCATGTCTATGCATCAAACATTCTTTTCATTTTTATTTGTTTGTCTGTCTGCTTCAAACACATAAAATGAGCAAAGAAATACATGTTACACAGCATTTAATTACAGTAACCACCGCTTATAGTGATCAGTGGTTATAAGAATCAACCGTTTATAAGAATCAATATCGCAAAAACAAAAACAAATGTATTATTTCCATGTTAAAATTTCCGCTTTAAAGAATCAATCCACCGGTTATAAGAATCAGTTTGCAATCTTCGCCTTCCTTTCATTTTTCTAAAAAATGCTACTTGAACTCTCAAAAGGTACGAAATTATTTCTTAAGTTTTTGAAAAGAAAGATTGATAAAACTTTGGGGTGGAAAACAGTCGTAAAATACATTCCTTTAGACATAACATAAGAGTTTCTCCTTATACGTTTTTGCTAAACACTGTCTTATTAGCTTTACCCAGGGGCATCTAACCCGCCCGGGTCCGATTTCACTTTTCTACAGACAGGCACTCCTTTTTTCCCACCACTTACTTCTGGTTGCGGATTTCTGGACCCTGAAACACATAAATCTTCCGTGAAGTGTCCACCATCACTTACGCAAACGGGACAGTGGATTCAGCACTTCAAACCGTGAAACGTAAACGGATCCATTTTGCTGAATCAGATGAACCAGATGCTGAATCAAACGTTTCACGGTTTGATTCAGAATCAAACCGTGAAACGTAAGCTATAAAGTGAATCTTCGTCTGAGACTGTAATAAGCATACGTCGCTAGTATTCACTTTAGTTTTCTAACAAAATTGCCAGTTAGTGTTAGAACTTTTTGATAGTCGAATTCAAATATGATAAAAACAAGGAAAACTCTTAGTTTTTCTGAAAAACAGAACTTGTTAATTAGATAGGATGCTCTTCCAGAGTGTAGTCAAAGAGAAGCTGCCTCTTGTTGATTTTATAATCATGTGTTGTTACTTATAGGTCTAGAAATTGAGTTATAGTATTTGTTTAGAAATTGAGTATTTTTAAAATTATAAAAAATAATTTTAATAAATGATAAATAACGTAAATTAAAGAGTATTTAATGGTAAATTATGTATATATGTGCCTGTGTGTTTATATATATGTACAAGTATATATTTGTGTATGTGTGCCTGTCCAAAGGGAAGTTTCGGTTATAAGAATCAACCGCTTATAAGAATCAAAAACAGTAATAACAAACGTGATTCTTATAAGCGGAAATCACTGTATATTTATGATCAAAATATGAAAAATTTCTTATCGGAATAAATTGTATCATTCCTAATTATTATTATTTTTTTCATATTACCCTTTTCCATTCATTTACGCAAAAAATCTTGTAAGAGTCATTGCCATACTTTCCAATGCCATACAGTTCAATGGGATAGGTCCATTTCTTGTTCAAATACTCATCTGAAAGTAAAAATTAAATTTTTACCACAATTGGAAATGCATTTTTTTTTACTATACCAAGTTATGTAAAGAAGTGACAAACATGCTGTAAAATGACTAGTCTTTCATTCAGTTTTTCTACTTAAACTATGAATAAACTTTTAAATATAAATTGATTAAATATAAATACATTTTTCTGTCTGCAATTTATAAAATTAAGCAAATAAAAATACTGTAATTAGGATGAAGCAATGATAAATGATTCACTACTATTTGACAAAAAATTTAATTAGTAATAAAATCTCACTTAAAATTTTTTTAAAAATACATTTTTTCACAACACTTTTTTTATTAAAAAAACCCAGTATTTAAAAAAAATAATATTAATGTATGCAGTTAAAGTTTTCAAAATTCTGCATAAATGTAGAAAAGATTTGTGTATTCTAAGTTCCAATACAGTCAGAAGAACTCAAAGAAGTATAAGTAGAGTTCTAAAAGGTCAAAAATGTGTTGATATTTTTTCATTTTAAAGTACAAAGCATCTAGAATGTTTAATTTGGACTGTAGATACATTGTTCTACCTTATTCAATTTTGTAATATAAAATACAGCCAGTCCTCTATATTAGTAGGAGTTTAGTGTGTAACAGCCCATTAAACAGGAAAATCTGAAAGCACATCTAGCTCTTCAAACTTTAATTCAAAATAATGTCAACTATATTAAACATATACAAAAAGTTGAACATCATAAATCTATTATAATTTGTTTTAATTTAAATTTATCAACATTATATCTGAACAAAAACACACACAGTGAGGGAAAGGCAGTATACAGTAGAAAAAAGAAGAAAAATCAATGCTATTAATGTGCAGAATTTAATAGCTGGTTAATATAACTCATGAAACATAGTTTTATACAGAACAGCATAGGACAGTAAGTAGTTGATTGTATAAACTTAATTTTAGTAAAATAGTAAAACTGTAATAAAGTACAGTTGACTTTCTATTACTTACTGAGAAAATTTCAAATCATTAGAAATTAAACACATGTAAGAAGAATAAACCGTAATATTAAAAATATGAATTCATATGGCATTAATACTTCAAAACAAATGTATAAGTAAATAGGCATCTTGTTATAGGTAGATTATAACAAGATACACCCCTTACTCATATTTGAAATTATCTATTTCTTCTATTCTATATTTTTCTTTTATACTTCACAACAACAATTTACATAGCTTTATTATGATCTAAAAAACTATTAACAATGTTATTATGACAGCCAAGTTTATGAACTTTGATATACCTATTAATCAACTATCCCAATTTCCTGTCTATAATATGCAAAACATACCATATATATAAAAAAAAAGATTCTAATTCTTTAATATTGATAACAAACTGCTTCATTTATCCTGCAGCTTTTTATCAAAGACTATCAAGTAAAATTTTTGTCTCTGAAAACAAGTCTCAATACATTTCTAAATTGATAACAAAATTTGATTTGATCTAAACTGAAAGAATTGAAAACTTGGTGCAATGAAGCGCTTTCAAAAAAAAATTAAAATTCATTTTTTAAGAGAAAATAAAAACTTTGAAAGCTTTGATTCATTACATTTTGTGCTAAAAGGTTGGGGACGTCTTTAAGGCTGATGTAATTATAGAGAAAAGCATTTGTCGGCAATGGTAGCAAATTTACAAAAGCTTTATGGGTCTAAGAGTGTGTGCGGTCTTTTAGATGATAGACGCAGATAAGAAAGGATGGCACCGTTCGTGACGTTATGTTACAATAGCCTTTTGTGGGTTATTGATTTGGAGGGGAGCGTTTGAAAACCACATGGTTTGGCGATATTTCGGGTGGTCGGTCAGCTGTTTGGATTATTGCGTAAGAGGGCATTTTTGATCAAGAATGAGGGCAGCAAATGAGAGGCTTGTAGGTGTTGGGACTTAACAAATAAAAAAGTCGAGAGTTTCCTGAATGGCTAGTGAAGTGATTCCGGAGGCGGGAACGTTTAGGGAATTAAAAATTTGGAAGAGAGTTTTTGAGAAGGAAGTTGGACAGTCGGAATCCAGGAGGCCTCACCCTGGGTCGGCTGAAGAAAATCTATCCCTGTTTGACTGCCCAAAGCCCGGTCAAATCTTCTCGGAGCTAGTACCTATTTCGGGTAGCAAAATAAATAAAATGAAGGAGATTTATAAGTAGAATCTCGGTGGATCCTTCCCGAGAAAGAAAGCCTATGTGGCGTGGAGACCGGTAGATTTTCCCAGATACAAGATAAAGACGTGCTGCTGAGAAAGAGACTAGAGTGCCCCATCATTTGAAAAGGAGACTATAGTGCCCCATCATTTGAAAAGGAGACTATAGTGCCCCATCATTTAAAAAAAAAAGAGACTACAGTGCCCCATCATTTAAAAAAAAAAAGAGTCTACAGTGCCCCATCTTTCGACGTGAGTCTACAGTGCCGCATCAAATTTTACGGGAGAGCCCCTTTCCCGAGAGGAGAGTCGACACCTAACCCCAGTGATTCCCTCAACTAAAGGACGTGAGTGCTTTCTTTTTTATTTTGTTTAGTTCAGATCCCGCGTTTGCCTATTGATAGTTGGTGCAAGTTTTACGTATTTAAAAATATCGTTATATTAATTTGGATAGGAGCTTTTTAGAATTTTGTGTAGTTTGTATTTACGCTCCCTGAATCAGAAGTCAAACTAAATCGAACCCTGTTGATAGTGAACAGAGCAGCTATGATGTTAATTAAAATTTGATGAGATGAGATGTAAATATTAGGGCAAAATGTAAATAAATAAGTTTTTTGTGTTTTAAACCTTGTTTCAGTAATTATTTATCTGCTGGGTGTTTTTTAAATGTGGAGCAAGGCTGATGTAGCAGATCCAACTGGTTTAAAAAATTGTTTGTTAATTGCTAATTGCGTCCAGAGCCTTGGGTAACAAAATAAAATAATTATAACACAACGCACCCAAATACCCCTTGATAGATAATCTTTGTACTACCACTAAATAATCATGCCCTATAATTAAAATGGACGAGCAATACGACACTTGGTATTCCACTAGAATGATGAACTGGGTCGTCACCATCTAATATCATGTAAATAGCATCTGAAGTTTAGACCAACCACATGTAAGATGGTCAGAAGGAAAATAGCAAAATCAAGCACATGCTGAACCCTTAGATCTACCCACTCAATTGGATATTAATTGAGTATTCTGGGATTAGAAATTATTTTACTTTTGGTGTTACTATTGAAAATTATAATTATGACAATTATACTTACTTTCTAAAAAGTTTTATCCTAAATATAAAAAAAAAGTTTAACATAATTTACTTGCTATTTATTTCATCATAATAACACTTTTCCTTGGTGGTACATGGTGCATTCAAAGAAAGTAAATGAACAAAGTGCACAATCCTTTGCAGGCTATGCAATATTTTTTTTTGCAAAAATTATGGATATGGTTCATATACAGCTACAGATTATAGGCCTGAAATTTTGGCAAAATCTCTGCAATACATAAATTTTTTTATTTAACAGTGACAACTCTGAAATAGATCAAAGTGCAAAAGATAAACTAATACTTTTGAGCTACCTTTTCAGATTCAGCAAATTTACCAGAGAAAGAGATGTCTGACATCTCTTTCTCTGGTAAATTTGCTAGTAATCAGAGTATAGAAAGTTTAGACATTTTTCTACTTATATGATATAAATACAGCAATGACTAAAAAATATTTTATTCATTGTTAGTGTTTACCTTTACTTATCTATATTGTATAAAATGGCTAGTATCAATCATTATATATATACAATGATTGTCCGATAAGTCCATGCAAAGTCTATGAGACAGTGCCACTAATACTATCAAGGTTATTTATAGTTGCTGATAACTCATGGAGGATACCACACAAAGTTTCAGTCAGATAGATTTATTACTTTGTGTTTGGCATTCATTTGAATCAACCAAGTACCATAATTGGAATTGTGAACCATGATTCTTTTTCACCATGACAATGCACCAGCTCATACTTCTGCAATTATGACAGCAAAATTGCTCAATTTATTCTACCAAGTCTTCATAGCCCCCTATTCTCCAGATTTGGCTCTTTTAGATTACTGTCTGTTCTCAGATATGAAAAAATGGCTGGCAGGAAAGAAATTTTTATAATATGATGAGGTGACTGACAAAATAACTGCCTATTTTGAAAAGTAGGACAAATCATACTGTATGGGTAAAATAAAAAAATTCAAGTACCATAGGTCTAAGTCTATAGACCTCAAAGGAGACTATACTGAAAACTAAAAAATGTTTGTCCCCAAAAAATTGATTTCTAAATTTTTGCATGGATTTATCGAAAAGCCCTCATATATCTATATAAATAAAGCAGAGTGTCTCTATGTATGTATGTATGTATGTAACGTATACAAATCTACATTTCTTGACGAATCTAATTGAAACTTCGTATACTTATGTTTTGAAGCCTGGAGATAATTCTAATATAAGTTTGGAAGCTTTAAAGTGCTTATATATAAATACAGTTTTTAAATAATATTTCATTTCAAGCCGTTGGAATCAATCATTCATAAAAACTGCGCATGCGCAGCTGGATGTTACAAGGTAAATAAATGCATTGAATATTGTTAATTAGTAGTTGTTTGGTGTTATTTAAAGTTAATTTTTCTTGCATTACTCCTTTTATTTTATTTTCATTAATCCTTTTTTACTTGGCTAATTTTCAATATACGGATTACCGTTGAACTCTTTACTGTTGAAACCCCTATGTGACTTGCGATTATTTACTTTCTGAAATTTGGTTATTAGGTATTTTACATATTGTGTTTGTACTTCAGAATGTTTAGTATACTGTATTTTATATTGTTCTTAATTTTACAATTCACGATGTACTGTTAAAAGCTTAAAAATTAGTATATCTTAACTAAAAATAATCGGTCTAAACTTAAGCACAGTTTTGCGATTTATTTACGGTTAACTATGTTTGTGTTTAGCTAATCCATTTGTTTGTTTTAAAAAATGGTTTTTTAAAGGTTTTTTTGGTGCTTTATGGTGAAATAGAACTTAAAAATTAAAAAAAGGAACAAAAACTTACCTGTAAATAGCATATTTTTTTTATAAATTGGTCAATTTGAAGTAATTTTTATTGAAATTTAGCTAAAACACCTATCACTCTCCACAAAATCCTAATGCTAATATTTTAATTTCCTTCTCACACATGATACATATGACAGTTATCTTCAAAATGGCCTACAATCTAAGAGAAAATTTTAAAATGCAAAAATACTACATGCAATTTTATGTTCTAATATGAAAATTTTCCCCGAGAAAGAATATTCAAATAAAGTAGTGCTATTTTACCATAAAAGACCAAGAAAATCTTTTAAAAATTTTCTTTTTTTGAAAAATTGACTCCAAATGCAGAATATTAATCTGAAATTTAGCTAAAACACCTATCACTGTCCACAAAATCCTAATGCTAATATTTTAATTTTCTTCGCACACATGATACATATGACAGTTATCTTCAAAATGGCCTACAATCTAAGAGAAAATTTTAAAATGCAAAAATAATACACGCAATTTTATGTTCTAATATGAAAATTTTCTCCGATTTTTAATATGAAAATTTTCTCCAATTATAACACAATTTCCTTAGCAATACAAAAACAAACAAAAGTGAAAACAGTATGGGACTATCACAGAAATATTCCACAGTTTTAACAGTAATCCGTATATTGGGAATTAACCCAGTAGAAAAGGATTAATGAAAAAAAGAAAACTAAAGGAGTAATATTAGAAAATTAACTTTAAATAACTACGAAATAACAAATCCATGCGTTCACTTACCTTGGACATCTAGAATTAACATATAGTGGGTGCGCATGCGCAGTTCTTATGAATAATTGATTCCATCGTCTGGAGATGAAATATTATTTAAAAACTGTATTTATTTAGAATTATTTTAAAGCTTCCAAACTTATCTTAGAATTATCTTAAGGCTTCAAAACATAAGTATACCAAGTTTCAACCAGATTCGTCAAGAAATGTAGATTTGTATACGTTACATACGTACATAGACACTTTGCTTTATTTATATAGATAGATATATGTTTTGCCCCGTAAAATAAAAATATATTTATTGTATTATTTTAGTCCTTTTTGTTAAAAAAATATGTTAAAAGCTGAATGCTTCAAAGGAAATATATTTTTCAAAATATTAATATGTTTACATTCGAATCCTTTTAAGTTAGATTCTCCTCATGGTTCCAATTCTTTAGAAATGCGTCCAACTTATAGATTTCGTTATGCATTATTGGTACTATAGCTTTTTGCAGTAAATATCTTGAACTCTGAACAATATCCACCCTCCTGGAAATAATATTTAATATGTAATAACTATTTTTTTACATTATAATATACCTAACTGGTTTAATATTGTCAAATGATTAACATATTTCATTTTAATGTAACTAAATATAGTCTAATTTTTTATATTATTAGTTTCACTTTTCATTTACTTAAATTCAAGTTGAATACATTTAAAATTAATGCATCTTCCCCTCAAAAAAGCAGAGAATAGAATAAACAAACTGAAAAACTTTGCTTACCATATTTATATATATATATATATATTGGTTATATTAGTTGTTTGAAAACAACTGATCTTGCATTTATGGTGCGTGGAGCCCTAATTGCAGATTTCTATTAATTTTTACGTTTGTCAGTGGCTTCTACCTATATTTTATTTTTTTTCTTTTCTAAAGAATCTTGCATTTATGGTGCATGGAACTCTTAATTGCAGATTTCTATTAATTTTTTTGTTTGTCAATGCCTTCTAGCTATACTTTAATATTTTTGCTACAAAATCTTGCATGTATGGAGACATTTATTATGCAGATATTAATTATGGAGATGTTTATTGCTACAGAATCTTGCATTTATGGTGTGTGGAGCCCTAATTGCAGATTTTTATTAATTTTTACGTTTGTCAGGGTCTTTTACCTATATTTTAATACAGGGGTGTCCAGCCCGCAGGCCGCATACGGCCCAAAGCAAGTGTTAGTGAGAGAGCTCAAAGCGAAAAAAAAAATTAATAGCCTGCCTTGATATAAAAAGTAATGCGGAAAAGAAAAAAAATGGACCATGTTATGCAAATCATCTTCAAAATGGTGAATTTTATGAAGGATTGGGGATTGATTCATAGCCAGTTTCAGGAATTTCTTAAAAGCTTGGATGCTGAATATGGCAATACTTTTAAGAAATAAGGTAGCTCAGTGGAGAAAATATTAAAAAGGTTTTATAGCCTACTTGATGATATCAAATTGTTTATGACATTGAAAAGTAATCTGTGCCAGAACTTTATAACTGGCTTGCAGATTTAGCAGATTTTGATAGATCTGAATGCCCATTTAAATGACTTAAACACCCGTCACTTCATGGATTTTACTTCAGAGCAAAATCCATGAAGTTGAAATTATGGCAAGCCAAATTAAATGTTAAAAAATTTTTGCATTTCGAGACGCAGACCAAGCACAATTCTAAAAATGTTACAAAATACGCAGCCCTACTTTCCGATTTAGTACAAGAATTTAAAATTGATTTGAGGACTTTGGGGAAAATAAACAATTTTTTTTTTGCATGTTTTCTACTCTATTTACAGTCGATATAGATATAATGCTAGCAAATTGTCAAATGGAATGCATAGAGTTGCAATCTGACATCTAACTTAAAGAGAAATTCAATCGAGTCTCTTTGTTGTACTCATAAATCATACCTGCCCAGATATAAATATCCTTCACTGCATAGTTAAGCGTTATTCTGGTCATCAACGTTTGGAAGCACGTACATCTGTGAACAACTATTTTCAAGAGTGAAGCACACTAAGGGTCAAATTAGAACCAAAATTTATTCGTTGTTTTTTGGTATTGATGTGTATGACATTTCCCATCCCTTTTTTATAATATGTTATTTATACTGTGTTTAATTGTTCATGCAGAGTTCACAAGGCAAAAGACAATTTGACATTTTTACTTTTCAGCTTTTAGTGATGAAAGGCTGAATCTATCTAAATTCTGAGATGTGTATAACATTTCACATGTTTTTTTCCTATGTTATTTATACTGTGTTTAGTTTTTAAGTTGACTTTTGTTAACAAACATTCATATTGAACCTCGAAACGAGAAACATAGTTTATGAAGGTACTTGAGATAATATTTGGATCAGTTTAATTGAACAGAGATTTATATGGAGTTTAATAAGGACAGGATGCTTCTATTACTGTACAGAATCTTGCATTTATGGTGCGTGTAGCCCAAATTGCAGATTTCTGTTAATTTTTTCATCAGTCAGTGCCTTTAACCAATACTTTAATACTTTATTTATATATTTTTTTGGCTACAGAATCCTGCATTTATGGAGGTATTTATATGGACAATTAGACATTTTTACTTTTCAGCTTTTAGTGATTTATTATAAATGTATATATTTTATGATATTTATACTGTTATTAAATCTATGTTATTTATACTGTGTTTAGTTTTCAAATTAATTTTTGTTAACAAACATTAGACAATTTGACATTTTTAATTTAAACTTGAAAAATGAAAGGCTGAATCTACTAAAATTCTGAGATGTGTATAACATTTCACATGATTTTTTTTTAATGTTATTTATGCTGTGTATACTTTTTTAATCAATTTTGTTTAACAAACATTCGACAAAATGACATTTTTACTTTTCAGCTTTACTTTTTAAAACTCTTAACTTTCCAAGAGACAATTTGACATTTTTTCCTTTTCAGCTTTTAGTGGTTTATTATAAATGTATATATTTTATGTTTTACTTTTCAGCTTCTTTTGCTCCAAAGATGAAAGGTTAAATCTAGATGAATTCTGAGGAGTTAATTATAAATTTATATATTTTTATATTGGATTTTTTTTTTATTATTTGGGTGTATAACATTTCACTTGCTTATTTTTCTATGTTATTTATACTGTGTTTAGTTTTTAAATTGATTTTGGTTAACAAACATTCGACAAATTTACATTTTTACTTTTCAGCTTTACTTTCCAAAACACAATTTGACATGTTCTGGAACTTTCTAGCCGGCTGGCCGATAGGGAGCATTTTGGAAGTCTATAAATATACCTGAGATTGGCATTGAAAGTCAGTGTTCTTTTCTGCTGAGAATTGAATGTATTGAAAGCCAACTAGGCGTATATTGTATTAAGACTGTTATTCTGATTTTGTTTTTAGAGTTTTCTGTTGTATAGAAGGCAGTTGTTATGTGTTTTTAGTTAGTATTTGTGTATGTGCCTGAAGAATTTTGAGAATAATAAATTGTATTTTGTATGAACTTTCTTAAGAGAATTTTTATTCAATCCCATCAAACCCAGAAAACGGAACAATATATATATATATACAGTGGAATCTAGATCGATCATTTTCGGATCCATTGTTTTTCCGTATGTGTCGTTCATTTTATCCAGTCCCAATGATCATATTGCTTTGTTATGTTTCCACATCTATCGTTTTCCCACATTTATCATTCATTTCAGTCGGTCCCTTGAAAAACGATAGATTGAGATTCCACTGTATATATATTTTCCCAATGAGGAGGCACTTATCGGATAGACATTCACCTTTATTCACCGCAATTTTTGCTGGCCATTTCATTATGGGAGCAACATATAGGCGGACCAGCATTACCCCCTATGAAGGGATGACACAAACGGAGATATTTTAGTGGCGTGATGCCGGAATTCGATACGAGCACCCTCAGCACCAAAAGCCAGTGTGCTGTACCACAAGGCCATAGGCCCATATATATATATATATATATATATATATATATATTTATATTTATATATATATATTAATTAGCAAAAATATAGTCACCTTTTATGCTTGATTTCAGTTTAGAAGAGTAAAAATAACTGTTCTCTTTCTATAATCAATTATAGTTCCAGCCAAATAACAAGTTATGATCTTGGAACTTGAATTAAATTCACTTGTTGGTTGAGATTCAGAAAAATTTTCCAATTTGCCCTAAATGCATAGTCACTGGGCATGAATATAAACTATGTTATCTAAGCATACTGTTGTTATTTCTCAACATCATGAGAAATTGCAAGTTCTAAATAACTTTACTTAAGTATTACTCATGCTTTTTTACATCACATAGATTAACATATGTTAGGGTGCTAGGCTGAATTTAAGTATGAAAGTTCTGAAAAAAATGTTAAAGTTTAAATTATACCTGTAAATTTTAGAATGAGTTTTGTCCTTTTATTTGAAAGACCAAGAGGAAGTAGGATTTCAGCTATTTCAGAAGGTTCTGCTGCTAACAGTTGTTCAGGTGATTGATATTTCACAAAGAATTCTGTTAAGGTCCTTTTCACACAAAATCCTAATAACACATAAATATAAAATATGAAATGAGATGACATTTTAATTTACAATGAACATTATTCAGTTAAACATTTATATTAATGGTATAAAAAGAAAAAAAAATCTGATTCACCACTTATTAAAATGTGAATCGGGCAAACTCACAAACATTAGAAATTTTGAATAAATTTATATTCATAAGGGTGGGTTTTATGCATTTTATCATCTTTGAGAACTCTAAATTTTGTACTACAATTCATGATAAACGATAGTTCTTTCCAAAGTGGGCTTGATGACCATACTTTGTCAGTCACCACTAAAAATTTACAGACATTCCACATTCGGGATTCCTTTCCCTCCAGTGTACTCAGGTTATGTCTTGATGAGGCGCCCATAACAAGGGCAAAACCTAGGTCGAAGGCTATCTGGTATGCTGGGGATGTTTATTCTATATATAAAACTATTTGAGCATTCTTCAAAAATCAAAAATGTCAAAAACATGAAAACTAAACATTTGAAAATAAAATTCACAAAGTTGTTCATTATTAACTGACTTGAAATACATGAATTCTGTCTTCTCAAGAGAAGCATATAAAAATAAACTGTGCTAAGTGTAAATAAAACTCCATCACTTTTAAAGGCAGGCTTAGATTTCAGCTTCACTCTCATTATGAATTTGTCAGCAAGATATACTGCCTGCAAACCATGGTTTGGTTTGGTTTGGTTTTGGAGCGCACTCTGGTACCGAACTCTCCACAGACTCTGGTACCGAAGGCCAGCACCCTAGCCATTTGACCATCACCCGGCTCTGCAAACCATGAAGATACCACAGTTCCAATGCAAAATTACTATATAGTTTTACCATAGGCAAAAATTATTACCATTATTAACACAGCCAATAAAGAAAAAGAATTCAAAACTTCAATGAACAGTGGTATATACTAAAGTGGATGCAAAATAAAATTATGAAACACGAATTTGCTTTGTATTCTCATAGGTTGGTTGACAAAATTGTCATCACCTTGCTATACAAAGGGTAATTAGACGGGGACCTACAGTTCAAAATGTATTCTAAATGGCTACAAACATCTATGGTGACAACAAGATTCAAACATCATAGGCTTTCAGCACCCTAATAGAATGAATGACTACATTGATATGACATTTCAGGCGTATTCAGTGGCATTCCTAAGGTTATGTATATAGTGTGTTCAGTGAGTGTCGCTCGCAACAATTTCAGGAGCAAAAATTTTATTTTGTTCAAGAGGAAACTTAGGAAAAGGTTATTTCATCTCGGTTTGTCTAAAACTCCAATCTTTCTATGGTGAACTATGTTAATCAAATGAAAAAATTTTGACAATTTCATTATACAGTAATTTTGAACATAGACTTGCAATGTTCTTGCAGTCCCTACTGTCTTGACCAATATGAGAGCTAAGGTCAATGAACACAGGAGTATCTAAATATTCCACTAATGATATAAGATACACATTTTTAAATGCCCTTATTTTACTCTAATTTTTTAAAAAATTTCATATGCTGGAAGAAATAAACTGATTAAATGTCCATTTAAAATTCCTTTTATAGAAGCTTATAAGTTTAGAGGAGAATGATGTAGCATGCAAAACTTTTACTATAGATATCTGAAAAGAAAGATTTAAAAAATATTTATTCATTTTTTCTTACCTTTTGGTTTTAATTAATAAACTGTATAAAAAGAAAGTTAAAAGTATGTTTGAATAGAAGATAATAAAACAGCTACATTAATAAAAAAAGTTCATTGATAGCTACATCATTCATTATAAATAATTATAGAATTCTTTTATCTTTCCTTCTTTTCTAATCAATTATTTTCTCTGCATAAAATTGTTCATCTCATTGATTTATGTAACAGAACAAAATGGTATGAACTTATTAACCCATCTAACTCATAGCACTACAAAACAAGTGTAAAGAATAACATAAATAATTGCTTCAGAAGTTCCATTTAGATATTTTTTGGGGGAAAAAATGAAAGAAATTAGTAGCTCTTTTTCTACAGGTTATTAAGGTACATCTTAAAGTAAATTCTAAATTATGTATTTAAAAATTTTAACTATAAAAAATGCAGCACATACTTTTGTTTAGAATATGGATGCCAAGCATTTTGTACTGTAAGACAACTTAAAGGACTTCTGTAATAAAATCAGATAATCAGAAAAAGGGCGATTTTTTTAAACTGGTCTTTAATTCCATGTTATGTTCTTCAGTAACTTCTAACTTCCCAGTAATGCTCAGACTGGATAATCGAGATTCATTTATCAAACCATAGATAATCCTATAATAGGCATATCTAATACAATTTTCAAATGAATAGATTTATGTGTTTTTACCAATCCTAAAAAAAAGGAGCTTTTTTAGTAGAGTTTTTCACGGAAAAACCTTTTGGATTCCAGAATACCGATAATAGATAAAATGCACAATAATAAGTTATTTATAACAATTAATGTCTTGAGAAGAGAAGCTTTGTCAACAGTAACAAAATGAAAAAATCATTATTTACAATGAAGATTATATAATGACAACTGCAGTTCAGAGATGAAAATATGGTATTCGTAGTATATTGCAAAGTAGTAAGTAATAACATTTGAAAAATAAAATGTATAGAAATAACATAATTATATAGGGAAGAAAAGTAGTGTTTGTAAGCATTCTGTATGAATACATAAGATTAAAAGTGATAAAAACAAGAAAATATACATTACATTGTTCAAGATATTAATTGCATTACATTTGTACATAAAGACCTCCAACCTATACAAATCTTTTTTTTGTATACAAAGGAGATTTACAAGAAGAGATGAACAGTAATTATTTTAAGAAGAATTTACACAATGTTTATTATAGGGAGATTAATCAGTAGGAATAAAATTTGTTTTTATTTTACTTTGTTTTCTTCGTAACATAAATCATGAAGCATACATATTTATTTTCATTCATGCGAATGCAGCAACCCTGTTCTAAGATATACTGCAACTTATTGTGGGGTAACAACTTTATTTTTAATTACTTTACTCTGGAAATTGAATACACTTTATACCTTGCAACAAAATGAAAATATATCCATCACTTATAAAAGAGATATGATAAAAGAAATCCTTTAAAACCCTTATTTTGGCCTTGAAGATTTATATCATGCCAAACCATTTAGTGAAGTTAAGCAAATGGAAGTCTATCACCTGACATATCATTGAAATATATGAAATTGTCTAGTATCTAATCATCTTACATTTCTTAAAAGCATGATTAAACTTTGCCTGAGTCTTAATATACCTTTTTAAAGAAAAGAAAAACTTTAAAAAACCTTTTTAAGAAAAAATCAGATTCAATTTTTCAAAAATTCAAAATATTGATTCAGTGCTAGATAAAATAAGTTTTGTTATTATTATTATTTTTTTAACATCATAATTTTGGTGTGTGTCTGACATTTGTTTGCATTTTTGAATAACTTCACATTTTGAAGAAGTCTGAAGAACTTCCAAAAAGATTTCGCACAAAACTATGACTACACATAATGGAGAAAAAATTACCTGTTGTTTTTTGGAGACATATTGTAGCTATTAACAACTTCCACGGATCATGATAAAGGTCTTCCTGTATTAAATTATATGGAGATCTTGGAGGAACCCACTTGGCATTCAGTTTGAAATAACTTGGTATTCCAGATGAAACTGTGCATTTTCGAAAGTAATTGCTCTTCTTTCTTGAGCTTGGATGATTACCTAAAAAACTTTCCATTAATATTTTCTACCATATGAACTTCTTCAATAAAGCAGAATGAAACTGAATAGTATATGGAAGAGAAATAAATTTAGAAGGTAAATAATCAAATTATTTAACTTTTACACAAAGATTTAGACTACATAAGATTGATAATAGATAAAAACAGTGTTACCTATAGTGGGTAGTGACTTATTTATAACAATTGTGAATGTTTAACTTAAGCTAGAAATACATTTTAAAACAAGCTATAAAGAACTTGAGAGTTCTTCATTATAGCACAAACTGAGAAAAAATTTCAGTCTTGCCAAAAGTCTCAATTATGCATTTTATACCAGTTTTTTTACCTTTATTTCACTTAGGAATATATGACTGATTATGAGAGCAATCAAACGGGAAAAAAAGGTGAAAGTTATTTAATTACAGCCTCTTTTAAATCACTGTATGTGAGTCACAACAACTAAAATAACTTCTAAACTAGAAAATTTATGACATAATGAAAGTCATAAATTATTGAATAATTTATGACATGATTCTGGACTAGATGATCTATGACATTTTTTGATTATCAGTAGTACTTTTCTCTGTTCTGTGCATTGGAAGATAATTGATTATTAGGAGAACTCACTAAGTCTGGCTGGTTAGTCTGAAGTACTATGATCACCTTTTAATTGATTCCAAGCAAACATTAATGCCAACTGTGGGACTTGAATCCACTGATTCTTGTACCAAATGATACAACCATAGCTATTCGGCTACCAATACTGGCATAGAAAATAGGATTAGATTGTACAAAGCTATGTTTTCTATGGTTTTATACAATACAATATATTGTACAAATCATTAACTATACAATTTTACTTAAGTCTTTCAAGGGTTTTTGATTGATATTGACTATGCCCTGCAAGAGAAAGCATGTAAGCTATATGGTAGAATTCAAACTTAGTTTTTGCTAGAGCAGAGGATGAAAGGAACCAAGAACCTTAAAATCAATTGTTAAACTAACTTAATTGGGGATATTTCAGTTTATTATGATAATTTCATTTTGGGATGAATTTATCCCTAATTAAAAAATCTTATAATTCTCTAGCAGTATTTTTATTATCCCAAGAAGAGTACAAAACCCAATTAATCTATGAAAGTTTTCAATATGGTAACAAAAATTTGGATTACTATAGGAAAATGGGCAATTTTTAACACTTGAAATCTTGGAATACACTCAAATGTAGAATTTTGAAAAATTAACTGTTTCAGATTACAAAACTGCCTATAAATGTTGAACATAGGGTTCCAAAATGTGCTTTTGATCAGTTTATTTCATCTTACAGTAAGACATTTTGAGATGAAACTTGGACCTTATTACTGTACACTTAAAAATTCTACAATTGCAAGAGTAGATTATATTTAAAATCTACTCAAATGCTAATTCCAGATGAAGGTTAAATGCTTTAGTTGCATCATCAAATGGTGCTTTAACTTAGTGATATTGGGTGTGTTAGAAGAGAACAGGTGAACAGGCACTAAAAATGAACAGTTATTCATTATTTTTGCATACATAACAGTTATTTCAACTTCAACTGCACTAATAATAGTTACTATCTCGATGCTGTCTTATAAAAACATTTGTATGTGCCCTTTCAGATTTTTAAGTCATTCTTGATAAGGATTATGGCAGATTCAGACTTCTACCGAGAAATTTCTGTTGTCTGGGTACATAAGATGACCTCAACACCATGAATACATATCAGGATCCTTTATAATTAACCTTATGAATTATTTAAATATTGTTATTTACTTTTATTTTAAACAAAATAGAAAAATACATATCCGTCAGTATATGAATTTCAAATAACTTTTTTGAAATCTTTCTCACCCAGAAAACAAGTGGTTCCTACACTGCAATCATTCCTCTCTGCCAACCATATACCCCTGTGAATTACACAAGAACATTTTTTCTTCAGTGAAGTTTATGACTGCAAATTATAGAAAGTAAATTATGGTAACTATCAAATTCTTTCTTTAATGCTATAAAATTAGACTTGAGGATCCACCAGCAATCTTAGATTTCAAACAGATCTTGGTTATAAATAGAATGGCTTCTAGGATTGATCTGTAATTTAGGATCACACCTTAATAGGTTCCAAGGTAATACTTTTGTTATTGAAGCAGCTACATCACCCAGACTAAGAAAATTACAGCATGATTGATACAATAGTAACTGAAGAAATAACAACATTTTAAGCATGTTTTAGCATATTTTATTCTTATACACTTCAGTCACTTTTATAAGGTATATCAGAATATTTTTAAATACGAAACATGTGCATTTAAGATGTAACACATGAACACCGTGTCTTCAACCTGTGATGCAAGTATGATGTTGCAGTCGTCTAAGGATTCATTAATGAGGAACTTAGGGCTTTAAAAACTATCCCCTGTGGTGTACCACTTTAAATGAGTGGTAGAGTTAATATAATGTTATAGAATCCAACTGAAGATTTATTACTATGGAAGGAAGAAATTATTTATATTAAAGGAGAGCATTACGCCTAATATGCTGAATATTCACTGCAGCAAGATAGAATTCCTAAAAGCTTTTTCGATGTCAGCAAACTTCTGTCCTACAGAAGACCTTTATTTATAACTTCTTGTTTTCCATTTATATTATGGTTAATTTTCAAAATACTGATGACATTTAATATTATTGCCCTTCTAGCGCTTAACACGTGATAAGGGTTAAAAGCTATACATAATGAATTGTCATTATTTTATCAACAGACACTCAAATACTACCTTTTTCAGTATTTTGTGACATGTTAGAGAAATCATGGATAAATCGGGAACAACCATATCATATATGCCATCAAAATAGTTAAAAAGAACAAAGCAAGCGCTAGATAATGATATTATTGTTGGTCTTGGGTATAGATTTCGTGGTTCACTCACACTCTATCATCTGTTATATGTAAACAAATCGGCACACGGTCTACATGACCACCTATCTTTGGCTACTAATCACTACCAATACGCATGCGCTAATCTTGTGATTTGCGATTTGACATTGTCAAAAATTTGGTTTTTAACTACGACTAACAGAACAATTCAAATGTAACGTTGGCAAATCGGCTATTTCGCTAAACTGCCATACGCGGTCGAAGTGTGACGTCACGTCCGCCATTAGGGCACCTCCGCAATGGCGGCCTATGTTATTCTCCCATAGGACGGAAAACAAATATTAATATCTCTTAAACTAATGAATATTATCTCCCTGCACGTCCTGAAATCGATGAAGGAGCCAAAAATACCCTACCTCAAAAATTGAGGAATGTGATTTCGTACAGGAATAAGAGCAAATGGTGTTTTAAAATGTCATTTCGGTAAGCCTATCGATGTGAAACATAGGCTTAGATGAAGTGATACTTTTGAACTTTTTTATTTAGTGTTTGTGAATAGTTTTATATGTTGTTTCTGTCTATGTGGATATTCTAACATAGTCTAAGATAAATTGGTAAGTAGATTTTATTCCCAGTAACACTGATTTATCCCTAGTGCCATTGTGTTTACAATTTGAATGTGTCGCTGATGGTAACGGTATTAAAATGTCACTTTCGATAAACATTATTACTGTAAAACTACGTATGTACCTTATTGTTCATTCGATTTTCCTCAAATATTTGTATGGTAACATTCTTAAAGCACTATAATCCACTTTGCAGAATGAAAGGGTTCTTGAAGTTGATATATTGGCTAGTAAAGTATACTGTATTGTTTTTTTTTATGTGTGAGATGTATACTTTTATTAATTTCTTTACATGTGTACTTGATTCCCTTCCCTTAAAACTGAATGGGTGTCTGAGTAGGATAGATTTAAGTCAATCTATTCTATGTCAGATTTCTTTTCAGTTAAATCCATGAAACTATAAGATTACTGACAGACTTTATGGCTAAATATTTTTTCAGCCATTGATTTCATGCATCCTTTTTGTTGCTGGCTGGGTTTTATGATGGGATTGTTTGATTTAATATTAGTGTGTTATCAACCGTAGTTTAATGCAGCACTCTTAAAGTATGAAGCATGAAATAATTGATTTGTTTTGCATTGTTCTTATATTATACAGTTAGTGAAAGTGATAATCTTCAAATTCTTTATTTAATGTTTATCAATAGCTTTTTTTAAATTTTGTATCTGTTTATGTGAATAATGTAACATTCAGTAAGTAGATGTTTTCTCCAATAATATGCCTATTAAAGCTTTTTTGTTATTGTTTTCCATTATAAATATTGAAAAGTAGTGTTTGGTAACATTGTTTCAGCTATGTATTCTTTATAACTACTTATGCTTCATAAACAATAACTTTACATTAGCAGACAAAAAAAAAAATAAACTGATTGCTGCAACATTCTCATTTATTTTTTTTTAAATGAAGTAGTGTTTATTTTTAACGTTTCGTAATTTGTTTCAACTGTAACATTTTTTGTTCAAATTCATAGTCATGTTTTTCTTCTTTATTTCATTAATTTATACAAGACACTCAGTGGCGCACCCAGGGGGGGGGGCCCAGGGGGCCCTGGCCCCCCCCAAAGAAGTAGAAATATTGATTTTGCATTATAAATATTTTTATTCGTTCATCTCGGCCCCACCATGCATTATAAATATTTTTATCCATTCATCTCGGGCCCCCCCAAGAAAAAATCCTGGGTGCGCCACTGAAGACACTTCATCATGATATCCTGGTTTGAAATTTTCACCTTTTTTAACAATCAAAAAAGTTTCATAGACAGAGGAGAAAAAGCTTTGGCTAGTGATATTCAGTTGTTTGATAACAATCCTGGAAACAGCTTGATTTTATCTAAAGTTCAATCCTCTATGAGAGACAGATATATAATGTGACAGTAAGTTGTACATGTAGTAACATTTTGTTTCTTTAATATTTATATTTTATGGTAGTAATTAAGATAATTGTTTTTCCTTTTCATATTAAATTATATTAATTTCTGATGTTAATTTATATGTATACCTTTTTGCCAAATATAGACCTATGAGAGAGATTATAACCAGTACATTTTGTTTTGTCTCGTTATTCTTTTTAAATTGTTTTTTCATTTCTGTTGTTAATGTATATCTATATTTTTTTGTATTTTTAATAAAAATTCTATATTGGGATTTCTGTGTTCTTTCTTTCACACTATGAATGGAATGTGATATAAGTTCTGTAAAACTTGACTTTACGTATTTTGAGTAACATTTTAAATAAAGTGACCAAAATGAAGAGATTTCAAAACATAACTCAGAATTTATGTGTTACCTTCAAATGCAAATAAATGGTTAAAGCATAGTTATTATTAAAATACATGTAATGGAAACTGTAAACTTTTTATCTAAAAAAACTCACCAAAGGGATTAAACAAAAACATGTTAAGATATAAACAAAAAGATTTTATTTTTTCATCAATGGATTTTACAAATTTACCAAAGTGGCACAAACTTGAAAACTTACTGAAGCGTATTGATTAAAATAATATGAGATATTATCAAGAATTTGAAAACTTTTTATTCTTTGTATAGCTCGTTCAACATGAACATGTATATGTTTTAATTTAGTGGTAAATTTATCCTCACTTTCTGTGAATTGTGGATTCGTTAAGAATGGGGGAATATTTACTGATACACCTTGAGGCAATAGGTCAAGTATTAAAAAACCTTTATCTGTTAATATTAGATCTCCAGGATTCCACAATTTTATTAAACCACATTCCTTGAAAATGGTTTTATCAGAAGTAGATCCTGGCCACAATTTACTAATGAAACAAATTGCACCATTAGGAGCTAGGCTATCAATCCTTTTAAAGTTTGCCTTTTCTTATACTGTGAAAAAGTTCACCTCTGAGCCTTTGCAGAGATTTTCAATAAATATTTCTGTCATGTTTATTAAAAAGTAGCAATTAGGGAAGTCAGGGTTGTTTATTGAATGTTGAATTTTATTATTGACATTAGCACTAAACTGTCATTCTCACTGATTTGAGAAAATTGAAATTTCACATTTTTTGCTGCCAATAATAACTGCAGCTCTTTATTTTTTTCCTTTAGTTGGTCTATCTCTGCTTTTACCATCCACTCTACTTTTATCTTTCACACCTTCAATGTTCTTCATCACAGCACACTGTTTTCTAAAGGAATAATACTAAGAATATTAAATAACAGCATAAATGAACATTAAGAAAACTCATAATAAATTTATTGTTAAAAACGTGCATTTGATTTGTGAAAAGCTAAGTACAACAAATAGAAGTTTTAATTATTTATGAGATTAATATATTATCTATAATACTACTGCATAACATAAACAATAAAATTACTTGTAATTTGGATCAGATGCGTTATCCTCCTTCTCTCATGTTTAATTTCAATGTATAAAATGACTATGTCCTCAGTTCTGAGAATCAAGTACATTTAGTACTTATTGTAAAGAAAACATGTGAAATTAAAAAAGCTGTTATTAAAAACACATTTACTTCTTTCCTTTATGAGCAGGAAGTTTAATTTGTTGCACTTTATTACTGTCAAAAATTGTTGGATTATTTCTTTTATCCCCTCCTTTAAAATGGCAGCTATATAATCTGGAATCTCTACCAGGTTTTCTGTCACTATGCCTGAAAAATACCAAGATCAATAAACTTTAAAACATTTGCATGTTTTATTTATTACATATACATTTAAAATTATAATTATTCGGTTTCCTTCGTATCACTGAATTGAAGCTCACTAATTTTATGAATCTAACCTACATGTTCGCTCCATATATATTTTCATACAAAAAAATCTATTATTATTTGGTTTGCAGACAATTTGACAAACAATAACTATAAAATTTAAGACAAAGAAACTATTGTAGATTTCTGTTTATAATAGAAGTCCTGAAAAATTTTCTAAATAAAAAAAAATTTCATCCTAAATTAAGAATTTTTTAAAGCTTAAATACAACAAAAATTCAGTATGTATCATCTAAAACATTTAAAAAAATTAAATAGCTATTGAATACCATAGATTTACTATAACATGGAGACCAAGAAATGTGAAATTAACATATGTGGAAAAATGTACTCATAAATTAAAAATGAGAATATTAAAACTTCTATTTTCAAACTTACTTTGCCATTCAGGTCCAAAGAGCGTGCTTTACATCCTTTGGAAAGCGGTAGAAGGAACAATGATTTTAACCATTTTATACTTGCAGTCTGCAGCAAAGCATATGACCATTTTTTAACTTAAAAAAAAAAACACCTGTATTAAACATCTAAATGATAAACACATTATTCCCTCAAAACATGGACAAATGAATTTTATAATCTTTACTTATTAAATAATGCTACATTTTAAACCAACAAAGATGTACAGACTTTAACGATATAAAAACGATTGAAAAAGAATCAACTGTTTATACATATGTATATATATATATATATATATATATATGAAGACCTTGGGGGTAAAAAGTGATAAACCACATTATTGTAGTTTAGAGATAAACAGATTTATATTTTCATAAAATATTTGCTATTACATATTTCAAATTGCAAAACTTGTTGTTAAACATTTTTTGTACATAATGCCCTCCTTAAAAATGTCATTAAGAGAAAAAGTAATAAAATCAACATTTATTACAATTTTAACACACTGAACAATTTAATGTAGCTATAAATATGAGGGTTATAATTGTTTACATGCAATAGCAGTTAAAGAATGAAGATGGGATGGCCACTGCTTTTTTTTTTGCACAAGAAATTGTGTACTTTTTATATTGTAAAAATTCATAATGTGATTAGCAGACAGTAATATCTTTTCATTTAAGTGACTTAAAAATAATGAGTGCAAACAGTGTCAACATTGTAAAAAGACAAAAACATTATCCATATAATGCCTAATAATGGTACAATACATTAGTAAAATACTGTCCTAATAAGCATTTTACATTAACATATGTAAATAGTTACAAACAATATTGCAGACAATGGTGTCAAACATATCTACATACAATCTGCAAAATGTACCTGCACATGTTCTGATGAACTTTCACCATCATGTGGGGAGAGATGTGGGTTATCATTTTTTACCCCCCCCCCCTCCCGAGATCCTCATATACATAAAACATACATTGTGTATGTATTTATAAGAATATATATGAGTATTTATTTATATATATGTTTATATATATATATATATATATAAACAGTAATTGATAACACTCTAACATTAAATAAAACAGATCTGTCTTAACACCAACCAGTAACAAAATGGATACATGAAATCAATGGCTGAAAAAAAACAAAAAAAAAACACAGCCATGAAAGTCTGTTATTTATGAAGCATAAAGAGTTATAAAGAATACATAACTGAAACAATGTTACCAAACACTACTTATCAATATTTATAATTCAAAACAATAATAAGTAAGCTTTAACAGGCATATTATTCGGAAAAAACATCTACTTACTGAATGTTACATTATTCACATAAACAGATACAACATAAAAATAAGCTGTTAATAAACATTAAATAAAGAATTTGATGAGTATCACTTCTACTAACTGTATGATATAAGTACAATGCAAAAGAAATCAATTATTTCATGCTTCATACTTTAAGAGTACTGCATTAAACTAAGGTTGATAACACACTAATACTAAATCAAATAATCCCATCATAAAACCAGCCAGCAACAAAAAGGATGCATGAAATCAATGGCTGAAAAAATACTTAGCCATAAAGTCTGTTAGTAATCTTATAGTTTCATGGATTTAACTGAAAAGAAATCTGACATAGAACAGATTGACTTAAATCTATCCTACTCAGACACCCATTCAGTTTTAAGGGAAGGGAATCAAGTACACAGGTAAAGAAATTAATAAAAGCATACATCTAATACATAAAAAACAACAATACAGTATACTTTACTAGCCAATATATCAACTTCAAGAACCCTTTCATTCTGCAAAGTGGATTATAGTGCTTTAAGAATGTTACCATACAAATATTTGAGGAAAATCGAATGAACAATAAGGTACATACGTAGTTTTACAGTAATAATGTTTATCGAAAGTGACATTTTAATACCGTTACCATCAGCGACACATTCAAATTGTAAACACAATGGCACTAGGGATAAATCAGTGTTACTGGGAATAAAATCTACTTACCAATTCATCTTAGATTATGTTAGAATATCCACATAGACAGAAACAACATATAAAACTATTCACAAACACTAAATAAAAAAGTTCAAAAGTATCACTTCATCTAAGCCTATGTTTCACATCGATAGGCTTACCGAAATGACATTTTAAAACACCATTTGCTCTTATTCCTGTACGAAATCACATTCCTCAATTTTTGAGGTAGGGTATTTTTGGCTCCTTCATCGATTTCAGGACGTGCAGGGAGATAATATTCATTAGTTAAGGAGATATTAATATTTGTTTTGCGTCCTATGGGAGAATAACATAGGCCGCCATTGCGGAGGTGCCCTAATGGCGGACGTGACGTCACCACTTCGACCGCGTATACGCCATCGGAGTGAGGCGGCCATCTTGGAGACCTTTGGAGAACAAAACTAGGAAATCTATGGAGATTTAGCATTGCCTCCTTTTTGCGGAGACTCTTGCTCGAAACATATCCATACTTAAAGAAATTCATACTATACGTGCTAGAAGTGTGACGTCACGTCCACCATTAGGGCCTGTTCACATAGGAGTCCGTTGCGTTGCGTTAAGGAAAAGATGACGTTGAGACGAAAATAAACCAATCATATGCCTCCAAACGATTAGCAATGAAATTTTTAACGCCTATGGGCCTGTTCACATAGGAGTCCGTGGATAGCGTTAAGGAAAATATGACGTTGAGACGAAAATAAACCAATCATAGGCGTTAAAAATTTCATTGCTAATTATTTGGAGGCCTATGATTGGTTTATTTTCGTCTCAACGTCATCTTTTCCTTAACGCATCTTTTCCTTAAAGTTTTCACACTATAAAACAAGATTAAAAAGTTTTAAACTAATTATCACCATTATGGCTCTTTTCGGAGTACATGGGCTGTAACAGCTTGGCCGGTTGGCTCACTATTATTTAAATCCACTGTGTAAGGCGAAAAGCACTAAGCATGGACGATTAACATCACACGCATTTTTAGTAACCAAAAAAAAAAGAACACAACATTTTAAATATAAGTTACGATCACATCTCAGCGCGCGGAGCTGAGATACAAAAATCTTGGAGTGCGGAATAAACTCCCAGCGCGTGGAAAAACTCCCAACGCCGTTGTAAACAAACAATCTTCGTCTACTGTCCCGCCATCTAGTCGCGAGCTATGGCTTTCAATTTTCAAGTCTTGCGTTGTCACAGGGCTTATCCAGTGATGACTATAATTGATTTGAGTAATGGCCTGTTCACATATGAGTCCGTTGCTTAGCGTTAAGGGAAAGATGACGTTGAGACGAAAATAAACCAATCATAGGCGTTAAAAATTTCGTTGCTAATCGTTCGGAGGCCTATGATTGGTTTATTTTCGTCTCAACGTCATCTTTTCCTTAACGCAACGCAACGGACTCCTATGTGAACAGGCCCTAAGGGTGCTCGGAGGGCCCGATTATGAACGCTGGGGGCCCCTGGGCAGATGCTATTTGGGGGCCCCCCCTTACGGACATTTATAAAAATACATACTATTAGAAGTACTAGGTGCATACACCAAGGGGGTTTTGGGGACCCCTAGCATCAGGAGGCCCTGGGCAAAGTCCCGATTTGCCCATGCGATAAAAAGGCCCTGGGTGCTCGTGAAATTGGTCAGTAGAGGTTTTTAAGCTATAATTTTTGTTGAGTTAAGAGAATTTAAATTAAAATTTTTGTTTTTAATTAAATGAAAAGACGTACACACACAGAGAGAAAAAAGAAAGGAAAGAAAACGTGCCTTTTGGAGACGATTACAAAAGAAATAAAATGGTATTTTATTTAGCACAAGCGATTCTTCAATTACTGTCCATTAAATATGAGTTTTTTTTTCTATTTTAGACCTTATTTCTTTTCACTAGAAGCATCGAATTTTTTTTTTTTATATTTTTTTTTCTTTTTTTTTTTTGGGGGGGGGGGGGCAAGCATTGGTACTGTTTTATTACCTGAATTTGAAGGTTAGAATACAGGACATAATTTATATGAGCATCGTAGTTTAAATATTGCTGCCTCCCAAAAACAATTTAAAAATTCTCCTTATTTTGTTTATAAATTTTTTAAATCTTTGTTTTTAGATTATTGTTTTTATCTCTAAGAAATCCGTAAACATTACGTATTTTTTTCATGTTGTATGAAAATCCTTTTTTTTAAAGAATGGAAGTAGGATGAGAACAGGTGTTCTTTAAATTCCGATGACTACAGTCAACAGCAAAACAGAGCATATTTAAGTAAGGAGGAATAAAACAGATCTGTACTACACCAAAAATAATATGATAAATTGTATTCAGCTTTTGGTACAGTGCAAAATACTTTTAAATGAAATATGTCGATTGTAAGATGAGAAAATAATAATTGTTGATAAAGAAAAATAATAAGTAAAACTTTAAAACGAAATGTTTTCATCTAAGTCAAAACTAGAATATTTCAACTAACATCTGGCGTTTACACGTCACCTCAACATGGTATTTATTGCTCTGGTGAGATATTTATCGCCAAACCAGAGATTAATTTGAAATGTACAAAAGCATTCGCACTTGGCGAAAATCATCCAACTCTGCTAAATGTTTGGCACTCCGATGGCGTATACGCCATCGGAGTGCGACACCATATTCGGCTTTGGAGACCAGAACTAATGGCTCCCATGTTAATGTCCATAGAGGAAAATTTCGAGGATTTTTTACTTCAAAGCCAATATTTTTTAATTCTTAAAACCAATTGAAATGTATTCCGAAGAACGTCAACTTAATTTTAAAAATACACTGCTGGCCACTGTAAATGCAACACCCTGAAGGAAACATGCAAATAACATGAAATTTACAACATGCATTAGCGGAGGTGAGATATGCAAATGATTAGAATTTCAGCGCAGACGCACATCACGCGCGCCTGTGGCGCCACTTCAAAGCGCTATTTAAGGCTTGGAGATTTCGACGATTTCAAGTTCGGCAATTGTGTTTTTCTTGTGGTTCTTTCAAAAAAAACGATCAATTATGCCTCGTCGAAAACAGCTATCATCTTTTGATCAAGTATCCGAGTTCAACAGAGTAAGGATAGTGGCCTACCGAGATTGTGGATTATCTTTCAGGGAAATCGGTAGTCGTGTTGGAGGAAACCAAACAACTGTAATGCGGATATGTGATCGTTGGATGCAGGAGGGTACGACGGACCGGCGTGTTCGATCGCATCCACCTCAGCGCACCACTTCACGTGATGACAGGCAAATTGTGCGCATGGCAGTGACGGATCGCTCAGTCACATCACGAACCATAGCACAGCACATGCAGTCTGTAACGCATCATCCAGTGTCTGCGCGTACCATTCGACGCCGTTTACAGCAGAGTGGTCTGTCCGCAAGACGTCCATTGCTTTGTCTACCCTTGACGCAGAACCACAGACGTGTCCGCCGCCAATGGTGCGATGACAGACGGATGTGGACGGCAGAATGGAATGAAATTGTCTTTACTGACGATTCACGCTTCTGTCTGCAACACCACGATGGTCGCATTCGAGTCTGGATACAACTTGAAGAGAGGATGCTGAACAGCTGCGTTATGCACCGCCACACTGGTCCTGCACCGGGTATTATGGTATGGGGCGGTATTGGATATTACTCTCGCACACCTCTAGTACGCATTGCCGGTACTTTAAACAGCCAGCGCTACATCTCCGAAGTGTTGGAGCTAGTTGTCTTTCCTTACCTTCAGGGCTTGCCCACACCCATATTTCAACAGGATAATGCGCGACCACACGTGGCACGCATTGTCCAACGGTTCTTCGTCAATCGCCAGATTGAATTGCTTCCCTGGCCGCCTCGCTCTCCGGATCTTTCGCCGATAGAAAACATGTGGTCCATGGTTGCTCTACGATTGACCCAGATTCCATCCCCAGCTGCCACAGCAGATCAACTTTGGCAACGTGTGGAAGCTGAGTGGTCTGCTGTACCCCAAGAACTTATAGAGAATCTATGCTCACTTCTACCCAGACTTGGGTGTATATAATTTGAAGTGGCACTCTATTTGAATTTGAAGCAAACACAGTTTATACATGAAACAATGTTTATTGAATTCGTTGCACATATAATTGGCTTTTACAGCAATAAGCATGCGTACTACTTGTACGGAATGTATAAACACAGCTTTCAAGAACAATATATTTTTATACTCACGAACAGTAAGTCAAACCAGCAGTACTGCCATGTAAACTTCTGGCCCGCTAAGCACTAGCGCAGGATAACACCTTTTCAACCTTAACAACCTCCCCCTTTTTTATTAATGACGCTGCGTGGTATTTATACTAAGCGCGTATGCCGAAATTAGCATATCTAAAGCAGCTTCTTTAATTCACTCAAAAGTTCGATTCTTGTGAATCGAATCTTGTGTATACCTTACACTCATCCAAAGTCTCTTTGAATCAATGCCGAGGCGTGTGGCAGCGGTGATCTCCAACAATGGCGGCTACTCTGGCTACTGATTTTGGCAGGAACCACACTTCACAGAAGTCTATAAATTTAATCATTCGATATTTGGTCAACATGTTATCTACAAAATAAATTTTGTTGTGATATCTCTTGTCTTTCTTAGTGTTGCAATTTGGGTGGCCAGCAGTGTACTTTTAACAGTGTTCCAAACGCAATATTTAAAGAAAATTGAAATGTTTCTTTGAAAATCGACTGTTTTACTCTTTGTGCGTAAATATTTGGCAAAGAGTTGGCTGATTTTCGCCAAGAGAGAATGCTATTGCACCTTTCAGATTAATCTCTGGTTTGGCGATAAATATCTTACCAGAGCAATAAATACTATGTTGTGAGGTGACGGGTAGACGCCAGATGTTAGTTGAAATATTCTGGTTTTGACTTAGATGAAAATATTTCGTTTTAAAATTTTACTTATTATTTTTCTTCACCAACAAATATTATTTTCTCATCTTACAACCGACGTATTTAATTTAAAAGTATTTTGCACTGTACCAAAAGGCTGAATACAATTTATGATATTATTTTTGGTGTAGTACAGATCTGATTTATCCTTCCTTATTTAAATATGCTCTGTTTTGCTGTTGACTGCAGTCATCGGAATTTAAAGCACACCTGTTCTCATCCTACTTCAATTGTAAAAAAAAAAAGGATTTTCATACAACGTGAAAAAAAATACGTAATCTTTACGGATTTCTTAGAGATAAAAATAGTAATTTAAAAACAAAGATTTAAAAAATTAATAAACAAAATAAGGAGAATTTTTAAATTGTTTTTGGGATGCAACAATATTTAAACTACAATGCCCATATAAATTATGTCATGTATTCTGCAGTTGAACCCTCAGATTCAGACTATAAAACAGCCCCAATGCTTGCCACCGCCCCCCCCCCAAAAAAAAAAGAAAAAATTCGATGTTTCTAGTGAAAAGAAATAAGGACTAAAATAGAAAAAACTTATATTTAATGGACAGTAGTTGAGGAATCTATTGTGCTAAATAAAATCCCATTTTATTTCTTTTTTGATCGCCCCCAAAAGCCACGCTTTCTTTTCATTTTTTTTCTCTCTCTGTGTGTACATCTTTTTATTTAATTGAAAACAAAAATTTAAATTTAAATTCTCTTAACTCAGCAATAATTATAGCTTAAAAATCTCTACTGACCAATTTCACGAGCATCCGTTCTCAAATTAATCGTTGGATAAGCCCAGGTACTCCGAAAAGAGCCGGAAATTGTTGCAGGGTTGTTTGCTTTCAGACGTGTCACGCCGTATATGCCAACGTGCATCTCTCCGATGGAGCATAAAACGTGATTCATCGGAAAAAGCCACCTGTCTCCACTCAGTGGAAGTCTAGTTGCGGTACTGGTGTGCAAATTCCAGCCTTCGTCGCCGATGAACAGCAGTCAGCATAGGTGCATTAACCAGGCGTCTGCTGCGGAGGCCCATACGCAGCAACGTTCGCTGAACCGTCGTTGATGAGACACTGCTGGTAGCCCCTTGGTTCATCTGGACCAGTGGTTCCCAACCTGGGGGCGATCGCCCCCAAGGGGGCGATTTGGGTTATCAGGGGGGCAATAAATAAGTGGGGGGCGATTTGGGGGCGATGAGTATTCAAAGGGGGAAAAATTAAAATAGTACTGTACATTAGAAGTTGCCGGGTAGCACGAGTCACTGGCTATTCTCAGCCGGCGAGTTCACTGCATTCACACCTCTCCACAGTCGCCATCTATTGTTGCTCAGTGCGGCCGACTGGTGACTCAACCCCCCCCCCCTTCCCCTCCTGCATCACAATACACTTGTCATTGACCTACCTCTGAAGAGAAGTTCCCCGAGAAACTGGTCACTTGGGGAGCGTTCTTTTTTTATGAGGGGTGGAACGTGAAAGCGAAGGTCAACGAAAGAGGAAGAGATTGTCACCAAACATCCCCCAGTTTTCACCAAATATCGGCATTTGTTCCAAGGAAGAGTCGAACAGGTGTTTTTCTGCCGATTGGCAATGGTTTCTAAGAAAAGGCAGTGTTTACAAGAAACAGATGGGGAGAAATACACATCTGCAGTTACAATTGAAAGGAAATTTTAAACACTATATTACCTACTGGAACCTTCTGGAATTTTTATTAGAAGAGGTCATTAGGGTAACACACTTTAAATACCTTTTGGAATATGAACTGCCGTGATGTGCTGTATAATCTGAAATGTTTAAATACTGATTTCTGAAGTCTATTTTCCAAGGTATAAAATTGCAACCAAGCAAAACATCTTTCCCGTTTTTATTAACTTTTAAACTGGCCAAAAATAGGGCTAACTAAAACCAAGTTATTGAGGAATATTTCAAAGAGGGAGAAATTAAAGTTTGAAAGAAATTTTCCTTATTCAAATTGCGGAAAAGGGGAAAATTTTATAGTGTTGATAAAGTTAATTGTGAATTTTCATTAGAAGAGGTCATTAGGGTAACACACTTTAAAGGGCTGGACTGTTTAAAATTAATTAAAATACCAGTTGTAGAACATTGAAATAATTATTCTAGATAGAACATATATTAAGCTTTCAGTGGCAAAAATTTCATGTATTTATGTTTTCTAGGGAATGAGAAATAAAACTAAATGTGACATGATGTTAAATTGCAACTTTAGTAAAATAGTAAGACTCCTGAGATCCCTTAAATGAAAACAAAATTACCGAAAAAGATCACGTCTCCTTTGGCGAAAGAAAAAATAACAGTTGGAAAACCCAAATGCCCTGAAATCGTATCTATATTAATAAATTTTTGTATGATCCAGTATTTATAAAAATAAACACGACTCTAAATTTTATTGAGGTTTTCTGAAACTCCCTTACATTACTTCGGGAAGTAGTAAGTAATACGGATGCAGGGTAAAAAGTCCCAAAATACGTTGATTGCATGAAAATGGAAATCAAAACATGCGATGGTTTTCTTAAAGCCTAAATAGTTAAAACCTTCATAATTCTCTTAATGCCTAAAGAGCGATAAATACTTTCCGCGGGAAACAGTACTGGGGTGTTGATTATCCCCGAACCCTCATTTTGAGAATCGACCTCCCCGAGGCAGCAACCTTAAAACTGGTCTCAGGTTTCTTCTGAAGGGAGGTCTGTAGTACATTCGTCTTCAGTCTTCACTAGTCTTTGTGTGCCTCAACATCAGTTTTTGTGCGTTTGTTTTGAAGTGTAGAATTTCATGCACAATGGCTTCAAAAAAGAAGTGTCGTCAATACTCAGCTGAGTATTTAAAATTTGGTTTTATCGCGTCACCACAAAATGTGCAGTTTCCACATTGTCTTTTGTGCGATAAAACATTTACTAGTAATGAAGCCATGAAGCCTTCGCGAATGAAAGATCATTTATCAAGAGTACACAGTGATAAAGTGAGTAAAGAAGTTAGTTATTTTCAACACCTCAAAGCTAAAGCTGATAAACGGCCTAATGTGAGTGAATTATTTAAAAAACGAGCAACCGATCTCGACAAAGGTCTTCTTGCTTCTTACGAGGTGTCTTTATTGATCGCTAAATGTGGTAAACCTCACACAATTGGCGAAACTCTTATTTTACCGGCTACCAAAAAATTGTTGAAATCATGCTAGGTGAGGGCCCTAGTAATAAGATAAGTCAATCGGTTCCTTTGAGCAACAATACTGTTTCCAGGCGAATTGACGAAATGGCCACGGACGTTGAATCCAAACTCACCAGTTTCTTGAAAAAAAGCAAATTTGCATTGCAGATTGATGAATCAACTGTGATTGATAACAAAGCAATTTTATTAGCTTATGTGAGGTTTATCAATGAACAAAAGGAAATTACCGAGGAAATATTGTTTGCTAGAACTTTGACCACTGATACGAAGGGGTCGTCGATTTTTAAAGTGGTGAAAGATTATTTTGAGGAAAAAGAGATTCCCCTAACAAACGTGAGCGCTTGCGCAACAGACGGTGCTCCTGCCATGTCAGGTCGTCATGCTGGGTTTCTAGCCCACCTTAAGAAAGAAGTACCAGAGATCATCACTATTCACTGTGTCATTCATCGTCAACACTTAGCTGCGAAAAAACTGAGTGGTGTGCAGCATGAAACCCTACAACTGGTTATTACTGGTGTCAACAAGATCAAAGCTAAGTCCCTCAATGACCGTCTGTTCCGACAACTTTGCCATGAAAATGATGAGGAATTCGAACGCTTGCTTCTACATACGGCCGTGAGGTGGCTTTCCAAAGGAAATTGTTTGCGCCGTTTCTTCGAATTATTTGACACGGTTACTGAGTTTCTCGACACGTCTGATCCTGTTTTAAGTGAAAATTTGAAGCAACGCAAGTTGGAACTTGCGTACCTTACAGATATTTTTGAAAAAATGAACGAAGTCAATATAAGGCTTCAAGGAAACAAGATGAACCTTATCAAGGCCAAAGGAATTATTTCATCATTCATCGCTAAGTTTGATATTCACAAGTTAAATATTGGCCGTAAAGAGCTGATTCAGTTTCCGACCCTTAAAAAGTGTTCAGTGTCATGTAACGAGACTCCTGAACTCCCAGAAGACAAAATCCTAATTTTTACTGATCACCTTGACCAGTTAAAAACTGACATGGAATCAAGATTTGAAGATTTGACCAAGTTACAAATTCCGGATTGGATTCTAGATCCATTCTCGTTTGAAGCTGTGGATAATCTTGATAACTCTTTGCAGACGGAGTTTATAGATCTGAAGTATGACTGTGAGGCGAAAATCGTTTTCAAGCAGAACGGTTACGAGTTAGCCTGGGTAAAGCTTATGGACACTTATCCACAACTGTGGGGAAAAATTTAACCACTTCTCATCTCGTTCCCGTCAACATATTTAGTTGAAAAAGGATTTAGTTCTGTTGTCCAGCTCCTCACAAAACAAAGAAATAAGTTGGACATTTGCCTCAAAGGAGACTTGCGCCTGAACTTGACGAACATAAAGCCGGATATTCAAGCTTTAACTGAAATCCACCAAGCACAAGGCAGCCATTGAAAAGGTAAAATAAAACAATAACAAATTTTTCAAACTTTCATTTATTTTTTCAAATTTTAAGTGTCAAATTCTTAATTTTTCCAGATTCCAATTTAAAAATGAAAACATGTACTCCTATTTTTTAAATGTACACCAATGATCTTAGTTAATTATTTCACGTCTTTGTTCTTAAAATATCTGTAAAAAATGTATATTTTAATATTTTTTCTGTTTTATTTAGGAGTGACCGGATAAAACTGCTTTGGTTGTTTTTATATACTTTAATAAAATTGTTTAAAATAATAAAACTGCTTTATTATTTACACTTTACTTCAAATTAAAATTAGGCATACAATGGAAATGAAAAGGGGGCGATAGGTGTTAGTCAACCTCTAGAAAGGGGAGATGGGCCACAAAAGGTTGGGAACCACTGATCTGGACGGTCAGTTGCGCAACGGTTGCACGTCTATTCGCCCGAACGTATCTCCGCAGCCGCCGTTCACCTCTGCTATCTATGGCCCGTGGTGCACCACATTTGCCACGTCGCTGATTTTGGATAGTGCCATTTTGCGATGCACGGTATACATTTACCACGGCGGCCCGTGAACATTTTACAAAATTAGACGTTTCGGAAATGCTTCTACCCTTGGCCCGAAAGCCAATGATCATGCCCTTTTTGACGTCGGATAAATCGCTCCGTTTCTGCATGACTGCTAGAACTGAAATGTTTTCCGACTAAGCAGAATTTGATTTTGGAAGCGGAGTACCTTGGCCTGACGGCTTTATCTCCTGTAAGTAAGATAATTGCAATCACGGTGGGAGTGCTCAGTAGTTAAATGTTTTCCGAATGCCTACAACACACTTTATATATCCACCAAATTTGCTGATGACACATGCCTTCTGCGATTGGTTATTTAACGCTGACGTCAAAAGTAGGCAGTGGTCACATTAATATGACAGGACTGTATATGATTTTCGAGTAATTGTGAATTCTGTTATTTTAATAAATAATTTACTAAGTAACATCATAGCACCAAAAGGAATTCAATATTAATATAATAAAAGGTAGTGCCTAGTACCTAGTACCATGCAAGTTACATATGAAAAGCCAGAGTGGCAAAACCTTTTACCATGCAGATTTGTTCTGATTGAATACTCTAAGATCCAAAAAATGAACGCTACTACAAATATTTTTGTTGTGTACAAAATGCAGATGACTTAAGACATAAATTTCTGTTATGGGATGCTAAAGGAAAAACGGAATTTTCACTGAAAGATTATGATGAGAGTATTATTAATTGATATTAAGAACTATATTATTGGGCAAAAATACTGATATTAAGAACAAATATCAGTATTTTTGCCCAATCCTGAAATCAAGGAAATAGAGAAAAGACCTGGATATCTGTATTTAAAAATATAAAGACAACACTTGTTTTGAATTACCCATAGGTTGTTGGGATAATTGTAAATGATGGACTGATTGCAAATTGAATTTTAGAGCTCTTTAATATTGATATTTTATAATTTTTAAATATGCAACATAATGAAAAAGGTTAAAATAACTATTATAGACAGTTATTCTAATATTTAACCTAAATAATAATTTTTTTATAAGTTTAAATGCTTCGATCTTTCGTATACTGTTTACAATTACCCCATCTGACCCTATACCTGCTTGCTATAACAATTGTTTTATTTTAATATTTAAATCTGAATTTAGAATGATTTATCTTAGTTTGAATATTTTGTATCTGCTGCAAGTTTTATTTTATATAAATTTATTTTTCATCAAATTTGACTAAATGGTTTCTTACTTAGATGAGCACGAGTATGAGACATGTTGACTAAGTTAGAAAATTTTTGGCTTGTAAACTCCATACAAGTTTTCACTCAGAGTTTTAACACTTCCAGTTTCTTTTTATTACCTCCTTTTAATCTTTCTATATCGGGGTTAGAGTGAGTTCATGGGTGAAATTTTATCATTAACAATTTATAACCTCATTTAACTACCACAGGAAATAGTATCTAGGGGTAAAATCTAAATAAATTACTGACTGTAAAATGAGTGTGTGTTATTGACAAATATCCTACATGAAATTATCCAGTATTAAACTCAAGTAATACTAAAATTTCCCATTCAAAGAATTTTCATGATAGCAAAGACAAAAATAATATAAATAATACATTTATATCTTGATATTTATAGAGAGATGATCCACAGTATTATTGAATCTATTTTTTTTTTCAAAAATTGATCATCCAACAAAACTTCGCACTTAAAAACAATTACAATTTTATGTATTTCAAAAGTGTAACACCAGCCAGCTAGGTACGAGAGACAAATTACAAAAACAATAAAAAAAACAATTTCTTTTTATGCAATAAAGTATTTTAATATATTTTAATTATAACCTATAGTATACAAACTTCACGTTTCGCATTTGATCAAGTGAGGATTATTTACTGATTTCGAAAACCTTCACTAAAGTTCTTTGGAAGTTATCGTACAAATACTTACAAATATTACTTACAAATGTTTTACCAAATCTATGTTCAGCTTTATTTGAAATATTTATAATTCATTATGTTAAATTACCTGAGGCTTTCTTTTTCTTTTTAGCCAAAATGCCACATTTTTTAAAGCAATTAGCAAAGATTTGAAATGTTTCATGAAATTATTGGGGGATATTTCACATAAAACAAATATGTAGGACCTATGTGTTTAAAAAATGTTTTAACAAAAGCAAATATTCCAATGTGATAATACATATGATATCAAAATATTTTGGATAAGAGGATGTGAAGTTAAATATATTTCTGATAAAATTTAGCTGAATGTTAAAACATTAACATTTTTGTACTTAGTAATATAACATTCTTACAAGAAGAGCTATTTATTTTAACATTAAAAAAAAGTTTCTGTTAAAATGATACACTGAACTTTATGTGATGTCCTTTTTTCAATTAAATACATCAATATACGCTTTTAAAATAGTTGCCACATTTATGTACCTCCTATCTTAAAAAACACATTCAAATCACTGAAATTTATACTAAGAGCATAGTATTTAAAATTAACAGTATAGTATTTAAAATTTTCAAATATACACATCATATTATACGGACAAACTTTGAATAAAATAGTATTATTTAATGTTTACTCACCTGATTATTCTCAGTTAAGATTTAGATCTCATAGCATTTAAAATATCCATCACAATTAGTTGTAGTCGAAAAAATTACTTGTACAGACACTGCTTAAATATAAACAGAGCACTGCACAATACTTCATTTAGCTTAATCTTTTAAATGCTGATACAATGTCCATTTAAATAATTTATATACATTGGGAAGAAACGCAGTAGACAACTTTGAATTTGAATTTAAAAATATGTGAGTCATTTACAATTGAGACTAATACAAAACGTAGCTCTTGCAGCGTGTTACCAAGATATGAAGCAGATGTTTTTACTCTCATTAGAGCACAGCACTCCAGAAGGGCAGAAAATGTGTGAACAGAAAGCTATTTCTTCTACTCTTTATTAAAAGGTGTTGATCTCAGGGGGTTTCCAAGAGGCCAGGAACCCTGCTGCAAAAGATGGTCCCGTCATAATTATAAAATTTTCCCAAGCAGCGAAAATTTCTTCTTTGGTAACCATGTCTTCTACCTCACTTTGGTTACTTCCATCGTGGACTACAATCTCATCCATGTTTTGCGCAATAGGCTCTCTCTCTCTTGCAATAGGGTGTCCTTGTCCTTCTGGTTATATTTTTTAAACGTTTTCTATTATTTTGTCCAGTTGTATGTATTGCAATACTTCTTGGGGTTGGGAAGACGTCGCCGTTGTGAGACGTACTGTAGCTTTGCACCCATAGAGAACTTCGTATGGTGTTCTCATATTCCCTGAATGAAATGCTCTGTTCTTCATAAATTGGACGAAAAGTAGCCCCCCCCCCCCCTCCATCGGTTAGTTTATTCTAAGACTGAATTCGATGAGATTGACCAGACAACGGGAACTTAAATAAAAAAATTACCCCGGGCTTCACCACTGCTTTTCTAACACCTTTTTGTTTTATCTGGCGCGGTTCACAAAGGTGAATGTAGCGATCAATATCATGACGTGTAAGAATCTTGTACTTGGGTGAAAGTTCTTTCAACATTCTGTCACAGCATTCATGGCCTATGGACAGATGAGCCTCACGAAGTACGTTAAATAACTCAGAGTCCGTGACATAAAACTGGATTGCACTCACGACTTTTTTTACAGGATGAATCAACTTACTTTTGCTTTCTATTACCAACACACAATAGCAATTTAGCAGCTAATACTAGACCTGTGGTTCCTTCTCAGCATTCGTATAGACCTTTTCATATCGCTCACTAACTTTTAGTATGTGCTTTGTTAAAAAACAGTTTTTAGCAGTATTAGCTCGTACTTTATATAGTTTTTCGTAGAATCGTCTTTGCCTGTCAACATGAGGTAATTCTTGCTCGAACACCATGTGACAACATCATGCCCCGCCATTTTTATACAACAAAGCATCAGCTAGCGTTCGCTATGCAAAATGAAACTCGTGTATTTTGTCACTGCTGAACATAGATTGGAGTGTAAATGGCGGAAGTACTCAATACTCTCCGGTTGTGGCGAGCGTCGAAAATTACGTGCCTCGCCACATCACAATAGAAACGTAACTGGCGGAATTATTTTATACTTTTCCATTTTACCTTTTTGGCATTCCATAGGAAAAGCCTAGGAAATGTATGAAACATTAAGTGTATACTTTGATGTCTCATTTTTGGCATTCTATAAAGTGTCTGATTTCACCCATTCATGGTAACATTTACAGTAGAAAAGTGCTAAATCTATATCGTAAACAAAATAACAAAAGTTTTTTTTTGAAAAAAATCGCCTAACTTTCGTGATTCCCGAAAAAAGCAGAACGTAACTTTTGATTTTATTTCTGCCGATTCAACTTTTAACTCCCCAACTGCCGATGGATAGCAGGACAACTTTCCAAAATTTTTATAAAAGTAACTTCTTACTCCACAACCTACTGTTAGATGGCAGCACTGAAAGGTAAAAAATTCTTAACCTTCCTTCTAGCTCTACTTCATAAACTTTCTACTTTTATTTTATGTGTTAAAATACTCACGAATTTTCAATGTTTTTTTCCAAATTTAACTTTTCCGCTCTGTTTTCTGCTTTTCTTTTCTTGATGGTTTTATGCCCATGTGACAATAACAAAACTGCTAGAAGCTCCTGTGATTGAGGGCGTGCTATGCGTTTAAGTTGATACCGAACTTCATGTGAAGCACTTGTGTAATCCAGGAGAAAAAAACAACAACAAAAAAAACTTATGTTGGAATATATTAATGATTCCAGGTCTTAATAAGTCTAAAATATATTTACATCTTCTGATTTATTTATTTAAATTCTTAAACTCTTAAACTCTTCATTATTAATTTTATTTTTTTAATGAAGAAACTGATACCATATATTTCATAAACTAATTTAATATATTTCTTTGCGTGAATATCTTATCAGAGATCATAAAAATATAATAATGATGAATTTTGCCGATACAGTATATTTTCTATTTTCCCGTTTTTCTGATGATGGTTAGAAGTAATATATATTACCACTGTACCAGTTATTTAATCACAGTACAATTATTTGATTAAATTATTCCTAATCACTGTTAAAAAGGACCGAAAAATGCCGTACACAATAAAAAATTAGTAAATCCAAAAATTCAGTGAAGTTTTAATAAGAAAGAAAAAACTAACTGAAACTGCATAGTCTTAAATTATATATATATATATATATATATATATATATAATATTTCATAAAAATTGTACTGCATTTGTTGCAAAATGAATTCGCTATGGAAAGCATCGGCAAAGCATGTCGAAAAATTTAGAAGAAAACTTTAATATATAGATAAAATTAAATTTGTATGAAGATTTGATTTAAAAAAAAAAATTCTGTAATACAAGTTAGGAGAGGGAAATTTATTAATTGAAAGATACAATTTCTCAATATTGAACAATTTATAATTTTCGATACTAGATGGCAGCACTATTATCCGTAAATATTCGCTAATTCAATAAATTCACCCTCGTTATTCACACTGCTGCTGACTCTTCTCAAAAATTTAATCTTCCTAGATGTTCAAAATATTTTTCCAGATAAGCTTTCCTATTTATTGAATCATTAATAGAGAGAATTAATGGCAGGGTTTTAGACACTAATTTATATTTAGAATGTTAATCAGATGCCTGCCACAAGACATCGCAAAGGAAATCATTTAATGTTTTATAGATGGTCGTTCGCACTTTATGGAAACGATTTTGTAGTTTGTTTTTGGCATTTGCATTTTGAGATAAAAATTTTACAGCTTCAGAATAGTCGTCTGCTATTGTTTTGCTTTGATTGGAATGCAAAATAAAAGATTTATTTTGAAAATGGCACCAAAAATTGATAGATGGCTCGAAGGTTACGTAACTGCACTTTCCGGGGAGAAATATTCGCATCAAAAAATTATAAAGCGGTGTAAAAATTGCGATTATGGCATTTAAAAAATAAGTATTTATAATATATTAAATTTGAAAGGAAAAAAATGTCTAACTGAAAGTAAAAATGAAAACATGACTACTAAACCTCATCCTATCCTAAGACTGTTCGAACGGAGGTAAATATCAAGAAAGTGAAGTCTCTGATCCTAAAAGAAAATCCGCCGACTCAAAGATCCATTGCATCGAAACTAGGAATGTCTTCTGGCACTGTAAGTAAAATCATTCATAAAGATTTGAAGTTAAAAAAGATGTTTAAACCTAAAGTTCATTTGCTTTTGCCAAATCATATTGCTGAAAGAAAAACAAACCGTAGAAAATTATATGAAAAACACCTAGCTTCTGAAAAGTGGAAATTTGGGGTAACACTGGATAGGGCATGGGTGTATTTAAGTGACTGTAATAAAAAAAGATCAATTTTCTATTGCTCAACTGCCGGGAATGACCCTACGAAATGGCTACGTCAGTGTACAGAAAAGTTCTCAAAGGAGTTCATGATAGTAGCAGGATTTTGTTGCAACGGCAAATTGAAAATAAAAAAGTCTCTAGTAAAGCCAAAATTAATTCACTCTACTATCAGAAGAATATTTTAGAACCAATTTTTGAAGAAGAAATTCCAGCCTTATATGGAAAGGACATTGATAAAGTTGAGCTTCATACGGACAAAGCCTCTAGTCACACGTCTAAATCAACTGCCGCTTATTTAGCAAAGAAAGAATCAGAAACAGAAATAACATGTATCCCATTTAATGAAATACCTGTAAAATTACCGGACTCTTCTCCAATGGACTTTTGCGATTTCGGTTTTTTAATACGAGGAAAACGGCATCTAAGAACACTGAACGGACTTTGGAAAACGGTCAAGGGATGAGGTAAAACTAACATAACAGTACTAAGCAAAAATTTACTTTCATGGAAAATTCGAACTAGAACTATTGTCAAGAACCATGGCTATCAGATAGAAGCAAATCACCGCATAAAATACGGCATTTATACATAAAACTTAACTATAAAAATCATTTCCATAAAGTGCGAACGACCTTCTGTACATATGGGGCCCAAGGTAGCCTAGTGGGGTTTGGTACTAGGGGTGCTTAGATCGAATTTGCACGAACGACATTAAATACCTTTATGTCTAAGCCGGAGTTTGTCCAAGTTAACTCTCTAGACCCGGAAAGTCCTTCTATGAGGCGAGAGACGATGGGCGACGGCACGAACCTCCAGAAGTCGCCAGTGAGGGGGCTTTGTCAAAAACGCAACTGGTACATTGGAGTGGTGTTGGTTCGCCTATACGGGACCCCCATTGAAAACAACGATTCTCGCAGTTTTCCTCACACCCCATAAATTACATGGACCTTTGTAATTTATGGGGAATAAAAGGGTGAAATATCCTTTCGCTAAACACATAAAATAATTCTGTTTGAATCAAAGTTATATTCTTGCACACCTTTTTTCTTTTAAATACATCAATTAAAATTTAGTATTAAAGGCATGTACAAGATATTCTACATTAACAGATTTCTGCTAAGCAGTAATACAACTGGTATTCCAGTTAAGGAAAAGAAAAAAAACAAGTTTATTTTAAAAAAAGGATTAGAAAAAAATGACTTCTTAATAGTCATTTACTACAGTTTTGTAGCTGTGTAAATAGATGTCAATCACATGAATGACCCTTCAATGTAATTATTCAAGAATGACATTTCAGTGAAATTATTTATGTTCAGTGTAAGATTATGGACAAGTAAGCCTTATTAGCAAAATAACTTATTTAGTCACCAAAACCATAATACGATCACTTACAATGAACACACAAACACAAAACATGTTAATGGTTTATAAACGCTTCATGAAAATTTAAACAGCGTCACTTCCTCTTAGTCACTTCATCTTATTTTCACGGTTGGCCAAAGTTTCCGGACCTATTTGTTTTGGAAATTTGATCATCCGTGCGTAAATATCAAAAGAAAATTTAAGTCTATTAATTAAATTCTCATAACTACGACAGACTAAAACACACTTGAAGGACTCACCCTGAAACTGCTCGTCTTCCCTTTTCGGAGAGTGTAATCAGTTAATTTCGGATATTTTACGAAAAGTTTGTTTCTTCAGCCTTTCTGTGGCAAAATAACACAGCAGGCATAGTTAGTTTCCTCAGTTATTGTATTGACACCACCGCTTTCGGAGTGTAGTGAGTAAATTTTAGAAAATTTACGAAAAGTTTGTTCAGTCTTTTTGAAGGCAAAATAACACGGCAGCCATAGTTAGTTTCCACAGATATGGTACTGACACCACCGCTATCGGAATGTAAGCGAGTAAATTTCGGAAAATTTACGAAAAGTTTGTTTCTTCAGTCTTTTTGTAGCAAAATAACATGGCGGCCATAGTTAGTTTTAACAGATGTGGTACTGACACCATCACTTTCGTAGTGTAGTGAGTTGATTTCAGAAAATTTTTTAAGAGTTTGCTTGTTCAGTCTTTCTGTGGCAAATAACACGACAGCCATAGTTAGTTTCACCAGATATAGTATTGACACCACCGTTTTCTGAGTGTAGAGTTGATTTCGGAAAATTTATTAAAAGTTTGCTTGTTCAGTCTTTCTGTGGCAAACAATACGACAGCCATAGTTAGTTTCCCCAGATATGGTACTGACACCACTGCTTTCAGAGAGTAGAGAGTTGGTTTCGGAAAATTTACTAAAAGTTTGCTTGTTTAGTCTTTATGTGGCAAATAACACGACCAGCCATTGTTAGTTTCCCCAGATATGATATTGACACCACCGCTTTCAGAGTGTAGAGAAGTGATTTCGGAAAATTTACTAAAAGTTTGCTTGTTTAGTCTTTCTGTGACAAATAACACGGCAGACATAGTTAGTTTCCACAGATATGGTACTGACACCACCGCTACAGCAATGTAAGCGAGTAAGTTTCGGAAAATTTACGAAAAGTTTATTTCTTCAGTCTTTCTGTAGCAGAATAACATGGCAGCCATAGTTAGTTTTAACAGATATGGTATTGACACCATCACTTTCGGAGTGTAGAGAGTTGATTTCGGAAAATTTACTAAAAGTTTGCTTGTTCATTCTTTCTGTGGCAAATAACACGGCAGCCGTAGTTAGTTTCCACAGAAATGGTAACGACTCCACACTTGGGCGCATTAAAAATGCCTTTAAAGATATCTATTTCACCCGAGATGAAACAAAATTTTTTGATCAGAAAAAAATAATTTGTAATAAAATTAATTTTAAAATATTGGTCATAAAATTAATTAACATTTGGTTTCATACCAAAAGGTGAGATGTCTACTTACTTAATATTTAGAAATTTATACTCTTGATACATAACTGAGATGAATTCTTGGACTCCGCCCAACATGAAATTGAGATAGATCTTAGAGTTAAAGCAAATTTAATAAAGTTTCTCTAAGGGTCAGATGTAAACAATATTTGGGTAGTTTATGCATCAAGGAAACAATCCACAAAAGTTTCAAATTCAAGTTAAATAGTTAGTAAGGTGCGTCCCACCTGGGAAAATTCTTTTTATCTATCTGAAAAACATTATTATTATTATAGACCAAATACTATTTTTTTCATTAACTGGAGAACCAATTCTCAACAACTGGAATTTTTAATTTAAGGCTTTATTAAAACTCAATTTTCGCAGTTTCAGTATAGTGTGGGTTCGTTCCTTGTCGCATAACATTGTCCTTTTAAGAAATGGCTATTAATTTAAATTATTTTGTGGTTACTCTGGTAAAAACAATATATATATATATATATATATATATATGGGTACTGTAGATTGTGATAAATAAAAATACCCTCTTTAAAACAATGACACACATTTATTGAGAGATCAATACGTCGCAAGTAAAAAGAAACAACCGTCGAGAGCGTCCTCACGTCAAAACTTCTTCAAGGTACGCATCCACCGCCCTCTCGTACACCGTCGCTTTACTTATATACCGTCGCTCCACTAGCTGCCACTTTTGGCCGGACAATGGCCGAATGGCTAGGGCTCTGGCATTCGGTACCGGAGTCTGTGGGTTCGAATCCCACTCTTGGCATGGACGTTTGTAGCCGTTCGGAATCGGCTTTAAGCAGTAGGTCCCGGTTTAATTAGACCTCATGTAGCAAAAGTTGACCGTAGCGCTCGAAACCAAACCAAACCAAACTCGCAGCCACTCCGCGTCTCGCGTCTCAAACATCTTAAGCTCCGGAGTAACTTATCTGAGCGCGGGAACTCCCGCTGATGGGCGTGGCCAAGAACGGCAATCAAACCCTCTACACACACACACACATATATACATATATATGCCGCCCACATAGTATAGTGGTTAGCGTTTTGAGCTACCACGCAGTGGGTTCGGGTTCAAATCCCGAATAAGGCTTGGTCGTTTCCGTGTCGTCCCCTTATAGGGGACAATGCTGGCTGACCTAAATGGCTCCCATAATAAAATAGTCAGTAAATAGCGGTACATAACAAAAGGCGAATGTCTGATGACAAAGTGCCTCCAGATTAGACTATATATATATATATATATATATATATATATATAGTCGACTACTCATACCTCGGTCATACACTCATACCTCGGTAGTCGTCGAATTTTGTACTCGCCACATTTCGACGCGAAAAAACTGTTTCGGCACTCGACGTTTGGATCTCGCGGCTCTGTACAAAAATGCCTAGAACAACGATTTCTTTGATAGTGAAAAATAAAGAAACTATTAAAGGAGCCAGTGTTGCTACAGGTGTGAAGGCCGTGACGGAGCAAAGGTCACAGACATTAGAAGAAATGGAGAAATTGTTTACATTTGGATTAATGAAAAGCAGTTGGCAGGTGATAGCATATCCGAAGAAATAATTTGCTAGAAGGCAAAACAAATGCAAGCCGATCAGTTAAAAGACAAGCCTGGAACAAAGCTGAGAGCAGTGAGTGTCATTTAAAGTCAGTCAATGATCAAACAATGTCTCACTTCAGAAACATTTTTAAACGTAGGCAGAAGAGAATTTCTCTTGATAGGTTTGTAGTGAAACTGAGTCTACAACAGGAATCGGAGAGAGAAATAAGAAAGAATCCCCGTGCAAGTGCCCTGTGTTTTATTGGAAGGAGACTCCCCTTCCAAGCAATAATCTCTCGCCTCCTATTACATCGCCACTATCCCATTAGGGCATCAATTCCTTTCAGTACAGATTGAGGGAAGATAAATTTATTTTATTTTACCTAATTATTGTTTTAAAGTGCGTCTGTCTAGTTTTGAGAATCTGTATATATTTATAAAAACAAACAAACAAAAAAAAAAACAACCCCATCCATTTATAAATTGCCCAGTAAAATGCGAAATTTCTGTTTTCAGGAACGAATTAATTCATTTTATATAAATCCTTACGGGAAAAATTTGTTAGGTACTCGTCGTGCCTTCTGGAACCAGTTAACGACGAGTATCAAGCTACCACTGTGTGTGTGTATGTATATATATATATATATATATATATATATATATATACAGGTAACCCTCATATAACACGGTAGATAGGTTCCTAGAAATTGTCGTGTTGTGTGAAACCGTGTTATATGAGACCCAGAACCAGTACAAAAAGGGGTGGTTAGGTTCAGAAAACTTATTCAAATCAAACTTTTTTTTAAAATTCCATATAAGCAACTTAATTTTTATTGAAAATATAAATGTATGTGTAACACAAAACGAAAAGAAACAAAAAATATTGTTTTCATTTAATGTGACATTAATTTAATAAATTTCTTCCTCATCACTGCTCAGTACAATCAAACGAGAACGTTTTTTTTGATTGAACGATATCACCTTCACTTTCAGAACATTTTTCTTCATTTAGATTTCTGGCATCTTCTATTAGTGGAGTTGCGAGGGGTGGGCAAGGGAGTCTATCGTGCCCCGGAGGGCCGCCAAATGGTCCTTTTTACTAATTCTATATATTTTATTACAATATGTTGCTTTATATTACTATATGTTACTAAACACGATACCTTTTGGCGCCTCGGACGCCAGTTATGCTCGCTACGTCACTGCCTTCTATCCTCTTTAAAAAAAGCTGTAATTTTGGTTTGTTTGCTAGTTTTTACAAGGTCATTGTAGATATCACGGTATGGAGATAGATAATTTTGCATTTCTCTTTTGAATTTTCGGCTTCTTTCAGCGGAAGGGTCTGTATTCAAGAAAAATGATTCAAGATTTTCAGGTAAGCTTAGGCCATCTTCTAATTTTATAGAGTTATAAATGAATAAATTGTAATTTGTTTATACATTTTCATGTAAAGGCACTATAGTTCATTATTCATTCCCGTCCTTATTTTAAGGTAATTTAGTTTTTAAACGTGTTAAACAAAAATCATGTTATCTAGTGCTGTAGAAGTACAGTGTTGTACAAAGGTTTCGCAATTTTTTTATCGTGTTAGAGCGAAACCGTGTTGCAAGATGCCGTGTTGTAGGAGGGCTACCTGTATATATATATATATATATATATATATATATATATATATATATATATATATATATATACAGTGGAATCTCGATCTATCGCTTTCGAAGGGACCGACTAAACTTAACGATGGATGCGGGAACATACAAAAAAGTATTAACATACCTTAAAGTTTGATGTCCCTAAAATATATTTACTCACATACATAAATGCATACATATCCGTAGTGTAACTGAAGATAAAATTACAAAGTTGTACTGAAATCCAAGATAATAACAATAAAAAAGAAATACACGTAGATACACAGGAATTTTGATTCAAATAAAAGTAGTACTTAATCGTCGTTTGTTTTTTGGCGGTTTTCTCCCACAAGTAAAACAATATTTTTTTTGTGTTGCAAATTGCATTCTTTTCGGTATCGGTTATTGTGTGAGAGTATAAAGAAGCGGCAACCGTGAATCGTTTGTAACTAGAACCATTCCATTGCACCGGATGGGGTCCGGCATAAGACCACCAGGAAGTTCTGCTTCCGGGTGAAACACTCATTGGTCAGTGTAGAACTGCAGTAATCACAAACTTCTCACACACTAGACCAAACACCAGGGCGCCTCCATCCCAAGGCCAACAAAAAAGCTGACTGTTAGCCATTGCTGATAAGAACAGAAATGTTGAATAGTCGATGAATTTGGAATGAGTTGCCGAATATAGGGGTACTCCAGGAGTTAAAGAATTAAGGAACACCAACGACGAACAAATAATGGGAGTGGTACAATAAAGCTAAACCAGGCTAAACAAGAGAAAACAAAAATACGAGACCCTGCATCTCAAATGTTCTGCTCATTGTTTAATTAGAGCGTCATTCTAGCTCAATCCAGACATTTATATTTGAGGTTCAGTTATTATGAGAAAACGATCGATCCGATAAATTAATGTAAAGCTGCGATATTCTGAACGAATATTGCGGGAAAACGATGGTTCGAGGAACGATCCATGGAAGCAGAACCCGGAAGCAGAACCGCCAAGTAAAAATAATACCTTAGGATCTCATAAGAAATCAAAGCGTACGTGCTTTAGAAGTTAAGTTTACAAATTTCATAATAATTCTGAAAACATTGTTTGAAGATTGTGAAGGCTATGATCAGTGGAAAAACGGAGAAAATAAAGAGTCGTGATCGAGTAGAGAAAGAACTTTTCAATAGAAGTATGTTTAATTGTACGCACAATTATACATTTTTAAGAAGATAAACTTACAATTAAAGAAATTAAGATGAGAAACGTACAATTAAACGTCTAATTGTACGTTTCTCTTAATTAATTTTTAACAGGTTTTTTTTCAACTTTAATTATAACTGTTTTACTTCTTTACATCACTTTGTGGTCGTGGTTTCCAGTACAAATATTTTTCTTTGAACGAAAAATAAAACAAAATTTCTTGCTTGGAGATTTTAAATGAAATGTGATCAGAGGTAACATATTTGAATAGGAAACAACATGGAAGCCGCAGGAATGAAGGAAAGGGCGTTTCGAGAGAGAAGCCTTTCAGAATTACATCTAAAAGGAAAGGAACAGACAGGAAATAAATTAAGAAAGGAAGTGAAGATAAAATAGTTCTTTAGATGGACAATAAATATTAAAAGACTGAAAGAGGTTAAGAGATAAAAAAGATTTATTTTACTGAATATTTTTGAAGAAAGACAAGATAAAAGTTTCAATGTAACTAGTCTAAGTATCTTTTGTAATACTTTTTTCATGTAATGGACGACGTGCCCTGCAACATGACGCTAAAAATTTCCTTGCGAGGATCAAAAGGACATTGTGGATGTTGATTGTGCCGGAAAGAAAGCAATACTGACTACAAAGGTGCCGTATGACTTTTTAGTTATAGCCAGACCATCTGCAATCTGTTGAATCACCCACTATTCATGGGTAATGAAGAATACAAGCTAATTTCAATATCGCGAAAATAAGGCTTTCAAATGAGTTAATTAAAATTTTCAATACGTTCGTGTTATTCATACTTTAAGAATCGGAATTAATTATTCTACGTTATTTTGAGAAACAGCTATTCTGTGCGCCACAAAGAATACTTTTCAAGAAAACGTGTGGTTGATTGTCTGAACACCATTAAAAAATATTTAAAAAAATTCCTATTCTTTTCTTCGGGTTAGAGCCACATAGACATTACCATACACATTACCGAGTTTTTTGAAATTATATATATTTTAGTTTTACCACTATTAAGGTAAAACTATTTAGCACAAAAGGGATAAACTATTTATGGTAAAACTAAAATATTTTAACGATTTTTCTTTGACTTTTAAGATTAGCTTTAACTATTTATTAAGATTACCTTTAACAAGCACTATATTATTTATTAAGGCAAGCACTTTTGTTTAACCCTACACTGGTCATGTGACGTCTCACAGACACCAATAGCACTTTATTTACATTTTGCGTATTGTTCAATTGCTCTGTATGCCCGGATGTCCGTAAATTCGAAGTGTTTATGTATGGGTCATACCTAACAAACACAACTCCTGCAGTTGCTGTCATTATTTTAAAGTAAACGGATATATACCAAAACACCTGATTGGCGTTTCACCAAATTTGTAAAAATTTCTAATAGAAATACATTTATTAAAAATTTGCTTTAATTTAATTTATTCTATTCCTTATAAAAATATTTTTTTTCCATTTGATTGGTTTTCATTTGCCAAAACTGCTTACAGAAATATATATATTTTTAATTTCCTTTCATTTATTTTGTTGTAAAAAGTACATATAAAACTATATTAAAAATTTTGATTGGTTTTCATTTACATCCATTATGTCTTTAACTTACTGTATTAATAAATACAGTTTTATAAAAATTACTAGCTGAAAACCCGTACTTCGCTACGGAGTACTTTCAAATTAAATACAACGGTCAATGTATGCAATTAATGACAAATATATATATATATACCGGGTCATAAATTCGTGCAAAGTTCAAAAATTCGTAATAAAAGAAATAATGCTCGGAAAATTTTTCTGCTTGGGCGAATAGGATCAGAGGGACATTGGATTTTTTCCCTGTAAAAGGAAAAAGTTTCCAAAAGTAACCTAAAGAGGACACTTTTGCGTGACCGCGTTAAGTCAGCATTGCAGGAACGATATGTGTTAATTGTTGTCACCTTCATGCAGGATGGTGCCCCACCCCACATTTCACGTGATATCAAGACGTTCCGGTTGGAATATTTCACTGAAGACCAAGTTCTATAAGTCGCGGTTGTAAGGTTCAGTGGCCCTCACAATCACAAGACTTGACCCCGGCAAGTTTTTAGTTGGGGGAATACTTAAAGTCCCATGTGTACCGGGGCTCCCTAACCACTTTGGTGGAACTGAAAAATGTCATTCGACAGACAGTCGCTGCCATCGATACTACAATCCACTGTAATGGGCTTATTGACGCGCCTCACTTGCCTATTATCTTATTCTGTTAGTAATGTTGAACATCTGTTACTTTAAAATAAATGCACAGTCTCATGTTATTGTGATCTGTTTGATTTTCTGTTTGAGTTTGTCTGATTTACATAAAAATCTCAGTGTGACGTGTGAGCGCCCTCTTTCGGTTACTTTTGGAAACTTTTTTCTATTTACAAGGAAAAAAAATCCAATGTCTCTCTGATCTTATTGACGCAAACAGAAAAATTTTCGGAGCATTGCTTCTTTTATTATGAATTTTTGAACTTTGCGCGAATTTATGACGCACCCGGTATATAAATATATATATATATATATATATATATATATATATATATATATATATATATATATATATATATATATATATACTACTTATTTTTACAAATAGAATAACTAAAAACTAAATAAGACAGGGTGGCGTCTATCAGACGTCATGCGATCATGCTTGCAAGTTTTAAATATGCGACCAGGGCAGGAGTAAAGTGAAACTATTTTAGTTTTACCTTAAATGAAAAATGTCTCTTTCAGCCAACCCCTTTCAGAAATAAAATTTGAAACAAATCTTTCTTTCTTCAAAAATTAAACAGGAAACATGAAATACAATTAAATTTGATTGTAGTTTCGATGAGCTACTTTAAAAAAATTTTTTTTAATCGTAAAACGAAGCTTTTCTATACCATGTTCTATCTTATTCTTCAATGGCTCGACAGCCCTGAGTGGACCCTAGCCTACTCCAGAAGTCTTCTCCAGGCACCCCTACTTTTGACAACTGCTTTCCAGTTTTTGACCTTTAGAAAATTTAGGTCTTTTTCAACACAATCAATCCATCTTAGCGGGGGTCTGCCCCGAGATCTATATCCCATGAGCTTTGCCATAAAGGCTTTCCTACAGCAGTGATCTTCATGCACTCTAGCCAGATGACCAGCCCAATTAAGTCTCTGTAATTTTATGAATTTTACTACATTCGGTTGTTTGTAAATCTTATAGAGTTCTAGGTTAGATCTTCTTCTCCATGATCCATTAACGTGGACTCCACCGAATTTGCAACGCAAAATCTTTCGCTCAAAAATCCCCAAAGCTTCCTCATCACGTAAAGTCAATGCTCAGGTCTCTGATGCATATGTCAGAACAGATCTTATAAGACTTTTGTAAAGAAGCAGTTTAATACTTAATTTTAGAAAGCTGTATTTCAAATAACTCTTTAGGCCATAAAAACATCTATTTGCAGCCGTAATCCTTTTATATATTTCTCGGGTTAACGCATTTTTATTGTTTATCTCTGTTCTCAGGTAAGTAAAACTGTTAACTTTTTCAAATTTATAGTTATCAATTTCAAAGTAGCTAAGTTGTAAGTCATACTTTAGCCAAGGCAAATACTTTGTTTTATTTTACCATGTTCTTTTACCATATTTTTATCAACTTGCATTGCTTTTCGTCCTTTATCGGGAATCCTACAATCGTTTTTATTGTTTAGAATTACAAAGGAACTTTGTGTACCAATCACCCCTCTCGAAATCCATGAGGTCACACAGCATCCAGAAGTTCCAAAGAATGCAAGCTTCGTAAATTTCTAAACGAAGAATAATTTTGATATAATTTATCAAAATATTGCAAACCCTTCGTGTTATACATTATTCAAGAGTCGGAATTAACTATCAAAATTTTTTTAAAGTAGCTTGTTTGTGCGGCAGAGAGGATGCTTTTGATAGTATATAACGATGGTAGGCCATTTTTAAAAATATGTGGGGATTTTCAATTTTTTCCAGTGTTATTGCCGCATAGAGTCATATTAGAAATTTATTTCTCCTTTTCAGAAAATAAAGTAACTTTATCTTAAATTGATCTAAGATTGATCTTTCAGTTAACACATGACCACGGAAAAAAATCTGAAATGAAATGCCAATATTCCCAAAACTAAATAAAGAATATTATTAAATCTAATTAAAAAGAAAACCCATTAAAATCTCAGTAACCTCTCGCCCCAATATTATTGGAACTTTTATTTTCCTTTTCCTTTTTATTTATATCGATGATACCGCATTTTCAAATATGACACATTTTATGCTTTTTACGCTGTAGTGAACAGAAAAACAAGCTCTCTTACTTTACTTTTATATACTGTACTGGACTTTAAATACTTGCAGGGAAGAAGACTCAAATATCCGTTGGATGGCAAACAGTATAAATACCTAATTCTGAATGTTTTTGATCCCAGGAAATATAACAGAAGGTTATTATAATATCTCTTACCTTTTAAAACTTAGTTTATATAAAGGAATGTTATGAATGAACTGAGATGGTCGTAGTGTGAATTATAATGATTAATAAGCGTGAAAAGTTCAGCGTTAAACATAATTTAAAGATATAGAAAGGAGTGGAAATGTAAAAGAAGCGTGGAAAAAAGACCTTTAAGCTGCTGTGTACTAACCCTATTGGATTCGCTCACCTTAATGTTAACCTATGGAGAAAATATGTCCAAGGATTGCCGACTTAAATTGAAAGATTTTTTTTTTTAAAGTACTCTGTGATAGAGAAAGAAATTTTACACCTTGGTCATTTTGTATTTTTCGTTTAAAAGAATGCAAATAATATTATAAAATTTAAATTATTCGGGGAAAAAAATCTGGTATAATGTGTATGATACGTTCATAAATTCCTTCGGTGGACGAAATTTCTAAAATGGATTCTGTTGCAAGGTGCAGAAAAGTTCACGCTATCTGAAAATACCATTTTTGTTGGATTATCTGCATTTATGTAGCTCTAAATAGTAGACACCTATTCTCCATAGGTTAACATTGAGGTGAGCGAATCCAATAGGGTTAGTACACACCAGCCTTAACCCATCAGCGGGCGCGTCCGTGTACAAAGTGCAACATTTTCGTAATTTTCAACGGTTTGATTTTACATGTAAGGTTTGAATGTTCTAAGCAGTTTCTATTTATAGCTACATCCTTTCTTATGCAGATCTGATTTTCCGACCCTTGTATTCCTTTCCATTCATTGTTAATCGTGAATTAACCGTGGTAAACCAGCGATTATACTGGATATATTATACGATAAAAGATATACGATAAAAGCAGGAGTCGATGTAGTCGATCAAATGTGCAGCTATTATACGGTATTCCGCATGTCACGAAGATAGAACATCTCATTGTTTTTTAGGTTTTTGGACATAATAGGAATCCATTCCCAAGTTGTCCTTAGACACAATAAACCGGACAGTTTTGAAATAAGGTGATTGTATCTGCATTCTTTGGCCTTTAATTATAAATATATCTCAATATTAAAAACATTTTATATCTTGTCATAAAACACAGAATTAATATTTTCAATTTGGAAAATAAAAGTTTATTAGAAAAGGAATAATCAAGGTTGAAAGAAACGTTGCACTTCGTGCCACGCGCGCCTGTTGGTGTTCCAAAAAATGGCGCGCCCGCTGAAGTGTTAAATGTGGAAAATATATGTAGGTGATATAGATATACTACATTGTAAGGCCTTGATCTCATTGCTTCCGAGAATTGTATAGCGTCAGCTTTACTCTAAACGAAATGTTTTTTAACCAATCATTGACCTTAACAATTTGGTGGCTAATTGTTTGGAGAAGTGTGACTGGTTGAAAGTATTTCTACGCGAGTAACTCTGACGCTTCGCTCCGTTCTGGAAGCAACGTAAACAAGGCCACAAGTCAGCATATTTTTTGTTTCAAGCGGATTAAGATTACGAATGAGTAAAGATTAATCACGTTCGGTAAGGATCCCTTAAAACATACTTAAGACAAAGATACATGATTTTTCTTTTATAAAGTTCATTTCAAATTATTTTTGACGGTATATATGAAAGGTATCATAAATCAAGACTATTGAACATTTTCATCCAGTTTTTCTACGTTACAATTTTTCTATCTCGAATTTCTTGATTTATAACTCTATATATAAAATGAAAGTAATTTGAATTCTTTTAACTACGTTGAAGACCCATAAAATTCAAAATAACTTTTTTGAGGAATAATGCCTGTTTTTCAAATTTTTTTTCAAAAATACTAACATTTTCCAAAATGCTCCATGTGCACTCCAAATCATTTAAAAACCTAAAATTTGTTTTAATAGACGTTTACCCTAGATATATAAATATAACTGTGCCTTGATTTTTTTTGTATTAATCTAAAGCCAAATATTATTTTTTATAATCTGCCTGTTTTTTATGTTTTTGGTTTATTTCATGGTCTATAAATTTTAAAACTATTTGCAGTTTCAGAAGATGATGCCCAGTTTTGTGGCAAACGAATTGACATTAACTGAGAAAAACGAGTTAATGAAAACGAAGTAACGAAATACAAACGAATTAACGAAAAATTAAACGAATTAACGAAATACTGAGAAATTCCTTTTCTCAGAAATCAGATGAAAAATAATGCGCATGGAGCATTTTGAGAAATTCTAAAATTTTTGAAGAATTTTTTGAAAAACAAATCTCTTCCTCAAAATATCTATTAGTGAATTTTAAGTGTCTTCAATTTAATAGAAAAGAATATTAATTATTCTCATTTTGTATTTTGAGTAGAATACTGAAAATTTAAAAATGCGAGGTTGGATATCTCTTGTCCCTTCGAAAGAACTAAGTTTTTTTCTGGAGTCAAGCCCAGACCATCAACTTTCCGGACAGCTGTGCTGATCTTTAAACCTTAAAACTACGTTTAGACTCAGACGTTAAAGTTTCTTACTATTTCTTTATAGTAAATATAAATTTCACAAATTATGTTTATTTAAAACAGTAAAGAAGACATACGTTCAAATTAGTTTTGTAAATTTCAGTGAACATGCCACAATCCGTAGGGGTTTACGAAAACGTAACATAAAGAGATAGGATTTGTAAACACAGAGTCGCTGTACAGAAAAAATCACTGTGCAGAAAGGAAATGAGAAAGGATCGAGGGAAATTTGTGATTTCTGTTTCTTTTTTTATTAATATTATCAGGTTAAACACGTGTGTAGTGGCTAGTGTGCCCTTTCGTCCACCTCCCCTCGACTCTTAACATTGTCCTGCCTATCTTTGCAAGGACTTCGTATTTTATTGCCCAGTTTTAATAGTTTTGCTATGTATGTTTGATGTCCCTTTCCTAACAATATTTTAACAAATGGCGATGTTACAAAGAAGCTTCTCATTTTAATCACAGGGTGTTTTAAATGGTGGTTGGCATTTATCACATTGTCTAGTGACATCGAGACGATATTGTTGCTACTTCACAGTGGTATTTCTGTTTTAAGCTTGCGTCACGGGAAGACACATTCTGAATGGAAAATATTCCCTACAGCTGCGCTGTTAAAAGTCGCTTTCATATTTAGCAAGTGTTCAAAGAAAGTATGTGAATTAGGGGCATAACAGGGGTGGGTTATTTGCTAACAATTAAGGGGATTTTTCTTTCCTATGAAGGAGAATCACAGTTTTGTGTCAGACAAAACCACTTATTGTAGACAGAAATTACGTTATTATTTGTTTGAAATACTGAAAAACTTTAGATATGATCCATGTAAACTAATCACAACTTGATGCAAGGAGACACTTTTTATTACTATCATACATTGGACTCTCGATTATTTGTTTGAAATACTGAAAATCTTTAGATATGAGCCATGTAAACTTATCACAACTTGATGCAAGGAGACACTTTTTATTATTAACATACACTGGACTCTCGATTATACACGCGCGAACTATTCACTTTTAGGATTACCTGTGTATAACGAAAGGAATGTTAGAAATGAAATATAAAGTGTTCAAAAAGAATGTCAGTAAGGCTCGTAAAGAAAAACAATTCATTACAACCGTCACTGAAGGCTTTCGTGTCTACGTCGGGTATGGACCCACTAAATCCGTAGGCCGGAAAATCCTTCAGTGTAATGGCAAGGTTTGGGGGAGGATATGAGCCCGTGTGATTCCGCCCAAGGGGCATAAGTTTGAGTCCAAACCTTGTGTTGATATAAGGACATAAGCCAAAAACCATGAAACAAACCATAAAACAACAAATATTTGACCATAAGCCAAAAAACGGAGCCGCATTTTTTTGCCCTTCTGCCTGCTACGGACTTAGTCTGGAATACGATCCGGCCAGGGTGCATGAGAAATGACAACAACAAAGGAACATAACAGATCTTTTTCAGATGAATAACTGTAAATTTATAAACGGTTAGTTATTATTTCAACAAATTTTTTTAACCCTTACAATGCAGTTCATTTAAAAAACTCCTCGAGAGAGCATTTTCTGTGGTATTTCGGGCAATTTTTGAATTATCCTTTTCCCGTTCATACCCGTACATTAATTATCACAAATAACCGGGAATTCAGTGAATTAATAAATTATTTACAGGATTAAGGTCTTCAAATTTTAGAGTATTCGTGGTAAGCAAGACTGAATTTAATTTGTTCCGCTAGCATATTTTTTCTGAGAGAAAAAAAAAATATTGATTACGCTAATAGATGGTATGTAATCATCTTTGAAAACTTCATCGTTTATCTGCATTTAAAAGAAATCTTTACTCTGAAACGGTAAAATTTTCGGACCCATTCACTTCTACCTCGAAGCAATGAGAAAATAGCGTGTAACTGACAAAAACAACTCAAAACTCGTAGTTCCGAGAAGTAATTTTCCTCTAATTCCTCAAGAGGATTCACGATATTTCAGAATGTCCACACATTCGATGATTTTCTGCGGAACTATCGCCTAAAATTCCGTTAGCAGGAAACACTGTATGTAGATAAAGAAAATATTTATCCCAGCCGACCTTACGTGAAGGAGCTATCTGTTGACACACTTTCCATTTGCGGACATGCTTTTCTATGAGTTTACAATCTTCCAGCGTGATCTTTTCCTTCTCGTTTATTGACATTCATTCAGTTTCGAAGTCGTTAGCGGAAAGTTTTACGAAAAAAAAAAGAATAAACGAGTGCAAACAGTCACTTTTGTTTGATCCACTCTACATCGTGACAGAGATCTCTTCAATGTTGAGAGGTTTGTCAAATCTTGATTAAACACCGAACACGAAAATGTAAATAAAGTTTTGAAGACTGATTATTGGAATGTAAAGACAGTATAACCCCGCATTTTTGACATCACGTTGGACAGAAAAATTTGGCAATAAAAGAGGGACCTCCGTAACAAGGATGGGGGAGAGGGAGTGTCTAGGTAAATACTTCATTATGTATGATTTGTAAAACAAAATATCAATTTCCAATGTGATTATTTAATTGGAATAAACGCACTAATTGCACACACACGGATTAAGTTTTATGGAAAAATTAGTTTACATTTCCCAGAATCTGTTCAGATGACGTTCGGTGGAACCTCTGTATTAATAGCTTGTCAATGTCAAGACAAAAATCAATTGCTTCAATTTCAGGCACATCCCTTGTGCAGAAACGTCTTACCAATGTGCAACTCAAAACTGTATTTGACTTGTATATCATAGCCTCGGATCACACCTGACAATGATAAATTTTAAAGGAACGCCACGCGTGTTTTCCTTATCGAAACTATCATCACATTTTTTATCGTTGTGTGTGTGTGTTACAATTCTATTGGTATCTTGCAAGTTCAAAAGTTGTCCATATAGAGGTTTATATCTGATGTATATTGAATCGCAAAATTAGTGTTCACCTCTTTCGTCCAAGGGTGTTCCCAAAGCAGTAAAATACCGTACGTGACTCGAACAATGTCTCAGACCAATCTGTGACTAACGTTATAGCTACGCCAAAATTTTTTCTTACATAATTTACCCTCAGATGTATATATTTTTTCTGTGTTATATTCCTATTGATACCTTGCAAGTTCAAATAGTCATCATACAAAGATTCCTTTATAATGTAGTGAATTGGGAAATCAGAGTCAACCTTCGTATCTAAGGATGTTATGAAATCAGGATTTGATATTCATTTGTGATAACTTTTTCCCGCGGAGAAGTTTTATGCGTGCGTAAAATGCGTTCTGATTTCATGCGCTTTCAGCTTTCTTGCAGTGCATTCATTTTACCGTTTTCTAGTGCATTTCGATGTATGTACATCATTTTCAAGCTTTGATGAACACATATATTATAAGAATACTATCAATACATAAAATTAAATTTATTTTGATACATTTTTTGTAAATTACATGCGTTCATATTTAAGACCAGACCAAATTTCTTCTCAAAACTTGCAGGCAAGATATTCTTCTCTTAGGGGATCCTTTTTATATCACTTTTGTATGTAAAAAAAAGGAATAAATAGTTCTGCTAATTAGTTCCCAAAGCGATCTTCAGCTCAACGCTGTAGAAAGTTTGCCTTTGTAACAATGCAATACCATAACCGAGTAACTACATAATTAGGATAAAATAGTAGACCGAATGTGTCTCCTCCTTCTTTTAAGTAAAACCAATTTTTTTCTAATTAATATGTATATGAGACGATAACTCTAATAACCATTAAAGGAAATGCCTATTCAAAATTCTTTTATATTATCGCAATATGAAAACTCTCCTCATTTTGAATTCGACCTGGGATTAACCCAAAGTCACCTATTAGTTTTTCCCCTAAATCCACGCCCAGCCAGAGTTATATAAGAAGAAAGTTCGAGAACTATGATGAAAACGATCACCCCATATGGCGATTAAGTCAGGTGTCATGATTTGACCAATTAGAAGTTCAATGCACCCGTACTCCAGGCGTGAGTCGAAGGTTTTTCGCACCTTCTGTGTCAGTCAGTCGTCCTATATAGTCGCAACTTTTGCGCTGCGAATATTTTTGTTTCTGAGAATTATCCTGTTCCATGAGAATTATCATGTTAAAATCCTAAGCTACTGTAATGTGAGGGTATCAAGGTGTACCTGACCCACTGGAACATATTTTAATAAAAACTTTTTGAGAAACGTTTCTGGATGTCTGGTGAATCTCCATTGCCTGTCTCCCCGTTAACCCAGCCATGACTTGAGCCAGATCCGAAGTACTATGAAATTAGAAGCCTTTTGCGCTTCTTCCCGATCCGTTAACATTCAGTGTACGCTCATTGATTCGAACTCAAAGGTTCTCAGAAAAAAGTTCGAATCGTCAGCACTAGGGGTCCATTTATCGGAAAATTTCGAGATCTAACATCCTGGAACCAAAGCAGTAGAGCTTTTTCTAGAACTTCTTGGGACGTATTTCCCATGCGTTTCCTTCCTCTAGCAAATTTTGACTTTTCCCATGAATCTAAAATTGACTCCTTGTTTTTCAAATTAGTTGACAAGGTACTTTTTTTAATTCCATAGTCAGCTGCTAACTTTGTTTTACATTCGCCATTCTCTACTTTCTTTAAAATTTCAACCTTTGTCTCCAAAGTTAGGGTTTTGTACTTTCCAAGTGTAGACATCCTGAATTTTTACACGTTCACACCACACAATGAAGAAGAAAAACTAGACCACATTAACTTGTCTGCACTGCAGTTATAACTGACGCAGCTCCCTAGAATCTGTAGTAAAGACTAGTCTTTCTGAAATTCTAAGAAAATCGATCCAAATAAAGGAAAATTGCTTTTTCCGTTTAGCACTAATAAGAAGGACAATAGCTACTAACGTTTAGCGGACATGCAATAGTCTAAGAATGCAGGCATGTGCCTCTTTACATAGAAAAGAAATTTTGACACACAAAATAATAAATACAGTGTGTATTTTCTCCATTAAACGAGGAAAAAGAATTTTTGTCAAATTTTTAGTTCGAATTAACCGAAGAGATAAAAATTTAGTTTGAATTAATGAGATATTTTTAACATTAACAAGTTTTTTAGGGCCTTTCGATTAGTTCGAATTAATCGAGTTCGAATTAACGAGCGTCCACTGTATATATATATATATATATATATATATACACTGAAGTGCCACTGAATTAGGGATAGCAAAGCCTATGCAAATTGTGTAGCGCTGCGCATCATGTATGCGCAAGTGAGGGCGCTGTGGTAACTGCATATATAGCGCGTACTATGGTTGTTCTGAATTAGTTGTTGGAATTGCCAGTATGGGTAAACTGCCTGATTTAGACGCCTTCGATCGCGGACAAATCGTAGGTGCGCGACGCATGGGCCATTCAATTTCCGAAATCCTCAGACAGCTAGGATTTTCAAGGTCGACAGTGTCAAGAGTATACCAAGAACACATGGATGGTGGAAAAAAAACTAGCGATCGGGCAAACTGCAAAGCACAATTAGCCTTGACAGTGCGTGGTGAGAGACGGCTCAGGCGTATTGTACGTAGCCAGCGAAGCCAAACATTAGCTCAAATTACCACCCAGTTTAATGACGGTGCCAGTCGTACAGTCAGTAAACGGACTGTGCAACGCTCGCTTCACCGTATGGGTTTCGGGAGCCGTCGACCTACGAGAGTACCATTGCTCTATACTCGCCATCGGGCTGCACGTCTTCCTGGGCAAGAGAGCACAGAGACTGTAGTGTAGAGGACTGGAAACGAGTAGCTTGGAGTGATGAGTCTCGATTCCGACTACATAACGCCGACGGGAGGCTGAGAATATGGCGTCAGGCTCATGAAGCCATGGATCCTGCATGCCTGGCTGGAACTGTACAAGGGCATGGTGGCTCAATCATGGTCTGGGGTGTTTTTTCGTGGCACAGTTTGGGATTTTTGGTGCGTGTACCAACCTCCCTCAATGCAATTCGGTACGTAGAGTTGCTGGGTGATCACCTCCATCCGTTTATGCTGTTCTGTTATCCGCACGGTAATGGAGTTTTCCAGCAAGACAACTGTACCTTTCACGAGTCCCGGTTGGCTACTGGCTGGTTGGATGAGCATTCCTCTGACTTCTTTGTCATGAACTGGCCACCTAGAAGCCCAGACTTAAATCCTATTGAGCATCTTTGGGATGTTTTGGAACAAGGCGTGAAAGGCCATCACACAGCACCAAAGAACCTTACTGAATTATGGACAGCTTTAGCCAATATTTGGCAAGCCATTCCCGTGGAACGTTTCCAAAAACTTGTTGAATCTATGCCTCGTCGTGTGGCAGCCGTTATCAAGGCCAGAGGAGGCCCAACTCGTTACTAGGTAGGTATCCCTAATTCAGTGGCACTTCAGTGTATATATATGATATTTCAGACGTGCCAAAAATCTCTTTAGCCATACGTAATCTTAGTGAAGTCTTTAAAACAGTGCATTACCATACCCGAATAATTTTAAAATTAGGGTAAGAAAGAGACCTAACATATCTGCTTCTTCTTTTACTTAAAATCCAAATTTTTTCACACGTTTTCTATGGAAGAGGTTTTATTCATTTTTTATCTAAACGAAAAAACACTAGAAGTTTTTTAAGATTTGCAGAAAATCTCTTTAGACCTACGTAATCGCAAATGTAGTCTTTGAAACAGGGTATTACCATAGCAGAGTAACTTTAAATTTAGGATGAAATAGGAGACCTTACATGCCTGCTCTTTTGCGTAAAATAAAAAGTTTTTTTTTACGAAAATATTTTTGTGGGAACATTTTTTTTCTCTCCGGCTTTCTGAAAAAAAACTATATTAAGATGTATTAAAAAGTTCTTTATATACAACCCCTCAAATCTTTTACACGGTATAATATCATAATCGAGTAACTCAATAATGACGATTGAAAAAAAAAAAAAAAGCAGGCGTAACACGAACGCTCATTCTTCTATGTAAAATGGAAATTTTTTTTCATATTATTTCCGTAGAAAGATCTCTTTTGTGTGGCTTACTTGAAAACAGAGAAACAATTCTTTTATGGAAAAAAAGTCAGCGGCAAGTTTTTCTAACCGTGCAATATACTAAAACAGAGATTTGATAACGAGAATGAGTGTAAAAAAAGGGGGACATAACAATGCGGCTCTTTTTATCACACTAAATGAAAACTGTTTTCGATTTTCAGCTGAAAGACCATTTTAGTTTTACAGATTTTTTAAAACATTGGTTGTTGAATGGTGATTTTATAGTTTTCATTTCAAACGGTTCTTGTTCAAAATATGACATTGTGTTATTCTTACAAACTTCATTGTTTACAGTGAGTTATGTAACGTCACCCGTTAGACCATAGTAAATTACTATATCTACTGCACAACACAGTTCTTATATCTTTCAAACCTTGTAATATCCTAACACAGAGATTTTATAACGAGAATGGGTATTAAGAAATAGGCTTAACTTGGCAGCTCCTCGTATTACAAAAAATGAAAACTTATTTCGTTTCCAAGCGAAGAAAATCATATCACTATTACATATTTTTTCAAATTCCCGAATGGTGATTTTATAATTTTCGTTTTAAAGGGTTCTTGTACATGATAAGATATCATATTCTTGCTACAAAATTCATCGGTTATAGTGAGTTTATGTAACGTAACCCGTTACGACCACGGTAGGTAATATCTACAGCACAGTCGCATATCTTTTAAACCATGTAATTTCCTAATACAGAGATTTTATAACGAGAAGGCGTATTAAAAAGTAGACATAACAAGGAGTCTTTTTATATTACATAAAATGAAAACTGTTTTCGTTTTGAAGCTGAAAAAACATTCTGCTTTCACTGATGTTTTTACATCTTTGGCGTTTGAATGGTGATTTTATAGTTTTCATTTCAAAATATTTTTATTCAAAATATGACATTGTATTATTGTTACAAACTTCATTTGTTACATTGAGTTATGTAACGTTTTTAGTTACGATCATGGTAGGTTATGATATCTACAACACAATAGAGGCGTATACCTTTCAAACCTTTTATTTTCCTAACACAGAGATTTTACAACAAGACCCAGCTGAATACCCGTACTTCGCTACGGAGTACATTCAAATTAAATATAACGATGAATGTATGCAATTAATGCCAATATATATATATATATATATATATATATATATATATATATATATATATATATAGATATAGATATATATTTATAATAAATACAACGGTCAATGGAGGCAATTAATTTGTATGTTTAATATCCCTGAAACATACTAATTTGAATTAAATTCTTTAAAAACTTCCATATCATTTAGTCTAGTGGTTAAATTTTATCTTTTACCGTATTTTAATATTTTTTTGTCAATTTATTTCGTTGTTATGCACGTGACGCAAAATTAATTTAAAGTATCACAAAAAAGAAAAGAAACCCCGTGATCAGCATTTAAATAAATTAAATTCTAAAAATGAATCTTTAAAAATTCACCAAAAATCAGAAAATGGAGATAAGGATTCGAAAAAGATTTCATTTTAAAGGAATTTTTATGATCTTTTCGTGATATACATTTTATAACCCTCAGATTATTATTTTAAACGCAAACTTTAAAAAAGTTACAAAACAGCTTAAAAATTTAATTTAAAAAAATCTAAGAAGAATTTTTCAAAAATCTTTCTTAGTGCATCCCTACACTTAAGTAGAATCGCCATGCAAAATTTCAGCCTTTTAGGTCCAGCGGTTTGGTCTGTCAGTCAGTCAGTCAGTTACGGAACTGTTTGACATTTATAGATGAGTATAAAAAAAAGTAGACGTAACAAGGCGGCTTTTATTTATGACATAAAATGAAAACTGTTTTCGTTTTCAAGCTAAAAGAACCATGTTACTTTTACAGATGTTTTTAAAACTTTGACTGCTGAATAGTGATTTTATGATTTTCATATTAAAGAGTTCTTGTACAAAATAAGGTACTGTATTCTTTTTATAAACAATTGGTTTCAATTGGTGAAAAAAAAGTACCAATAAAAAGGAAAGCATCACTATTTAGGCGGTAAATTTTTTACCCATTTGACAATTCATACTGCCAAATCTTTTTCAAAAATTCAAGCAATATAATTTATTATTTATCTTTGCATTTGGCAAGTTAGGAATAATGTTTATTCTATTTATAGAAAAGTATATTACCTCTTTTTCCCGATTACTTTTCCATAAGGAAACAATAAGAACTTGAAGGCCACGATGTTCAGATAAGGCAAACCGATAATTTGTAAAACAGTGTCAATCGTATCAGATAACAATAATTGTTATTGCTATTTATGACAAAATAACTGTAATTAAATAGTTTTATTCCTCTTGGGTGGCAACAGCGTATTTCTCGCAAATGAAAATTCAAAATAGGAACAAGCAGTCTATTTTTAGTTATTGGAAGAAAGTGAGAATTTGTTTCCTCAAACGCTTTTTTGATTTTCAGGATTTATCTAATCAGTGTGTGTTATCAGCATATATAATTATGCGAATAGCGTTAGATTGGGTATTTGCATATAAACTGATAGTTAATGTGTATTATTCATAAATAGAAAAAAAATGTTTATAAGTGTCTTTGATTTCCAAGAACTGCTTATTGATTTTTAATAGATTTATAAATCTTTTTAGATCGTAATTCAGTATGCAATCATTTCTACTTCGTAATTTAGCTACTTATCTTATAAAATGAGCTTTGTTGAATATCTACATCATTTATGTATGTATATATATATATATATATATATATTACGGAACTGTTTTATATATATATATATATATATATATATATGTATATATATATATATATATATATATATATATATATATATATATATATATATAACAGTTCCGTAACTGACTGACTGATAACGCACCGACCAAACCGCTGCACCTAAAGGGCTGAAATTTTGCATGTCGATTTTTCTCATAGTGTAGGGGTGCACTAAGAAAGATTTTTGAAAAATTCTTCTTAGATTTTTTAAAATTAAATTTTTAAGCTTTTTGTAGCATTTTTTAAAGTTTGTATTTAAAGTAATAATTTGAGAGTTATAAAATTTATATCACGAGAAGGATCATAAAAATTCCTTTAAAATGAAATCTTTTTAGAATCTTTACCTCCCTTTTCTGATTTTTGGTGATATTTTAAAGATTATTTTTTAGAATTTAATTTATAAAATGTTGATCACGTGGTTTCTTTTCTTTTTCTGATACTTTAAATTAATTTTGCGTCACTTACATAACAAAGAAATAAATTGACAAAAGAAATATTAAAATACGGTAAAAGATAAAATTTTACCACTAGACTAATTGAGATGGAAGTTTTTTAAGAATTTAATTCAAAATAGTATGTTTTATGGATATTAAACATACAAATTAATTGCATACATTGACCGTTGCATTTAATTTGAATATTTTCTTCTACATTATTTTGTCTATAAAAATATCCGCTACAATTTTTTTTATAAATATATTTATTTATTTATTTTCGCATTAATTGCGTACATTGACCGCTGTATTTAATTTGAAAGTACTCCGTAGCGAAGCACGGGTATTCAGCTAGTTTTGTACATAAATCTACGTTTTTTAAAATTGTAATTCTCAAGAATTTTCAGTAACGAGTTCAAAAAAAAAAACAAAAACAACAGAGAATCTATTTACGTTGGGTGACGTCACCAAAATCCCGTTCTTCTAAGTATTTCCTCTCAGTTTTTCTGTCGGTATCAGTTTATTTTAATATTTCATTGAACATCAGCTCTCGTCATAATTTCACGCACAGGACTTCACAGTGCTGTCAGTTTTATTATTTCTCTCAAGTGAGGAACGAAGAGACAGAGAGTTTTTGGAATCTAACCAGTGCTATCGACAGATACCTACTGATCTTCATCGCTGTTGCAGCTGTTTGTTAGTGTTTTGCATTGGACATCACAGTCGAGTAAGGCCACTATTGATTTTCCCAGGTGTTTGTATAATTTCATGATTGTAAAAGTTATTTAACTGTAATTCAACTTCGTTTGTGACTACTAAGAATCTGAGCTTGAGAATTTAAAAATAAAGTCTAAAGTTGTGAGTCCGCGAAATTATTCATTTGTTTACAAATGACTAACAAGCAATTTTGGGGGGGGGGGGGGAAACTGTCATCTTCGGAAGTCATAAAACATTTTGTCATTAATCAGTTTTTATTTGTTAACCATCGAAGTCAGTATTGTTCTTTTCGTGAGAAATTTTAGATTGGAACACTTGTGTGATTGTTGTGACAACGTTGGTTGATCAAACTAAAAATATAATTATACAGTTGGTTCTCTGTTTAACGACTTTCAAGGGACCGTGAAAAATCGTCTTTAAGTAGAGATCGTCCTTAAACAGAATTTGTGAAAAAATAACATTTCCCTTCACACTTTACAGGTTTAGGACTATCAATATATTTTTTAATATATTGGCGTGTTTAAAAATGTTATTTTTATTATCATCATTATTTTATTCACAAAAAGTTATTTTAAATTACATTGAAAAAAAAAAGTATACAAACAATACAATAAATTACGTTTTAAAAAATTCAAAAAGTGTTGATTGCTTCATTCGCCTTGTTTTCGTTATTCTCTTTTCCAGATTTTCTAAAATGTTAAATGAGTCACCTTCCATTTTCGATATAATATAGCGTCGGAGAACATCTAGAGCAGAAATTGCATCTGTGTAAGACGGTGTCAGTGTCTCGTTTTCCGTGTCTTCAACTTCACCTTCTTCGTCTGACACTGTGTTTTTGTTTACAATATCTTAATAAATTTGTTCTACATTTCTGAAATTTGTTGTTAAAACATATTTATCACAATTGTAGAAATCTTGAATTGAAACATCCTCATCTTCAACAAGACTTCTCCATTCTTCAGGGGTAATGTCATCTTCGTTGATTTCTACATCCGTACTTTGCAGTTCCATTACAAGGTATTCGTAAATTCCAGCAACTCGAAAGCAGTTTTTTATTGTGGATGAAGAAACTTCTTTCCATGCTGATGTTATCATGTGCATTGCTTCCAAGATTGTAAATTTTCAAATTTTTATACTGTCAGCCGAACTGTTTATTAATTTCCTAATTAAAGACTTTCTGTAGTATGCTTTCACACTGCGAATGATACCCAGGTCTAATGGCTACAACTTACTAGTGCAATTAGCTGGTAAGAAATGGATAGTCAAATTTGTAAGTCCAGGGATATTTGGAGTATGTGCAGTGCATCGGTCGATTAAAAGTAAAACTTTTCTCTTTTCTCGATGCATTTTTGCATCAAATTTTCTAATCCAGTCAATAAAAATTTGTGATGTCATCCACGCTTTATTGTTATTGCGGTACTCACAAGGTTTCCTGGTGATATTCTTAAAACACCTTGGTTGCTTTGATTTGCCTATAACTAGTGGTGGAAATTTCTCAGATCCATCCGAATTAGTGCACAGTAAAACAGTCAATCGTTCCTTACTGTGTTTTCCACCAAAGCACTTTTCGCCCATATACGTTAAGGTTTTATTAGGCACCATATTGTAGAATAGGCCCGTCTCATCTGCATTGAATATGTTCTTCTCATCATATCCATCTAATTTCCTCTTCAGCACTATTTTCCATTCATCTACTATTTTTTCATCTACGGAGCCACTTTCGCCAGATATGCTTTTAAATACAAGCCCGTATCTTTCTTTGAACTTTGTTAGCCAACCAGCCGAAGCCTGAAAATTTTGCATTCCAAACTTTTCTGCCAGAATAATAGCATTTTCTTTAAATATCACTCCGGAAATTGGAATGTTAGATGCTCTTGATTGATGAAACCATTGCAGGACTGCCTTCTCAATCTCTTCTGATCGGCTACATTGAATTTTCTACCGTTTGGATTTGGATCTCAAACCAAATTTTTGTGCTTCTTCAAGAATTTTCTCTTTGCTTGCTAAAATGCCTTTGAGAGTAGACTCGGGTAGCTGAAATTGTCTTGCGAATTGGACTTTTGTTATTCCAACACTTTCTTCCCAGTTTTCAATAATTTTCCCTTTTTCGTGTAGCGTAAGATGCTTTAGCTTTGATGCCATTTTGCTCTGCTCACCTCGTATTCGTACTGGAATGAGCTCCTACAACCAACCATGAATTGAGGCTGTGAAAAGCAAAGTGGTGTAAGTCAGTAAGTAAAGTGGTGTAAGTCAAAAGCGTTTTACTGCAAAAACTACAAAAATTCCACTATAAATTGAACAAATTATTATTCATAATAATTACTATAATATTGCAAACAATAATTATTTGCAATTCCACTATAAATTGAACATGGAGATTACATATTTGCCCTCAAATAAAAAAAGTTGAAAATGTGATTTACACCACTTTGCCTTTCACTGCCTCAATTCTCTAAACATGAACACGTGCTTCCCAGAAGGAGTGAGAGAGGGGTGCTTTTGGACAGTTCGTAAATCACATGACAACATGGTAGGTACAATAGAGTGATTCCACACCCGCACTAAGAAATTCGATCCACCAGGGAAGAATGTTCGATCTTCCGAGAAACAGTAATCGCCCCCCTCCCCCGGTTTTTTCCACTGCAACAAGTCTATGATTGCAACAAACATAAAGGAAATTCCGGGTCTGTTTTTGAAACCAAACTCCCCCACAGAAAGTAACCCTCCAGTAGATAAAATGTTGAAGAAAAAGTTTATCATGTAAGATAAAATCGTCGTTAAATAGAAACAAAATCGTATTAAAATAGATTTTTTTTACGCCGGAGGGACCGGGACCGGGAAATATCGTCTTTAAATAGAGATCGTCGTTAAGTAGAGCGTCGTTAAACAGAGAACCAACTGTATTACCATAGAAGATAAAAAATTTTTAGCACTTATATATACAGTGCAGTTTCACAGGTGTTTTTCAATAGTATTTATCTATGAAGTTTCATTACTTATAAGATAAAAGGATAAACATAAATATATTTTTGCGTGAAAATAGTTTGAACATTCTCTTCAGACAAATACAAATAAAATATGTTGTCATTTGAGTAAACTAAAAAGAACCCAAACAAACATATAACTCACTGTTTTACAGTAGTTGTTGTTTGGTCAGTTTTTACTTCGGATGATTATCTTTGTTATACAATCTTTTGCTTGTGGATTAAGATATTTTTAATCGACTTTAAACCTACTGTTTAAAGTCGATTTTGAGCGGCTACAAACATCCATGCCAACAAAGTATAGATATATTGCTTTTAATTTATATTGAGAATTAAGTGTTGTATGTTTTTATAACCATGGATTGTATAAATTTTGTAGCCTGGAGGTGTAAACAACTCTCTTTGGCACTACCATCTTTCAGAAGGCCTTGGAACTAGTTTTAGATGGGTTCTGTATATATGTTAAGAAACGTAATGAATTTAAATCGTTCCTCAGTTGAAAAGTAAATACATTTTTAAACTGATTAGGTTGTGTGCCGTTTATAGGAAAATAAAATTGCTGAAGTTTTGCTCCACCATGATTATCTGCGACGTGTTTCCTTACTATTCTCTATTATCTTTTCAATCGGTAAGATGACATTTTAACAACCGTCTTTCAGAATCGCGATTCAAACCGTGGTCTTCAAACGTCAAGGTCGGTTTGGTTTTGGTTTGGAGCGTTACGGTCAACTTATTGCTACACGAGGGCTAATTAGACCGGGACCTACGGTTTAAAGTCGATTTCGAGCGGCTACAAACATCCATGCCAACAGTGGGACTCGAACCCACAGGACCTGAACTGAATGCCAGCGCCCTAGCCATTCGGCCATCTCCTGTCTCGTCAAAGTCGGCATTTTCACCAACAAAGAGAATCTGGTATTGAGAATAACTCATATTTTGACCATCGTTTCTCACTTTATCTTCATTCTTCTCGAAGGCAATGACTCAGGATTTATAGATCAGAATGTTGCTTTTAGTTTTTTTTCAAATTATTTACTTTAGTTTATTTTTCACGAGTGTTGAACTTTTTTGTTCTATGAATATTATTCATGTGTTTCCAAATGGCCCATATTTGATCTTTTGAATGGTCAGGCACCTCTGTAACGACTGTCAGTTGGAAACGGGGTTTGAACTCGAATTGCCAGACTTCGAGTCAGAACTCTACGAACTGAACTACAGCAATAGCAGGAACTCTTATCTGTCCTCACATTGCTTTAATGTGAGGTCTGTAAAAGTCAGGATGATGTTGCCTTTAAAATCCTAAGTCAACTAAAAAATTAGCAAATTTTACAAACTGATAGTATTCTTAACCAACCTTTAACTAACCATTGTGTTTATAAATACTAACAAATTTTTCTATTAATAACTAACTATTGTTAACTGACTATTGTTATTTTAAAAAGCTGTTAGTTTTGTAAAACATTTTTAATTCAAAATATGCTTTTATACAATTAAAAATAAAATTTCCGAGAATTTAATTTCTATTATTTAAATTTTATAAAAAAATAACCAAATCTAAAAATGACCAAAGTAAAAGGAACCTATTAAAAACTGATAGTAATCTTAACTATCCTTTAACTAACCATTGTGTTTATAAATACTAACCATTTTTTCAATTAATAACTACCTATTGTTAACTGACTATTGTTATTTCAAAAACTGTTAGTACTGTGAAACATTCTTAATTCAAAGTATGCTCACATACAACTTAAAATAAAATTTCCGAGGTTTTAATTTTTATTACTTAAATTTTATAAAGAAAAATAACCAAATCTAAAGATGACCAAAGTAAAAGGAACTATTGCATAATTTTTTATTTCTTCTCTGAACTTTTCTTTTATATTGATGTGTGTTAAATATGCAGGATGTGTGAAAATTGAAATATATCTAGATTATAAAAGAGATGTAAGGTATACACAAGATTCGATTCACAAGAATCGAACTTTTGAGTGAATTAAAGAAGCTGCTTTAGATATGCTAATTTCGGCATACGCGCTTAGTATAAATACCACGCAGCGTCATTAATGGAAAAGGGGGAGGTTGTTAAGGTTGAAAAGGTGTTATCCTGCGCTAGTGCTTAGCGGGCCAGAAGTTTACATGGCAGTACTGCTGGTTTGACTTACTGTTCGTGAGTATAAAAATATATTGTTCTTGAAAGCTGTGTTTATACATTCCGTACAAGTAGTACGCATGCTTATTGCTGTAAAAGCCAATTATATGTGCAACGAATTAAATAAACATTGTTTCATGTATAAACTGTATTTGTATAAAATACAAATAGAGTGCCCCCTTAGTAGAAACTCTATACTGCCGCCCGGAAATTATATATACCCTGGTAGTTAGCGTTAAATTTGTAACGAACAACATAATTGAAATTAAAAACTGTGTACTGTGTACTTATATTGATAAAATTGTTGCAAGTACTTATATACTATTTAAAAAATGAGTGTTGTAGAACAAAATCCTACTGGAAATTTTCCTCGGGTAATTATGGTTCAGCATTTTGCGCCATTCGAAGCCACCTTCAATGGCGGCCCCTCAAGCCAATTCCTAAAGAAAATTGAGCATTACTTTCAGCAACAATGCACCCCAGAGGGGGATAAACTTAAAATTGCTCTAGCCGCTTTAATAGGTAGTGCATATCAGTGGTACACGTGTATGCAAAGCAGTAATCTGATTTTTGACTATTTGTCATTCAAGCAACAGTTTCTTAGTGTTTTTCCAAAGACCTTTAATCAAAGTGAAATTGAAGCGGAAATTTATTCGCTAAGGCAACGTGAAGGTCAGTCTGCGTTAGATTTTGCTACGGAAAAGATTTCTAAGTGTGAGGAATATTTAGAAGGGGTGACGGAAGCGATAATCTTAAAAATAGTTATCCAACGTTTGAAGCCAAGTGTTCAAGATTTTTTAGATAATCAAACAATTACAAGCAAGGTTACCCTCCTTCAAGCTTTAGCTAAACATGACAATAGGCATTTCTTCGCTACCCCGTACCGTCATTCAGGTACGAGAAGTTTTATACAGCCGCGCCAAAATTTTTCGCGAGTTTCAAACCAGCAGCGTAAGCAGTACCGCAGGCAAAATAATAGAAGCGCACGGCGTTATAATGAAATTAGTGCTCTTAAAGTAAATAATATGGAAGCACCTTACTTGCACTGGCAAGTTGATTCACATGATATGGTTCAACCTGTTGAAACTGTGTGGTCAAATGTATTATTTTGTCCGAGCAGTAATCATTATTTTGAGAATAGTGAAAGTCAGGGTATTTTTGTGGCTTATAAAGAAAGTGAGTCTAGCTGGAATGATGAGGTAATTCCAGTACAAATTTCTGAAAATAGTGCCGATACTAATGCTAGTGGTTTAGAAAATAAATCATCTGACACTTCTATTAATGCTATACCTGATATTTTAGATGATATTCACACATCTGTTAATGAAGGAAATTTAGTAGATGACGAAGTATGCGTTACGGAAGTTAGTGAATACTTATTAGTTGACGACAATAAAAATTCTTTAAACGATAGTAGGAACTCGCTAGGTAATGATGATATTATTTCAAGTTTCCATCCGAATGAGGATGCTGTAGGCCAGGTTGATAATATGGTTTTAAATAAAGTACATGAAAACCATACTGAGAGTCAGGATGAAAAGTTGACACAGAGTTATACTGTAAGTAGTTTAGCTGATGCTTCGGAAGTTATAGACGCAGGTTGCATTAAAACGCACCAGTACGAAAAGCTTAATCTTCCTAAAACTGAAGCAGTGTTAAAGAATTTAAATGATAACGATTCTGATATCGCAAGTTTCAAAGAGACTTTTTCGTCAAAAGAGGATAAAACTAAAGTTAAGGGGGATAAAAAACGTGAAAAAGCGCCTTCAGGTTCCAGCATTAAAACTGCAAATACTGAAGTAATTAAGGCGGTAAACAAGAAGTTGCATAAGCACCAATACCAAAAACAGAGTCAGTTTGTTGAAAAACATGACACAAGTAGAGAGATAAAGCCAGTAACTAAACACGTTGGTGCGGCGTATAAATTTTACAAAATAGAATATGCATTAAAATTTAATGCCTATACTCTAAAAAGTACGGAGAAAAGTAAAGTGTGCACTACAAAACCTCCATCTAAGGATGAACGTGGCACACATAAGGTACACAAGGTTATCAAAAGGAAGAATGACAATTTTAAAGTTCCTTTGCATAAGTACAGGAAACGGAAGATTTCTGCCGCCCAGCAAGGTTGGCCTCCTCCCAAGAGACCTCCTGTTCATCGTCAAGCCGGACCAGCGCCTCAGGACCAACGAACTGCTGCACGAAGGATGCCCACACGGTCAACGAACCCCTTTACTAGGACTGCGACCATCAAGAGAGGTTCCACGGATTGGACAGACTGGTGCAAGGAAGTTGCTGCATTCATGAGGAACAAGTCTTGTATCAATTCTCTTATTCTAACTCCCACCCTTTAATAAAACCGAACCAAATTGGTTTGAAATTCCCCAGTGTATATACTGTGTAAACATTTTGAGGGGAAGGGGTGAGCCACTGAAAAAAAATACGGCATACTGTTGTTTTATAAATTTTTGAAGGGGACATGTAGTGACTAGGAAAAAAATACATACTGCACAATATACCAATTAACCACTAATGTACTAACTTCACAAAAAAATAACACATGTACATTATAAATTGGGGGAGAGCAGATACAGTCAAGAAATGTCATGCTGTGCAATTGTGTTGTCACTTTTAATTAAAATAGATATTCTAGGGCGCAGTTGGCCATCCCAGTATCCGCAACTCTGCAAATCCACTGTGTGATGGTGTCACCTGGACCCTTCGGGGTTAGTTTTGTAAAATGGTAGTGGCGTTTTTCCTCCACACAACGTGTGGAAGGTTTTTTTGACTTTGCCACCCATTATGTCAAAAGTCAGACCAGCACGCGTTTTCAATTAGTTAACTGAAGCCGTTCAGACCTCAGTTACCTAATTTTTTTTTTCGAGGGAGGCCAGTGTAAGGTATACACAAGATTCGATTCACAAGAATCGAACTTTTGAGTGAATTAAAGAAGCTGCTTTAGATATGCTAATTTCGGCATACGCGCTTAGTATAAATACCACGCAGCGTCATTAATGGAAAAGGGGGAGGTTGTTAAGGTTGAAAAGGTGTTATCCTGCGCTAGTGCTTAGCGGGCCAGAAGTTTACATGGCAGTACTGCTGGTTTGACTTACTGTTCGTGAGTATAAAAATATATTGTTCTTGAAAGCTGTGTTTATACATTCCGTACAAGTAGTACGCATGCTTATTGCTGTAAAAGCCAATTATATGTGCAACGAATTCAATAAACATTGTTTCATGTATAAACTGTGTTTGCTTCAAATTCAAATAGAGTGCCACTTCAAATTATATACACCCAAGTCTGGGTAGAAGTGAGCATAGATTCTCTATAGAGATACAGTGTGAGAAACAAATGAATAAAACTACTCGAAGAGTAGTCAAAGATTTTTTTACTGATAGATACTACTTAAAGTTTAATATAACCTACTATATAAAGATTACTATATAAAGATATATACACCCATACCTCGCTTTACGGCCTAGATACGTTCCGGAAAAGTTGGCCGTAAAGCGAAAAGCCGTATAACGAATCAATTATTTTGTTACAAACCCATACAAATTTAATTGGATATGTTCCAATTTTTTATAAATAATATAGTTTATAGTTAATAAAGCATTTTATCCTTTTTATTTCCCATGAAAATGCTTACACAAAAATAAAAGTACAAACCAATGTAATAATAAACAGAAATTCAAAAAATAAACATATAAACAAAAAACAAAAGAAATCATATGCACATATGTATATATATAATAAAAAAAATAAAATAAAATGTTTAAAAAACTGTTTTAATGTGATGGCGAACATTAACATGAAGAATCACTAAGCTATAATATGCTGACATCATCACTTTCCGCTGTTGTGGCCAAGGCCCAATTTTGACTATTGGCACAACTCGGAATCCGGGCCCCCTAACCGCCCCCCTATGTGGGCGTAAAATTTCCAAAAATGTCGCACAAAAAAATAATCATGAATCATTGTGAAAATACCATTTTAACAAGAATTGGCTATTTGAAGCGTAGAAGCCTCGAACATTATCAAATAACAAAAAGCAAGACAGCATATTAACTTTATCATTAAAACACCACAACAATGCAACCAGAAAAACTTATTAATCCCTTATATACACCATAACATACATATGATGAACCAATCAAATTTGAAAGGATTTATTAAAAAAGGTTAAAAAAATTGAATTGAGAATTTTTTCTTTTTTTCTTTTAAAATAAAATTTTTTTTGGGGGGGCTCCCAACATTCGGGAGCCCTTAGGCCCGGGCCTACCGGGCCTAATGGAAAATCAGGGCCCGGTTGTGGCCGTATAACGAAACACTGTAGGGCGTAAATCGAAAAAGCGCCATAATTAAAAAAAGCCGTTATAGCGAAATGCTGTATAAAGAGCAGCCGTATAGCGAGGTATAGGTGTATACTATATTTTACCATATAAAGATTATTATACTCTATTATTACTATATTATTACTCTATTATTACTACTTAAAGATTAATATAAACTACTATATAAAGATTTTTTATAAAGATATATACTATATTTTACCATACAGAGATTATTATACTCTATTACTACTATATTATTACTCTATTATTACTACTTAAAGATTAATATAAACTACTATATAAAGAATTTTTATAAAGATATATACTATATTTTACCATATAAAGATTATTATACTCTATTATCACTATATTATTACTCTATTATTACTATATAAAGATTACTTAAAGATTACTACTTAAAGTTTTTTTTTAAACACTCATCCGAAGCTGCATAACCCGATATTTGCATACGCGATTGTAAGCATCGACCTTTGCATCCTACGCGAAACCCAGGCCTCACTTATTTCCACCATCCCGAAAATACTCATGCATTTTACATCTGCGCTCCATCTTCTTCTGGCCAGGTTTTTCCCACCTAACCAAACAAAACGGTCATCGATATCGGAATGCCTCTTTGATGCCTTGCTCTGCCACCTGCCTACTTGGGCTGTCTGAACTGGACATCGAAAGCAAGGGGAAATATGTCCCGTGGCGAGGCCGTTGTCGCTGATCACCTGGCGAGGGTCATCGAACCGGATCGGTTCGCGCCGATCTCCTCTGGTCGCGCTGCTGAAGGAGGGGAGGGGGGTTCCATGAAGTGGCCCGCATCACGAGATGGGCACGGCTTCTCTTGCGAATGCGAGTTTTGGGATGAATGTGTCGCGCGGAGGAAGTGTCATAATGTTTAATGAAGTCATTACAGATGCTTTAATGATAACGTCGTTTCATTAAAGTATTTTGGAATTTGCTGGATAGTATCCATAATGGATTCGCTCAGCTCAGTGTTTGCCCATGGAGAAAGTTTTTCCAAGGATTGTGGACTCTGATTATTATTACAAGGTGCGCCCATAAAGTAACCGGGTAATTTTTTATAAATAAGAAAAATATTACTCACCTTCAAATAAATTTATCTCCTTCAAAATAATCGCCAAAGGAGTCAATACAAATTTTCAAACGTAATACAATTTTATAGCAGGAGAAGAATTGTTGTATTATTTGTATTATAGCAGGAGATGAGACCTGGTGCCTACAATACGACCCAGAAACAAAAAATCAAAGTGCACAGTGGAAAGGACGTCTTCTCCCATACAAAAAAAGAAAAAAAGCACGAATGTCAAAATCAAAGACGAAGGTAATGCTGATTGCATTTTTTGATTACAAAGGACTTATTCACCACGAATTTGTTCCTGAAAATTAAACAATTAATCAGTATTTTTACAAGGAGGCGCTTTTTCGATTAAGAAACAGGATAAGGCGAGTTAGGAAGGAACTGTTTGATTTTGGGCAATGGTTTCTTTTACACGATTATCCTAGGCCCCATACAGCAATTTCTGTACAACAATAGCTTGCTAAGCATTCAATTACAGTGATAAATCCCCCACCATATTCTCCCGACTTATCGCCAGCTGATTTTTGCCTTTTTCTGAATCTTAAGATGGCCGTGAAAGGACAGAGATTTGAAAACGTCTCGGCTATTAAATCAAATGTTACGCGTATTTTACGAACGGTTAGTTCCAACGCCTATAAACAGTGTTTCGACGACTTGAAGAAACGTTGTAAAAATTGTATAAACTCCTTTGGCGATTATTTTGAAGGAGATAAATTTATTTGAAGGTGACTAATATCTTTCTTATTTATAAAAAAATCTCCGGTTACTTTACGGGCGTACCTTGTATTTTTTCCAATTGTACTCTGTAATAGAGAAAAAAAATTTTTGCTGTGATATCTTATTCCTTTTAGAAATTTCGCCCAACAAAACAAATTACGGGCGTTTGGAAACGCAGCATACATTTCTCCCTCTGAAAAATTCAAATGTAAGAATATTATTTTTATTTCTTTTCAAAGTATAAAAAAGATATCCAATTCAAAAAAATTTCTTTTTTTATTACGGAGTACAGTTAAAAAATCTTTAAATCCAAGTCGACCATCATTGGAAAATTTTTCTACTTAGGTTAACATTGAGCTCAGCGAATCCAATATGACTACTCTTCAGCAGCCTGAAGGGCGAAGAAACTTGCTTCGAGGAGTGTTTTGGGAAAGTATATTTGATGCAGATGTCGGCTATCATGCGAGTTTTTAGCATAAAATAATAAGACTGTCACATAAAGAACAAGTAAGCATAAAATTTAGCATAAAATAGTAAGACTTTAGCATAAAGTAATAACTAGCATAAAATAATAAAACATAAAATAACACTTTAGCATAAAATAACATTATTTATCCTAAAGTGTTTTATGTAAAGATATTCCATGCTTTACTATTTATGTAAAGTATGTTTTAGGCTAAAGTGTTATTTAGCATAAAATAACACTTTAACATAAAATAATAACACTATCACATAAAGAAAAGAGGAGAGGATGCTTTTACGGTATGTGTAGTTAATTATGTATAAGTCAAACTATAAGGGGTAATGTTACTCGCGTCCGTAGCAGACTTTAAGCTACAAGCGGCCTCTGGGTAGTGCTAAAGGAGTAACAAGCGCAGAGCAAGAGGATATGCTGTTTCAGCTTTTAGGCTGGAAATGACATGGCTGTTTGGCTAACCACCTTTTGCAAATCAAAATTTTTCCTAGCCCACTCTGTAAAGCTAGAGATCGACTCTTGGCCATTCAGACTGATTGACTCTTTTAGTTTGACCCTTTTAATTTATAAACTTATTTATTTAATTATTTTTATTTTATTTTTTCCCCCGTATTCTCCGTTGACAGTTTTAGGTACAATCTTTTTAATTTTTATATACTTTATTCTCTTATGCTGTGTGTGCTGTGTGATGGTACACACTGGAGATTGATTTTACAGCAAGTGTCACTTCTAGAAATGAAATTAAAAAAAAATTGTAAGTCATTCGCTCTTTCAAGCTTAGTGGTTCATAACAAAAACCAACTATTAAGACTCTTGAATAGAACAGTACTCCGTTATTAATACTTTCTAATTGTTCACTTGTTGGGAATAGTTTAATAAATATAATTCACTGAATAAACTGAAAATAAGAAGCTAATTATACGTTCTTTTCTTAACGTTGTCGACAATTTCGACTTTTATGCGTACTCTTTTCACGAATCAAATCTGCGAAAGTCGAGGGTCGTCTATTAAACTTCCTTAATTGAAGCAGAGACCACTTAACTAGATGCGGTACTTGGGTAATGGAAAGTGTTAAGGAAATTGTAAAGTAAAACAGATAAAACAGAAAAGTAATGCAGTAAAGCAAAGTAAAACGATAGTAAAGTAGAACAGCAAACTGGAAAGTAAAAACGTTTATTTTTAATGAAGGAAATCTTTTAAAAATAAGTCGAATAAGTGGCTGTTTTGCATTCATACATCCCTCAAAATTACTTCAATTTTATTACATAAATCGGAAGACATAGTAACTTCAATGCTTCTTTTATTGTCTTTGTTAAGAAGAGATTTACAAGCTCAAGAAAACAGGCGTGAAGGAATGAAAATGTTTATTCTGAACAAGACTACTGTGTTCTTTACAAGATAGTAGTCAGGTATTCCCGAGATTCTTTCGCACAGAAGCTTTAGAGGGCCTTATAACAATCTAAACTTCAAGAGATATTTGTATAAACTCTTACGAATCAGTATTCTATTAAGCTTATATGCATTATTTGTAAGGTAGGTGTCCCAAATATCGCCTACTCTAACTTTTTTCGACATTTAATCCCCTTTTTAGTTTCTGATTAGGCTGGAAACTCAAAGAACATCCCAAAGAACTATTTCCTTTGGTATCCTGAGATCAACCAGCTCCAAAACCAGTGCCAGTTTAATTTATGTAGCTAAATTGGAAAAATTGAAATTTCCAGTGAACTCCATAGCGGTTCCTAATATCGCCTACCTCTGTTCCTCTGTTGCCTACGAGGCAAAATTTGGAGCACCTGTTAAATGGCGTTGCTAGCAAAGTCTCTGTTTAATGCACTTTCAAATGGTATAAGCAAAATTAGAATTGGAGGCACTTACCTGGTCATTCACTGGATTCTGATTCTTTGGAGCTAAAGTTTACGGAGACAACAGCCAAAACAACATCAGACGCCATATAGTTTCTGTTGTCAGTGATAAGAGCGTTGTCGCTATCGCCGCTGTTAGTACAAACCCAGAACTAAGAAGTTACTGCATTTTCTCATACACAGCGCGAATCATACTTTAGAAACACGAGTAGGCGATATTAGGGACACTCACCCTATGGTTTGATTGTGCTTGTGGAAACAGGTAGGTCTATATTTCTTCGGCATAACCTATCAAAAGCCTAGAAATTGTCTTTTATAACTGCGGAAAAAAAATCCCGATACTAATTTGGCAGAAATAACAATTTTAATTAAGCATACTTAAATTCTACTGAAATAAACTAACGATCTGAAAAATAATAGAAAAATAAAATATTTTAGTTATGCCTTTTAAGAATAAATTGCTTGCCATTAGTTTACATGACAAAATGTACGTTTTGTTCATTTTTAATTGATCTGTTAATCTCGTTTTGGTTTAATGGGCTCATCTAAACAGATAGTTTGAATAACTTTTATTATAACTCGATTAATGTTTCATGCGATCATACGATTTCTAAAGAAATGACAATGTTTAATGCGTAAATTCCTAAACAATATACAGTTATATTACAGATAAAAACAGTTCAATGATCTTTGATGAGACAATTTAATTCTATTCATTGGAAAAAATGTACTAAAACTAACCATTTATCGTTTTTCCTCTAGGGTTCCATCTACCAAATTGATTGGAATGTATTAATATACGAAAGGAGAATCAAAAGTTATTGTTTGAAAATGGAGTGAAAAAACTGAATTTTATTTTATTGTGGACAAAGTTTTTTTTTTGGACAAAAATAAGGTATCAAAGAAATAAATTAATCTGACCATAAATCAAATTTAGGTTACCACATGACACCAACACAATTTGATAGTCGATAAATAAAATTCAAGCACAGGTTATAGTAGAGAAAAGTTATTTATACCAGTGTATTATTATAAGCTTGGAAACATTTCATGCAATTGATATGAAATTCTTCTCTTTTATGAACAATATTTTTCAAAATTTTACTTTTTTTGGAGAAAAAAGTCTCAAATTTCAGTGTAAAATTTATGCTCTCCGGATTGATTATTTTACATCAGTAAATGTTTATGTAGTTAATTAGCATAGTAAATATTTATAACATTCTGCGATATATTTTATCAGAGGGAACTCTTCTAAAAATACCTCTCGAAGAGCAGTTTTTAAAGTTGGAAATTAAACAAAAAAGAGATGCAACTGTAGTAGGTTCAGAATTTCAAATTTTGTAGTTCTTGAGCTTACTTGTACTTAAACATTGTATATATTCAATTTATTCGTTCAAGCATCGTGTTAGACGCATCTCCAAGCTGTTTTCTGAGCGCAAGTCATCAGTGGATTAGAATATAACGATTTCGCAGATTAGAGGAAACTGACTTTCTATGGATAACATGGGATAACAATATGTTATTATATGCATGACTAGCTTAAGTATCAGAATGACCTATGATTTATATACTTCGAAATTTCTTGCACCGGAAGTGACCGAGAATTTGATAGGGATTACATGCTATTTTTCGGGAAGGTATTTACTTAACGGAATAAGTTGTTTTAAGCGTAAGAAATTCGGTAGATTGTATGTACTTTATTTCGTAAGTATATTCGGTCATTTCGATGGAAACTGAAATACGTTTTCACGGCAACTAGTATTTAAAATATTTGTTGTGTTGAGGATAGTTTTTATGTCTTAAAATGCAATTGTAAGTAAAAATATCTTATGATTTATACAATTATAATACAAAAAAATGTTTGTGCTGTATAAGTTGCTGTTATCAAAAGAGAAACTTTCTTAAAAAAATTGATGACACATGAATAAAGGATTTACATCTCAAATATTTTATAATGAATTATTAAAAAAATTTAAAGACTGCATACGCATAAGCTTGTAAGTATATTTGAATAAAAATGTATTTATGTTGCATTCATACATGTATCCATGTTTGCATATTAAATGCAATTACTTAACATATACGCACTTATGCATGCTGGCATACTAATGAATCCATACAACATACATATTTGACATACATTGTTTACAAATGTACTAGTAATTTATAACCAACATGCATGTTTTCATATAGATGCATTGACATAACACACACACACACACACACACACACACACATATATATATATATATATATATATATATATAACAGTTCCGTAACTGACTCACTGACTGACATACAACGCACAGACCAAACCACTGAACCTAAAGGGCTAAAATTTTGCATGGCGATTCTTCTTATAGTGTAGAGGTGCACTAAGAGATATTTAAAAAAAATTCTTCTTAGATTTTTAAAAATTAAGTTTTTCAGCTGTTTTTTTAAACTTTTTTTTAAGTTTGCATTTAAAATAATAATTTGAGGGTTATAAAATTTATATCACGAGAAAGATCATAAAAATTCCTTTAAAAGGAAATCTTTTTCAAATCTTTACCTTCATTTCCTGATTTTTGGTGAATTTTCAAAGATTAATTTTTAGAATTTAATTTATTAAATGCTGATCACGTGATTTCTTTTTCTGGTACTTTAAATAAATTTATCGTCACGTGCATAACAACTAAATAGACAAAAATATTTTTTTCTTGATAATGCGGCAGACGATTGGACATTATCCAAAAAAATATTAAAATACAGTAAAAGAAATGTTCTACAGACTGTACTATATTGATTGTACTATATTCTATAGTATTCTTTATATTAGATTTAATTTGAATATTTTTTCTACATTATTTTGTCTATAAAAATATCCCTTACGATTTTCTTATAAATATATATATATTTTTCCTCAATTGTATACATTGATCGTCGTATTATATATATATATATATATTTATTTATTTTTGGCATTAATTGCATACATTGACCGTTGTATTTACTTTGAATGTACTCCGTAGCGAAGTGCGGGTTTTCAGCTAGTATATATATATATATATATATATATATATATATATATATATATATATATATATATATATATATATATATATATATACACACAGTGAAATTTCTCTAGCCGGCCACCCCTTCTAAACGGTGATATTTTGTTAAGAATCGATAAAAGACTCGGTATTGTCAATGTTATGGAAGAAACCTCTTTTCGACGGCCACATCTCAAATGGCCCCTTTTTCTCGGAACCATTACTGGCTGTGAAAGTTTCACTGTATATGTATGCATGCATATTGATGGACACTATGCTGACAAAACACCTTGAACACATGGGAACGCTTTCACATAAAGGTATCAACATAACGTAAATACTTATGTTATGTTTGGACATAGCAGATATATTAATATATTACATTTGTGTATGTTTGAGTACAGAATTATTAATGTAAAATATGCACCTACGTGTAGATATACACATGCTTTTATGTTTGCGTGTATATATATATATATATATTAGTATAGCATACATGTATATTACATTAATACATATCAGTTACAGATTGAAAAGCACCAAGAGAAATAATATATTGCTACAATAAACATGCTATTTGAACACCTTATATAAGAAATGAGTGAAGTTGAGATTCTATAGTGTATCAGGCATTACAGCCATGAGAATTCAAAGCTTATTATTTTAAAATCTAGAAATAAATTTTTACGTCAACACAATATGGTCATAGTCCCTTATATGACGATAACCAATTTGCTTAAGCAGAAAATTCCCATGTTAAAACATTATAATAAAAAAAATTGAAAGTTTAATTATAGAACATTCTCATAGCTCATTATTAAGAAAAGTAGTGAAATATAAATGTATACCGAAGATACAGTGTATTTTCAGTCGTTAGAAGTTGGGAGAATACCTTTAATGCGGCTTCTACATTTCATCTAACTCCGAGGCTAACCTGCAATGTAAGGAAATCTGTGCGGTTAAACCAGATTGTCACTCACGTGTGAACGCTACTTTACTGCCAAAGATTGCTGTCCCATAATAGTTAAACGTATCTAATGAGAGAGATGATTGATAGAATTGCACTATCATGTAACAAATACCTACTTTTTGATGCTTTTTCATAAATTACCATTTGTCCTACATTCTAAACATCTAAAATATTTTTTTATCATTATCAGTAACGTCTATTTGTTCAGCTCAAATCAGGCATAAAAACACGAATTTATTTTTCATTTGGATTTATACTTATTTTTTAAAGGACTATTCCTCTGATAACACTGTTATGCTTGACTTCTTGCGAAGAAAGTTAAAAATACGTTTAAAAAGCGTAAAACTAGATTAAGCTTACTGTGAGAATAGTCCGTGGCAGATAGTGAAGTACGCACTTATTTCATGATTCATAGGAAAAAAAATTTCAATTTGAATTGAGATTAGAAAAGATTTATATTGAGATTACATATCGAGATAGAAATTGTTTGGATTATGTTTTATAGTTAGATGGATATTTGTAACGGAATTTCAAACCATCATTAAAAGGAAAATAGGTTTTACTTTCTGAGAATTTTTTGCATTGAGGCAATTCTGTAGTTGTTTGGGTTACATACATACATTTACAAGCAAACCTATATGAGTATATGTTTGTATAAAAAAGCATTTATAAAACATACATGCAAAGAGACAGACACACTTTTATGTGGGCATATTTGCATATAATTTTATCAATTTTACATACATTCATACACATAAGTGTTATATTTACATATAAATGCATTAATGTTAGTTACATTCATATATCTATGTATATATGAATGTATATATGTATACACACACACACGTATATATATATATATATATATATATATATGTGTGTGTGTGTGTGTGTGTGTGTCAGCGTTGCTTTCACAACCTTCATTAGATCCTTAACCCACCAAGTTACTCCATCAAGTAGCAGTCGAGGGCCGGAATATTAATCTTTCAAGGCACAGTCAGTCATCATATTGCAGTCGGTGGCGATATCAATTGACTTAACTAGGCCTAACAATACAATCATCTCAGTCCACATAAAACCCACAAATATGAGTTCATAAGATTTTCCGAAATATTTATTAAATCAACATAAGAATATTCGACTCCATAATTAATCCTATCATTTCATTGATTATCCATAATGCCTAAACTTCTATAATTTTGAATTCCCTGCTCCATTCAATCTCTTAGGTCGTCAAGCGGCACTCTCACTCGTCGAAGCCTACATTGTCTCTGATTCTTATTTCTTTGTCCGTAACGCGCCTAATATAAAGTGCTTAGGTTGTACTGAAAGTTCTAAAATGTTCTTTCTGTTGACACAGCGAAAAGAGCCCACACCACTTCGGATGAACACCTACTCCAATTATATTAATATAATCTAGCTTCAATGCCATTCATTTCGATACTTCTTCGTCGCATTACTTCCTTGCTGCGCTGTTTTAATAAATGTAGATAATTGCGGCGTTTATCGTTTAAAACAGATTTCCTCTGACCCCCCCCCCCTTTTAGTCCCTTAAATTATCCTATCCATAAAAATCCTCGACATATATATATATATATATATATATATATATATATATATACACACACACACACAGTGGCACCTTGACTTACAAGTTTTTCGATATACGAGCATTCTCTCGGTAGATTTTTTGCTTCGAGTTAGAGCTAAAATTCGGGTTACGAGCAAGCTTCAGATATCCCACCGCTAGTTTGAGCAGCGAATGCCACTTTACGTGCTCATCAAATGATAACACAAGAAGCATATAATATTTACAACCTTTATGTAAAATTATTATACAGTTGTATACATATTATTCTGAGACTACTATCCAGTCTTAAACCGTGAGATTAACACTGAACAATTACCACTGGGGGTAGTTTGCTCTGCCCAAACTTGAGTCGCCCTCTGAAACCGAACAGTGCCCAACATCTCTCGCAGAGAGATAGCTTCAATTCCCTACCCCAAACTGGAACTCCACATGGAGTCTAAGGGATGAGATGCCCTTGGTCCTAGAATCGCAAGCTCTCCCCCTTCTACGGATTCTGAGAAAACGTTCTTCGGATTCTCAGAAAGAAGAATCTGGACATTACAGCCACAGTGAACCATGCAACAATCGCCCAGCTTCCGTGTCTCACGCATTCACTTTAAGAGAGTAGCTGGTAATAAAAGCGAAAGTGAGGAAAGCGGGGCGAAAAGATAAAAAATCAACGAATAAGATTTAATTTTTCCGTTCAGCCTTTCTCCTCCTCTTCCATCAGCATCTTCAAGTCTGATCTCCAACGTAAATGTTGTACATTAGACTTAATAAAACAAATTTATTGCAGTACATTCTATTGTATTGCGTTTTTATACAATGTTCGTCATTTATAAGCACATTTTTCTTATTTAAAAACATGTAACAAAAAATTGCGGTGTTTTGGGGGAGCCCGGAACGAATTAATGGCATTTCCATTCATTTCAATGGGGAAAATTGATTCGAGATACGAGTATTTCGAGTTACGAGCTCCGTCATGGAACGAATTAAACTCGTAAGTCGAGGTACCACTGTATATATATATATATATATATATATATATATATATATATATATATAAGATTGTAGTCTTGCATAAAAGGGCGCTTATGTAGCGCCCATAATTACATACATTAGTAGCATTCATAATTACATACATATATAATCTACGTAATGCTTACATAAGCATGAATTATTATCACGTACATACGTAGATTTATGTATTCTGACATATAAATGTATTTATGTAACATACACGATTATATGCACGTGTATAATTCTTGCATCTTAATTCATTAATATTTCATACATATATTCATACATATGCGTACATCAGTATATAAATACATTAGGCATTTATTCTAAAAGGTGATGAGGTTAGACTTTTCTTGTCATGTCCGTAAATTATCGAAAAGTTATGGACGTGTTCTTCACAAAATCATTTCATTTATATATGAATCTACATAAACTGAAAGCATGCGTTCGCTATCATCTGTATTGAATGAAAATATAAATCTTATTTTTATGTGGCTATTAAATGATGCTATTGAATAAAATATTTAAACACGAAACTCGTATTTCCTTTTTTTTGTTCTACACATATGTGACATCAATGAATGTTTCAAATGAATTTCTAACAATAAGAGAATGACTTAACTGAGAAGTTTAAAGTGAGAGAAATTATTCACGTATAAGATGACTTCCATTTATTCTATTACTGAAAGCTTAGATAAAAGCACATTTCAAATGAAGTTGACGTTTTCAATATATTTCTTTTTTACAACTTGATATTACTTTCACCATAAACGAAATGATTTCGACCTATTATGCTTGAAGAAAGGGAAAAGTTAATAGACGAAAGCTAGTTGTTTGAAAATCAAATATAAGCACTTTATGAAAAACTGTCAGAGATTATTGAATTTGGTGTAATTGCAGTTTCATTCCAATACAAATATTCACTTTGACTTCCACTCATCTCAAACCCTACATAAAAAAAAAATATATATATACTGTTTTGTTGTACTTGAATCATTTATCGGAATTCAAACCCGAACTTCCGCGGTAGAGTTGTGATATCCTGATCACTAAGCAATGAAAACTGCAATAAAAACAAAACAATTTATAATTTAAAATTATTTTTGTATAGTAGTTGGCAACAAAACCTCAATTTTTCTCAAATGCCTTTATTTAAAAGAAAGTTAAAACACACACACATATTCAATCAATCTTTTTTGCAAATGAACAACATTTGAAAACAATACAGATTTTTACAAAAACATTTTTCGTCAACTAAGAATATCTAAATTGATGCTGCAAATTATTTTCCTAGAATTCCTCGCGGGCCGCAAAAAATGTCACCAACCCCTGATATATATATATATATATATATATATTTTTTTTTTAAGAGGCCCCCTAAAACATTGGTCAAAAAAGTTCCCTCCCAATTTCAATTCCAGATCCCAATTGATTTGAAATTCAAAGAGCCCTAAACCGAATCTATTGAGGTTTGTGCTTCAAATCAAAAAAGAGGAACTCCCTCCTATTTTCAGGTTTCTGCTTTTCTGAGAACTTACACATATCACTTATTGCATCTGTAATTGAGAAATATGACAATTTACCTTGAAATAGACTTGAGGCAAGTAGTCAGAGAGTAATGGTTAAAAATAACTAGAAAATTTTCTAAACTATTTACTAAAATAATAGCAAAATCTCAATGCATATGTGATTACGAGATGTTATTGAAGCTAAATTTAAACATTAAAAGAAGTAATAACGCTTTTTCAATTGCAAGACTTTCCCGTTTAGTTTGTCTTTACTGTCTTTCAAATACTCATTTATACAGTCAAAATGTTATTTTTGTTCTAGTTTATTACTACTTGTTTTCATCAACTATTATGGTAGATATTCTGTTTATTTTGTAAACATGTTTCTTGATTAATTTGGATTCATTTATATACTGAGGCAATGATGGGCACAAAGGTTTCTATTTACTATTAAACACGATATATGGCAACTAATGCTCCCTATGTCCCAAAATATGGGATACATTTTAAAATACGTTGAAGATTAATGAAGGATGTAAACATTTTAGTAATCAGGTAATTTATTTTTAACTGCGAATGGTCGTAAAATAATGGATCATTTGTTTTTGATTAAGTGAAAAAATTTTAATAAGAAATATTTCGTGTAAAATAAAGTAACAGCCGCTGTGTTTAAAGGAAAGGGGGAATTCTAGTGGAAGTAGTGTTGCATTCCAAAGAAGGAGAACCAAATCGAAGCAGTTAACAGATAATGAGCGAAATGGTGTATTGAAAAAATTACTACAACTGGAGAAAGGCCAAAAGCTGGAATACGGTTCTATTAATAAGATTGCAATTGATTTCGGACTAAATCTTTTGACTGTGGCTAGAATATGGTACGCGTCTTAAAAACAGTACATCGAAGGTAAAATCTTTGCAGATGTTTCTTCAAAAAAGAAAAATAAGGCTTGGGATAAAACACAAGTATTATTCTGAAAATTTGGCTAAAATTAAGAAAGTCCCTTTGAATTGTTCAATCGTCTTTTGACAAGTCTAAATTGGAAACTGCTATTAATTTTGCCTGTTTTTTTCTTTCTTAAGGGGGGGGGGGATCACCTTAAAACCTTAAAAAAACTCAATTTTTTATTATGATTTAATTTTAAGGAATAGAATATAAGGAATCTTTTAAAAATATATTAAGTTGATATTATGGTCAAATATTTAAAGCTAATAGTGAAGCAATTTATGGAAACTTTAAAATTTAAATGGCTTTTTCTAAAAACTGCTATTTTCAAACTTGTGCGCTCTATTTCTTCAAAACTAATCGTCACAAATTGCTAAAATTTTGTATACATGTATAACTTGTATGTTTATACAATTTCTACCTAAATTTAAGTAAGTGCATATTACAAATTGTTTTACAGAATTTTAAAAAAATATGATATTTTTTGTACATTAATACATTTACCTGAAAAAATATTTTTATGTGAAATATGGAAATTATTTTAGATGTAGATTAAAGTATAACCTAGGGGTAGAATGTATACAAATAATTTAATATATATCTCTTATAGTTTAAAAAAAGTCTGCACGCAATGCATTGACCTAAGATTCATTATTCATAAAACATTGATTTTTTTTACATAAAATAATTTCTAATAATCTCCCAACAATTCTACTTTTGTTCTCTAATAGATAAAGCTTTGTAGAATTCACCCTAAAAATTGGTTTAAATTAATTACAAATTAACTGTTTGACAACACATTAAGCTTGGTAGTAAAATCAGTGTATTTTTGCGCGAGCAACGGTGATCCCCCCCCCCCCCCAAGACTAAAACTTCAAACTTCCTGCAAAATATTCCAATGCATTACACACGTAGTTTAGTGCAAACAATGCTTCCTCTGGTTCCTAAAAGCATTACTTCAACGTGATGTGTGAAAACTAAGGGTTTTGACCCGGGTTTCCCCGAACCCGAAAACCCGGAGAACTTTTAATGTAAATCCGGGGACTTATTCAGTTATCTAATGCAGTAGAATACCAATTATATTCCTTAATTTGGAACCAAGACCAATCATATGATGAGTTTGGCAGTAAAATTTTTAAAAACAAAATATTTGAACTGGCAACTACCTCAATAAAACGATTATTCAGCGTAAATGATAATGGGTCAGAGTCTGAACCAGAAGTAGCAGTTGAGGTGGGAGTTAAAGATGGAATTGAAGATGATGCTACGAGTATTGGTGCTTGTACTAAACAAATGTCCCTATCTGATGAGCTTAGTATGTTTCTGCAGGAGAATGGTAATAAGGAAAATCATAAAAAAATCAAAATCTGGTCCATATAGCATAAGAAAAGAAATTGAGTTGTTTCGGGCAACAAAAAGCTGACCTGAAATGCTAGATAAACTTTTCAGGTCTTTAACAACAATTCGACCAATTTCGGTGGAAGCAGAACGAGCATTTTCTGTAATGGGTCTCTTTGCTAATAAACTCTGAAGCCGACTCAATCATGATACGTTGAGTGCAATGATGGTTGTAAGGCAGTTTTATAAAAATGAGATATTTGTACCACTTTTATTTATGTTTTACATATATGTATATGTTTATTAACATTAAATTTATTTACTGTTATTTTTTATATTTGAAATTCTGAAATATATTAAATGCTTCTAATAAATTATTTATTATTTTAGTTCTTTGCTATTGACACCCTGGAACCAACCAAGTAAACCCGGGAAAACCCTGGTTTTAAATTAAAAAAACCCGTCAAACCCAAAACCCGGGTTTTAAAAATGGCTGCTCAAAATCGAAAATCCTAGTAAAAACACGCCTCCGATGCAATCTCCACTAATTCCGAGTAATTCCGACGAATTTCTTCTTATCCCGACCTCCCCTCACCAAAGTGAGGTGACACTGTCCTCTTAACTGAAACTGTAATTACTTTACCGGGAGTACTATTTTCGGCTAATACATTGCAACTCTAATTTCATTTATAATAAATTCACTAGTCGATAAAGTATTTGTTTGCTCGATAATTTAATTTTCCATTCATAAAAATTTTTAACAAAATAATGTAATAGTTAGAATCTCTATTTTTTAAATTAGACAGGGAGATTCAGAACTTGAGAAAGAGAGCAGAAGGTAGTAAAAACTTAATGTTACATCTATAAAAATGCTTTGCATGTAAGACCCACAGTTTTATATAACAAAAATGTCATAGGTTACTTGTATAATGTCCTTGTATTATCAACAAGGGAACCAACAGAAAAATCAGGCTCCCCCAAAAGTTATTATATCCGATCTTCAACTATTTTACAGAAAATAGAAAATTTCCCCACAAACTTTAATTTATATCAGGACGTAACCTCACTGTTTTATTATCAGATAAAAAAAATAGAGAAAACCTTTTATGTTAAATATATTTTTCTGACATGACAAATACCTTTTTACTTTAATATTAATCAAATTCATCTCTCCAGGTTGATATACTGAAAACGTAATAGCTTTGTTAGAAAAGTCCATTGTTGGTTAGGTTTTAACGATATGAAAATAGATAGCTATTCGAAGAATATTTTTCTCGCTGCTTTTAGAGACTTGAACAATAAGTATTCAAAAAAGAAAATGATTTTAATTTCAGTGCTGCTTATAGTCTGCATAAAATGATGAAAATAAACTGAGCTGATGTTAATTCATGCCGCCTTTTAGAAAAATGAAATCGATGATAATTTACTGATGCTCCTAAACAGAAAGAAAAATATAGCCATTAATGATAAATCCTTAAGGAAGGAAGCATTCAAGTTCTGAGGAAGAAATCTAGATCTAAATGTAAAAGAAGTTTGAGAGTAAAATGTTAAAATAGTTGAATAATTGCATTTTTCCTGTAGGTTAAAAGGATGAGTAATGTTTGCATTCGTAATGTTGAGTAATGTTGCAATTGTGGACTCAAGAAATTTTGGGGAAGATGCTGTTGATTTCTTTATAATTTCAAAGAATAAGGCCATACGAATGAGAGCAGTTTAATCTCACTGTATATGTACTTTACACACATAAATGCACTCCCCCCCATATATATATATATATATATATATATATATATATATATATATATATATATATATATATATATATATATATATCTGTGTGATTGTGTGTGTATGTATAAAAGCTGAAACTGAAAACTAACAGGATAAGGAAAACCAAATTAAGATTACTACAGGATCCGGCAGAAAGAACGTTCTAATTTGGAACTTCAATAACAAAAATGCAAAGCCAAATTAAGATTACTACAGGATGCGGCAGAAAGAACGTTCTAATTTGGAACGTCAATAACAAAAATGCAAAGCAAGATAGAGAAAGAAATCTTTTATACCTGAGAAAAATAAAAAAATTATTTATTTATTTATTATTAATTATTATTTTATTATTATTATTTATTTTTTTATTTATTAATTTATTTATTTATACCCTTGGAACGTTCTTTCTGCTGCACCCTGTAGTTGTAAAATAAAGTTTAACGTAAAAGTATATCCCCCCCCCAGTATCTACATTATAAACAAACGAATGATTGTTTCTGATGTGAGCTGTAAGACACATCTTGGCACTAGACAATTCTTAAAAAAAAGAGTAAAAAGAAATTCTCTAGAGTAGAATATTCAGTTTGCTTCTTTGTAGCTTGCCTAAACTCGGAATGAGTAAGGTAGTTACAGTTAAGATTTTTTCTTAGAAACGATGAATCTGGGAACATGCACAATAGAAGCACACAATATATACGTCCCTATCCAGTAAGGCCTCGGCTACGATACAAGCGGTGAGCGATAAGCGAATGGCGTCAGAGCGACAGAGTGATGCCGCTCACGTATACAAGTATGTTTACATTGATTGCAATGGAATTTGGGGAGGACTGGCTACGATCAGCAAGAGCGGCTGGGCGAAATTTAATACCGCTGTTCCACCATCGCTCATCGCTCCCCCTAGACATTTATAAAATTTATGACGAACTACTACAAATTGACGACTACCAAGATTTGTCTTTTTGGTTTATTGATAACGGTAAACAATTGTAAAACATAAATAGAAAAATGTTTCCCCAGATAGGGATTCCAACGGGGGGGAGGGGGGGGTTACATGACCCTTTTTTACGAGAGCGAGGAGCGAACTGAGAAGCGAAAACTTCTCCCTCTCTACGGGCGTCGCAGCGCCCCCTCGATACAATTTTCTACACACCCCACCGTGAACAAAATGTTCACCTCTAATTACACAATATGTAGGGTATATAAACTACTTAATAAAATGTCACTAACACTCAAAATACAATACAATAATCAAATTTACATCAATACGAGAACAAATATTATTTTAAACTTACTGACAAAAAGAGACCTAAATTTATGTACACATCATTTCTTCAAAAAGATAATAAAGCCTTGCCTAGGATCTTTTTCAAAGGATCCTTAACACTTTTCATGAGCCTCTCATAAAATCCACCCCACCATGGGGCACTATGCACAATAAATTTCCATGTTACGTCGTTAATAGCAACAAAATCCTTCAAATTTTTGTCTAGAATGATTTTTGAAAATTGTCCTAAAATGTCATTTGTGTTTTTGAATGTTTTAGCATTATCCGAAATGATGACTTCACAATTTTCCCTTCGAGCCAGAAATCGCCTTAAAGACAAAATAAAACTTCTAGTTGACATGTCGGAAATGAGTTCAATATGAACTGCTCGTGTCACTCCACAGGTAAACAAAGCAATGTAGGCCTTACGAATGTCCTTACCTGATTTCAGATAAACAGGTCCTGTGAAATCGACCCCTGTAACTGAAAATGGCGGCCTTTCCAAAATCCTGTCCTTTGGCAGCTGAGCAGTTACCTGTCTCGCAGGTTTCAAAGTATACTTCCGACAAATCAAACATTTATTCAAAATTTTCCTTACCTCTTGCCTACCCTTCACAATCCAAAATTTTGTACGAACTTTTGCCAAAGTAGCTGACACCCCACCGTGTAAAATTTTGCCATGTTCTCTAATTATCAATAATTATACAAATTTTAATTTAGGCAAAATAATAGGATGAATTTCATTCTCAGATAATTCACCCTGCTCAATCCTCCCCTTTAAACGAAGTATTCCATTATTGTCTAAGAATGGGGCTAAGCTAAAGATTTTCGATTCGGTGGAAACTGGCTTGCCAGTTTTCAAACAATGCAATTCCGAAGGATAGGCTAGCGATTGTTCGAATTTTATACAAGTATTTTCTGCAATTTCTAATTCAGTTGCAGTAAGTGGACCATTTTCATATTCTAAAGGTTTCAATTTCGCGATAAAACGATTAACCAATGCAGTAATTCTTAAAACTTTCATTAAATTAAAAAAATTGTTCAAATTCAAAATAAACCTTCGTTCTCTGAAATACAATTATTTTGCACAATTACTTCACAGTTTTTTCTCAATTCAAGATCACAATTAGGTTCAAAATATTCAGAATCAAATTTTTCACAAGGGGCCAAAATTCCGGTGGTTGTCTCAACCACGGCGGTCCATACCACCACAATGAACTTTCAGCCAAGTCTGTGGCGGACATACCCCTAGATAGCACATCAGCTGGGTTCTGTTTACCAGGGCAAAAATGCCATCTGCCAGGTTCAGTTAAAGATTGGATTTCTTCAACCCTATTTTTTACAAAGGGTTTGTATTGCTAGATTTACCCTTAATTCAAAAAAGTGTTATCTGAGAATCACTCCAATAAAAACATTTAGCATCAAATTTCAAGCATTCTTTCACTTCTTTAACTAACCTAGCAGATAACAATGCTCCCATTAATTCCGGCCTCGGCAAGGTTATAGTTTTTAATGGTGCTACCCTGCTCTTTGAGCAAATGAAACTTGTGATTACCTTACCGTCAGCAGAAACACTTCTGAAGTACATCACAGTTCCATAAGCTGCTAACGATGCATCTGAAAAACAATGAAGTTCAAATGAAACAAATTCACAATTAAACTCGGAAAGGTAATATCGTGGCATCTTGACATTGGTCAATTGTTCTACATCCTTGCACCACAAGTGCCACTTATGAGTCAGTTTGTCTGGCGATTCTTGGTTCCAGTCGAAACCCAATGTCCACAGTTCTTGAAGTAGACACTTCACCCTTACAATGAACGGTCCGAGAAAACCAATCTGGTCGAAGAGTCTACCGACAATTTGTAGAATAATCCGTTTAGTGTCTATTTTGCGAGATATAAATTTCACAAGTTCTGTGGTGGAAAAGTATATCATATCACTATCTGGATCCCAGGCCAAACCTAAGACCTTCGATGATAAGCCAGAACGAACAAGAGTGCCCGGCTGTTCGATTTCAATGTTGTTGGTTCTCCACAATTCACGAAGTTCAGATGAATTAGTTGTCCACTTTCTGAGTACCATTCCAGCATCGCTGAATATTTTTATACTTTCTAATGAGGTTTTCAGAGCATCTGAAACCTCTTCTCTTCCTCCTATTAGATCGTCGACGTAGACACAATTCAAAAGTAGATTCGATGTAGCTGGCAGTTGTTCTTGGTATTTCTGAAAATGGTACTTCAGAGTGGCTGCAAGAAGGTATGGACTCGATGTTAGCCCAAAGAGAACCCGCGTGAAGTTGAGCACAAATGGTTGTTCATTAGGATCATCAACCCAGAAGAAACGAGTGAATTGACGATCTGATTCATCCAATTCAATTTGCAGAAAAGCCGACTTTACATCAGCTGTGAACGCAACAGCATTCTGGCGAAATTTTAAAAGTAATTGGAATATGTTGGGATGCAAGTTCGGACCTGCGTGCAAACAGTCATTGAGAGATATTTTCTCTTTGTCATGTGCAGATCCATCGAATACTATGCGTACTCGACTAGTTGTTTTGTCTTTCCGTATGACAGCGTGATGGGGCAAATAAAATGATCTTTCTTCCGGATTTTTTAGAGCAGTTTTTTCAACGATACCTTCTTTCAAATATTCATCAACAACACCTTTGTACTCATCGAAAAACCTGCTATCCATCTTAAACTTGCGAGTCAATCCTTCGAACCGTTTACGAGCAATTCCTATATTATCCTCTAAACCATCCTTCACACCCGACCTCCACGGCAATTTTACACGATAGCGCCCATCAACAAAACGAATCGACTCATTGAACTCTCTAATCATCTCCTGAACCCTAATATCAACATCTGAATCACAATCCTGCACCCCTAAACTCTCCAACTCCCAAAACCTTCTCAATTCTGCCGAAATTGACTCTTCTTGATTGAGGACCAGATTGACAGATGTAAGTTCGTCAGCCTCACCACATCTCCCATGAAGCGACCACCCTAAACAAGTTTCAACTGCCACTAACGAAGAATTCAACCTTTCGACACCTCTAGTTAAATTCCAGTAGTAGTCCGATCCTATCAATAGCGAAATAGACTTGTCTGATGACTCATCTGAACATGTCAACACAAATCCCTTAGACTTCATTTCTTCCGACACCTCTTTACTGGGAAGTTTCACAACAGCGTTTGATATTTTCTCGACCTCTAGCGCTTCAACGATAAACTCCTCTCCGTTCAACACATTTTTTAAAACAATTTCTACTCTGCGACAAATTTCGGTACTAGGAGCCTTAGCACCAAAAGAATAAATTTTCAAATTCTCGGAACCGAAAACCTTTAAACCTAATCTCTCCGATACATTTTTTCGAATAAAAGTACGTTGTGCGCCGTTATCAAACAAAACTAAGGCTAATTCCGATTTTTTCCGACCCACTATTTCTGCTTTAACGCACAGCAACAAAACCCCACTCAAATTATTTACCACATGGTTTAATGACACGTCATTCTCAACCTCCACTCTCAGCTTCTTGTCATTCTCGAGTTTAAAGCAAATGGCTTTGGCGTGGTGACCCTTACAAAAGCTACGTGTTGGCCCCTTGCATCTTTTTACGAAACAGTTAATCTTACAACACATCAGACAATGTTTTTCACGGACTAGCTTATCTCTCCTTTCCTGGAGTGTCAAACTATCACACTCTGAGCTCCCATGCTGTGAGTCATTGCAAAAAAGACACCTGCTAGAACTCGCGCTCTTCGATACATTGGCGTTAAGTTCCAAAGCTGACTTATTTGTGCGATTCGGCTGAGAGTTAGACCCCCTCTGAGTAGCAATGGGGAGAATTGAGGGGTGGAGTGACCTTGGATTCGCTGAGCTTTCTCCCGAGCGAGAGAGAACCGCTTTGTACAAGAAGCTCATTAACTCTTGCAGATCATGACATTTCTCTGCACTGACTTTAGCAAATTCTAACGTTATATCATGTGGGAGATTTTTCAAGATTATGTTTGTCAAAAGAGTAGTGTATGTTTCGGAATCTATTCCCAGACTTTGCAAACACCGAATCTGTGTTTGACAATCGAAATACAAGTTACGCAAAGCCTGAACGTTAGAAGAATTTTTGACTGGTTTAATATTAAGCAAATTTGAGATGTGCGAGTTTATTAAAATATCCCTTTGGCCAAAAGTTTCAGAAATCAACTTGATTGCTTGCGCGTAATTTTCTTTATTAATTGAAAACCCCTTTATGCTGCGGAGAGCCTTCCCGCCTAACATGGACTTTAAATAGCAAAACTTATCAACTTCATTTAAATTTGGGTTATTGTGGATTGAATTTTCAAATTGATTCCAGAATTCAAGAAATTCGGACGGCTCTCCATAGAATTTTGCAATAGACAATTTGGGAAGTTTAGCAGTAATTTCTACACGAGTTTTCGATGGTAACGAATTTTCGGTGGTTCTATGTTCAGTGGTAGAATTTAAGTTTAACGATTTAATTTTATTTTGCAATTTAATTTTTGCAGAAATTACCTTTTCACAATATTCATCTACAGTTAAAACTTCAGCCCTTATTTCATCCTCATCATTAATTAGTTTATCTATGTCATCATTTAACATACTCAAAATTTCACTTTTACTAATTAACTGTTCAAACAAAGACTCACAGACATCAGGATTCAGATCCGGTTCTAACAAATAATTATCAATTTTGTCAATTATCTTTGTTAATTGTTCTCTATGAACCTCCCGTTTGGTTTTGAGCTTTATCAATTCGACATTTTGACAATCGCTAACACAAAACAACAAATAATACAAAATCAAAACCTCAACTACAACAATTTCTAACACAATTATTGCAACAATTTCTAACAATTAAACGAAACCAAACTAACGAAAACAGAATGCCAAAGTCAACAAAATAACTAACGACAATCAAAACAAATGTCACAATAAACCAATTCAACAAAAACTTTCAACAAAATTTCAACAAAAATTTCTCACCCAAAACGACGACTTGAACACACTTCGAAAACGAACCGATGAGCACAAAAAGGTCCAATTACGACACACTACAAAATTTCCGCCGCATGCACCACTATCGAATTTATGACGAACTACTACAAATTGACGACTACAAAGATTTGTCTTTTTGGTTTATTGATAACGGTAAACAATTGTAAAACATAAATAGAAAAATGTTTCCCCAGATAGGGATTCCAACGGGGGTTACATGACCCTTTTTTACGAGAGCGAGGAGCAAACTGAGAAGCGAAAACTTCTCCCTCTCTACGAGCGTCGCAGTGCCTCCTCGATACAATTTTCTACAACATTAATTTTCTCTCACCGCTCAGCGTCTTATCAGTTGTCTGAAAGCTCTCATCCTGTAAAAGATGGCAGAAAAAAGAAAATTGAACGAACTAGAGTATGAGGCTTTGATCTCTGAGGTTGAATGCAGGCCATGTTTGTGGAATGATAGACATGGTGAATTTAAAAATAGCGTTGTCACAAAGAAACTGTGGGAAGAAGTTGGAAAGACAATAAACTGGTCAGAATAATTTATTATTTTAACCAGTTTCATACATATGTTTACATTTGCTAGTGAATAATTTGCTTATTATTACCTACAAGGTGAAGTATCTTTCAAACCAAAATTTGTTATGGTTTTATCGAGAAAACTTTTGTTGGTATTTTCTTTTTGAGTTTACTAGTTCGTGTTTTCACCAGCCTAAGATAATTTTGGCTTGAGAGATACTTCATCTTGTAGGAGATAATCTCAATTAATAAAAAATATTTTTTTAACATTTAAATATGTCACCAATAGCTCGAGTACTCAGAAAACAACTGTTTTGTGAACCAACCGCCTCAAACACCTCAACCAAATGAAAATTTAATGTATCTTTCATAATCCAATTTCCCATCTTCCATAAAAGAAATTACTTTTATAAGTCCTAGCAATTGATTGATTTTGTTCAGTTAAGCTTTATATTATTAAGTTTGATTTTCTTAAAATTCTGCTTGTCTTATATATATATATATATATATATATTTAATAGGATGAACTCCATGATTCCTCTTGCCGTTCAATAACTTACGCTTCCAAAAACAGCTGGTTTCACTCAAAATTAGGAGCTTAGCTAATTCACGGGATGACGGCATGTTAGAAACTGACGGAAATTTCCGCCCAGCCTTTTATTTTCGCTCGTAGCCAACGTCGCTCTACCGCTCTGTCGCTCTGACGCCCTTGGCTTATCGCTCACCGCTTGTATCGTAGCCGAGACCTTAGTCTTGAACTTACGCGGTTATTTCGTTCCAGAACATTCCGCGTATGTAGAAAGCGTGTAAGTCGAAAGTTTTCATCATCGATATCATCACCGCGTTTGCACCGCGTTTGTACTAAGCGAAAGCACTAAGTATGTTCAAATATACTTAGTGCTTTCGCTTGTATCAGCACAAGACTTATCGGTATGCGTTTGCATTGGAAATATTCAAACCAAATTATCAATAATTGCTCTGTCGTTTCTCTTCTTTTCTTCGGAATTTTCGTCGATTGCATAAGTACAGAATTCTTCACGTGTTGCATAATCCGAACTTTATCCTTTATCACAGTTCTAACGGTTGATTCGTTCATACCGTATACACACGCACTGTCTACAGTCTTATTACCTTTATCACGTCGTTTAATAATTTCAGCTTTTTTCCATAACAATTACGCGTCTCTTTTTACATCTGCTTATGGTCCTTTTTACGTTTTTCCATACAGAGACAAAATGAGGATACCTTGTCTTTTCGGTGTGCACCGAATGAAGAAATAAGAGGTTTATCAAAAGTTTGTTTTATTCACGTATGTACTGGATGTGTGACTCTTTGCTATCTAACTACCTCACGAAGCAATTCATTTATATACTTTTTAATATATGGTTGAATCAACTATTGAATGAAAAGCTAACTCTCTTTAAATAAACTTTTCAAAAATAAACTTTCTAAAACCTGAAAACTCTCTGTTTTCACGCCCTATCAATCGAGATAATACGGTGCCATTGCGGCATAAAGAAGAGTTAATTTTGATAATTTTTTTTCATAAGTCAATATATTTCTAGATTAAATATTTACTTAGGAATATACTATTTTATTGTGTTTTATGTTTTCCATAAGATTTTACAGCAAATGAGGAAAAACCTCTCAGGAAAAACACCTCCTCATCTACGAACTGCTGAAGTGAACTAGAGGGTTTTCATTGTTTGAAAACAGAACCCCATTCTCTATTCTCTCTCTCAAAAAGTATTAAGAACTCAACTTTGGACTCAAAATATGTCATAATAAATATATTTTAGAATAAACTCTAGCACGGATAAATATTTTTACGCGCGCGCGTGTAACTTTATCCACAATACTATCTGAAAGTTTTCCATATTGTATTCAAAAGCTTTGCTAAAAACCAAAATTAGAAGCACTCAATCTTTGAGCCCATTAAACGTCACGTATCCTTTACTTTCCCAGCTCATAGTAAAACGTTAATTTCCTTGTTGGTTTATTGCAGACGGTTATCAATGCGTAGCTCATTATAGCCATGAATGGACCGACAGATTGACGAGCTAGATGCTGAACACCTATACGGTGTATCAGATTTTCACTGCTATAAATCAGCCGAGCGCCCATTGTGCAACTTCATAAATGAAGCTATTCCATTGGACAGAATACGAGTATTTTCATCCCATTTTCTTCTTGTGAAAATTTGTATTTCCTCAGATGGGCCTAAAGTAACTCATTTTTGGGGGATCATGTAACCGGTTTCGGCTCTATGCTAGTTTTAATGACCTCAATTAAGACTTTTGTGAGCAATTGCTGTTACTTAGGCCTAAAAGTTGGTGGGAGGTGGCTTTGAACCTTTAGATCCGTCTTCTATATACAGGTATTCTTTATGTCCGAGAATTTAAAGGAGTAAATTTCCACCGTATTCATGTTGAATGATAATACGAAGGAAAAAAGCTGCAGGTTTTACATATCTCTTCAAACAATTTCAACATTGTTCAAATAAGATTCCAGAATACAAGAAAAAATATTTAAAACCATTATGAGAGCCCGCAATATAGTGTGTTATCCGTCTCTCTGAAATTAATTTATTACTGAAATTGTATACTGGGACATCTGATAAAGATTAAGAAAATCAATTTTTACTTCACTAGACGTTTAGCTTACACATTTCAAATCTTTTATGAAGTATTAATTCTCATACAAATCTATGTCTTTATGCGTGCGACAGTGGATTGATTTGACTGTCAGTATTTAATATCCCTAAAAGCTTTCATTCTGTTATGGGATAGGAAACAAAAATTATTTATATTCAACAAATACGAGGAGCAAAGTAATGAAACCCCTTAGTTAATAAATAGATAACTAAGTACATTAACTTCCACCTACTATTCAAAAACTTTTCCTTTATTGCTTTATCATATATATATATATATATATATATATATATATATATATATATATATATATCAATGAATTAATAGTCATTTGAACAAACACTACGGATTATCATGCGCGAAAAAATGTTTCAGATAGACTAACGATGAAAAGCCCAGGTCTAGAGCATGATTAAAAAAAATCGCTTGTTTTAGAAGGCTTCCTATGCGAGTAGGACTGGGGTGCATTCGAATAATGATGGGAAAAGTTGCATCTTGCATCCTGGCATGAAAGAGATGCAACTGAAATTTGATGTTTCTGGATACAACTGCCTACTGTTCCTTTCGACGTCATGCCACAAATGCTCAATTGGATTGAGATCTGATGACTGTAGATGGTGACAATGCAAGATTAAGTCTCCGTCATACCATTTATCGATTAAGATACTTTCATGGCCTGGAGCATTGTCTTGCTTGAAGTATATATATATACAGTGGGGTAAACCATTACCATCATCCAGCAATCCCTTTTTATTCCAATCAAACTCTCGGGAAGGAATAATATGACGTTATAGCTGATTTGCATAAAACTGTCTGATCGTCATAATAATCTCGTCATAAGAAATTTGCAAACTATTCCACCTGAGTAATTCCGTCACAAATGTTAAAGTAGATATTTATGCTCGCATAAACAAATGCGAGATATTAGATTGCTTACGTAAAATTAAAGTTTGTTTTTCAAATCTTGCTTTTTAGTTTGTTAATATACAATGATGAATAAATTTTACACGGGATACATCATTTGTAATTCACGCTTATCATCAATTGTAATTCATTTATATTACATTGAATTCAGGGTCATTAACCACCTAAAGCCGTTTTAAAAGACAATGAACTTTCTCTCGCCGATGAGAGCAGATGGCGAGGAAAGAAAAAAAAACATTGATTTATGAATATGTAATATTATATTTGAAAGACAGGACTCTAATGTTCTCCTAAAACAATGTTGTGTAAAAATATTTTTAAAATATGTTTTAGAATTACCGACAAAACTATAAAATCGAAAGCACAAAATTTTTTAATTGATAAAAATAATCGATACACTTAAATTTATCCCTTGCACATTTTTTCCCTTTGGATGAATATCTAACAAATCGCCAAGTGTATCACAGCATTGTATTGAGTGGAATCCGGGATTCTAAGAACCTTAAATATAATACTTAAGCTTAAGCATAAAATAATTGTGTAACTCCTGGAAAGGAAGACCGTTTTACATGAGAACAAATCAAATCATGACATCCATCTTTTACGTATGGGTTTTATTTGAAAAGAATTTTCTTTTTTTTTCCTTTAGAAATGGTTATCAGTTTAGAAAATGCTGGTGAAAGTTGTAAGCGTTGTTTTAATGTTAAAATTAATGATATCTCAGATGGAAATTGAGAAAAAAAACTTAGAGATAGCGTTGTAAGAGGTGATTTGAACACGACGTAGTAATTCGCTGTCTTTTTCTATATTTTGGCATAAACAATTTTTAATTTTGTAAATTTAGATATCCCGAAGTTGTTGATGGTCTTGAATGCCCTTCTGCAAAAAGAATCCGAGTTATTATTATTTATCTCGTTGCTAAATAGTTAAAATTGAGAATAAGTTACCTTATGCCTACGGTTTCTATTAATAACCAGTTGAGATGAGAAATCCAGAAAGAGACGTTTGTAAATTGTATATGTACTCTGAATCAATAAACATGGTATAAATATTTATTCGGAAAAATAAAACTTTTACAATTTTTCTTCCAATTGTTTTGTCAAACCGTTTAGGAGAGTGTATTTTGGTTAATTTATTTGAAGAAGTTTGTAGAATCAATATATACGTTTTAGCATTATAAATGCTAAAAGTATAAAAAGTGTATCATTATAACACCGATATTATTATAAGAGACAACATAATCTGTTTTCCAAAACCAATGGTTTTTGACAGATGAAAAACAGTTTGAATTTCTAACCTACAATACAAGATCTGTAAAGTGAACTGCCTTTTAACGAAGTCTTCTATTCAAGAAAATATTTTGCAGAACCTTGAATCTGGACAACCTTTAGACCCCATATTATGAAAAACTTTCTAGAAATTTTGTTGACAAAATGTGACGGAGATTATAGTTTCGAAAGAAGTCATAGAGATGAGTTGTTCAGATCCTTACAAATGTATGAAATTTTTTACAAATATAACGTTTTTCATTATAAAATTTGAGCAGAGGTGAATTATGGGTTTTTTTTTTAGTGAAAGAACTTTCATTTAATGTGGACATGAAAATCTTCTGTTTAATGTTTATCAATAGTTGCAGTTTCGGAAGCCATTTTTTTAATATTGCTATTTTTTTCCTTTTTCTTTTTATTCCTTATGCATTTTAAAGAAATGTATATAAGGTGTTTATCTGGAAACATTTTTCTACTAAATTCTTGTTATATTATCAATTTTAGTTACCCAAACAGCCTCTCACTTGGTGTAGTGGTTAGCGATCTAAACTGTCACGCAGTGGGCTTGGGTTCAAATCCCGAATAAGGCATGGTCGTTTCCTCGTTGTCCCCCTTGTAGGGAGAAATTCTGGTTCACCCGTGTGATGTTTCCATAATAAAGTAGACAGAAAATCGCGGTGAATAACACAGGTCAACAGTGGTTTTGGTGCCGGGGTATTTTGAGCTGATTTCATATGAATTTGATGCCCTGAATTTAAATATGGCATTAGTTTTTGCCCAGGAGCTCAAATTTCTAAGATATAACATTGAAATATACGTTACACTATTTTAAGATAAATCCATGGATCAAATTAAAAAACTAAACACGGAATTTTTTATTATTATCTATACTTATATATAAAGAGAGAGCGATTTTGTACGTGGAGGGTAATCTCCAGAACCACTGCACCGACTTGAAAAATTCTTTCACTGTTTGAAAGGTACATTATTCCAGATGGACATAGGCTATATATTATGTATATCTGATCAATAGAAATAAAGTTAGGGGCTTAATCCTAACAATCTCCATTGTTACCGCTATTGTCCTCTACCGCTTTTTGTGCCGAAGTCTTCAACGATCCTTAGCGTGGTGCTATCGCGGTGGGCATTCTGTTCTGACGATAGTTTTTCGAACCTAGCCGTTCTCCGGCACGCCTTTTTCTTTTAAAAAATTAACTTTAATTATTAACTAACGTAATATTAATTTGAATATTATTTTAAGAATATTATTTAAAAAAAATTTGAATATTGAAAAAAACATTCTTTACTTAAAATCCTTTTTTATTTTTGTATTTTTATTTCATCTCTTAACTTCTCTCTTTAAAAAAATTAACTTTAATTAATAACTAACGTAATATTAATTTGAATACTATTTTAGGTGCTTAAAATAATTAAAAATACATTCTTTACTTAAAATCCTTTTTTATTTTTGAATAAAACTACGGTCTCAAGCACACCTCTTTCTTTTAAAAAATTAACTTTAATTAATAAATAACGTAATATTAATTTGAATATTATTTTAGGTGCTTAAAATAATTAAAAAAATTCTTTACTTAAATTCCTTTTTTATTTTTGTATTTTTATTTCATCTCTTATTCTAATTTTGGGATACCAATGTGTATCTATATTTCTATAATAATATACAAAGAGAGAGAGCAGATTTTGTATGTGGAGGGTAATGTACAACTTTTGTACATTAAGATGTACCTTACATCTTTTCCTTTGTCAACCGCAGTCAAGTAACCATAGCAACACCCTTTAGCTTACGGGGTCCGTTTTTCGAAATCGCTCTTTACAACGGGAAAATGTTATCTACTTCCTATCCCCATTTTACGTGGGGGACATTCAGCTTGGGGGGTCAGGGGAAAGAGTGGTTAATTGCTTTCTTATTGCTTTCTTACTATTGAAGAAGAATTTCAATAGTAGTTCATCGGCACTCCGTGCATCTTTCATCTCTCAAAAGGCTGAAAATGGATGAACCGCGGGTGAACCGCCCTTCTGATGTCTCTCGCCTGAAAAGAAATAGCCTCTAGCTAGAACGACAAAAGATTATTATTCAGTCCTTTTCGGCAAGATTCACCCTCCGTTCCCAGAATGTCACCCAATTGTTCTTTGGGGGCAAAGACGTTAGGAAAGTCACAACGAAGTGGAATTCGAGACTACATCTCTGCCGACATCACACCGTATTTTTCGAGAGTATGTGCTTCGGATATATGCTATCCCACCCCGTAAGGAAAAGGTTTAATATTTTTAAGATTCAAGTAGAGGAGGTATTGATAAATACAAAAAGGATTTTTGAAACTGGCAACGTTAAAGGGTTTATTTAAGAAAACTACATTTGGAACTACGCTTTTTATTGGACATTTAATGTAAAAAAAGATTTACAATTTATTGGCTATCAACTGGAAATTTATTGGTATAATATTTTGTTCAACTCGGACAAAGTCGGGACGGGCCGCTAGTTATATATATTTTTAAATGTTAAAGGAACATAAAAATCACAGAGAATATTTCAGCAGTACTTATCTAATTACAAAGAGAAAGAAAGAGGAAAAAGTCCTTGATGAAACCAACTAGTCACTGAACACTTCGGAAACTTCTTTTCCGTGACATTCTTGAATGTATTTTGTCCCTTTTTAAACCCATGCAGTTATCTGCCATCATGTGCACATCCCATCGTTCTTGGTAGCGGTCCTCCATAGTTTTAATATCCTGGTGAAATCTTTCACCTTGTTCCTCACTGGTGTCTCCTAAAATTTCAGGAAAATGGTCTAAGTGGCTGTGTAAATAGAGCACCTTAATGCTCATATTACACTCAAGGGATGTGAAACTGTTTAGCATCTCTTTTACCAGTTCAGCATAGTTTTCAGCTTTGCATTTGCAGAGAAAATTTCCGACAACTGCAACAAATGAAGTTCAGGCTTTTAGGTCAGCCTCATTCATGGAATTTATGAAGGCAGGATCCTTAATGAGTTGTCTAAATTGTGGGCTGTCAAATATCTCTGCTTTGATTTTTTCCGTACTAAACTTAAGCATTTCCCCCCTATATATGCAAAGCATGATCCGTTCAAATCAAGAGCCTCTGCAAACTGCTTCATTAGGCCCAGCTTGTTATGCAGTGTAGAAAAGATGATTTTCTCTCGTCCAACTAAGGGGTCGTTAATGACATTCTTTTCCCCAAGGTCCATATTTTCTCTCTTAGGCCACTCTTTTCTATCCCAGTGGTGTGTTTTGTCTCTGCTATCCCAGAGGCACACGATGCAAGGATATTTGGTGTAGTCACTTTGCTGTCCAAAGAGAAAGTTTATCATTTTTAAGTCCACACAAATCATCCATTGATGTTCATGATACTTTATATTCTCCAAGACCAAAGCTATGGAGCCATATTCATCTTTCATTTTCGTTGAGGGAGCAAAAGGTAATAAACCATATTTGTTCCCATTGTGTAGAAGGACACATTTCAAACTTCTCTTTGAGCTGTCAATAAATAGGAGCCAATCATCTGGAAAATATTCAGGAAGACCCATTTTTCCCAGGAGTGCAGTTTCTGAGGAGGACAAATCACCCATACTTGAAAGTAATGAATAGATAAAACATTGATAGATAAGTGAATGTACGGAAAAACCTCGTTTATCCGGCTCTCGTTGATCCGGATCAGATTTGTAGCCATTATTTTTATTTAATGTTCACATTAGATAATAAGTTTTCACTATGATAGCAAGAACGTAACTACAAGTACGCCAAATATTCGCTTTTTAGTTTGATTCAACGTACAGTTCCTGCATAGACTGCACAATAAGTTATGGTAATACAATACTTTTTGTTGAGTTTAAGAACGCTTTGCTAGACTTACCAATTCTTTGTTAAGAAATGATGTGGGAAGTTATTTTTATATATTTTTAAATTTCTTGTAAACAATACTACGCAATTTTGCTATAAAACAAAGTAAGTCTTCGTAGTTTAGGATTTTGTATTGCTTATTACCCATATTACCCGGATTATTTGGATTTTCGATTGTCCGGATTGCCCATGGTCCCAGTTAGTCCAGATAAACGAGGTTTTATTGTATATAAAAGAGTAGAGCTGATAGAGAAAAACCGATTTCATATTTAGATTCAGCACCCCAAATATAGCTAAAATAAGTTCTAAAATCCTAGGCACTAAAAACAAATTTTTTTTGTAGCCCTGTGTAACCAAAGGTGAATATCTCTCGACAGAGTACCTCAACATTGGAAAAAAAAAGTTCTACAAATCAGTAAAATGTGTTTTATTAGTTTGCATTTTGCAAGTGTTATTTATTAATTCCTCAATTTTTCTGTGTTACTTATACTGAGCGGCAAATTTATTATGACTACCACACAGTATTATTAAGATGAGGTATGATGTCACGCTGTTTCTGCAAGACTGTCAGTTTGGTATAAAAAGAGACTTCTGGATGATGGTTGTAGTTTACCCCACTGGAGATGGATAATTTCAGTAGGACAATAAAGGGTCATAAAGTTCACTTTGTTTGTAGATGGTTTAAAGAGTACGACGGAGATTTTGTCTTACTTAATAGTCCGTCACAGTCACCGGATCTCAATCCAATTGAGCATTTGGTCGAAAGCGGAATCAGGCAGCTGGATCCAGAACCATCAAATCTTAAAGAGCTGGAAAGCGCAAATCCTCGGATATGGTCTGATATTACTATAGCCACCTTCAAAATATCTTACGGAGTCCATGCGAAAAAAGAATGACAGTAGTATTGAGAGAAAAAGGTGGTCCAATAATGTACTGAGTAGGTAGTCATAATACATTGGGTACTAAATTTATAAACACATATTGATTTATACAGAAATAATTACAGGAACAATTTATGCATTATAATAAAAATGTGGTATAGTTTAGTTTAAGCCTCTTAATATTATTAGACTATGTATTTGTAATTTACTGAATTTCCAGTTAAATAATTTTTAAGTGGAACAATTACTCTTAGTGTTATAGAAACTCCCTTGAATTTCTCATTTGTTATGTTTTCTTATACCACGGCATTAAGGTTTTTAATACAAATCTTTCCTACACCAATATCCAATAGTATGTACTGAAAATAACACTAATTTATTGACATTAAGTACTTCTGTTGAATTGCTTTTACTCAGCATAAATAAAAGTTGCGTTAATTTCGATACTTCTAGTGAGAGTGTATCGAACTAACACAAAAGGGGCACTGAACCAACATTTTTCCTTCTCTAGGTGGTAGCTACAAACCTACCATTATACTTGATTTCGCCATGAATTGTTTTGCACCTTCAGAGCACGAGATGCATTTTATTTGACTGCGCTTCATTTCGAAATTAACATCTTTTCGTAATAAACGGCTTTGCCGAAACAATAATGAGATTTCGCGCAGAAATTTAAGACATGACTTCTCGCAATGGGAGAAAAGCTTAAGGAGTCTCGAGCGTTCGTGAAAATTATGGGTAGGGTATTTCCTCATTAATAAATCATAACGAGTTTCAGTTTCATGATAACGCTTTGTTAATTCCCCCCTAGCGAATATTTTTCCATACGAATGCCTGGTATTGTATTTTGTGAAACCCAAAAGCCATGAAACGAAGACAATGAGACTTTTGTTCCGAAAGCGGAGGTTATTGTCATTGGCAGCTAGTTCATTAGCCTTGAATGCTCAAAAATATTGGAGTGAAACTGATGCGGTTGAGTAGGTTGTCACTATTGAAAAAATTAATGAAAAATGATCTTTTTACAGTTTTTCTCGGTCGGAGAAAATATATTATAAGCAGCTACTAATTACATCTCTATCAAGAGGCAAGTGTGTGTTTAAGAGTGGGGGTCATAAATCAACATTTTTTAAAAAATTTATAGACACTAGAAACTAAATATTTAGTAATAGTTGCCTATTCTACCACACATCAGAAATTTTGGCCTTCATTCAAATATTCTAATTAAATGGTCATGGCACTAAAAAATTAGAGTGTTTTTGGATCATAGATGTAAATCTGACGGTACTTTTAGTGCTTTAAGTAAGTTTCATAAAAAATAGTTGAGTGTAAATTAAATACTGACTAGTTGATACCCGTCAAAACACGATGGCTAGATAGTAAATAAATGTAATAATATACAAATTATACTCAACACATCATTGCCAAATGTTGAAAATCATAATAATGCGCAGAAACATATTAATGTGTTTAAGCGGCCTCGTGCTTAGTGAGTATCTAAAACCAGATTTAAAAATATCACTGAGCATGCGCAGAAAGCAATTTTTTAGATTGTAAATTATCGCTAATTAAACAGCGCGAAATAAACAATTTCCATGAGGTTTAATCTTATATTTCCCAAACATAATTATCATAAAAATAAAAATGGCAGAGAGAGATCTACAGAGACTCCTCAGAATAAACGTGTTTATCATAATTACATGTCACTGAGCATGCGCAAAAGCAGTGAGTTTCTAAAGACAGATTTAAACATGCCACTGAGCATGCGCAGAAATCAATTTTTAATTGTAAATTATCGCTAATTAATAGAAATTACGGTTGCAAAAACTAAATTTGACAAATCTACAGATTACAATCTTTCGTTTGAGACCAAAATGAAGTAAATTGATGCAGTAGTTTTCTCTCACGGACTGCTCAAAATGTAGGCTTAGCAACTTAAATATATAGATTGTGCTGTACATAATGAAACAGAAGATCGGGCACTTAGTATTGACTGAATCGATAAAAGAATAAAACTGCCTATTTTTTAGAGTTCTTTTAATATTTCTATTGAACAGTAATCAGATATTAAAACTTGGTTCAAACTTTTTGGTAGGGATTCAGCAAATATCTTTTATCATTTTTGCCCTGATTTCGATTTTCTCATTTTTAAATTCTAACTTCAATTGCTGTTTTAGATAAATATTCTCTTTTAGAATTTCAGAAACCATTTCTCTTGAAATATGGAATCGGGGCTTATATGAAGATGTCAAGCTGTTGTTTTATTACTTCGAATCAATTATAAAAGAATTATCGGGAACAAACAAATCTGCATGTATGCCTGTTAGTTTATCTTATATGAAAAATTTTTGATAATATATTTTTTTAACAATGCAATCCCATCAGATTTCGACAGCATATTTCAACCATAGTTTACAACAATTTCCCCGTAAAGATTAATAATTTAGTATATGTATAGTAGATATAGACTTTTTTACAATATATGTATGTATATATATATATATATATATATATATATATATATATATATATATATATATTTATATATGTATACATACATGCATATATGCAAGGTGTCCCAAAACGACCGCATAAACTCTGCACAGCTAGATTCCTCGTTGGGAGTACATAAAAACTGCCCAAAGAAGCGTTCCTGTACGATCCACAGTTTACGAGAAAAATACGAAAAACAAAGTATGACGTCACTGCCAGTGCAAGAAAAAACACTTTATTGAACATATCAACAGCATGCACAATTTAAAGCAGATGTTCAAAGTGTCCGCCGTGCATGTCGAGTCAGGATTGAGCACGCCGTGGAATGGCTGTCATCACACGTTGCAGCATTGCGGGGTCCACCGAAGTACAAGCAGCATGCAGACGAGCAACTAAGTCCATTTGTGTTGTTACTACGTCTCGATACACCAGTTCCTTGAGATGGCCCCATAGGAAAAAATCCAACGGTGTAAGATCTGGCGAACGTGGCGGCCATAGAACCGGATCCCCACGTTCGATCCAGTGGCTGGGGTATTCCATATCCATCCAACTACGTACAGGAGCACAGAAATGCGCCGGAGCCCCATCATGCTGAAACCAAAGTCCCTGTATTGCCTCTAATGGTATGTCATCGAGGAACTCGGTTAAGACCTCATTGAGAAACACCAAGTACGACTGTCCCGAGAGCCGTTCAGGCAACAGATATGGTCCAAGCAGGCGATCCCCGAGTATGCCGGCCCACACGTTAAGAGACCAACGCTCCTGATGTTTCTGCGGCCGGATTGCATGCGGATTGACCTGGGACCACATATGGCTGTTGTAATTGTGGAGGTGCCGGTATATAATATTTTAACTTAGAAATATTTACAGCTAGATATTTACAGAAGGTTATTGTTTTCCCAAAACACCTACCACATATCCCCACTCTCGTGGGCTGTTTACAATGTATCTGTAAATACAGTAGACTTGTTAAATAAAGCAATACAGTTTATTGATGAACCCTGTTCACAATCACTGGAATATAATAAAACCATTGAAAACTAGCAATATTGCAATAACTACTATTGCGCTTACAATTAAAAACATCAATAAATAATATAACTACCGATACTAATAACACAATAAAATTAATATTACGACTGGCAGCACAAGAGTCCTGTGAGGCGATCTTAGGGTACAGCTTATCAATGGTGAGACACCCACTGGTACACGGGAACACTCTTAGTCGGTGAAGTTGAAGAATCCGGTGCTACAGCAATTGACGATAACTACCAGAAATATTCTGCAGCTTGAGCACACGAAGAGCTCGACGGGAACACTATGTTGTGAGCGTGCGGCCAGGCGGATCACTGCTCTCTCTCCCTCTAGAGTCGAGTGGAGCCCGCTTATATGTCGCTCTGGGGAAGCTCGCACATGCGCAGGCGATCACGCTAGGAATTTGCATGAAAATCTACATGATGATTTCATCTTCTTCGCGTGACCGCCACACACTCCCCCGCAAGTGCCAAGACCCTAGGCTTGGTACGGTACCACGAACCCAACCCTGCGTCCCGAACGTGTGACGACAGTTGGGGTTTGGCCTACGTCTTTCGCAACAACTTCCGAAACTGGCTGGTCTTGATAAAATGCTGCTTTGAGTCGATCAATTGCAATGCATTTCTTTTGACCTGCTATGCTTAGTGTGAAGTGTTTCGGGTGTCTAGAAATGACTTTGTAAGGGCCGTCGTATGGCTGGGTTAATGGTTTACGTACTGAATCTATTCTAACGAATACAAAAGGGGTTTGCATTAATTCTTTATGCAAAAAAACTTTACCTATCGAATGATTAGATGTGGGAATTGGCCGAAGCTCTTTCATATGGGATTTCAAACGTTTTAAAAATTCAAAACGTGTAAACGCGTGACTATCTTTCGAGTCACAAAAAAAATCTCCGGGTAATCTTAATGGTGAGCCATACACCATTTCGGCTGTTGATGCCGTTATGTCCTCTTTGAGGCTAGCTCTGATACCGAGTAAAGCTAATGGTAACTTTTCAACCCAGAATTGGGAAGCTTTTAAAATACACGTTAATGTCTGCTTTAAGTGTCTATGAAATCTTTCCACTAGACCATTTGCGCGGGGGTTGTACGCACATGTTCTCCTGCGCTCTATTCCTAATAATTTTGTTAAAGCGGAAAAGAGTTCACTTTCGAACTGTCGGCCTTGATCAGTAATGATTGTAACAGGCACGCCGAACCGTGCAATCCATCCCGTGTAAAACGCTTCCGCGACGCTTTCAGCTGTTTGATCCGGAATTGGATAAGCTTCCGGCCATCTAGTAAACCTGTCAATACAAGTTAGCAAGTACTGAAATCCTCTGGAAGGTGGCAGTGGGCCAACAATATCGAGATGAACTTCCGAGAACCTAGTGTCAGGGCATTTAAATGTAGCCAGTGGAGACTTGGTATGTCTCGAAATCTTCGATTTCTGGCACTGAATGCAACTTGTGACCCATTCTTTGCAGTTAGCCTCCAGTCTAGGCCAAACAAAACGTTCTCGGATTAACTTCGCTGTACCTTTAGTACCTGGATGAGAGATATTGTGTACCTGTGCGAAAGCTTCCTTACGGAATTCGTCTGGTAGGTATAGCCTAATGTGACCTGTAGAAATGTCGCAGTAAATTTTGGGAGAACCTGTCTCTAATTGAATCTGCTTAATTTCTAAACCTGTTTTACCTTTTAATAGTTCTTGTAATTCCGCGTCAACAGCTTGTGCAGATGCTAACTCCTGTAAATCTATCTTGCACCCTAGTCTAATCGCGTCGACTCGAGACATAGCATCAGCGACCACATTTTGGTTTCCTTTGATATAACGTATGTCCGTCGAGAATTGCGAAATGAATTCAAGGTGGCGGATTTGACGGGGATTGCAACGATCACTGTGTTGCTGAAATGCGTAGCACAATGGTTTATGATCCGTAAAAATCACGCATTGGGATCCTTCAATCAAGTGCCTAAAGTGTCTGACAGCGGAGTAGATGGATAGCAGTTCTCTGTCGTATGTACTATACCGTTTTTCGGTAGGCGTAAGTCGACGGGAGAAAAATCCTAAGGGACTTGCTGTACCATCTATTGTTTGATGAAGCTCTGCTCCAATCGCAATGTCAGAGGCGTCAACCATAAGAGAGAGTTTGGCGTTAGCTGCTGGATGAGCTAGCCTGACTTCTTTTTGTAGAACGTCTAAGCATTGTGAAAATGCTTCTCGAGTGTCATCGCTCCACTGTAAAATAGATTTGTCCTTTTTAGGCTTTCCTTTTACCATCTGGTATAACTTAGCCTGAATTTCGGCTGCGTGCCTAAAAAATCTGTGATAAAAATTTATCATGGCTAAAAAACGACGTAAACTATCTACCGTTTTCGGCAAGGTATATTCAGCTATATGCTTAATCTTGTCTGGCGCTGGAGAAATTCCTTTCGCGGTAACCAGAAATCCTAAAAATTGTAATTCCTTTGAACCAAAAATACATTTAGCATGATTAATGACTAAGCCATGATTATCTAACCTTTCAAAAACTTGAGCTAAGTCCTGTTTGTGTGCTGTCTCATCAGTTGAGGCGACTAAAATGTCGTCTATATACGCAAAACAGCAAGTGAGACCACGTAAAACGTTGTCTATGTATCTCTGGAATGTCTGAGCGGCGTTTCTTAACCCGAAACACATGTAATTGTATTCATAAAGTCCGATGGGTGTAATGACCGCGGTTTTTTGAACGTCTGCGTCATCAATCTTAATTTGATGGTAAGCCTTTTTAAGGTCAATTTTAGAAAAAATTGTCTTACCATTCAGTTCCGCAGTAAAATCATGCAGATGAGGGATGCTGTATCTGTCAGGTACCGTTACGGCATTAAGCCTGCGGTAGTCTCCGCAGATTCGAAACTTGCCATCGGCTTTCGTCACGATGTGTATTGGACTCGACCAAGGGCTTTTGGAAGGTCGAATAATATCCTGCTGGAGCAATTCCTGGAATTCATTCTTCAAAGCTTTTAGCTTTTCAGGATTCAGCCTCCTAGCTTTTGCGAATACTGGAGGACCCTTAGTTTCGATAGTGTGAACTACTGTAGTTGTTAGCTTGTGCCTATTAAGATTGGGACTTAAAATTCGAGGAAATTTCATAATTACACTGTAAAAAGGTGTACTAGTACTGATGGGGGTTAAATATGCATCTACCCGTGAAGAACAATGAATAGCTGAGGTCGCACGTTGTTCAATCAGTCTACGATTTTTAACGTCTAATAGTAGGGCAAAACTTTCCAAGAAATCAGCTCCCAAAATAGGTGTTGTAACATCAGCGATCACAAACGTCCATAAAATTTCCTTTTTCAAACCTAAGTCAAGTTTTAGTTGTATTGTACCGAAAGTAGGAACTTCCGATCTATTTGCAGCGTACAGACACTCTGGTTGTTGTCTGGACCAAGATACGAACGTCCTGGGATAACAAGACACTATTGCACCTGAATCAACCAAAAATTTCTGCTTGGAAATCTTATCAAAAACAAAGAGACGGCTATGATGAGTCGCCACGTCAGTTGCCGTCAAAACCGACGTGCCTAGTCGTTTCCCTGGAAACTGCATGGCTTTGTACACCTCTTAGCTTTATCTGCAAACCTGTGATGATACCAACATAATCTATTAGCATTTTTACGAGATTCTGAATTCGACCTGAGACGGTTTCGAGATCCAGAGTTTGATCTGAAGCCACTTTGTCTATCTCTGCGTTCTTGTAGAGACTTAAGAGTTTTCTTAATGTTAGACAATTCAGTTTTAATAGAATTCAACTCACTTGACTGTGCTACAGCTGTAACCGTGGGTGTTATGGGGGAAATTTCCATAATTTTATCAGCGATTTTCGCGAGGTTTGGCAGGGGATCGTTAGAAATGGACAGGATCTGTTGTGTGTTCAGCGGAAGGCGCTGTAACCACAAACTCTTTAAAACGTCGTCCTTAATATCTCCTTCAGCTAAATTCCTCATTTCTTGTAGGAGCTGGGAAGGCGTCCTATCTCCCAATTGTATGTCTTGAAAGAGAAGTCTAAGTCTGGCTGCGTCTGACCTAGAATACAAATCAAGTATACGCTGCTTTAACGTGCCGTACAAGTTGTCTGACGGGGGTTCCTCTGCAATATCTGACACTCTACTTAGAGTCTTTGTATCAACTGCCGAAATAACCGAGTGAAATTTAGTTTCGTCGGCTGTTATACCAGCTAACTTGAATTGAGATTCGAGTTGTAAAAACCAAACTCGTGGATTTGTATCCCAGAATGGCGGTGGTTTGAATGCAACTCGTGCTATATCGGAAACACCTGACCCTCGGACCTCGGTTTTATCGTCAGTCATTATGACTACAGATGGCTAGCTGGGCAGTTTTTTCCTGTTAATGCAGTAGGAACAGATATTCAGCTAGTGAGAATTAGGTTAGAATCTCAACCTGGGAGAGTGCCAGTGCACCTATAGCGAGTTTCCAGAGCAGTTATTGCATGCCTGAGCATACTGTGGTTGGCATAATTCATACACTAATTTTCAGTATAAATCTACTGGTAGTTATATAAAACATTCAAAAACGAGTAAAGACAGCAATATATATTAATTAAATAATACTGTAAACAGAATTCCGGGTCACCAGTGTGGAGGTGCCGGTATATAATATTTTAACTTAGAAATATTTACAGCTAGATATTTACAGAAGGTTATTGTTTTCCCAAAACACCTACCACATATCCCCACTCTCGTGGGCTGTTTACAATGTATCTGTAAATACAGTAGACTTGTTAAATAAAGCAATACAGTTTATTGATGAACCCTGTTCACAATCACTGGAATATAATAAAACCATTGAAAACTAGCAATATTGCAATAACTACTATTGCGCTTACAATTAAAAACATCAATAAATAATATAACTACCGATACTAATAACACAATAAAATTAATATTACGACTGGCAGCACAAGAGTCCTGTGAGGCGATCTTAGGGTACAGCTTATCAATGGTGAGACACCCACTGGTACACGGGAACACTCTTAGTCGGTGAAGTTGAAGAATCCGGTGCTACAGCAATTGACGATAACTACCAGAAATATTCTGCAGCTTGAGCACACGAAGAGCTCGACGGGAACACTATGTTGTGAGCGTGCGGCCAGGCGGATCACTGCTCTCTCTCCCTCTAGAGTCGAGTGGAGCCCGCTTATATGTCGCTCTGGGGAAGCTCGCACATGCGCAGGCGATCACGCTAGGAATTTGCATGAAAATCTACATGATGATTTCATCTTCTTCGCGTGACCGCCACATAATGGTTGAATACCCCATCACGAGTGAAACATGATTCATCAGTCCACACGATATGCGCAATGAAACCATTATCTGTGTTCTGTTGCTGCAGCAGCCATTCACAGAAGGCCACGTGTTTCTGAAAGTCATCTGGTTTCAGACCTTGCACGGTTGTGTACCGAAATGGGTGTAGCCTCTCAGACCGTAAAAGCCTGTGCACAGTACTTTTACTCGAAGTCATCTCACGGGCTAATGCGCGTGTGCTTACCTCGGGCGTCTCTTCTACCCACTGCAGTATTGCATCCGCCTGTGCTACCGTCAGGCCGCTCCGCGGTCTTCCAGTATCGTGAAGATTGGCTGTTGGCAAGACGCTTTCCTATTTCGCAGTCTGTCGTCCAGCCTACGGATGACGTTGACATCGGGAGGACGGCGGGACGGATATCGACGGGCATACTCCCTAGCAGTTCGTAAGGCATTTCCATTACATTGGCCGTACATCAAGTACATGTCGCAGTAGTCACGAACGGAGTACATGGCCACCATACGAAGACTACTGGTAGCTGCAAGATGCAGCCTTTTAAATAGCAGTTCAACGGCGGCTTAACGTCATTCCATGGCGCGCGCGTATGCATGACGCGATATGCGCGGCGAACGTTTTAAACATTATCGTCTGGAAAGATATGCAAATATTGTTGTTGATATGTCCAACAAAGTGTTTTTTTCTTGCACCGGCAGTGACGTCATACTTTGTTTTTCGTATTTTTCTCGTAAACTATGGATCGTACAGGAACGCTTCTTTGGGCAGTTTTTATGTACTCCCAACGAGGAATCTAGCTGTGCAGAGTTTATGCGGTCGTTTTGGGACACCTTGTATATATATTTATATATATATATATATACACATACAAAAATCACTCTATTCTTCATAACCTTGATATCACTGAGTCCGTTGTTACAAACACTTCTAAAAGCTGCTAGAATACAATTTTATGCTTTTTTCTGTACTACATCACAATCGAATTTCGTAAACAGCAACAACTTTATTTATTTTCAGCAGTTTGTTTTCTGTTTTCTTACAATAGCAATAGTATGTTTTACTTGAAGCACCAGTCTTCGGTAATTATATTAATGCGTTGTCACCTGTAGAAAAATCATTTTTTCTCTTTCACTAAGATCCTTCTCTCACGCAGCAGGATAAACATGTTTGAATATCATAAAGGATATTGGCTTCTTCTCTGGTTCTAGGTTTCTAATATCTAAATTTAACAGCAAAAGTCCAAATGTAAAAAAAGTTATTCACCAAGGCTCATAACTCTTGGTATTTAAAAAGAAAACCGCTTTTTAAATACCAAGAAGCTTTACTCCATGTCTATATTTACAACTAAGACATGGAGTAAAGCTCGTACTTTCCCTTTGGAAGTACTTAAAACTTATCTAAAACTCAATTGCCGAAATTTATCGTTATACCTTAATTAATCTCACCGGATTCGGGGAGTTAGTCAAAGCTTCATCAATTAAAGGAGTCGAGTACCTCTGTTATAAATGAAAAATTTCTAAATTATCTGGAACAACTTCTTTTATACGTTATCATCATACTACAGAGTTTTCCTAATTTTCCTATAAACATCTTCTTTTATTCTTTTTATTTTCATGCCCGGACAGAAGGAGAGTGAAAATTTGCGAATGCTTTTCAAGAACTGAGACAGGAAAGATAACTCTCATAATTGGTTAGAAGCTTAAATACAAGGTAATATATCAAAATGTATTATTTATGGATTAAGCGTATATTATTTTTTTGTAACTGAATTAATACTATTTTCTTTTTTCATGCTATAAAACTGCTGCATACAGAAAGAAAACCAATTTGTTGTTTTTAAAATAAATTTATTAAATTCGAATTTAACTACTTCATTACAGTTATTGTTCGTCAGATGTTAGGACATTTATACAACCATTAAATAAATAAATAAATAAATAAATAAATAAATAAATAAATAAATAAATATATATATATCTATATATATATATTTATATATATATATATAAATATATATATATATATATATATATATATATATATATATATATATATATATATATATATATATATATATATATATATATATATATATATATATATATATATATATATATATATATATATATATATATATATATACTAGGGGCTCGCGAATCGCCATATCTTTTCACTTTTTATCCCCTCTAGAATTTTGAAAACTTATGCCAGAATCAAAATACTCACAATTAAAATTAGCTGTGTGTCTAAGAATCTACATTTTTCGCATGACTTATAGCCGTGATCCTTGCATTCTACATTTCGGTTGATAAAAAATTAACAATGGTCAATTTTAGCAAATCAGCATTTAGCTGAATTGCCCCGAACTGCAACAACTCAATGCATGCCAGATTTGAATAATTTACCCACAATTAAAATTAGCTGTGTGTCTAAGAATCTACATTTTTCGCATGACTTATAGCCGTGATCCTTGCATTCTACATTTCGGTTGATAAAAAATTAACAATGGTCAATTTTAGCAAATCAGCATTTAGCTGAATTGTCCCGAACAGCAACAACTCAATGTATGCCAGATTTGAATAATTTACCCACAATTAAAATTAGCTGTGCGTCTAAGAATCTACATTTTTCGCATGACTTATAGCCGTGATCCTTGCATTCTACATTTCGGTTGATAAAAAATTAACAATGGTCAATTTTAGCAAATCAGCATTTAGCTGAATTGCCCCGAACTGCAACAACTCAATGTATGCCAGATTTGAATAATTTACCCACAATTAAAATTAGCTGTGTGTCTAAGAATCTACATTTTTCGCATGACTTATAGCCGTGATCCTTGCATTCTACATTTAGGTTGATAAAAAATTAACAATGGTCAATTTTAGCAAATCAGCATTTAGCTGAATTGCCCCGAACTGCAACAACTCAATGCATGCCAGATTTGAATAATTTACCCACAATTAAAATTAGCTGTGTGTCTAAGAATCTACATTTTTCGCATGACTTATATCCGTGATCCTTGCATTCTACATTTCGGTTGATAAAAAATTAACAATGGTCAATTTTAGCAAATCAGCATTTAGCTGAATTGCCCCGAACTGCAACAACTCAATGTATGCCAGATTTGAATAATTTACCCACAATTAAAATTAGCTGTGTGTCTAAGAATCTACATTTTTCGCATGACTTATAGCCGTGATCCTTGCATTCTACATTTCGGTTGATAAAAAATTAACAATGGTCAATTTTAGCAAATCAGCATTTAGCTGAATTGCCCCGAACTGCAACAACTCAATGTATGCCAGATTTGAATAATTTACCCACAATTAAAATTAGCTGTGTGTCTAAGAATCTACATTTTTCGCATGACTTATAGCCGTGATCCTTGCATTCTACATTTCGGTTGATAAAAAATTAACAATGGTCAATTTTAGCAAATCAGCATTTAGCTGAATTGCCCCGAACTGCAACAACTCAATGCATGCCAGATTTGAATAATTTACCCACAATTAAAATTAGCTGTGTGTCTAAGAATCTACATTTTTCGCATGACTTATATCCGTGTTCCTTGTATTCTACATTTCGGTTGATAAAAAATTAACAATGGTCAATTTTAGCAAATCAGCATTTAGCTGAATTGCCCCGAACTGCAACAACTCAATGCATGCCAGATTTGAATAATTTACCCACAATTAAAATTAGCTGTGTGTCTAAGAATCTACATTTTTCGCATGACTTATAGCCATGATCCTTGTATTCTACATTTAGGTTGATAAAAAATTAACAATGGTCAATTTTGGCAAATCAGCATTTAGCTGAATTGCCCCGAACTGCAACAACTCAATGTATGCCAGATTTGAATAATTTTCCAAAACAATTACAAGAAAAATAATAATTAAAGCTATTAAAACCATTATATTTTAGAAAAATTATTAATATAATTTATAATTATTCTAAGAAGTGTATTCTAAGAATATTTAATAAAAAAAATTTGAAAAAAACTACGCTTAAAATTTCTTTCACAACAAATATAACCATTTTCTATTTTGGGATCTTCTAAGTATGTAGACATTTCCAAATGGCTCTTAGCACTGTTTATTTTGATCACTCCTGATATATACAGTCTAAAAAACTGGGAAAAAAAAGAAGAATCCACCGAATCGGCCAAAATTAATAATAATTTGTAGTACGCCGGATATGGTCTAGATCTCATGTTATTACCAAGTGGCAAACATACCGCAAAGCAAATCGCCTTAAAATTAATGTATTTGTTATTGTGAATAATCTTAGGTCTCAGTTCTTGACCAAGCATTATTTTTCTTAAGCGGTTTGAAGATTTAGATTCACCCAACCATGAAAATAACGATAATTTTTTAAGGATGTAGCTGAGTAACAATGATGCACAGGGTAACACTGAATATGTTTCGGAAGCGGCATACACAGAAGAAGGAAGACAATATTGTTTCCAAAATTAACATAATCACCTATCGATTTTTTATAAAGCTTCATATCAAGATGGCGAATGTTATTTGTAATTGTCCTTTGATATCAGCTTATTTAAAGAAGTGAAGAGAATATTCTAAGTTGGATAAATTGTTTACAGGCTAATTAAGTTTTCCGAAGTTCAAGGTCCAAAAAGTTAGCAATAGCGCGATGGTGAATTGTATACACTTCATTATGAATGTACGTTTTGTAAGTGTGAAGTTATTTTTTTACCACCATGAACCTTTTCTATATCCTAACTTCTCTTAATGAACTGGGAAACATAAAACCCCTTTGCAGTTTATTCCAATTGCTAGTCATCTCGTTTTCCCATCGCTTCATGGCTACTGGAACAATGAACGATGACACTCGTGATACAGTGGATCGATTTGTTGCACTTTGTTACCTGATTATATATCGGAAGTGACTGGTAACGTACGGGGGGAATTGTGAGAAGAAAGTGGAGCGGTGAATTTGGTTTGAAGGTTTTAGCGTCTGGAGACGGACAAACAATGCAAGTGGGTGTCGTTAGAAATCAAATTACGGCTGAATTATAGTTTTTGGAAGAGGCAGATATATATTATCGACTTTGAGATGTCCATAACAGAGGTGATCAGATAAAAAGATCATGGTCTTTGTGGTATAAAATCTATGATTGGAGAATAAAAAAAGAAAGAAACTGTTAGAGGGAAATACGTGACATTTATAAGCTATATTCTGAGGCTTAACAGCAGATGTCGTTAAAACACCTCGTCAACCTATTCATCTCGTCAAATACCACTTGGCTAAATTTATTGCCTTGTTTGGAGCATTGAATAATGATTGAATCATGTTCATCCACTTAAGGCTTGAAAGCTATGTATCCGTTTCTTTCAATCTAGATGCCCAGATGTTAATCCTAGTAAGTTAGCACTATGATTATCTGAATACAACAGAAATAAGTTATGCCTTTTAGTACCAAAACTTTATCCCATCTGTATAATATCTTGCAAAATACGAATCTTTGTCATTAATGAATCTATTAGGACTGCGACATTAAAATGAGCTATAAAAAAGTATCAATGGATCCATGAATTAAATAAAAAGTTGGACTATTCTTTTCCTATCAAAGGATATAAATTCTTCTCTATTGTGAGAGAAATATGAGTTTGAGACTTCAATCGCGATATATTGTCCCATGGAGCTGAAATGCAATGAAAGGATATAACTCTCTTCCCTGTTTAATAAAAGAATGTATTACTTGATGCTACTGAAATAATTCAGAGGATTACTCAGAAATTGCTGTTGTTAAAGAACAAAGCGATGAAAAGCCGAAAGAATATTGATGAAAAAATAAAATAACCCCAAGTATCTTTTTTGAATGATGGATAAACAAAAAATACAACATTACATACGTGGGAATGGGTTGTTCAGAGATTATCCACGGAAATCTCTGAACTGTAGAGCTTTCTGTGTTAGTAAGGTTGGTGTTGAATTTTGATTTTGAAGGTCGGATTATTATGTATAGGGAATTATGTTTAAATTAGTTTGTGGTATTAGGAATGCGGCATAAATGCTGTTAAGAAAATATTAACGAAAAATATGTCTTTGAAGATTCACAAATGAATGCTTGGCTACAATAGAGTTGCGCTACGCACATTCTCGCAAAACTTGTGTGCAAGTTGTTGTCACTGAAAGTTGCTTTTGAATTATTTGAGTAATCAGTTTCAGTCACAATATTATTTTTGACAGCTTTTACTGATACTGGGCATAAAAAAATCAATTTCATGAAATACACGTGAAATTTCCAATGTCATACAACTGATATATTATATATTTTTATTCTCACACTAATGGACACTGATGGAAACGGCAAATTATATTACATAATAATTACAAGATAAAAAGAACTTTTTATATACCATGTTTTTAAATTTTCTGTTGAATCATATAAACTTGACAATTCTATGTATCAATAAATACTTTTTAAAATTTTTTGATGAATTATCCCATCAACTTGAAAGAAAATGAAGTTAATTGGAAGTTAACTTGCGTTTAACTTTTCACTCCCATCCTGGCCTATAGATGGCTGCACCAGTCTGCAAAACAAAATTAGCTGAAAAAGAACTCAATTCTGCTTAAAGAGGGCTAAAAGTATTAAAACAATGCATTGTCATCGTGTTCTGAGCTATTCTAAAATTTTCAAATGTCTAGCTAGTTGGGAAGTTAGTTAAAATCGATTGCAAGATTTGTACCGGACAAACAAACACACACACACAAACAAACAAGAAAGGAGTTAATAAAAACATGGTAACAAAAATACTACTTTTGGTTTCCCCATATCATTGAAATTAATACGGAAAGTTTTGAGGATTGATCAGTAATTTTTACCTTATTCTAATCATTAAACCATTTTTACCCATAGAAAATATTCTATTATCTTGGTAAATTCTTCTAATTAAAAATAAAGGGGATTTAAATTAAAGGGAATTATCTATCAGGAGAGAAGATAGTCTAATTGTTAGCCTTAAGCCATATATCATAATGTATATGGCCGAAATAATGAAGGGATACCCTGTTAGAAATCAAGCCATTAGTTCAGACTAACAATAAACGTGAAAAAGTAAACATTTCTATTTGAATGTTTGGTTTAATTGAGGAAGTTGAATTTCTATATGAAGGCTTTTACTTTGAGCTATAAAATAACTTTACAGGGGAACCTCAAATTAAACTGACAACCCGGTATGTATGATGATATTTTCCCCTTAAAAGCTCAGTAAAGGATTTATCCAATCTAGGTTTGTCATATTATGTATTTGTCATATTATATAAAATTATTTTATATATGTGCAGTGAAACCATGTTTTTAGAGGGAAGAAAGTATTTCCAAAATGCAATATCCTACCTTTTTTTGTGATAATGAATAAGATAAACTATATATGTGTAGTTGCATGTTCAACGTATTTTTAAATATATTTTAGTAAAAGTGCCAAAATTTGTTAAACAAATAACAATTAACAAAGTATGATAATTAAGCGTATATTTTCTCGGATTTTTTTGTTGTTGTTGCGTGTTTAAAAATAAAAAAAAAAGATTTGAAAATATACATACAGTTTGAATGAGCTCCAGACTTTTTACGATAGCTCAACAGAACAGGTCGTGGTTTCTTACAAGTTTCTACTACGCACATGTTTCAGTTTAATCCATTACTGGCAACACAGAGGAGAAAGGTTTTGTTTTCGTTCCCATAAAAAGCAAAATCTGAATTTTTTTCCATGTCTATTCTTTCGCAACACCTCTTAACTCCAATAGAGCTGCTTGCGACGTTTCTATTGTTGCGGTCAATAGAACGTGCACATTCCGTTGCTCGTACATCAGCAGCTGTATGCATAAACGATTCAAAGAATTTCGAGTTGATGTACAAGTGGCCTTCGCATCGGCCTTGTTTGGATAGACGAAGAACTTTTTATCCGGATGCATCCCTTGGGGAGCTTACACGAGTACTTATAAACATTACAAATGAGCATGTAAATAATCTCGATTCCTTCCTTACAAGATAACCCAACAAATGTATCCCATACAGAGACGCACCAACAACTTAATCTTTTGCGCATGCATTGACGTTTGGACGCATGACATGGAAAACGATTAACAGAGTGAGGGTGATCGATCATAATTCTAAGAATCAGATGAAATTTCTTCTTATTGAATGTAAATTTGAAGTCACATCCTTTTTAATGCGGTGAAATATTCCTGTTGTCATGATGGCGGGATTAAATGTACAGAGATACTTCCTATTCTGTTAAGGTATGAGGCACTATACAGATAACTATATACCATGAAAAAAGGGAGTCACAAAGATTAAATATGCTTCCTTATTAAACTAGAGGTAAATGTGTGTATCAAGAACAGAAGGGAGGGAAAGATGACAGGAACCATGATGAATTCGCAGTGTGACACTGGACATCAACAATTAAACACTCCATAAAAAACGAGAACCTCACCTTAATCATGGTAGATTAAAAATTATTTTAACGATGTAATCATGATGGCATCTCAAACTCAGAAATAGATTCTGTCCTCTTCGTTCCAAGAGCTGCTGTAGTTGACTAATGTATAAAAGGACGGAAGTGAAAGAATCCTGACACGTCACAGGAATTTCAAGGCAATAGACAGGCACAGGAGCTTCAAAGGTGACACTGGGCCTGGGGAATCTCAGCGGGCTCATATATTTTATTTATGTTTTATGTCGGTATCTGAATGCATGGAGGCTTAATAGTCTGATTGTGCAATAGAGTTAGCTGCATACGTTTTCATTCGATATCAGTAATGAAATAAGAATAAAAATTTTCTTGTCTGATCGTTAGATTGCGTGTCCGCTTTCAGAAGAATCCACCAATAGCATTTAGCTTCTACTAGGGCAAAAAAATTTGAAATTTGTGAGTTTAACACTGTAGAAGGATTTATTTTAGTTTATAAAAGGCACGCTAGACTATTCAAAATGCCATGATTTTCTGATGAGGGTAGTTTATAGTTGGGTTATATAATTTAGAATTTATCCAGCACAGAACTTCGATATCAAATGAATGCAGATACCAGTCAGTACTTTTTGGGGGGTTAAAGATTTGATGAGCTTCAGAACTTGTTGCTGAAATATTAAATTTTTTTCTATGGAGTTAACGCCATAAGAAGTTAGATAAAAACTGTTGAAAACGGGTATTATTAATGTAAAAATATCATCTCATGCAAAAATTTAAAGAAAAATTGAAACTCCAAAATCAGGTACTCCGTACCTCTATTGTATAAGTTGCATTAATCGCTGTCATATTGTATGCATCTATATTAACACTCTTGCGTTTTAAAGTAGTTTCTAGAACTGGAAATTTAAATAACTGGGTTTTAATTTCTATTCTTGGGCATAAAAAGTTAGCGAAATTCGGGACAGCATTGTTCAGGTTTGTTGTTTATGATAATTCATTTGTTTTGAGTAGACTGCAAGGGTATCTTATTTTAAGGTTAAATTAAAAAAAAAATTCTGGAGATGAAAACAATGAGAATAGATACAGAACCTGTAGACACACTGATGTCCAATCAAGGTGGTTAGACTTTAGAAGGAATCTGTCAACAAGAACGCATGAGTATCACTGACTAGACATGTGATAAGTGTTACCTATACATACTCTGAAAGCACGGGTGATGCTTTGAACATAACTCAGTTACGGAAGCCGTGACAGAAAAAGTTCATAGTAGAAAACTGACACATTTATTTAGTTTAGAAAAATATATAAATCACAATAAACTTAATTTTGCCGATAATTCAGTGAAACTGACATTGAACTTACGTATGACGGAATGCTATCAAACACTTAAAGCTTTTAAGGAGCTTGTTTTGGGATAGAAGAAATATGATTGAAGAATAAAGATTGCACGGTATGAAAAAAAAAATAACGCATAATCTCACTGGCATGCATCAAGCTTTCGAAACGTTTATTTACAACACACAAAAATATACGTATGACCAAATTTTGTTCATCAGCATGTAACAATTCAAGTAAGAGTGGAAAATATTCGAAATGTCGACGTCGCTGATGTTGAAAGAAATTCTTATAACTACTTCAAACTACTATTATTAATTCAAAAACTACTGTATTAATAGTTATACATTTTTCTATAGCAGTTAATAACTATTATAAATTGCTTTAAAGAATGAAAGATTTCTCAAAGAAAAAATTCACTTCACTGAAATTATTCTTCATTTCAGTTTGATGAAACTGAATTTTCTGAGTGAAACGTTGTTAGATATTCGTATTTCTAGGCTGAATACCTGCTTTAAAACTGTTTTGCTTCAGAAGAAAGAAATGTTTTAAAACTTATAGCGTGATAAAAATACATGACATAGGCATTTCATGTCTGGAACTGAGCTTTATGCATTTAATTTCAGAACTAAGAACTAAATAAAATTACACAGAAGTTACATTTGCAGCAATGAAATCTTGTTAGAAGTAAACAAAATTTTGTTTTTTGTAGAGTATACTTACTTTTGTTCCCAGCAGTGCATTCTGAAGTCTTGTGAGTAGAAAAAAATTGTAAATTTATTGAACTGAACATGTTAATTATGCGATTTGAAATGATACATTCGACCCCGTTATAGTGAACCCTGTATATAACGAACTCACGGATATAACGATCGAAAATTTTGTACGCAACTTTTTCCTGTTGTACGGAATTTAATTAGTATTGTGTCAGTTTAATGTAATCGATTTTAGTGGATTTAATTCATTAATGATCATTTTTAATAGATTTTATCATTTTTAATACATCATTATTCAATACACATTGAAACTAATGAGTTATACATTTTGTGAACACTAGCATTTTTCTTAACGGTTCGGATATAGCGAACCACCGGATAAAGCGAACAAAACCTTTGGTCCCTTGAAGTTCGTTATAACGGGGTTCGACTGTAATAGTTTTCCCTTTTTGGATAGATAAACCTTTATTTATTGGAGAAATTTAATTCTGTAACAATTTAAAACTGAACTTTTAGTGAAAAAAATTAATTTGTATTATTTGTTTATACGTTGTAATACATGAAACGTCATGGTAATTATACGCTTTGGTTTGATAGTGGTTTTCCCTTTTTGGTTCAGTAATTTATTTAATGGGGAAGTTTAATTCTGTAACAATTTAAAACTGAACACTTTTAGTAAAATAACTAATGTGTTTAATTTGTTTAAAATGCACAAACGTCATGGTTAAATAATCGTTTTAATACCTTCATCATAAATATTAAGTAAAATATATTAACTCATAATAAAATCTTGAGTTATTTGTTAATGCTAGAAAATGCTTTAAACTGTGCCATTAATTCTGCGATTTAAAGTAACGTTTACTTAGATTTAAGCAGAAAGAAATAATCATATTAACTAATACACGCAATAACAGTATGTATATAATGCTATTCTTTACGTTTAGAATGAAACACAGAATTTATTCGTAAAATAATGCATGTTAATAGGCACCCAAATTAGGGAAAGAACTTCTCTGTAGACTATTTGCATTCGTTTAGATTATGCAGCCATTTAATAAGCGGGTTTGAATTATTCATATGTTGTGAATGAGAAGTAAGTATGAAAAAATAAACAGGAAGGAAGATCAACTGAAGAGGAAGTGATTGAATAAGAACATCCAAATTGTTAGAGATGTTAATTAAACTTATGACGATGCAACATTGGTAATGAGTAAACTATGAAAAGAATATTTTAAAAGTAGTACACGACCTAATGTCATCATAATGTACCTTTATTATTTGTTATAATGGAAAATTTTCTTCTTGAGAAAATCCAAAGCTCAAGTTTAGATTTCCTTAAGAAGATGGTACCATATGATTTTCTTTACATTTACTTACGCTGAGCTTTTTCTGTTTCGAAAATCTCCATTAATAGATTCTGAGGTTATAAATAATTCTTAATATATATATATATATATATATATATATATATATATATATATATACAGTCGGACCTCTATTTAACGAACCTTTATTTTGCGAACTTTTTCCTTTGAACCAAGAACATTTTGCGAATTTCTTCGTAAAATAACCTCCAAATAGCGAATTGCATTCTCCGTTTTACGAACTTTTTCTTGTGATCCAAAACTTTTTTTCTCCATCTTTCTCAAAATATTTCTGAACATTTCAAACTTATTCTTTCATTGAACACAATTTATTGTGATCAATGACCTTGAACTGGTTTTACCAGACGGCTAACTCAATGTCATTAAAATTCATTAATTTTAATATAAAATTGGTTTTCTTAATTGAAAATACAGTGGACAATATATTCCTGGACAATGTTTTGTTTTATTCATCTTTTCCTTGCAGATTTCTTTTTGATTGGTAAAATACATAAAACAAATAGCTATTAACTTACAAAATAAAGGTGTAATTAATTACTTTTCTTAATAATATTTAGTGCTTATGAATTTAAAATCTGTTTTGTGTAGTTTAAAGTATTCTAAAAGGGGAATCTCTATTTAACGAATATTCCCTATAACGAACTTTTTTTTCGGGATTTAGCGATTTCGTTAAATAGAGGTCCGACTGTATATATATATATATATATATATATATATATATACATTTTATACATATTTTATCTTTCAAACTGCACAAAAATGAAAAGAAATTGTTTAGAAACATATTAACATATTATATAAAGGAGTAATAAATTGGAAGTTAATAATATGGCTTCTTAAATATCATATATCATGTATTTTAAAGATTCAGATCATTCGACTATTCTATATACATTTATAAAATATATTTAGAACATCCATAATTGATCAGTGCACAGAAGTTTTATAAAAGTGTCTCGTTTAAAAAAAAATTATTTCTACATTTCGAAGGTCTGATCTTTTTCTGAAATACTGAAAGAAATTCCTTAATGTAGTAATTTTTATTCTTAACAGTAAGGTGTAATTTGCATGTGAATATCTCTAAATGTGTAGGTTTTTCAAAAGATTTTGTTACACAACCAACTTTGCTTAGTAGAAATTCGTTATTCGTGACTCTACAGTGTGTTCTTTTATGAGTAGATTTTTTTTCTGCCGCATTTTGAAAAGTGTAACTGATACTTATATTTTTTACAAACTAGGTAATTTACCAATAGATGTGAATGAACTGATGCAATCCGGGTAAAAAACTTTAAAATAATCCTTACTATATATATATATATATATATATATATATATATATATATATATATATTTATATATATATATATATATATATATATATATATATATATATATATATATATATATATATATATATATATATATATATATATATATATATATATATATATGTGTGTGTGTGTGTGTGTGTATACATACATTTTATAAGTATTTTATTCTCTCTGTACACACTTACGCACGTACTTGAAAACTGACACACACTTAAACACTGTAAGTTTTTTGCTGAAATACGCAATACCAAGAAGTTATTAATCAATTATCTCGAATGATCTAGAAAAGTAATCTACAAATCCAGAATAAAATAGGAACATGAGTAGTCATTCAGATGCTTGACCTATTCAATATTTAATATTAAGGTCATCTGAGTGAATGTGTGTTTGAAGAGTCCAAAGCGAAAAATTTTATGTTAATTCCTAGAATTTCTTAAGCCCTATTACCGACACTCGCAACACATGCGTTTGTTTATACACACACGCTTAAAACTTTTTTCCGCAATTCTCCTCAAATCCCCTTTGCGTGGGCTAGGATGTTTATGAGAAGTTTCCGGTCATTAACGATAAACAATCGGCATTAGCATGTCCAAAAAGAAAAAAAAAATTGGTCAACGGCACGAAACGACCTCGGCCATTTTTGTCAGGGATGTCATCGAGACTTGTTCGGGTACGCCCAGCAATTCTTCCCAATACGGCAAAATCCCCTCGGATTAACGGTGGCGTAATGGCAATAACAATTTCGACACGAACGTTGCGCAATCCCTTCCCAGCCCCGCGCCGGATTTCACTCGACGCTGTGCAGCGCTATTTTTTCTTCCGCCTCGGAATTTTTTTCCTGATCGACAGAGAACACGAAAGAATGAATAACATGAAGAGGAAGGAAAAGTTATTTGTGGTAAAAATTGCGAAAGGGGACCTACCTGCGTGTGAGAGAATTGGGTCCAAAAGTGTTGATGCCTTGAGACGATGCGAATGAAGAGAACAGTCATTTCATATGCTATATTGTTTCATGATTTTTTTTTGTGTCGCAAGAATTTTTTTTTTACACTATGTTAACACTTTAAGAAAAAGAGGTGTGACATTAGAATTTTCAGTAACCTATATTCTGGGAGGAATTGGTAAATGAGACTTTCTCACGTCTAGGAGATAATTCGTTTGGTTAAGACTGCTGTGTACTAACCCTTGGATTTCATCGTCTCAGTATTGACCTATGGAGAAATTCACAATAATGATGCTTCTCTGAAGTTAGTCCATAAGTTTGGTGAACCTGAAGACCAGAAGCTGCGTAGCAATACCTGCAAACTCAGCCAAGGGTTTATTTACCATATTCGGTTTATGCTTAGTATGGGCCTGGGCGCCGGATGGACAGTGCAGATCTGCCGACCAAATTGGGCAACCCTGGGCCCTTATATATGAGATAAATAGCAAAATAATTTTTGGTGTTGATTTTCATTAGGGGACAATATTTTGGGCTTCAGGAGTTTTATTATTCATATTTTCAAAAAGACGAGAAATAAGAATTCACCAGTGACATCAAGTGTTCATTATGTTTAGTGTTTCCCGCCTTTAAAACTATGCTGTTAAAAAAAAGAAAATTTTTAATTTCAAAAGTGGAAAAATGTTACACGGTTCTTTGAACACTTAACAATGAAATCATTGTGTGGCTTCTTGCATATCAGTTGGTCCTGAAAAATCAGTGCATGTTAGCAGCCCCTTGTGTACTATAAGGGGTCAACGGACCATTGGTTTGAAAACGCTATTCTGTAGACCACTTAGATCACAAGCTGTGTAGCAATACCTGCAAACTCAACCAGGGATTTATTTCCCCTGTTCGGTTTATGTTTAGTATGGAGCTGGGTGCCAGACGGACAGTATAGATCTGCCGACCAATTTGGGCAACCTGGGACCCTAACCTATGGAGAAAATATGCCTACTATTTACAGCTTCGTAAATGCTGATAATCCAATAAAAATGATACTTTCAGATAGTCCGAACTTTTTTGCACCTCGCAACAGGATTCATTTTATAAATTGTGTCCACCAAAGGAATTTATGAGCGCTTAAATCACATTATGCCAGATTTTCCCCGCTAATAATTTAAATTTTAAAACATTATTTTCATTTTTTTAAAAATGAAAAATGCCCCAAAGTGTAAGATTTCTTTCCCTGTGACGGAATAAAATTAAAACAAATTCTTTCAATACAAGTCGGCAATCCTTGGACATATTTTCTCCATAGGTTAGCATTCAGGTGAGCGAATCCAATAGAGTTAGTACACAGCAGCCTTTAATACCAGCCTCGAGAATTTGGAGACACTGGTTCGAATCCCAATCAAATGTTGACAGTTGTGCCCAACCAGTGTAAGTACTAAAAAAGGACCGTCAGGGTGCACGTAAAAAATAATTATGGTGGTAAAATAAATAAATGAAGAAAAAATATACTGGACAACGTGTTGTGAAATTGGATAACATATAAGGAAGGGAATTTGAAAAATGTTCCCAACAGGATAGCTTAGATGTCAGAAAATCAGATTTAAAGTTTAGTGGCCGGAGTTTAAATCCCTACTTAAGCAGGTGATCGGTGTAATACTTTTACGCAATTTTTCTGTCAATAAAATTATGGAGAATGCTTTACACACTATTCATGGAAAAAAGTTCTGGATCAAAAAGTCCTTTTGTCCAGGTAATTTCAATTTTATAGAAATACATGTTTCTCAGTTTCCACTTATGGAAATTTGGCATTTAGTTTACAGCCATTTTCTTATTCAACAGGGCCTATCCCTTCTTTAAAAGTCTCCCGAGAGAAATAAGCCACAAATTTGTATATCACCCTTCAACTGATTTTCAATATATATATATATATATATATATATATATATATATATATATATATATATATATATATATATATATATATATACATTTTAGTCTCAATTTAATGAAGCCCTATCATTCTACCCCAAAGCTCCATAAAAAACCTATTCGTTCAAATTCCCTTCCTTATATGTAATCCAATTTCACAACACGTTGTCCAGTATATTTTTATATACTGGACAACTTCTCAAATATATATATATATATATATATATATATATATATATATATATATATATATATATATATATATATATATATATATATATATATATATATGGAGATTTATATTATGTGTGCTATCTGAGATCCATAGCACGGAACAATATCCTAATCGCGTTTAAAGTAAAATAGTTACTAATTTTTGCTATAAATTATATTAGTATTTCAAACCATGTTATTATTTTTCACAATTGGAGATAGTAAGTTTGGGGCCCAGAGCAGTCATCTTTTATTCAGGAAAGATAAGATGATGACATGGAACCTGATTTCAAGATTTCGACATAGCCAGTAAAGTTTTTCTTGCTAAAGAAAAAATAAAGGTTTTTGTAGAGACTGTCAGTATGAACAGAATAAACGCCTCCAGTTAACCCTGACTCCTTCGCGTTTTTTTAAAAATTTCTCAGTTTGCTGGTATCTATTATGTAAAGTTATAAAGGGGGAAAAAGGTAGCGTGATTATACCACTTGTGTAGAACAGTAATAGCAAAAAGAATGTCTGTAGTTGTTAAAAAGTAACAAATGATTGAAGTACGCATAAATTCAATCGCAACAGATAAAGTGGCATCGTAGGTGTCATCTTCTTTATTATTTAGACTTTATAACAGGAGATATTTGGATTTTCTTCGTTGTTAAAAAGCCTCTGCATGGAGAAAAATTAGATATACTGTGAAACTTCTGTTTGGCATACAGTCATGGTTACGCAAAAAGTGGCCGTGGAAAAGAGGTTTCTTCTATAATATTAGCCATATGGAGTCTCTAATCGGTCCTGAACAAAATATGGCTTTTTAGATGGGTGGCCGTCGAATAAGGGTGGCCGGCTAGAGATGTTTCACTGTATACTGATCTAAATAATATTGAGATGCGTTTGCTTATCAGGCATTTCAGCATAAATAAGAGTAATCTCATATGAAGGCAAAATTTCGACAGTAAAAGTTGTCGGATAGAATTCGCTCAAGCTATGGTTTCAACAAAGGACTTACCTAATTTCAGGAAGAGCAACATTATATTATCCTGACCAATTTTCAACTTGTTTTGTACTTTTACGTTGGTTTTAGTCTATGATCCTGATACTTTTGAATGCCTCACGTAATGTAAAACTCGAAATACTTCAGCTGAGATATATCAAAAACTTTCATCTGCGTTGTCTGGAAAGAAACATTTTTGTTCATTAGTTTAGAAAGAAAAAGTATACGCATTAACTGCTAACAGAGATAACTTATATTTACACTATTTATTGTTAAACTTATTTTTGTTTACTGGCAAGGAAAAAAAATCATAGGGAGTTGTGAGTCTAATCTGAAAGGGTTTGTCCGATCGTGATTGCCGATTACACACGGGCGATTATCGTGCCTTTATCGAGTCCTTTCATGCGTTACGATTGCGTGTGATCTCGAATCCCTTTTATGTATGGCATCCTATCTTGACACTTCTTTCGTTAAGTACCCAGCCAGAGCGGAAAGGGAAAATGATGAGCTAACACGCGTCGTCGTCAAATCTTGAACTCTTTAGCACGCAGGCAGGGCATATCGATGAAACATTGCATACGTTTATGATATATTGCTGAGATATTGGGAGGAAACTAAGGAAAAAAGTCTATTGTTTGGAAAACCATGATGTGGAGTACGGCTGTACTTGCCAGTAGGTAGTCTTCATTTAACAAGGACTTGTGTTTAGGGAGAAAATATAAACACAATGTTTGGTTCATCTTGACACGCAAGGCACTACGCTCTCCTGCTGCAAATTAATTTGGGTTCATAGAGAAAGACTGTGCTAACTATGTATTATTTAAGTCTAACTCCTTTTGCCCAATTCATTTCCGATTTCGGTCAGCTGAAGTTACTGATATCTGGCAATGTGCAATCTGACGAAAAAGTGGAAGCATATGACATACTTAAACTGTTAATAAACAGTGAAATGAATGATTCCGAGTTTAAACAGTATTCATCTATGATGTGATGCCATTCAACATACCAGCTCGTATCGTCACTGAAATGTAACCACAAGCAGCTGCACAAAATAGATATGTAGACCATGATTGCAACGAAGGTGAAGCAAACGAGACAGTGCAAACAAACTCAATGGCCAGAAAGCTGCAAAGTTCTTCAGAAATTTTGCAGCTTTGGAAAAAATCTAGTGTGGACCCGCACTTACCAGTATGTAGTCCTTATTTAACAAGAACTTGAGTTTAGGGAGAAAATAAGAACACAATGTTTGGTACACAATGTACGGTACTATGCTCACTTACTACTAACAAATTTGAATTCAACTAGCAAGATTGGGCTAATTCATTATATATTTTCAGTCGACTCGTTTTGTGTACCATACATATCTCGGTAAAATTTATTCCGTCTGTTGACTGTTCACTAATTTCTGATGATGAGGAGTCTAATGAGAAAGAGGAGACTGACGACATTTTTAAAATGGCAATAAAGAGTGAAATGAGGGATTCCGAGTATAAAAACTATGTATCTGTCATCTGTGATGTGATGACATTGAGCATACCAACTCATATCGTCACTGAAATGTATAAACACAAGCAGCTGTACAAAATAGCGCAGTAGACGATGATTGCGACGGAGTTAAAGCAAATACAAACACTGCAAACGAACTCAATGGCCTTAGAATTCACAGAAAAGCTGCTAAGTCTTTTTGAAACGAAGAGTGCGATTGATGATTCATTGTACGCTATGAGTCTCATCCGAAGAAATTAACGAACGAAAGAGAAGGGAAAATACAAAAACTTTCGCATACAAAATGAAAACATAAAAGTGTTAGCATTTTAACAATTTAATTTTCCTTTCTTTTTGCATTTTTGTGTTTTACAAGTATCCAGATCTAATGAGGAGAGTACAGGAATTTTAGTGCTTGTTATACGGATGTTCGAGTTTACTTGTTAATTAATACAAACTTATTAACACTTATGTTATTATCCGGTTGCTAATATTCTCAATCAATCAATATATATATATATATATATATATATATATATATATATATATAATATAAAATGACATAAATATGCCTTTCATACTTTACAGTTGATATTCTTGCATATCTAGCTTCTGTAAAGAAATGTTATTTAAATCTAAAATATAGAGAAATTGCAATTTATTCAATATTTCAAAATTATGAGATGTGCCTAATAAAAATATGTGAGTCTGAAAAAGTTTATAGAGGAGCATGAAGTGGCCATTTAATTAGATGGAAAACTTCTGTCTCATTATTCAATAATAAAATAATTTGGGTTAATTAAAATAATGAAATGTATCTTTAGTAATTAGTATTACAATTAGCTCATTTTGAAATAGCTGAAGATAAATATATAAAAGTCAAAAATATAATGAAAACTGAACATTGGAAAGAATTGTTCCTTTTTTGGAAGATATGGATTCTATTTTTCTGAGGTATTTTTAGCGTGAAATCCTAGATCAACAATTTGATTTAGCCGTTGCAGATAAAACGCTGAATTTAAATTATTCATTTATTCTTGAAAAGAAGTTTTAAAGATGAATTAAAATTTTAATATTAAAAAACATAATAATAACACAAAATATAAAAAAACCCATATCTTTATTAAATGGTAAAGAACTTTGAAGAGAAGTAGGTAACTTTTCAATACTTAGCAAAATATTTCTGTACACTAATGACTAAAAAAATAACACGTTTTGATTTGTTGTCATTTTCATAAAGTATAAACACTTTTCATGTTGAATTAAAGCACTAAATTCATTCTAGGATAAAATTTATTGATGATACACTCACTATCACTGCTTAAATTTGTCTCGATTCAATTTTATAATTTTCTCTTTCATCTAAATGTCATATTCCAATAAAAATCATAAGCTATCACAGACTTTAACATACAGGTTTCATTAAATCTTTTCCAAGGCACCATTACACTATTATGTATCTTCTCTGATATAATACATATAATACACCTACCTGGTTTTTCATGCTTTGTAATACGTATGAATATATATATATATATATATATATATATATATATATATATATATATATATATATATATATATATATATATATATATATATATATATATATATATAAAATATATATATAATATATATATATATATGTATATATATATATACATATATATACATATACATAGATATATTATATATATATATATATATATATATATATATATATATATATATATATATATATATATATAAATATATATATATATATATATATAAATATATATATATATATATATATATATATATATATATATATATATATATATATATATATATATATATATATATATATATATATATACACTCAAGAGCCAAAACATTATGACCACCTGTCAATAACGAGTTGGCCCACCTTTGGCGCGCTACACAGCTTCAACCCGCCTTGGCATGGATGGCACAAGTCCTTGGTAGATGGCCAGAGACTGATTGTACCAGATGTTTAAGCAACGGTCACGCAAATCCGAGATATTGCGAATTGGTGGTCTTTGAACTCTGAGCTGCCGTCCCATGACATCCCAAATGTGTTCTATCGGATTGAGATCCGGTGAGTTAGGCGGCCACGCCATTAACTGGAATTCAGCATCATGTTCCTGGAACCACTCCAACACAATTTTAGCCTTGTGACACGGGGCGTTGTCCTGTTGGAACATTCCATTTCCAGCTGGAAAAACAGAGGCCATGTAAGGGTGCAACTGGTCCGCAATGATGTTCAGATACCCTGTAGCATTCATGGTCTGCTCTACCACAACCACGGGTCCCAGAGACGCCCAAGAGAACATCCCCCAAAGCATAATACCACCACCACCGGCCTGTGTATGACCTACTGTACATTGAGGGAGCAACAGTTCGCCTGGAAGACGGCGTATCCTGACACGGCCATCGGCGTGACGAATGACAAACCGTGATTCATCTGACCTGGCAACTCTCTCCCACTGATCCATGGACCAGTCGCGATGTTCCCGGGCCCAGATCAGGCGCAGTTGGCGATGACGCTTGGTCAGCAAAGGCACACGAGTGGGACGTTTGCTGCGTAGCCCCATATCCAACAGTGTCCGCTGAACAGTGTGCTGCGATACTATTCTACTTGGCCCTGCATTGTATTGGGCTGTCAGCTGAGCCACTGTCTGGCTCCGGTTTTGCTTCACCATGCGAGACAGTCTCCTACGACCTTTTTCTTTGATAGCGTGTAGACGTCCAACACCATGTCGTCTACTGCTGGTTTCATCGTCATTCATCCACTTTGCATAAGTACTAACAACTGTAGGTCGCGAACAACCCATGAGTCGTGCAGTTTCGGAAATACTTGTTCCGAGCCTTCGAGCCATTACAATCTGCCCTCTATCAAAGTCGCTTAGATCCGCAGCCATTCCCATCACACACAGAAGTAAGTGAAAGAATGATTCTTCAGACTCTCCAGCAGCAGTTAAATACCACTTCCACCTGATCACGTGCCTTCCATGTCATCCAGGCGAATTCATTGCAAAATGTAGGGGTGGTCATAATGTTTTGGCTCTTGAGTGTATATATATATATGAGCATAGGTTTCCCAATGTTGTGGTTCTGTACAATAAATAAGTCGAGGCCCTGAAATAAATCCATTGGCGACGTATGAAGAACAAAAATTTCTTTATTGTTTACGATACAGGTAACAAGAAACACACAGCTCCCGAACACATGTTAATGGAACAATGAAAACCCAGATAAAAGCACATTTATGTCATCATATGGCTTTCTTATGAAGGGAATAGACAGAATTTGCCGTTTATTTAATTTAGTGAGGAGAAGAACAAGCTAAAACTTAGGCCAATGAAACTTAGGCAATTGACATAATTGATAAGAAGGGATAACATATCTAATCTGGAGCCAAAGTAGCAAGTCTGAAGAAGTCAGGTATCTAGTGCATATGTATCAATTGAAATTGATTTTAGAGGAAACGGTCAATGTTTTTAGATGAATTTAGGAAAATTAAATTTTTTAAATTAATTTAAAATTACAAAATTTTGAAAAATGCTTTTTTTATTGAAAACATGTTAATTTTAAATAATTTTTAGTTTTTAATTGCTTAAAAATGGAGTATACGTTAAATATACATCAGTTTTACATCATTATCAATATTATTTAGGGCTCTAGATCCAATAGTTTTGCTACAGTTTTGCGCGCAATTGGTGCAAGCCAAAATACAATTTTAAAATTTTCGTCAAAATTAAAAATTAAGACTTAATTAAAACACAAGTTGTAGAACATTGAAATAATTATTCTTAATAGAACATATATTAAGATATCAGTGGCAAATATTTCATGTATTTGTGTTTTACAGAGAGCTAGCTGAATACCCGTACTTCTCTAAAGAGTGCATTCAAATGAAATACAACGGTGAATGTATGCAATTAATGCCAATATATATATATATATATATATATATATATATATATATATATATATATATATGTATATATATATATATATATATATATATATATATATATATATATATATATATATATATATATATATATATATATATATATATATATTTATGTATACAATAAATACAACGATCAATGTATGCAATTGATGTAATAAAGCAAAAAATATATTTATAAAAAAATTGTAACGAATATTTGTCTGATACTTTGTGGTACACGGGAATTTTATGTGTATTTTTTTTTAATTAAAAAAAAATAATGTAGAAGAAAATATTCAAATTAAATCTAATAGAACATACTAAAGAATATAGTGCAGTTAATATACTACAGTTTGAGGAGCATATTTTTTACTGTATTTTAGTATTTTTTGGATAATGTCCATCTTCTGCCGCATTAGCAAGAAAAAAAATATTTTTTGTCTATTTCGTTGTTATGCACGTGACGCAAAATTAGTTTTAAGTATCACAAAAAGAAAAGAAACCACGTGATCGGAATTTAATAAATTAAATTCTAAAAATTAATCTTTAAAATTTCACCAAAAATCAGAAAATGGAGGTAAAGATTCTAAAAAGGTTTCATTTTAAAGAAATTTTAATATATTCCTTATATACATTTTATAACCCTCAGATTTTTATTTTAAATGCAAACTTAAAAAAAGTTACAAAAACAGCTTAAAAATTTAATTTAAAGAAATCTAGGAAGAATTTTTCAAAAATCTTTCTTATTGCAACCCTACACTATAAGAAGAATTGCTATGCAAAATTTCAGCCCTTTAGGTCTAGCGGTTTGGTCTGTGCCTTATACGTCAGTCAGTCAGTCAATCAGTCAGTTAGTTACGGAACTGTTTTATATATAGATGAGAATTAAAATTAAATGGGACACGATGCTCAGTTGCACCTACAGTGAAAAATAAGACTCCTGAGACCCCTTAAGGAATATGGCGAAGGATATAATAATATTTACATACTCATACGCCCACACTAACATATAGTCTCTCAATCTAAAAATTTATACCACTGAATGTATTTACTTTAAATATGACGACTGTGAAGAAATGACTAATGGCATATTTTTCGTCGTAGATTGGATTTAAAAGCAAAAAAGCGTCAGAAAGATGACCTTCTGTAAATGAGATAAAGCTTATTAAGAACTTTCTAAGAACTTTCCTTTGAGTATTTTTCTTTATAATACGATACGAGTAACATCATGAATGCAACCCATCTCAGACCAACTGATAAGTTCGGCGCTTTCTTAGAATATCCCTTTTTTTTAATTCTTGGCATTCTTGCTTCGAATCAGAGTTTCACTCCTTTCCCGGATGAATTTTATCCATAACAAATGAAAGCAGCCAATGTATGAAATAAAATTCTTACGTCGATTAAGATCCTAATAGTATTACGACATTCGTGATTAGATGCTGTAGCAAAGATTACGGCAGAGGGTATTAAATAGGCAAGTCTTTTTATTTCCCTTTGATATCCGATTTTATGACTCATCTGGTATAAGGTTTTTGACGCCTATGGGGGTCGATGAAAGGAAGACTCTCAAGGGTCGAGACCACAAACCTTTTCAAGCGTTAAGTTTGCGTGCCAGGGTGGGTTCGAATCCCTTTTGAGAGACGGTCTTATCTTGATGCCGCGTCCATGCTATGTGTAGGGAGACTGATCTGACACGTGCCCAGAGTGGCACGAATCTGGATGATAAGTGATTGTTTGCGTTTTTCATGTTAAAGGATTTTTTTCATTTATGGACAATTAGAGTCTAAGTATCTTCTTAACAATGCATCTATAAAACTTGAATTCGTTGTTATCATGAAATATTGTGAAGGTTCATTGAACTGAAGAACCAGAATGAGAAAATTAATACAGAAGGTTATTAAGAAAAAAAATGTATGATGCGAGCAGTTATAATGAATCCCTTTTCATAACGCGTTATTTATAAGCTTTACGATATAAGTTTTCTAGGTTTAGTGGGACAAAAAAATTAAACGATGATTTTTTTGTTCCACTAAACCTATATATAAAATGTTAACGTATCCCCCTAAAAAATAAAAAAAATAAATAAAAATAAACAAAAGTGAAAATAAATAAAAATAAATGAAATAAAATAAAAGAAAATAATGGTATCAAATTTATTAAATCATGGACATATAAAACAAAGAGCTTTAGACTTAAGCTCATTGGTATTACTGTAATAAGAATATAAATAATTTGAAAAATCAACGATCTTCTATATTTACGAGTTTACAATAAGGTCACAAAATAACAAACTTTAATTAACAAAACCTTCTATTACACTTCTGAAAAGAACCTTGGGTTTGAAAGGAATTTGCATTAAAATTGATTCCCGTGTTTCAAAAAACAGTTTCTTTAAACCGATTTTCATTCCTAATTAATAGATTTTTTGTATTTTTTATAACAAAATTAATTAAAAAATTTTTCTGCCCCATTTTTAGACGGACGATAGATGTAGCTTTTGTGTGTTAAAAGTAAGGAGGGGGGGGGAGGTATCGTGTATTAAAAAAAATTCAAACTTTTAGACTAAATGCCTTTTATAAAAAAAATCAGCGCAGAACAGAATGAAACAGAAAAAAAATATTATTTTCAATTTATTCTATTTTTAATTTCCAAAGTCGACTGCAGCAAATTCAGCTATTTTTTTACTGTTATTTATTTTAAAACTCTTTGATTTGATTTCACATGCATTTAAAGATCTAGTGAAACATTAGTTACATACATGTATTTTATTAGATTTTGAGAACCTGCTGTTTGTTATTTTATCAATTTTTCTTTCGTTAGTTGAAACTCATTGTCCTGCTGCTTGTCATTTTATCAATTTTTCTTTCGTTAGTTGAAACTCATTTTCCTTTGTTGAAACTCATTTTCATTTATGTGGGAGGAATTTGGTTGGAAGAAGTTTCATCCCATTATATACAGAAATTTCATTAATTTTTTTTCAATGTTTTTCCTTTAATTAAGGTACTTTTTATTCTTGATCTTAATTTAATATCTATTCAACGGATTTTCATCATAACGAAATTTTTAACTGGAATGAGGGGATTTCATTAAGTATACACTCAATTTTACATTTAAGTATTTGAATTAACGTACCATTAGGTAAGTCAATTAGGTTAGGTAAAGCGTTAGTTTTTCATCTGGTATTTGTAATAGTCTTGCCTGTATATTAAAGGATTTATTAAATAAAAGTATTCCTAATGTATTCAGAGGAATTTTTTACAGGATGAAATTTTCTAATAATTCTGTCCTTTATAAGATATTTTGTAAATCCCTACGTGAAAACTCTTTATCGTAAAAAAATAAACAAATGTGTGTAAATAATAATTAGCAAAGTCGTATTTGTAAGAGAACATAGTGTCTCTTTTAAATTAAAAAACCGTTTGAATCTATGTAATATAAACTATACAGAACTTGCAACTTTGATAATTTTCTCCTTCTTCCTCAATTAATATGAAACATTTTCTAAGTTTTATTTAACTCCTCCCTTTAAGTCTGAAAGGACAACAAACAGCTCTTAGATGCCAGGGTATAAATATGTAGCCACAGCTTTTGCTGCCAAAGGTTAAAATTTGTATGGTTAAATTTACAAATTACTGGTATTTCATGCTCTTTTCGACACTTTTGCAAACTAATCAGGTTATTATTTTTAACAGAGGTCAACAATCTTTGACCATCGGAAATATTTAAGCTAATCTAACTGGGTTTTGTATTTGAATTATTTTTTTTTTAAATTCACATAAAATTAAATAATGGATTATATTCTTCATGAATAACATGTCTAAGCAGGCAACCATGCCGTCATAACTTCTAAATGTTGTGTTAAACGCTATGGAAAGTTTTCTGAACAGGATGAATCCGCATGTTAATAAAGAATCTTTTATGAAACGTTTACTCATTAACCTTTTGCTTACGGGGCCCATTTTTCCGACTCCCTCTTTAGAACGGGAAATTTCATACCCCTTCATACCCCTTCGTAACACCCATGAAGGAGGTTATATATATATATGTATATATATATATATATATATATATATATATATATATATATATATATATATATATATATATATATATATATATATTCCTGGGCCATTATTCTTGGGATACATGCTATCCCACCCCGTAAGGAAAAGGTTAAGTTAACATGAGTGAAGTTAATGTACTCAGAGAGTAAACGTTAAATCTTTAAAGCTCCTGCTTACCGTTGTTAGGCAAATAAAAAATTACCTCGTTTGTTGACTCGCCGTTCATTGCACTCGTACTCCCAGTACTGGCTGTATTACGCTCTGTGTTACCCTCGCGGACACACAAAAGCGTACAACAGAAAAATTTGACCCAAAATAAAAGGAAATGTTGCTGACTATAAAAGCATAAATAAATTCGTTTTAATATGTAACTTTCAAATTACAAATTTAACCCCTTCTAATCGTCAATTTGTCTATCTGTATGAGTTTTGACATGTGTCTTAATTTTTCGCCTGTTTAACATTGAAATATTAAATTTATAATTACCAAAATATTTAAAAGATTAATAATTTGAGAAGGAACTACAAATTTATAAATTTTCATGCAACTGTTTCTGTAAATACCCTAAGGAAAGGAATCAGAGTGTTATTTGCTTTTCTTATGGGACAAGGTATTTAATTATAAGACAGATAAGTATCTTGGAGTAAAGTGTTTTAATGACGGTATGGCTAGCACTCTTATCTTATTTGCTATTTAATAATCCTGCTTAATTATTTTCTCCAATTTTAAAGCAAATATATTTATTAATCCTTTGACAACTCTTTGGAGAGACACTGTTCATTGCGGGTACATAATTTAAATAATAGTTATCTTCTATCTCTCTTCCGTTTAATTTCTTAGTTTATTTGGAAATGGAAGAACTCAAGTTTTAAAAAACCTACCAAAGATTCGTTAGAACTTTACTGAGTGTTTAAAGATATATGTTTTTATTGATATCTATTTCTCAGTTGTACTTAAAACTACCACAAATGTTTTGTATTAAAAATAGGAAATGACTCATACGATACCGAGGTATAAAAAATGTAGTTATGAGTTAATTTTTCCTAGAATATTACAAAGTAAACTGAAACAAAAACTAACTAGAAATTCTTATCAGTTCATCAATTATAGAAAACAACGTTTCTGCAACGGTGGGGGAGCAAGAACTTCGCAGAAGTTACGGATGCCTTGAAGGACAATTCACACTTGACATATTAAGAAAATGGAAAGTAATCGTTGAATAATTCATGCTATTTGTCTGTGAATTCAGATATTTTTCTTACAGGTAAAAGCACGTGGAATATAGATTAACGGTTATAATTCTTACAGTCAAGTTGAGTGAAGTTGCACATAAATTTCGGAGAAATATATATTGCATTGTGATTTTTGTTTTTATAGTGCTTTTGTTGATATTTTGGCCTTTCTGAAATTCCATTTATCCTCCAAATAGAGTAAAAACGTGAATAAGATGAAATTTTATTACATCGTTAGATTGTCTAAATAACAATTTTTAAAAATAAAAGTGAATTTTTACTTAATTATATTTTAGTTCATTTTTCCTAAAGTTTATTACTTATAATCTTTGGTGTCTTATCACCTTATCAATGAGAGAAAAGTAATTTTACAACAAAATGACAAAAATTAGTAGAGGTTACGAGCGCCTTCTGGAATCATATATATTCAATAAAGCTAGAAAGATAAATCTTAAGTTTTAAACTGTAATTGGAAATAATTTCATTGTCAGGTTCAGTTTAAATAAGATATTAATTAAGCTCTTAGAATACTCCAACTCATGACTAGAAAACATGCGTATATAGTCTAGTAAATTATCCTGAAAGTTTTTGAAGACAAGAATGAGTTTCAAACATAAATATAAATTTTTGTAATTTGCTTTCTTTCTCATGATGCATATATTTCCACTAAAATTATCTTAATAGATGAGGTAATAAAATTTTGCTTGGAGTCATAGCTTGAGGAATTCATAGGATGTTTACCGATGCTTATTACAAAATATTACCCAGCATCGAATGGTGTTTTGTTTATTATTTCTCGGTAAAAGTAGATCTATTGTTTTATCGGTTCATCGGCACTAAACCAGTTACTATTCACTACGGGCAAGAGACTTTCTGAAGATCTGTATTGCCTGAAGAAGTATTTACTATTGAAAAAGTTGAAAAGGGTTGAATAAATGTTGCATAATTCATGCATATAGAATAGGAATTCATATTTTTTTTACCTATTCAGTCTGAATACAGGGGCGTGTTATTTTGATGTTAGAATATTTGAATACATCAGTTAAAAGAAAGAAAAAACTTAAAACATCTTTTGCTTTGGAATTTTTACACTGTTTGATATTTATTTGTTAGTTACACTTTGATACCCCTGGAAGATAATATTTTTACGGTCACTAGTTTGATTCAGTTTTTGTTCAAACCTTTTTTGTATTTTCAGACCAATATATCTCAAAGTGAGTTCGCAGACTCTTTGGAAATTTTAGGATTTAGATAAATAAGGTGCATTTTAATGTACTTTTTTATAGTAAAAGTTATAGCACAAGTTCTGATTCTTTTCAAACCTTTATAAACTTTAGCCATGACTCTGAACTGAATTTAAAGAGTGAAAATGGCAAAGACTTAAAAAATCCTCTCTGCTGCTTATTTGAATATATAACCGAGTGATTCCCAAATTTGAGGATTAAATTGGATGTATCAAAATCCTTTAAAAGTTAACAATAACCAGCAGAATTTCTGGAAGTAGTTTGTGAAAATTTCATTTCCCTTTAATCAGGTAAAAGTTTGCATTTTTCTTAGGAGATATATTTCATTAAAATCCAGATTTATTCAAACGGGCTTTCTGAGATATGTTAAGCTTGCAATGGAAAATTTATTTGAGTCAGCTTTTTCTAAATATTGTAATTCAAAAGCTAATTATCCCGACTCTCTGAAGGGAAAGGTGGACGTTAAAATTTATTTATTTTTTAACTTTTTATCATAGAGATTTGAAATTTTGCACATATATACATCTCACCATTATTATATAGTATACCTTAAAAGAAATTTCCAATCTTATTATAATTTTAAGTTTCTTTTAAACTTTAAAATTTATAAATAAAATTTTAAAATGCTCCTTGCAACTTAATTTTTGAGATATTACCTCGATTTTGCATTTTAATCACTTAAAACTGTATAACAAACAAATCTGGGTACATGTTATGTAATCCCTTGAACATTTAATCCTTGAGAGCTATTTTTATGAATTCCCTCGCGATTTTCATCAAAATTTTGCTATTTAATAAGTTATAAATCTAATTCAATTGCATTAATGAAGTCGAATTGTAAAATGTATACCCAGTGTCTTTGTAAACAGTATCAGTATTATTTCTTATCAATTTCATGAACAAAAATTAAGTCGCATGAAGCATTTAAAAAATCTAAAAACCTTGCAAAATGTTTTGAGAAAAACAGATTTTGAGTATATTACTACACTTACCTATTTAAGCGATCGAACGCGGTTCTAGTTACAGTTAATGTGCTCGGTTACAAAATTATTAAAATATTAATTCTTGAAATTAAAAAAAAACTTAGTTATAAAGATCGACATACGTTGTTTTCACATTTTTTTTGTGATAGTTAAAGGGTCAAGCAATTATTTGTGTAGAAAATTTAAAAGCTTACAACTTTGCGAAAAATCATCTCAGCTGCAAGCTGTTTTTTGCAAATGGTTCAGGACAAACTGGAGAATAATAATACCTCTCTGTGGGTCGCGACCCTCAGAGGGGTCATGAAAAAAATTGGAGGAGTCGCGGATAGTTCGAAGTAAATTTATGTCACATTCAATTATTTAATTCAAAATATGATAAAACTTTCCATAATTACATATTTTTAATATTTTTATTGATATTTTTTATATGTTAAAAATATATGATTTGTTAAATAATAAACAGTCTTACATTTCGAGACTGGGTTTTCAAAATGAGTAGCTATAAAAACCAAACAACGATGGTAGGAGAGTATTATTCTCAAACATTTCACCAAATATTGAACAAACACTATCTAAGTTCCAGGTCACACTTCTCATTAAGTTTTTCTATTTTAGTTTCATATAAATAAATGAAGTTTATAATTTTCAATGTTTTAATAAGAAGCTTATAATTTTAAAATAATGCTCTTTTTTAAGTTTAATTTTTTTAAATTTTTACCTAAAGGAAATAAAAAACACATTAATATTTTAATATGAAACTTTAATCACATGAGATTTGAGAAAAACATGTGTAGATCGTAAGGAAGACTTTTTTTTTGTGCTGTCATTATGTAAAAAAAAAAAAAAACATCTACTCAAAATAAATTTGAAATAGTTTTACAAAATTTGCTTATTTCGTTTTTCAATACTTTTGTTAACATTTTATCAAATGAAAAAATAATTGCTATTACCAATAAATTTTCACTGGGGTCGTTTTTTTATTTAAAGAAAGTGGATCGCACCGAAAAATGTTTGCGCAACACTGTTCTAGAGAATACCGGAGTCTAAGAATCAGAAGATTTTCGGTGTAGTTTTACTATTGTTTTTTTCCTCAACGATAATAGCTTTGTAACAATTAAAAAAAGTTGTTTTGATATTAACGTTTCAATTATTATATTTTTTATATGAATAAGTTCTCATTCTTAAATAATAGTTGTTTCAATGTTGTTTAAATCTTAATTTAAATAAAGAAGGCATGGGTTGTTCGTAAAATATAAGTATGAGGAATTCATGATTTTTGGAAAATTTTATTAGAATCTCGGGGCAAAACAAGCTTGGGAAACTATTTGTCTTAGATCAATGGTTTGGACTCTCAAATATTATTCGTATCCTGAGGAATTTTTGTTACTTGCCTTTCATTTCTAATTTTCAAATTACATTTACTCTGGAATTTGAACCACTGAAATGTTTTAAATGAAATACTTGTGGATTTTTCATTTTCAAAAATAATAAGTCCAAAAGATAATCCGTCCTTCTCGAAGGTATACGGATGATTTTGAAAGACGACAAATCTCGCAATGGCAATCAGCTTGACTAGGACCATACAATACACAATAAATACAAGCTATAATAAACAATTATATAATCCCATACAACACCTACACTATGCATATACTATAAAAACACATTACAATATATTAACCAATATACGAAAACGTTACTTATGTCACGATACGATATTTATATACGATACGTTACGATACATTATAACATACGACACAATTTTCAAAAATAATAAAAAAGTTTCAAAAATAATATTTCAAAATCAAGGAGTACACCTATATATGTAAAAACCTTGCTTGGATGGATGTAGAAATTAGCCGCAACCGTTTAATGAAGACTTTTTTTTTCAAAGATATCGTTGACAGAATTAAAGAAATACCGAGGACATCACAGAATGATCCTACTTTGAAATGAAGAGATAATGAGATGAAAGATTTTAATAATTCTAAAGATAAAAAGTTAGAGGGATTAGATGAAGTATTTAAATTAAAGAAGAATATCGTTGACAAAATAAAGAAATACCGAAGACATCCCAGAATGTTCCTACTTTGAAATGAAGAAACAATGAGATGAAACATTTTAATAATTCTAAAGATGAAAAGTTAGAGGGATTAGATGAAGCATTTAAATTAAAGAAGAATATCGTTGACAGAATAAAGAAATACCGAGGACATCACAGAATGTTTCTACTTTGAAATGAAGAGATAATGAGGTGAAACATTTTAATAATTCTTAAGATAAAAAGTTAGAGGGATTAGATGGAGCATTTAAATTAAAGACGTAAAATTAGAGTACTAATTTTTCTTCGAAATATAGCATGGCTAATTAACAGTTCTTATTATTATATGTAAACGTGGTAAAATAACTATTTTCGCAACTTCACTTCTTGTAGGGGCTTCCAATTCACTCCGTTCGATATTTTACAGTGACTACTTCCTTAAAGATATATAAATACGACTGTTTGAAAGGCAGGTGGGCAAATAAAAACCTTGTGACTCACCAATATTCGTTAAAATGAAGCTTGCGCAAGATCTGAGTAGAAATGCCAGTTGTCATAACGCAAATAAGGATGGTCTTCAACACAAACAGAGGAACAAGGTCTGTTTGACTTTGGATTTTCCAACTCACCTGGCGGCAGTTTCTGCATGTGTTTATTCTCCTCGGTCAAGAACTTCTGACTGCTAAGATTGCATTTTACAAAACGCACCTCATATATACGTAAAAATGGATATATTTACATGATGTGAAATCACATATGGGGAAAATTAATTTGGTTTTGGCCTATTCGATGTTGCCTGGATTTTCAAGTAAAGATGGTCAACTGGAGAAAAGAATTTTTTTTTTCATTTATCTAACATGATACTCAATAGGATTTATTAAGAGCAATTTAATAAATGAAAATTTAATTTCCACAAACTGTTGAGTCTGGAAAATTAAAAGGGATTGCTAAATATAATTTCTAAAGAAGATTCCTTATACGACTATTTTAATGCTAGAATGCTAATCTTTATATTTAATGTCACAACATTCTGTTGGTTATACATCCTAATTTATAAATTTGGTAATTAATATTGCCTGGTATTTCATAATGATACTAAAAACAATATTTAGGTTTCTTAATTTGTATTTTATGAAATTTACAGCTATTCTTGATCTCCGAGTTTTCTTTTTTGCAAAAAAAAATTATTAAGATCCCCTTTATATTGATCTAATGATGAGATTTCGGAACCGTTGTTTAGGATATATTTATTTCGAAAACAACATATTTTCTAAATAAATATCCTACTTAGGAAACCATTAAACGCGATTTTTTTACTGCATTATTTGTAGCATTAGATGTCCATGGCAAATGATTATCAACCATGCCCAAATTTTTGTTTTACTGTACATATAAACTGAAAAAAATTGCAGAAATTAGAAGGAAAAATTCACAGTCTTAGGAATGCAAAAGGTTTCGCTTTAAAACTAAGTTGACTGTTTTTACCCAGCTGACTGCAGGAGGCTGCATTCTTGCATTCAGTAATAAATTCAAAAATAAAAGATGTTAATGAAACTGAGAAGTTTAAATTGCCTTGTCGGACAAATGTAGACTGTTGCAGTTAGTGAAATTTGCATTCTGTGTTATTGTTTGGAGAAAGATGGCTGCTTCAGACTGCTTTAATGTTTTCTTTTTAGTTTTTTTACGTATGAGGAGGATCAAGAAAACGTTTTTTAATCGGGAATTTTCTTGATGTTTTCATTGTAATTCAATTTAGTATACGCAGATTAAACAATCTACGTATTTACTAGTTATGCGTATTTACCAGTTTTTCTGCCTGATAAATAAAAATAAAAATTACCGCACGAGGAAATATTTTAACGAAAAATAGTTGTATATTTTATCATCGACTCACTATGGTATATCATGATAGTTTTGCTATGCATCATTGCTAACCACTATAATGGAATATCGATCTATAGTTTTTCAAGGTACCGACTGAACTGAACGATAAATGCAGGAAAACGATAGATGCGGGAACGTAACAAATCAATATGATTGTTGGGACTGGGGGAAATTAATGAGACATACGGGAAAACGATGATTCGGAGAACGATCGATCGAGATTCCACTGTATTTAACTCAAGATTTTCCATAATTAAATATCCTTCGATAAAGAAAGCAAAACGTGCTTTTTACATAATATTGTACTCTTCACTTGCGATTCGTATTCTTATTAAAGAAAAACAGAAGATTTCTAATATGTTACACCACAACACAATGTAAAATATCGTTGAAGAAATTCCTTAAATCAATTGGCTGATTTTTACATTGCAATGTATATAATACAGGGCAAAATGTTACGGAGTTTTTCATTTCATGTGTTAGCATGAACTAAATAGCAATTATCACCTACGTTTCCATTCTGAATTTTCTTGTTTTTTCATAAATATATTTTTTGTGTTTGTGTAAAATAACAAGTAAAGATTGAACTTTGAAATCTGTCTTTTACTTTTAAATTTTTTGTTCTCTATATTTTGCTTTATTTTAAAAAGCTTTATGACAGCTTTTGTTATTTGAATACAATTTGTTTAAGGAATAGCTTATAACGAATTACATAGTTTTCCTTACGTAACCGTGTTTTGAACATACACGAATGGTGTGTAGTATTTTTTTCATCATGATAGATGGAATTATATCCCATTCAGTCTATTAAATAACATACAAAGATTGTAGACTGGTTAATTGATATGGTAAAACCTTTATATGGTGGTAAAGTTGAGTGACTTAAGTATTCAAAATTATGTTATTTTTTATGCAACACTTTAAAAGCATCTATATGAATATTGTGTTTAAATAAACTTGGCGTTAAATTGATTGCAATTCTAAAAGTTGAATTCTAAAAGTTTTCTGCAGTAGCTAAGAAAGTTTTCTCTGTTTAAGTATTTAAAGAGATAACAAAAGTTATTGCACCTGTTTCTTTGTCTAATTCAAACAAATTCAAATATGTAGACATTATTTGGTGACATGAAATAGCCTTGGTACCTCCTTGGATTAAGGATTAGCATATACCGAATTATCTATATTTCCTTATGTAACTGTGTTTTGGACAAACTAAAATGGTGGGAAGTATTTTTTTTATCCTTATAGAATGAATTATATCCCATTCATTCTATTAAGTAAAATGCAAAGATTGTGGACTGGTTAAATGATACAGCCGAACCTTTGATGGAGATAAAGTTGAGAGACACAAGTATTCAAAATTATGTTATTTTTTATGCAACACTTTAAATGCATCCATATGAAGATTGCATTTATATAAACTTGGCGTTAAATAGATTACTTTTTAATTGAAGAGATTTCTACTTCTTTTGGATGTTTCTGCAATAATCTGAACAACATCTGTTCTCTACTTATATGCATTCATTTTAAGTATTAGATGATAATTTTCTTTGCATATTTGAGTTTATTTCATTTTAAAAATAATTTAGGACAAGGTAACCGCCATGGCTTTTCACACGAAAATACTTACAAAGCATGAATTATGCATTATACAAAATGAAGAAAACTTGAGTCGTCTGACAAGAAAAACTGCGATTTCAAGAATAAAGACAATCTTGTACACCGTTCGCAATTTGTTGCTCCTTAAGACTGCACTCATAACAGAAAAGATAAACAGGAGACTTACATTTAGGCCTTCATGATGACCTCGGGGAAGAATAAAGGATTGAGGAGAGATTTCAAGTCTATGTCATGTCTTTATACGCACCAAATAACGTTTGCCCATTTTAATTTGTTTGAATTAGACAAAAAACAGGCGCAATAACTTTTGTTATCTCTTTAAATACTTAAGGCTGCTGTGTACTAACCCTGTTGGATTCGCTCACCTCAATGTTAACCTATGGAGAAAATGTGTCTAAGGATTGCCGATTTGGATTTAAAGATTTAAAAAAAAATTGTATTCTGTAATAGAGAAGACAAAGAAATTTTACACCTTGGGTCATTTTTTTAAAAATCCAAATAATATTTTTTAATTAAAATTATTTGGGGGGGAGGAATCTAGTATAGTGTCTTTTAAATGGGCATAAATTCCTTTGGTAGACGAAATTTGGAAAATTAATCCAGTTGCAAGGGGCAGAAAAGTTCAGGCTATCTGAAAATATTACTTTTATTGGATTATCAGCATTTTTGTAACTGTAAATAGTAGACAATTTTTCTACATAGGCTAACATAGAGGCTAGCGAATCCAATAGGGTTAGTACACAGCAGCCTTAAACAGAGAAAACTTTTTTAGCTAATGCAGAAAACTATTAGAATTCAACTTTTAGAATTAGTATGTCTACTAACAAATCATAATAACAAAAATAAAGTGCAGTAGGCAGAACTCCAGCAAAATATAAACAGTGTTATTTACTCACTAAAAAGATAGGGTATGACCCTAAGATGTCAATTCAAACCAAAATTTTATTTTTCTTAGCTAAGAAATACTCCAAAATTAAAATAAGATTATAATTTTATTATGTATTTTTTTCGGTTAAAGTATTCAGAAAATATGAAAATGTACTTCGAAAAACTTGTAACCGCGAAAAGTATAAATGACATTCAACTGTATTTCAAGATCCTTTTTAAATATCACTCTTCCTCAGTAGTACTTTTATTTTGTAGAGAGGTAAAATGCAGTTTTCACGTAGACCAGACTTCTTTTCCCTCAGAAGTCGAGAAAAATCAGAATACCTCTTAAATAAATATACATAGTACGGTTTAAGCGAAAACCTGTGAGGGCTTTGACTTGGGAGTCTCTAAACGGAAACAGGTCAAAGTCACCAAAGCAGTTGAATAGGATGCTTTCCCTACGTTGTAATGACACAGTTTGTTTTCTCTCAACAATACAATACTTAGGCCAAAATAGTGAGACAATAAGAAAAACGTGACAATCGAAATTTTGCCAGCTATTCCAATATGTCCTTACCCTGAAGAAGATTTTCCATGTAGCATGTTGTAAATGTTTAATTTTCTTTTTCTTTTCTTAACCCATGGATAGTTGAACTTTGCCCCTGAATCTTTGGAACTTACGTGATTTTCTTTTCAGAAATACGAGTTTGAAGTTCAAAGAAGTATATATAAGCATTTTGATTAGGGGCTTGTGGTGGTCTTAGGGTAAAGCTCGATGGCTCAATGTGGGTGCTTGGATCGAATCCCGGCGTCACGCCACTAAAATGCCCCCGTTTGTGCCGTCCCTTCATAGGGGATAGTGCTGGTCCACCAATATTTTGCCCCCATAATAAAAACGCTAGCAAAACTGTGGTGTATTATAGGCGAATGTCTTCATGACAAATGCTTCCGCATTGGTAAAAAAAAATGTTTGATTAGATCATTCATGTACAATGTGTAAAAGATCTATCTTAGACCAAAATGCAGTTTTATATATAATGCTTTTATTAATTAGATTAGTTCTTGTCAACGTTTCTGTTCATCTGTACATCCCCAAAACATTAAATTAAAGTATTACAGAATAAAAAAAATATTTAATCAATATACTGTATATATGTCCCTGAAATATTTTTCACCGAAACTTGAAATTTTTAAGAAGTGATAATCATGTTTACGTTACCTGAAGTTCCGTTAATCTAAACATCCGAAAAGCAGTAAATATTAACTTCAGTAGATAAGTTATTTTTTGTATATTGGTAAAAATAAGGGGATAACTTGAGAAAATTAACTCGGTAAGGTAATAAAATGGCTTATGGTCTTAAAAATACAAAACAGAAATGTACATTGTATGTTATCCTACTTTTCCCGACCAGAGACTTCTTAAATTTATGATTGATCGTGAAGACATTTTTCTGAACTTTTCTAAATAGGAACTTTTAACACTGTAATATAGATAGGTCTGAAATTATTGGAATATTCTGCAAGGCAAAAAAAAAAAAATAGCTGATGCTTTTTAAATGTAGAACCGTGATAAGGCTGTATTTTGACTTCTTGATAACGGAATCAATTGGTTTTTTCTGCATACCAAAGACACACTCACAAAGAACGTATAAACACACATATGATGAAAACAAGAAGACTTATTTTGGTTAGTTCCAAATTCATAAAGGTGGATGATATGCAATGTTCTTATAAAAAAAATTCCTGTTAGAAGGTTGAGATGGGCAGATTTATGTTTCAATTTTCCTTTTTTACTACTGGTCATTTTTTTCCGAGGCTGCTATTGGTTGATTATGGGTTGGGGACTGAAGAACACAGCATCGGCAGTTAAATGCAGAAACTTATTCTGTAAGTTTTATCATAAAACTCAGGTTGATTGTATACACATCATTCCTATTTTTTTCAACCTCAAGGAATGGCTGAAATGGGAAGTCATTTACATTTAGTACTCTACCCAACGGAAATTCCCGTAAGATGCTTTTGGGACGGAAAAGCTAACAAAGTGATATTTACCTATAGGGTGAGGAGCCCTCAGTTGATTACTTAAGCAGTAAAGAGAAGAAATAGTCTAGATGAATATTACTTTTGCGTCAATTACTAACAGAGCCATAACATTTATGGAGACCGGAAAACAACTGGTAATTTGTTTTCTTCTCTTAGTCACTACGACTTTATTTACTAGTCACTGTTTACGATGTCAGAAAATTTTGGTTAGTTTCTCAATGGTACGTCATTGCAAATCTGTCTCAATAATTAATTTTACAAGCATTTCTTGATGTTTGAAAAATGCTTACTGGCTAATTTCCCTTGAAGTGTTTAATTAACTTGAAACAAGTGATGTGAAAAATATAAAAAATATATATAAGCTTGCAGAAAATATGTACCGCTTTTTCTAAACGAAACACTACGGGCTTTGCAGAAGAAATTCGACGTCATTCCATTCCATTAATAAGAAAAGAAACTAGCCATCATTTTGTCAACCTTTTTTAGTAAATAATCATACTTTAAAAATATAAATGCATAAAAAATAATATGTTGAATAATTTTTGAACCAAATATATAAATACATTATAGCCTTATCGATTAATTTTGTAACCATATTCAATAAATATTTGGAAAAATAGTGAAAATACATTTTACCTTAGGTTTCAAAGTTTAGAGTAAGAATTTGAAGAAAGGGATAACTGTAGAACTAAAAAAGGACTTATTTATATTATATTTACTTTTCGAAGGTGATATATTGAGGAAAATATATAAAGAAACCAATTTTTAATATACTTACAAATATATCTTTTGATGAAAAACACGTATTTACGTCATACATTTGCAGTAATTAAAGCATGAATTTTCCCCCAGATATTACTGGGTAAAGATACTTGCAGTTATAAACAACTAAATTATACTCATGGCGATAAAAAAGGTTTCCGATAATGTATTTGCTTAAATTTTATAAATGAAAACTTAGAAATTTTAATTTATGAAGACACTTATAGATATTTTTTTATTTAAATCTTTTCGGAAAACTTGATTATTTATAATCTGAATTTGTCAGTTTCACTAAATTTTTTTTGGCTATATTAAGTTAGTCGAGACTAATTTGCTTCAGTGAAACTCAATAAAAAAATTGTATCTAACATATTATTTATTGGTTTATTTGTAATGAACAGAGATAAGGAGTCTCTCAAGAAAGGGAATAACGTATTTCAGCATCTTCAAGAGTAGACTGTTTCTTATTTTTTGAAAATTTTCACGAACTTGCAGAAAATACATACTGCAATTTAAATTATTTATGATTAAATCAACAGATTAAAAAAAGTGGAATAGGTTATAATGGCTGGTTCTCAGCACTCAGAATTGAACCCTGGTCTCTGAATTTCTCAACCGGTATTCTGCCTACTGAGCCATCCTGACAAAGGCAGGAAGTGTTGTTTTCAATGAATTTTTTACATATTCCCGTTTTTTTAATACAGAATATGAGGCCGAGGTAGCCTATCGGCCACGCGTCGGCGTTTGGTACTGAGGGTGCTCGGATCGAATCCCGGCAAGTTCCAATTAAATACCTTCATGTCTAGGCCGGATACGGACACGTTAAATCCGTAGACTGGAAAGTCCTTCTGGGGGGTCAGTGGGTGGGGGACGATACGATCCCCCAGATGTCGCCCTTGGGAATGCTCAGTCAAAACTGTGATGGGCACCTAGCCAAGTCAGACTCCGACTGTCGTGAACTATCTTTCTTTCACCGAGGTTCACTTAGGTTCTTTTCTATGGCATAGGGACAAATGAGGTAGTGCAACAACGAGTCGTCACTGTACAAGACGAACATAAATTTATTTACAGTTAAAACATGAAAATGACAATTAAAGAAAACTCTGAGCACGAGGTGGGCAAGCCTACAGTATCTTGCCAGACCCCGACTCCTACTACTACACTCTAATCTAGTTACAGATTAACTCTGTTCTGCTTACAGAACTAATTATTTCACTGGAGGCGAGACGAGCCTGCTTGCATCTCGCCAGACCTCCGATCCCTACCAGAGACGCACTCCTTCTCTTACTTTCTTACTTACTGACTCCCTGCGATCCCAAACTCCCTCTTGGGTTCAACGCCCCCGCAGCCAATCCTCTGACTGGTAGAGGGGTGGGGAATCCCGGGGTACAACATTTTCGCTTTAACAAGCGCTCCGTCTCAAACATTACACTACACTGACCCTTGTGGTGCTATTATAAACTGGAGCCGTACTATTCAGCCCGAAGCCTGTATGGACCTGAACTGGAACTTTCGGCAAGGGGCATTAGGAACAACAACAACAACAACAACAACAACAGCACTTGACCTTTGTCTGTATATATTAATTATTATTTAACTTTTTATTTTTCCCTCAACGTGTTGAATTCTTTTTTTTTTTTACAAAGAATCTATTGAATATTTCTAATATGCTTTGAAAAGGCATTTTTTAAATCTTTTCCAGGGATTTGAGAACCACTATATTTACTTTTAGGAAGGATCGGTATTGAACCCCGGTTTCCTCATCCAGAGACCGCGATCATTTGAACTGTCCTGCGGATAGGAGGAAGAGTTGATTTCAGTGACCTGCTTCCCGATACATAAAATTCCTCTTGTAATTCTCAAAATTCCGAATTTATTCTTAAAAAACTGAAAAATTCCGCAATTCTTACGTATAAATTTTCACCAGCACACAAAAAGAAAATTTCTCAAATTTTCCTATTATTAAAATACCCAAAAAATTTAAACCTAGGAAAATTAAAAACACAGTAGCGAAAAACGAATCAATTGCAACAGGTTATTCCCGAAGTAGACTTGATCCGGAAACATACACTGCTATACACAGTTGTTGTTGCTTATGCCCCTTGACCGACAGTAACATCAGATCAAATCCGGAAGGCTATGGGAGATGAAGGTGCTGCTCCTGTTTTGAATTAGCACCACACGGGTTGAGTCCGACTTGGCTAAATGACCGTTCCCGTAATTTTGAACCGAGTCAAGTAACAAGACCTAGAATACTTGACCCCGCACCTACAGAGGTAAATTTGAGAACTTAGAGAACATTGTAGCCACGCCCTATTTTACGTGCCCCGGCCATCATTAGTGAACACGGCGGTAGATTTCCAGCCACGAGCATCGAACCAGGGACGTTCAGATCACTGGTCCGCTTCTCTTGCCAAATGGGCTACCTCGCCCGAGCTATCGACAGTAAAAAGTTCCAGTTCAAGTACCTTTGTACCGGAAATAAGAGTAAAATATTAAAGTTCTTAACAGGTAACCTTAATCACGATGCAAATTTTCTCATACACATAAAATTCTAGGAAGACATTCTAGTAAGGAATGGAGAACATTTAAGCGAAATGCCAGAATTAACAAATAAAAAGTACCTGTTTGTCCAACAGTCAACGTATCAGACCAATCCCGACTTTTGATGATTACAGTAGATATACAGTTATTCATTTTACGAGTACATGAAATTTATATCAACTTAATTTCGATTTTCCCTTGCGTACTAAGTACCGTATTTTTTGGACTACAAGACGTACCTTTTTACCTAAAAAAATCGACTTAAAATTGGGTTGCGTTTATAGAGAATCTATGCTCACTTCTACCCAGACTTGGGTGTATATAATTTGAAGTGGCACTCTATTTGAATTTGAAGCAAACACAGTTTATACATGAAACAATGTTTATTGAATTCGTTGCACATATAATTGGCTTTTACAGCAATAAGCATGCGTACTACTTGTACGGAATGTATAAACACAGCTTTCAAGAACAATATATTTTTATACTCACGAACAGTAAGTCAAACCAGCAGTACTGCCATGTAAACTTCTGGCCCGCTAAGCACTAGCGCAGGATAACACCTTTTCAACCTTAACAACCTCCCCCTTTTCTTAATCACGCTGCGTGGTATTTATACTAAGCGCGTATGCCGAAATTAGCATATCTAAAGCAGCTTCTTTAATTCACTCAAAAGTTCGATTCTTGTGAATCGAATCTTGTGTATACCTTACACGTTTAATGGTCCAAAGGTAACGTTAAAATAAAATGGATATTTTATTATATATATAATTTATATATTATATATTTTTTATCTGTATTAAGTAAGAAATTGAAAATATCTTTATACACCTGACAAAACGCAAAATATTCTTTTCTGAAAATCCTTCCATAAACTTAAGATACGTCTTATCGTCTAGTGCGTCTTATAGTCCGAGAAATACAGTTATTATGAATTCAAATGAGGCGGTAAGTTTCAAGTCTGTCCTTATCCAAAAATTAAAAATAAAAATAAGCTAACACTGGATTCTGATTAAAGTGGCACGCCTATCTGTAGGTATAGATGAATTATGTAGAAAAACTCTCTCCATTTTGTTAAGAAATTTAATATTAAAATATGCCACTATCTGCAAAACTGTGGTTACCTGTAAAAGTTTTTTTTTCAATTTACAAATAATCACTTAAAGCTGATAAGAACAGTTTTGAAACACCGCCTCAACTATATCCGCAAAAAATGATACACTTTAAATTCTCACTAGGAAAACTTCCTGCAAATCCACCGCACTTTAATATATTTTTCGTGCGAAAAGAGACACTGCCTGTCCACAACACTAGCCTAGACTCCACACATCTCCGAAGAGCGTAGAAGTGTTCCTATTTCACGCTTGGCGTACCGCTCTCACGCGTTTGTCTCACGCAGGCTGGGCAACCCGAGGAAAGGGATAACGGAACTTGCAGAATCCAACCCAAATAACTGAAGATCCTTATGGTTGGAAGAAGGTATTAACTTCCTGATAATAGAGAGACATCAACATACTTCGATTTGAAAGAAAAAATGTCCGCCTAAAAAAATCACATAATCACAGTTAGGCGTTGCGTTTTGGGACAACCATTATTGGCTGGGACGAAGCGAGGGATTCTGTTGACTGATGATGAATTCGGTTTCACTAGTTCTAAAATGTTGGAAGAAATTTGCATTTTTGAACTCAAACTGAAGCTGACAATTGAAGCGGATAAGTGAAGGTTTACGTGAAGTGAATCCAAATAGCCCTACAGGAAGCAATTTTCATTGTAAGTTGAGTAATTTCTAGGAGATAACTGAATTCATCTAACTGAAGATTCTGAAAACAAGTTTGGAAATTTGCTATTTATAGATGCTACGTAAAAAATAACTTTAAAATATTTGGTGAATAACATCGGGGCTCGGGTAATATATTTATAAGTTATAACGTTTGTTTGGTAGGGTTCAAGCCATGGTTCGAAACCTCAAAGTTCGTATTGAACCGGCTGAAACCGGCTGAAAAAAACCGGCTATTATCTCGGTGTAGTTATTTTTCAAAGATTTTTCTCATATTATCACACTTTTTATAAGGCACATGATGCAGGATATATAACATATTCTTTTTAATTAATCTCTCTAGACTATTCGGAGAAGCTTTGTTTTTACTGTGAACATTTATCAACTAACGATATGGATACCACTTAATATAGATGACATCACTGGCCAGTATTACAACACCATAATAAACACAATAATAAACATTACAACAACCAAACAAACAATAATAAAATTATGAATACATATGGTGATTTAAAAATAACAAAAAGATTTTTAACGGTCCATTATCCTTCTTTACAACGGTCGGTTGTTTCCGTAACGACTATTTGCCCAGACTTGGATTCGAACTTTATTTTCAATGACTTCCTTCATAAGGAGTTATTTTTGTAAAAAAAAAGTACGCATTATTAAAACTGAAAATTTCTCAGCGGTGCATTTGTTTTACACCACTTTCATGCTTAGCTTATTTTACTTCGATAATATTATCCATCTAACCATAAAGATGGAAGAATAAATAATTTTATAAAATCTTGAATATTACTCTACTCTTTTTTAACAAGACGAAATTGCAGTTTTTAAAATAAAGGGGCATTTTCTTCATTAGCTTAAAAAGAAAAACGTTTTCTATGTAGTTTTAAAAAGAAGTTGTGTTATTTTATGAGTTCGTCTGGATATACCTGATCTGTAGTCTACTGAAAACACTCTCACTGAATTCTCTATGCTTTTTCAAAGGGATGACTTCCCTGTAAAGTATATGGGAAAAAATGATCGATGTTACAAAGAAAAAAACAAACATTTCGACTTTATGCAATGGAGGTGCAGACTAGAAATCCAAAATCTAATAAATTTTATATTTTGGACTTAGAACTTTTTTTTACGTAATGGGAAAAATTTTACATTTAAGGCAGTTTTTCCAACAATCTGATCACTATTGTTTAATTTACAAAAATCCTAAGTATGCCATATTGAAAATTTGTTACATATTTATGATGATTTTGCATATCAGCTCATGGAAATGGAATCTAAAATACTTCCGGAATGGGTAAGAATTCGGACAGAGAAGCAGAGAAAGACTAATGGTATCATCTTCTAAAATTGGACATTGGATTGCTATTCAGCTGAACCCATCGGTGTACCACAATACTTCAGAAATACACCCCCTACCACTTACATAAAAATTCTTTTTTTCCCCAGTCTTCCAAAGATAAAATGCATAAGATTCGCTTATGCATTTCTGATCTTGAAATCAATCTCCATTTTGAGCAAGCAATTTGTAGAAAAGTTAAAATAGAAAAAAAAACTTTCTTTCTCTCTTGTAAACCTCTTAAAGTACTCAAAAAATTAGAAATTAATGGTGATGTTAAAGGAAGTGCAATGCTCTTGTTAATCGGATAAAGAGGTTAATCACTCATAAGTCTTTTAATCGTATATTTTTCAGAGCATCAAAAGTTTTGTTAAATTAGCAAAATAGCTCATGTGTTAGGGAAGAATGTTTAGGGAGGCTTAATTAAAGAGATGCTTCATTTCTTGTAGTGGAACAGGTTTAAAATGAGTTTTATTCATATGAGGAATATGTTAAATTACGACATGTTCACAAAAAAAAGGAAAAAACAACGCAGTTTTCACGATTTTGAGTTTTCTCTCTCTTGCAAGTAGCAAAATTAAAAGGAAGGATTTCTAAAAGGAATTAGCATCTTGTTCAAAAAAGTTTTGAACCAATTTCCCATGTTTTTCTCCACATGAACACTTCTCCTTAAACTTAGAATAAAATTGCCTGGTGTAAATCATAAATTAAAATTTTTAATGCATTTATACCTGTTTAATGATTTTTTTAAGATAACATGTTACGACTCATACAAAAGGCTAAAATGAGTTTGTGTATGTGCTCGGATGGAGTTCATTATACATTCGGATGTTGTCCTGCACACAGGCACTTGGGGTGCCAAACCTTCTTTTAAACATATGAAAAATTTTTGTTACTTAAAAGATTTTACGTAAATCTTCCATGCAGTCAAGAAAATTTATCAACAAACTAAAAAAAAATAAATTCTAAGAATAAACTAGGCATGGTATGAATCAACTATTTAGTTATAAAATGTTTTTAAAGAAAAAAAATATTATTTAGTCATCAAAAACATTTTCATAACAGATTTTAAATCTACTAGTATTTAATTTTACAATTTTTCTGCTGATTTAAGTCTGCTAAATCAATTCGGTTTCTTAGTCAATGAAATACTTTTCTAAAATTTTAAGTTTAAGCCCTGTAGATAACTTATTATTAAAGAAAATAATTTGTTAACGCTACTCTCTAAAGTTTTTTGTTATTGCGTTAAAATAATATTTCTTTGTTTTTGTATACATATATATATATGTCAAAATTTCGACGCATTTTGGTACTTTTCTGTTTAACTGTTTACTGCTTGCCCAAGCGATACAGACTGTGTTTGGCGTGTTGCCAATATTATAACTCGCGACGACGGAAGGATTAAATCACCCGTTAAATTTTAGCGTTTTTCCCGATTAAGTAGTACGTTAAAATTTGAAGTTTTCAAATTTAATTACGTTAAAATTCAGTTAAAAATACCAGTTCACAGCTATGGTAATTTTAATTACTTGGATAAGTGATCGAATATTAAAGTCCTGTACAATTCTCTCTGCTATATAAAATATCAATTTTTTTTCCGTGTGAAATACAGCCAATCAATGACTTCTTCGTGGCTAAAGTAGGATTTCAATTTTTAGCCTTCCTTGCTAAAACGATAAAAAAACTTTAAAGAAAAGTTTCGAAAACTTAATTTAAACCACACGTTGAATTTTAAAACTTTTTCGCGTTTAATTACGTTAACTTTTAACTTAAAAATACAAGTTCACAGCTACGGAAATTTTAATTAGGTGGGTAAGTATTTGAATTTTATTGTTTTCAATGCTCTCTGCTACATAAAATATCAAATTTATTCTCGTGAGAATTACAATAAATCAATGATATCCTATTGGCTGGTGCATGATTTTAATTTTTGGCTTTCCCCACTAAAAATTAAAAAAAAAACTTTAAAGAAACGTTTCGAAAAGTTAATTTAAACCACACGTTGAATTTTTAAAGTTTTTCGCGCTTGATTACGTTAGCTTTTAACTTAAAAATACCAGTTCACAGCTACGGAAATTTTAATTAGTTGGGTCAGTGTTTGAATTTTATGGTTTTCAATGCTCTCTGTTACATAAAATATCAAATTTCTTCTCGTGAGAATTACAGTTAATCTATGATATCCTATTGGCTGGTGCAGGATTTTGATTTTTGGCTTTCCCCGCTGAAAAGATTAAAAAAAAAACTTTAAAGAAAAGTTTCAAAAAGTTAATTTAAACCACAAGTTGAATTTTTAAAGTTTTTTTTTTGCGTTTAATTACGTTAACTTTTAACTTAAAAATACTAGTTCACAGCTAGGGAAATTTTAATTTGTTGGGTAAGTATTTGAATTTTATGGTTTTCAATGCTCTACATAAACTTTCAAATTTCTTCTCGTGAGAATTACAGTGAATCAATGAAATCCTATTGACTGGTAGTATTTTAATTTTTGGCTTTCCCCGCTAAGAGATTTTTTTTTAAAAGAAACTTTAAAAAAAAGTTTCGAAAAGTTAATTTAAACCACACGTTGAATTTTTAAAGTTTTTTGCGCTTGATTACGTTAACTTTTAACTTAAGAATACCAGTTCACAAGTACGGAAATTTTAATTTGTTGGGTAAGTATTTGAATTTTATGGTTTTCAATGCTCTACATAAAATATCAAATTTCTTCTCTTGAGAATTACAGTGAATCAATGATATCCTATTGGCTGGAACAGGATTTTAATTTTTGGCTTTCCCCGCTAAAAAGACCAGGAAAAAAAAAACTTTAAAGCTAAGTTGCGAAAAAGTTAATTTAAAACACAGAGAGAGGAGAGAGAAAAACAAAACGGGGGAGAAAGACTACCTTCGGAATTAGCCGGCAATACACCGAAACAAAATATAATCAAACGACACGCGATATAATTTTTTTTTTTTTTATTATGAACAATAACAGAACAGGTTCTTCCCGACGGAGCATGCGCGGTGAGGGAAGTTCTTCGAGAAAACTTTGCACGTGCGTCTGGAACTTCATAACGAAAGCGTTCTCGGTCTGTGTGCGCACCGTTCCGCTAAGTGGGGAAAATACGTACGCGGGAAGTAAAAGGTGATGTGATGGTTTTGAGTGTTGTTGTGTGCGTGTGTTATTCTCGGAGGACATGGAATCGATCTGTGAACAATGAAACTTTTCAAGTACAAGCGTCGATAACTGGAGAGTAAAATTGGGATTTTCCCCTGGTTTGTTCTGAGAGTAATCAGCCGTGGATATTGAAAAAAATAAAGAGTGTCGGTCTAACGGCACCAACACCTGGTCTGTGCGTGTCGCGAATAGATTTTTATACGAAAAAAATATCAAGTGTTTATTATGATATAGGTCACTGTGCGTTAGGTGACTTTTTTTTTTGATAAAATAGAATAACAATGTAACTTTTCCTTCATTCCGTTATTTGATATATTTTGTTACGTCGTTCGAAATTTTGCTGAAAATGGAGCAATATTGAAGGTCTGCTTTTCCTCGATATGTGACAATAAGTACACGTTGGATAAATATTTGAAAAATCTTTTGCAAGACCATCAGATATCAGCCCAAACATGTGATAACAATTTGTATTTCTAGCGACATTTTCAGGATTTTTTTTTTGTACTTTTAATAACTTTATATATTTTTATATATATTTTTTTTGTGCTATACGAGGACCAGAATATTTGAAAAGAAAAGTAGTTCATACTAAATATTTGTTGAATACGTATATTTCTTGAAACTATAAGTTTATAGATACGCTTAATAGTTAGCAGAAATAATTTATACCTTGTTAAAAGTCGTGGAAGAATCAGTCAAAATATCTTTTTGATTTCTCTCTCAAAACGACTCGTGATAAATGTGATTTTTTTTAAAAGGCAAATTTTGAAAATGCATGACTAAAACTCTCGCACTACTTCAGTATTTTTAACATGTCTCCGTCCCAGAGAACTATGCCGGGCAAAGTGGATAATAGCAAAGTCTTGCTGAGTCGTGGTTTGGCCATAGTCCTCAAAAAGTCGGTTCCCGTCTCTTGCGATTCCAGGAACAGCTCCAGGAAAAAGAACCGCCGGAATCGTAAGGAGCCGGTGGAGGATCAGAGATGCAAAGGTTGCGAGGAGATTTCGGACTATGAGTTTGGACCAGAGGTTTTCGCGGACTGGACCAAAGAGAACGAGGAATGTTATTGGAATCCATGCCTTGTGCAAAGTGTAAAGAGTTTGGAATATAAAGGATTTGTCCGACCAACGACATTGTTAGTTGGAGGTACTGATTATTCTCTAGAGGTGGTGAGGTCAGCTTGGGGTAGAAGGATGCTAAGACCGCCCAGTGGATACGATATAGTGATGTTAGGTGAGTACTTAGAAAAGATTTTTCCTTTTTAATAGGTCATTAATAACTAATTTGTATTAATGACCAATTAGTTATTAAGAATTTTGAAAAAAAGGTATACCATCTGTAAAGAAATCACGGATAAGAGAAAATTAAAGCTCCATAAACTATGGGCTATAAATGTTTGTAATTCATTGTAAGATGACTCCGTGACTTAGTAACAACGGTAAACTTAGGAAATATAATTCTGTTTTGTCTTTATATTATCATTGCCAGATAAAGTGCGGGTGTATGCGCGTACGTAGTCAAACCTAAGAAAAATTAAATCCAGGAAAACTTTCTGAATCGAGGTTTGACTATATTCCATTAGAAGTCCCTTCCCGCCTGCATTCTTATGCAAGACATGTTTCAAAGAGCTTGAAATCATGCAGTATTCAAATAACAAACTTTTTGTCAGTATGATCTGTTTGATATTTTTAATTTAATGCTGATGATTATTATCCGACAATTCATTCAACTTCATATTTGTACACATCGAAGAAGTAAATTAATTGTAAATCTCATTGGCTTTGGAAAAACGTAGAAAACTCACATGATCTCAGGAAATTAAGTTTCTAAAGGCAAGAACTCCAAACGGAATTTGTAGTAAATTATAAAGTTGTTATAAGTTCATACTTCTGTTAAATATTAAAAACTTTTGTAACAATTAGTTAAATTTTATCATGCAATATGCTTAATTACTTGCATCTAGTTTGGTATGATTATTAAATTCTCTAATATTCCCACAAAAAGAAATTTTAAAATTCTTTCAAAAACTTTTATCTAACAAATGTGAAACATGGATGGATTAGGTTAGAGTGTGTATATATATATATGTATATGTATATATATATATATATATATATATATATATATATATATATATATATATATATATATATATATATATATATATATATATATATGTATATATATGTATATATATATATATATATATATATATATATATATATATATATATATATATATGTATATATATATATATATATATATATATATATATATATATATATATATATATATATATATATATATATATGTATATATATGTATATATATATATATATATATATATATATATATATATATATATATATATGTATATATATATATATATATATATGTATATATATATATATTATATATATATATATATATATATATATATATATATATATATATATATATATATATATATATATACACACACACACACACATATGATTGCGAAGAAAAATAATTTACAGTTATCACCCAAATTCTGTAAGAAAGACTTCATCTTACGTAACAATCTCGGGTGAAGGGATTTCCAAGGTGTGGAAGGAAATGATCGTAATTGAGGGTTTGGTGAGTTGCACCCCCGCAGGCAGACTTTTAAACTAGAACCCAGAAGAGCTTCCTCCTTGCGTGAGGCTTGAATAAAAAGGTGGTTGATCGCCCTCATCTCTGTTTATTACTCTACTGAGCCAGAATCTCATTTTCATGATGAAGTCTACTTCTACTCAGATATGCCACTGATTAAACTAATCGAGCGTTGGGAGATTAATACCTGCATAATATCTAAAACTACAGGCATGGGAACTAAATCATGATATCGAACTGGATGCAAACAGTTCAAGGATTGTCTATAGTATTTGCGTTAGTTTATTTTGGACGTCAGTAATCGAATCCGTTTTGAAAGACCAAATGATTAATGTTTTCATAAAAATCTCTTTTGATGATATTTTGTTAATTAGTTCCAAATGAATGATTGATTATTACTAGTTTTTCATGTTAATCTTACTACTTGTTTATTTTATTATGAATCTAGTTATTTGTTTGACTTTTAACCTAAAAGTAATTAACATAATACAGTTTGATTAATTTATAAATATACTTGATATGTAATTTTGTAAAAGTATTTAATCTGAGAAAACTCGAAAACTTACGGATTTCACTTTATAATAAGTAATAACAGTCTAATCGATGGTATACGCCGGTTTTTAAAATATCTCGCTGGTTTGAATTAGTGTCTTTATCTTGTTTAAACAATTTATATTAAGGTTGATATTTACGATATCGTAGAGATCTAAAAGGACTAATGTCAGTTAAAAAAAATAAAAAAATTATTTACGTCAATACAGTTTAGCGAACCCGTTGGTAAAGGTTTCACCTAACGGTTTCGTATTTCTGGAACGTTTTACCTAGACATAGCGATATATAAGCGCAAATTTGTTTTTATAATCTTTTTACAATTTGTAACTGAAACGCTCGAAATTTTTAATTGACTATTTCCCTTTATCGAAACATAATCTTTAGTACGGAATAAAAATTTAAGATGCTGAATAAGTTTTGTAAGAAATGTACTAAATCCCTGAGGTTTTTAAAAATTACTTTATTTGCCGCAAGCATATTAACTTATTTTTATTCCATAGACGAGAGATGGGGTATCAACAGGTGTTTCGAGGGTCAAAGGTGTTTCCTGTCGCCACAATTTTTGAGCGTGTAGGGATTTTAATCAAAAAGTGGTCTCTCCTAACCGCTAATATTCGAAGAAAGCAGAGGTACTCAGAACAATATTTAACCAGTAAACATTAATTAGTCTGGCAAAAATTTTGCAGACTGAGTTTTGTTTTTCAGCCCTCATAAACATATCTCGTTTTTTTCTATTTATTTATTTTTTTTTGAGGAGAAATTACGGTCTGAGGTGAGAGAAACAGCAGCTTTGTATAACAGCTTTGATTACAAAACTACAATTAAAATTCCCGTGTTTGCAGAATAAAGTTCAAAACTACCCAATAAACTACATATCATTAGAAATACTAATAAATTACACTATACTGTCGACTTTTGTTTGATTAACATCCATGTATTTGAATATAATTTCCGCATCGATAATGACACTGACAATTTTCTAAAGTTTTACAGTCGGTTGCTATTATATAATTAAAGGTTATTAAGCATTATACAATCGGGGGTATAAAGAGCCGACGCCTAACCTCGGGCAATTTCCTTACCCGACATCCAGATCTAAGTCAACCGTTAAATCCACATGCTAGGCGATCCATACTCCCTCTTCCACCCCCATCCCCCCCAATATTGTCCCTCCTGTATATTGTATAAAACTGTAACTTGTTTACTATAACATTTATAATGCTATTTAAATATGTTATACATGCCTTATGTTGCATATTATCCGTCTGCTCTATTGCCTCTCCCGCAATTTGTGCTTATGTAATCCTACACTGTAGAGTGTAGATGCTGTAATTTTGAATTTATAAAACATATTTGATCCAGAATCGTTTATGTTTTCCTTTTGCGGGTTTTAAATGTAGTCTGTATTATCATTCTGTTAGGGGAAGCGCATATATATGTTTGAGGATTTTCCACTTCCTATTTATTCCTGTGCTCCTAGAACCTGTAAATATGTCAAGGTCAAGCAAAATTTAATTCAGAATGTAAAAATTTCTATTCCATCTAGGTGTTTTTTACTACGTATTACGATTTCTTCTTAAAAAGTCCTCAATAAAAATTCGAAGGAAAAAAAAATTGAAGCTTTAAATCTTTTCCAAAAAATAACCTGATACATTTTTGATCGGTATGCTGGAAACTGGACACTGAAGACTGATAAGAAACGATCTTGTGTCATCCTCTTCAAGTTTTTTACACGTGAGAAAGTTGTTGTCCTCAATCTGCGTTTTCTTCTTGGACAGTCGTCAAGGCTGTTGATTTACGAATCAACGGTGCTAATAATCTTTAAGACCAGTTGCAACTATAGTCCTTTACTGAAGGTATACATGCTTTACTGAAGAATTTCAAGCTGGAATTTAAGCGACAATTTGAAAATTTTTAGTAAAATTTAGACGTGAAAGCTTCTGCTGCTTTTTACGCTAAAAGTTTGTTGTTGTCTCCAGAGCTTCCTGTTTCTGAAATCATAATTTCGTAAGATTCGATATTGCTTTCACTAAGTTCGTAAAAAGCTCTTAATTAAATCCACCATAAGACACATTAAGACACTTAATATGACTTATATGGGAATTTGTAAAACGGAGATTTCACTGTGCTTTCTTATATTTTAATTGTGCTAAATTGCATATTATTTTTTCAAGTTAATTTCTCTTCTGTTAAGAAATTATCTAAACGGTGTGAGTGGGAACTCGTATCACTGATGACGCAAGAACAGCCTTCAATGTGTCTAAGAACCTTAAACAGGTGCTACTTTATTTAAAAATGTTAATCGAATTTTTCAATTTGTTCACGAATAATATAATCAAAGAAGAGAGTGACAAATGGGTTTTTTTTTAAACTTCCGTTTGTTTGAATTAGAGTGTGTCCATTGCTTTTTTAAAGTATGAATGTTATACGGAGACCCAAGGTCCCTTCGTAACATACATAGTGACTGACTTAAGCCCATCTAGTCGATTTCAATCAAGTCTGTTTGGTTGTAGCAACGCAATAACGTTAACTTTCACCTATTGGTTTGCTGTTTGGTAAATTTATACTTAATAACATAATCCGAAACACTTTTTACAATTTTTTAAAAATTTTGTTTCTGAAAGGACACGTAGGTTTCTGCTGTGCACTTCTTTTATCAAAATTTAACCTTTAACTTTAGGGTAAAATTTCAAGGTATAAGTAAGGATTGTTAGGCAAGAGGTATAAAAGTTTTTACCATCATTCTGAAAGCTTTTATTTTCGTTCCAATTCAACTGTCACTTACTTATATGTAAGGTGCATTTATCCATATACACCATGATTTCTGTTCGTTGTGAGAACACAGTAGGAGCCAATATTATTCCCTACGGATGGGCAGAACACAAAAATGAATGTGTTGGCCAGAATTGGATGGCTGGTCCTATGTGGAGGTAGCTAGCGGCGCTAACCACCATAAATTACGGGTGGTACATTCTGAATGCTCTAAATGAGTAATAGCAAAATAACTACTTGTGCAAGCAATTTAACAATGCATTCTCATGAGGGTACTCCTAATAAATAAAGATTATATTTTCACTTTCCTTTAAACGAAAACAAAACAAAACATTTACGTCCGAAAAATTCCTAGTTCGACTTGGAAAGTCGACTAGGATTCTGAAAGTCGACTTGGAGTTTATCCTAATAACTACAAAATATCCAAGGTAGTCCAAAAATTGCGTTGTTTGAGGATGTTCGTTGGTAGTAGCTATTTTCGACATTCTTTCACGGATTCCTTACAGATGAATTAGAGCAACGCTCTAAAGTTACATCGCCTAAAACTTTTGAAGAATTCACAAATTTGGTTTAAAATATTTTCACCTTGTAGCCCTAACTTCAATACTCAAGACTTGTAAAATATTCTACATCGAGATGAGTCTAAATATTTAAATACAAAGGAATTATTCTTTATGATATAGCTAAATATATGAATAACTCGACCTCAGACATAAAGGGCTTAACTTTCTATGTGTACTTTATCGGCGATTTGGCCATAAGTTATAATATAAGAAATGTTTTCTAGTTTTGAAGCCTACTGCTGAAATACAATGAAAATTTTTTTAAATACATTACCTGTGTGAAAGCTTTTAAGATGAGAGTTGTGCAACCAACCAGCTAACTGAAATAAGGTATTGTGCTGTAATTATTGCCCAGCATATAACTGTATTTCATTAGCTCTTTTAATTTTATTGTTATTCAAATACTATACGGTATTGTCCTGCATACACTCTTGAGACTCTTAATTAATGACACTTTTTTATTTATATTTTGCATCAAGCGGAAATTCCGGTGCCAACGTCTGAATGTACACAAGGGGGCCTTTAAAAGGGAGTTGTGGGTTTTTCAAGCAGGAAAAAGTTCTTTAGGTGTGGTAAGGATAAATCGCAACGTACATTTTAATGGATGAGAGGTTTCGGTAGGATATACGTAACAATGTCTTATAAGCTTTTATAGATGCATTGTTGTTTAAGTACTGTACATGTACAAAGGAAGCAAGCTTTGCGGTCTCCATTATTATAACTTGGTGTGATTCCAATCCATTCTCCCGTTAGTTTTCTTACGCCTTAAACAATTGAACATAATCATTAGGGATACGTAAATTTCGCATAAAAAATATTGAAATTTCGCAACAAAAAAATACGATATAGGAAATTTTGCATGTATTCGCAAAAATCTATAAATTAAAAAAATGTGCATGTATTAAAAAAATTGCAATTTTATTTACTTGGATAGGTAAGTATCAAAATTCTTAGTTAAAAGCTAACATTGTAGTAGTATCCACATTATGTTCCTTAAGTATTTGCCTTCGGTCATTAATTATTATCGTTGTAAATACATATATTAAAATATCTCAGCATTTACTCTGTTAAAGGGACTATAGAGGCTTTGTATAGCTTTGTATAGTCTTTGCAAAGTTAATGCAGCAACATTTCGTTGCATTTAAAATCTGTATAACATCAATAGGAGTCTCTTTGTTGACTACTGTAAGTAGCTGAAATTCCCTTGACTTTGGCGTTCAAGAGACGTCCTTAAATCTACTAAATTGTTCCACAAAATTTGATGGTTGATTTTTATAGTTAGATTTTTAGGTTCGATTCCAGTAAGGACAAACTGTCCGGGTGAAAGTTGGAGCAAATCCGAAGGAGAATGAGATTTCTCAGTTAAAGACCGCGGATGGTCTTAATTAAGCAATTATGTTAATAAATTATTAATATTATTACCTAATTTCGTTTAAAAAAGCTGTTTATCGCCGAGTTTTCGCCGTAAAGTAGTAAAAAAATTTCGCATTTATTCGCATCTATTTCGTAAATACGAAAATTACGTATCCCTAATAATCATGTCTAATTTTATAAGGAACAGATTTTATTCCCAATCCACGGTCCACATGTACTTCATTAAACACTATCCGAGAACTGTATTGCCTCTTTCTCGGGTTTTATGGGATGAATACGTTATAGGCTACAGTGTTGACACCATACATAAGTACTATTGCTGTATAGCGTTACTCCTTTTCATGCGATAAATATTATCGCAAGTCTTTATAGTTACGGTTGGTCGGTGCCAAGAGATATTCGCATAATTTGAACTTTCGCGGGGCCTTGCGCCCCTGACTCTCTGGATGAAGAGGGCCATTTGCACGTCCGTATATACTGAATTCTCGAGAGCAGATTAGTCCTGCAGCACCGTAAAAAAGGGCAGAAATAAATGGCAAATCGTAGGTTCTTTTTTATGGTATACAGAACTGATTCTGGACTATCCTTGTGTTGGGAAAGTCAGTTTTTTCGAACTCCCTGGTTCATTAATAAACACAGATAATCAGGAGTCTAGTGTGTAAGGATTATAGCTTGTTAGTAGACACAAAGGACTTTTGCTCCTGATAATAGGTAACGTTATCGGTAGTTAAACGTAAGCCTCATCTATCGAAAAGCAACATGAAAGGCTTTTACTTTTCATTGTGACTGATACTGCGACTGTCGTTATTGATGAAGATGAAACGTTTCCCTAACAAAATACACAATTAACACCAACAAAACACTAAACAATTATTTGACTTCAAAAGTCTTCTAGAGAGTTTTTTTAGGTTCTTGATTGTGTTGTATTTGACTATTTGACCAACGCTATTCACAGCTAATTTTCTGTCTGAGAATATAATGTGTTCTTGAAAGTCATCATACTGCGTCTTCATCACCGGAAAGTTATGATTTATTTATAATATAAGCTTATTTATCATGAGTGTCAGATTCCTTCTATTAATTTCAAACACGTTACTGCATTTTTTCATCGTTCAGCTAATTATAGTAATTGATCAAAAATGGTCTGATAATTTACACGATTGCCTTTAAATTTGTTTAAGACAATCAATGTTACATAGCCAACAAGAAAAGTTTCTAAAATTCTACGACCTTATTAAGTTCTCTTAGTACCCCGCTTAGGACAGGCTTCAACTCTTGTGCCTATGCTGTTCGAATGATCCGATTAAATGTAAATGTGAAAACCTTCCTTATATGGCACTTGCCTCGATTTTTAGTTAATAAATAATTAACATAGTTTACATTTTTATAAAGCGGAAAATCCATTTTTCAATAGGGTCAATTTCATATGTGAGTCTCTTTACAGTTTCCTGAAAACGAATTTTCCCTCGAGTCTTATAGATAGTCAGTTTTAAGTCTATATAGGTTAATGCTGATATCGTGATTCTGTTTTAGGTGATGGGTATTTTGCGTGTATAAATGCGGATTTATGGCTACTTTTCCTTAAGTTTTTGGGAAATAGCCTTTAAGTAATTGTATTAGGTTACGTCATGGGGAGTAAACTTGATCTTGACCACACAGTAATTCGAATAGCAAAGAAGGAAAAGAAAATGCCAGAAACTGTTCAATAGTGATTAAGCCTTATCGGCATCTTTTAGTAGGTGATTGGTGACGCAATGGTTAGTGTTTTGAACTTCCACACCGTGGGTCCGGGTTCGAGTCCTGGCTAAGGCTTAGGCTTTCCTGTTCTGTTCCCTAACATGGAGTGGGCAGTCTTTATTAAAGGATCAACATATCAGTGTCCGTTCACCAACATGTTGACCCTTTAATAAAGTAGCCAACATGTTCATGGTGAGGATGGGTGAATGTCCTAACAGGACAAAGTACCTGCTTCGTTGCGAGTGGATAATTGAAGATTGAATTACTGATTTAATAATTTGACATTTTTTGACATAATGCTACCTTAAACTCCTTCAGGGAAAAATACATATTTACTGTAAAAAATAAAATAATAATAATAATTATATATATATATATATATATATATATATATATATATATATATATATATATATATATTATATCAATCAACGTAACAGAAAATTACAGGACAAGTACGTGTTATAATTCATGTATTTAAATATCAGTATAATAACTGAAATTCATAAAATATAGTTATGTATAATACGCTACAATATTTAATAAACCTAATCAGTTTAAATAAAATCATTTTTGATTACCAGGGCCATTTTATGCAATTTTTCACATCCATTTCAATTTGAAACTCCGTAAAAAATTCTTATGAAATTATCATTTCCTATATTCATGGGTTTGTATTAAATGTAAAGAATATTAATTTTTCTGTTTTGCTCAGCCAAAATTAATATAAAATATTTAGGTGTAGCCTGTTGATTAAAAAACTACAGGTCATATTGAAATTCATCTGTTGATGCACTGAAAGTATTTTTTAGTTATATTTGATGATATCAACATTTTACTTTAAATCGTCGAAAATTTGATATATAATATATGAAATTATTTTGCGTGTAATTTTGTGCTAGAATTACTCGCCTTCACTAGAATTACTGTGCTATATGTGTCGCTAGAATTACTGTGCTAGATTTACTCGCCTTTTGTTTAACATCGTTTACAGATAAATAAAATTTTCAGTTAAAGCAGAGAAAATTATCTAGCTACATAGTAGAAAATATCCTAATGAATGAATGCGAGGTAGGTATAGAAATAAAATCTGATTCATGTTCTATAAATTTAACACTTGACATCCTCTTTAGCAAATATAGCAAACGAGGTCTAACTCCTTTTAAACAACTTGTGCCAGTCAGCGTACTTCATGAACTTTTGAAAGTTGCGCCTCTTCGGGAGGCTTTTTGTTTCCACACCTTCATAATTTGAGTTATTTCTGGAGAACAATTAGAAAAGTGTATACAATGCGAAGAGAAACGTTGATTCACTTAGTACTTGATAACTTATTGACTCTGATTCGCAAATGTTAAGAGTTAAGATAACAATACCTGATCGATTACCTGTCAAATCTGTAAGCTTTTAAGCGACCCTAAAGTAGATCGCTATTGAAAATAGCCGAAAGATCAATTTCGAGATTCTCCAGTCGTGAAACTGAACATGTGTTGTTTGCAGAGATAAAGGTTATAAATTGCGCATTATTTACTTAACCGAGTAGTTGTATGCGATGGTAAAAACAGTTCTTGTAGAATTTCCTTTTATACATTTATACTTTCCCAAGTGATGTAATTCGCTTAAGACAGGTCGCTGTTTATTGTGCTTCAGCCCTGCACAATTGAAGAAGTGAAACAATTGAAATCCATAAGCAGTCTTTTCCCTTTTTATTATATCCTAAATTGCTTTCTTTACATCTTAAGTTTCAAACTACCTGTAAGCTGACATCCCATCTAGCTGCATTGCATGTCTTGATCGGATAAGCTGTTGTATTGTAAAAGATCGTCCTAGCGCTCGAAACTAACATATCCATCTGTTTTTTTATATGAAGCAGATCATTTGCCTAATGGATTAATTCCATAAAGCAAAAAGGAGAGAAAAGTGATAAAATAATATACATAATTTTTAAAAATTTCCTTTTAAAATATGAATTAAAATAAACATTGTAGAAGGTATTATTGCAGATATAGCTTTTATCTAATGACATAGAAAATGTATAAGATAGAATAACCTTGGAGTAATCGTTATTATTATTATTATTATTACAATTTTTGTGTGAGTAAGGGAGTTAATCAATTTGGCAAGTGAAAAAAATAAACACATCCAATTCAGTCTTCAAATTATTTTGCAAATTTATTTTACTTTTTGTGATGAAACAACACTAAACAATTGACCGTTATCATCAAGTACTTGCTTCTACGTTTGAATTGTATTATTGAAACGATATACTACATTACAGTATGGAGTTAACTTGATTGGCTTCTGAAGTAAGTTATTTATTATTCGATGCCCCCCCCCCCGAAAAAAATGTCATTTAGTGGTATTAATCCTTATTAGTTGGGAAATTTATTATGAATATAAAAAGGAGTCAATAAAGAATTTTGACAGTAAAATTTTAAAAAATGGCTTGTGAATCGCTCTTATTTTATAAGAGAGAATCAAAATAAGTGTATGAAATTAATTTTATTACATGGAACTTAATATTTGGCTTTCATAAAGGTACGTTTTGTGAATCTGAGGACAGTCCATCAGAACACACAGTCCATTCTAAAACATCACGACTCACTAGATCTGAACATTTTTCGTTTATGAAAAAAAAAAACAACTTACCCAGTTTTAAATCTTTTCCCCTAACTCGATAAAGTCATTTTTGACATATAAAAGAGTAATGACGTTTTCGTGGTTGTAGTGGGTCAACAAAGCAAGAGTTCGCAAGCTGCCAATCATTTCTGCTGTTTCTGACCTCAGCCTTCTATCCAGGTAGCGCCTCTAACCCAGCTAAGGATTGCCAAATCATCTCGCAGTGGTTTGTTGTCTGGTGGGTTGTAAAACAAACTGAAAACATAATGGTGTGCAGTTGCCTGAAATACGAGTAAGGATATGTAAATTTATTTCGCAAATGATTCCTAAAGGATATATGTATGCAGATATATCTATATTTATCTCTCTCTCTCTCTCACTCTACATATATATATATATATATATATATATATATATATATATATATATATATATATATATATATATATATATATATATATATATATATATATATATATATAGCGGTGTTCTACCAACTAAACTATCTCATCTATGTGATAAGCTCTATTATTTGAAATTCTGTCCCTTACAGGAGTCGTTTGAAATCATTTGGTCGATTTTCGAGCTGTTGTAATGACCACACAGATGACATTACAACATTTTAAGCCGTTGTTACTATATTACAACATTTTAAGTCGATATTACAACATTTCTCGTAAAATGTGATAACTCGAAAAACGTGACTTCCTCATTTAAAACATATACACACACACATATGTATGTATGTATGTATGTACGTGTATATATATATATATATATATATATATATATATATATATATATATATATATATATATATATATATATATATATATATATATATATATATATATATATATATATATATATATATATATAGTTATGGTAAGTAAGAGTAAGACAAACTGAAAACATAATGCTGTGAAATTTCTTGAAGTACGAGAAAGGAAATTCAATTTTATCCCACTAATAATTACTATTGGATGCATATCTGTTTATTTCTCTCTTTCTCTCTCTCTATATATACATATATACAATATATATATATATATATATATATTATATGTATATATATGTATATAATATATGTATATATATATAATATATACACTCAAGAGCCAAAGCATTATGACCACCTGTCAATAACGAGTTGGCCCACCTTTGGCGCGCAACACAGCTTCAACCCGCCTTGGCATGGATGCCACAAGTCCTTGGTAGATGGCCGGAGACTGATTGTACCCGATGTTTAAGAAACGGTCATGCAAATCCGAGATATTGCGAATTGGTGGTCTTAACTCTGAGCTGCCGTCCCATGACATCCCAAATGTGTTCTATCGGATTGAGATCCAGTGAGTTAGGCGGCCAGGACATTAACTGGAATTCAGCATCGTGTTCCTGGAACCACTCCAACATAATTTTAGCCTTGTGACACGGGGCGTTGTCCTGTTGGAACATTCCATTTCCAGCTGGAAAAACAGAGGCCATGTAAGGGTGCAACTGGTCCGCAATGATGTTCAGATACCCTGTAGGATTCATAGTCTGCTCTACCACAACCACGGGTCCCAGAGACGCCCAAGAGAACGTCCCCCAAAGCATAATACCGCCACCACCGGCCTGTGTATGACCTACTGTACATTGAGGGAGCAACAGTTCGCCTGGAAGACGGCGTATCCTGACACAGCCATCGGCGTGATGAATGACAAACCGGGATTCATCTGACCAGGCAACTCTCTCCCACTGATCCATGGACCAGTCGCGATGTTCCCGGGCCCAGCGCAGGCGCAGTAGGCGATGACGCTTGGTCAGCAAAGGCACACGAGTGGGACGTTTGCTGCGTAGCCCCATATCCAACAGTGTCCGCTGAACAGTGTGCTGCGATACTATTCTACTTGGCCCTGCATTGTATTGGGCTGTCAGCTGAGCCACTGTCTGGTTCACCACTGTTTTGCTTCACCATGCGAGACAGTCTCCGACGACCTTTTTCTTTGATAGCGTGTGGACGTCCAACACCATGTCGTCTACTGCTGGTTTCACCGTCATTCATCCACTTTGCATAAGTACTAACAACTGTAGGTCGCGAACAACCCACGAGTCGTGCAGTTTCGGAAATACTTGTTCCGAGCCTTCGAGCCATTACAATCTGCCCTCTATCAAAGTCGCTTAGATCCGCAGCCTTTCCCATCACACACAGAAGTAAGTGAAAGAATGATTCTTCAGACTCTCCAGCAGCAGTTAAATACCACTTCCACCTGATCACGTGCCTTCCACGTCATCCAGGCGAATTCATTGCAAAATGTAGGGGTGGTCATAATGTTTTGGCTCTTGAGTGTATATATATATATATATATATATATATATATAGAGAGAGAGAGAGAGAGAGAGTAAGAGTAAGAGTAATTAAGTAAGAGTAAAACAAACTGAAAACATAATGCTGTGAAATTTATTGAAGTACGAGAAAGAAAATTCAATTTTATCCCACTAATAATTACTATTTTATGTATATCTGTTTATTTCTCCCCCCCCCCCTCTTTCTCTCTCTCTCTCTATATATATATATATATTATATATATATATATATATATATATATATATATATATATATATATATATATATATATATATATATATATATATATATATATATATATATATGTATATATATATTATATATTTACATTTATATAATATTTGGCAATCCTTAGCAGAAAATATCCCAAGATTAAACTTTTCCGATCTCTTTACCAAAGTATTAAAACTCAAAACTTCTAAACTCAGAGGTCCAACTAGTTGCGAGAAAAGCTTATTTCATTTTTGTGTGTGAAATTGAGCAGAACCGTTCATATTTTTTTAAAGCCAGCTCACAGGGTAAATGACAAATTCAAGGTTTCAAATCATGTTATTGTAACCCAGAAAATTCTCTAATACAAGATTTCTCATAAACGTCGAACATGCAAAACGGGGATGGTAAAAGAAAATGTCATTACACGATTGTGTGATTGTAAGGAATAAAAATTTTTAATAATTTTGCAATAAACTAGTCTTCTATCATTTTCCAGTTGCAGAAAAGAATTGAAAAAAAGTGCAATTTTCCAGTATCTAAATATAGTGCGCGAAAGTTCATTATGTAGCACGTTGTTTATGTTCAAAATCTTCAAATATTGCCCACGTTTTAGCTCTGGTTATAAAAACATTATTTCTCTGTGCCGGAATGTAAATTACTTCCTTACTTTGGAACCATTACACTAAGAATAAATACTATATTATAAACAAACATTGCAAAAATATATTACATGTTCTCTCAATGGAGTGATAGATTGTTCCACCAAAAAGAACTTTCGAGTGTTTAAGTGCAGCGATTCCATTTAAATAGCCCAGTTAAATGTTAAATAAACATTCTCGTTGAAAGATATTCAAATATTGTACCTCTTATCTTTATTTGATCGGTTTTTTGGTTGAGGTTCAAATCATAATTAATTTGTTTTCTTCCACTCGTTTATAAACTAAATGTTAATTGTATTGAACATATTTAACACTTACGGTTTACATTTTGATGCTAAGCACAGTTCGATATTGACGTAAATTACAATTTATTTTTTATAAAAGTGATTAAGAGGAGTTGTTAATTATGTATGTTTAACCTTAAAAATGTAGTTTTTTAGAATTCTAAGATACTAATTATTTAAATAATTATCAACAACCACTGAACCGGTCATAGAACATCTTTTGTTTTACATTTCCGTGGTCAGGATTGTTTGCATTTTAATAAAACTCTGTTCATAAACTTTAAAAACGTGTTTTTATAATGTTGTATTCAAAAGCATTGAAGCTGTGTTTTTATGATATAACTTTCCTTTAGATTTGGTCGTCAAAGAAAATGGAATAAGTGTGCCTGACCTATAAATTTTCCTCTGTTTTGGATCGTTGATATTGCATCTGATTTCTTTTATTCATGGTACTTTATGATACTTTACAATATTTATTTCCGTATCACCTGCGAATATCGCAGCATGGTATGCAGTGATCCTAATGATACTAAATTCCAATTGATTTTAGTGAAGAATTTTATGACGTTTAATTTCAATATGCTTTGAAAGCATATTAGTGAAACAAGCCATTTTTTAAGGGCTAGAAAGTGTTTAACTATGTGTTAACATTTTGATTAGATATTAATGGACCAAAATCAAATTAGCTAGGAATGTGCTTAAGCTTTTTAAAATTAATGCTTTGGTTTTTTCTTGCTTTTAATACGTGTAAAATAACATACACCTTTTATTTATATGCTACCAGCTGAAAACCCGTACTTCGCTACGGAGTACATTCAAATTGAATACAACGGTCAATGTATGCAATTAATGCCAAATATATATATATATATATATATATATATATATATATATATATATATATATATATATATATATATATATATATATATATATATATATACAGTCGAACCTCCATATATCGAACTTCCACATATCGAAATTTTCTATATATCGAACTCTTAGCAAATCTCCATGTTCATTACATAGAAAATTTTTTTCTATATATCGAAATTTTTTTCAAGACAAATTGGGAGATTTTATTCCACTTTATAATAAAATCTCCCAATTTTTGGCATTTGAAACAATATGTCGTGGACTTCAATTTGCCAAAAATATCCCCGATTAAGTTTCTAGTGGACTGAATAAATATGCACATTTCTTTGAACTTTCCACAAAACTCACTGTTCATCAAGATATTCGTAGTTTTTTAAAAAAAGAATGTAACTGTGATCATTGTAACCACTGTCTGGATTATTGTTTTTTTTAAAGGTATGCAGTACTCAATAAATCTTTCATATTAATTAATTTTTTAGTTATTAACTTTCATTTAAAGGGATTCGCATATAAATTAGAAATGGAGTTTCATATACGAAAATTAGCTTTAATTTTTTTTAGAAGAATTATGATAAAACTAAGCTCAATTCTATATATCAAAATTTCTATATATCGAATTTTTTCCGGCAATTTGCTACTTCGATATATGGAGGTTCGACTGTATATATATATATATATATATATATATATATATATATATACAGTCTGTATATATATATAATAAATACAACGATCAACGTATGCAGTTGATGTAAAGAAAACGAAAAGATATATTTATAAAAATATCGTAACGGATATTTTATAGACAAAATAATGTAGAAGAAAACATTCAAATTAAATCTAATAGCACATACTAAAGAATATAGTACAGTTAATATAGTACAGTTTGAGGAACATTTCTTTTGCTGTATTTTAATATTTTTTTGTATAATGTCCAATCGTATGCCGCATGAGCAAGAATTTTTTTTTGTCTATTTCGTTGTTATGCACATGACGCAAAATTAGTTTAAAGTATCACAAAAAGAAAAGAAACCCCGTGATCAGCATTTAATGAATTAAATTCTAAAAATCAATCTTTAAAATTCACCAAAACTCAGAAAATAGAGGTAAAGATTCGAAAAAGATTTCATTTTAAATGAATTTGTATAATCTTTATCGTGATATAAATTTTTTAAACCTCGGATTATTATTTTAAATGTAAACTTTAATGAATGTTACAAAAACAGCTTAAAAATTTAATTTAAAAATCTAAGAAGAATTTTCAAAAATCTCTCTTAGTGCACCCGTACTCTTTAAGAAGATTCGCCATGCAAAATTTCAGCCTTTTAGGTCCAGCGATTTGGTCTGTGTGTTATATGTCAGTCAGTCAGTTACGGAACTGTTATATATATATATATAGATAAGTAAGCAGTTATGTTTATGAAAAATAAAAAGAAATTTAAATGAAATGTGTTCAAGATAAACTTCAAATTTTAGGAAAAATAAAGAAAATTAGAAATAAATCTTTTAGGCCTTTCTCAGATCAAACATTTTACATATATCAAAACTTTATACATATATCTGTTCTCATCGAGAAAACTGTCATAATTAAATGAGATTTATGAATAAGCATTCCTCTTTGTTAATTATGACTCTACAGCATATAAAGATATCAATAAAATTATGCTGTGAATTCGAAAGGATACCAAACTTTTTGATTTCCTCTTCCCAACTCGGCCGGCCGAGAGTGGCACCATCACTCGGTACTGCAGTCTGTAGGTTCGAGTCTGTCCCACTATATGTATTGTAGCCAATATTGTAGCCAATCGGAATCTCTTTTAAACAGTGGGAGCGAGATCTAACTAGTTCTAGTGTAGCAAAAGATGACCGTAATGGTTTCCAAGAACTGACTTTTCCCGAGCACAATACATTGGAATTCATGTTTATTGAAATTTGCAATTTTGTACGGAAGCAAAGTAGCTGTTCAAAATAATTATCACTGAACACTTTAACCTTTTACTGAAAGTAGAAGGATGGCCAGTGGATTAAAAGGATCCGTTCAAGTATTACTTAAGCACATTTTTAGTCTCTTTAGTACTCTCCCTTGTAAGCAAAAATAAACAGATGTCCAACAACCCCCTCCTTTTCTTTTGCTTACGTAAGATTGGGCAAATTTCTTGCCACTATTTCTTAAGGCTGCTATATACTAACCCCATTGGATTCGCTCACCTCAATGTTAACCTATGGAGAAAATTTGTCCATGGATTGTCGACTTGGATTAGAAGATTTTTTTTTAAAAAATTGTACTCCGTCATAGAGAAAGAAATTTTACATTTGCGTACATTTTTTGTTTTTTTAAAAAATGCAATTAATATTTTAAAAGTTAAATTATTCGAGGAAAAATCTAGTATAGTGTGTTTTAAACGCTGATAAATTCCTTCGGTGGACGAAATTTATAAAATGAATCCCATAGCGCTTTGCAGAGAAGTTCAGGCTATCTGACAATACCAATTTTATTTAATTATCAGCATTTATGTACCTGTAAATAGTTGACAAAAATATGTTTTAAATAAAAAATTTGGTGGCAGCGCTTAACCTCCCTATAGAGAGAGAGCCATTACAATTCCTCAAAATGTCAATCCTAAGGGGGGTGGAATTCTCGAACTGTCAACTGGACTCCTCCCCCCACAAGAGTCTGCAAGAAGAGGATAAGGGAAATGCGATTTTTTTCTTAGAACATAGCAGCCTTAAGATGAAAAATTCTATTTTTAAATTTATTGTATATATGTAAGTAAAAGTGTATAGATATTAAATCATTAACAGCAAATTCATTGAATAATAAATGAAAACAGAATGATATAATTCTGAAGGTTTTATTAATTCCTTGGAAGTAAATAGTATAATACAAAAGTAAGTAGACAAGTACCGATGTCAAAGGAATTGATGTGGTAAGGAGCACATCACATCTCACTCTCTTCTGTGCATGTTTACTTACTGTCTTACTTCTTGGCATTGTTCTAATTACCCCTCCCCCCCCTTGTCAGCAAAAAAGAACAAAGCTTGACCCCCAATTTGTAGTGATGGTTTTTGTAAAAAACAAATATCAGAGCATCAAGAAGACTATTTCTCCCTAGTATAAAAAAATAATTACAACATGATAATATAAAAGGAAAAGTAGTAACTTCCATGTACAATTTAATACAATACACCATATTATTTACTTAACCCTCTAACGGTACGGTGGAGGTCGGATCCGACCCAGGGGTGTGTTTTCCTCCTCCCGTACTCTCCCTCTCATTGCAAGAGATCGAGTTGACAAGGAACCCTACCAGCCAGTCTTGCAACAGGTGTTGGAGCAGTTGCAGTTGATATGAGTGTCTTTGTTGAAAAACGTTATTCATGATCCCTGGTCATATTTTAAAATTTTAGATTTTCAATTTTTATTTCGATTTTGATGGCCAAAAGTGTCAGTATTTATTATTTTTACCTTTTTGTGCTCGGAAATTTGGTTCAGTAACTTCTAAATTACATATTAGACCAAATATATACAACATTCTATGTTAATGCCGGAGAGATTTTCTTTGTTTAACAAAATTACAATTCGTTGGTCTATTTTTTCTACAAAAAGGTTTTTATTTCATGTAAACTATTATCAGTAAATGTTATTATACAACAAAAATGTTTATTGTGCACTTATTTCTACCAAAAACCTCCTCAAAAAAGACATCGGGTCGGAACCGACCCAACCTTACCATCCATTTCGTCTCAAACCACTGTACCGTTAGAGGGTTAATAAACAAGCAAGAAGGGCTGTAGTCCCACATTCTTACTATTGCTAAAATATATGCGATTTGATCTCAAAACAGAAATTAATAGCTTTCTCTGAGTAAGAGTCATATCACGTTTTAAACACAATGGATACGGTATTTGAAAACAAATCTACGCATTGCGAAGTAGAGTCATTCATGAAAATTTGTTTGAATTATTTATGTACACATTCTTAAATATTAATCACTCGCATCCAGTGGGAGAGAGATTAACTAAGGGAATATAAATGAATAAGATGTTCCCTTTATCTCCATCCGATCTGTGTTTCCGTCGAGATACAGCATCGTAAACATGGGTATAGACAACTCAACCTTGACCTCCCTTAGTCGTCAAACGAACCCTGTTATTACCTTTTACGAATGAGTAACTGCTATCGAATGCTTGAGCAACTTGTGAACAATATCCGGAAGACCTTTTCCAATCACTGGAACAGTTATCCCGACATGAACTGTTAATTCTGAATCAGCGACTGGAAATGAAAGAGAATAGCTGTCGAATCATTAGGGGGAAAAATTAACAAATGACACAACAAGATCAATGAAATCGTTATTTCGGAAAACAATTTAATGCGAAATTTAGAGTGCTAAATTTAACTAGTAAATAGACTTGTAACACTAAATACAGGATGTTGCTAAAAGTATTACTTTGGCGTGAAAAGGAGAAGAGTGTCATTTAAAAATAGTCAAATGCCTCGTTAAAGCTATTTTTGAATTGATTAATTTTAGCACTAGTCACAAAATAAAGGTTAGAAATATTGGTCTTTTTAAAATATTCAAAGTTTTGTTTGAATCTTTATCAGTATTATTTGATATTAGTTTCACTTTGTAATAAAACGTATAACTGCTTTAATATTTATGAGAGGCATTAAAGTAAATCATTGAGAGATACCAAAAACATTTATTGCTTCGAAGCAAAGCTTGGATAAAATGTGTTGCTAAGAAAGTTTTAATATAACAAGAAAAGAAAAAGTTTATATACATACATACATACATATATATATATATATATATATATATATATATATATATATATATATATATATATATATATCCTCTATCTATCATTTTTAAAGGAATCTTTTGCACTAAACAATAAATGCGGAAAAACTATATAGACGCGGGAACATACAAAGGAATATTATCATCGGAACTGGATTAAATGAACGACAGATACGGGAAAACGATACATTGTGGAATCTCGATCGATCGTTCTCCGAATCATCGTTTACCCGTATGTGTCGTCTATTTCACCCAGTCCCGTTGATCATACTGCTTTGTTATGTTCCCGCATCTATCGTTTTCCCGAATTTATCGTTCAGTTCTGTCGGTCCCTTGAAAAACGATAGATCGAGTTTCCACTGTATATATATATATATATATATATATATATATATATATATATATATATATATATATAGATAGATAGATAGATATTCGTAAAAACTATATTTTAACAGACAAAGAGTGCTGGGATAAAATTTACAGAGATAAATAGATTTGAAATAACTATTACTGAAACAAAGGGAATAAAAAATATTTATCTTTGCAGCCCAAAATTTACATCCTAAATATTTTTTTGTTGTACACAATAACTTCCAAATCTGTATCAAAACTTCCCCTTTCATTTAAAAAGCAAATTAATACAATTTCTAGAATTCTCACTTCTCTTTCGCTCAGTTGTAAGAAAATGTACCAAATTATAAATTTAAAATTTCATACCCTCGAGAAAGCTCCAGAGACAAACTATAAAGTTCCAACTTGCCAATTATTTATTACAAATGTAAACTGCTTAAACCCTTTCTATTGTATTCTATTACTTCAGGTCTTTTGATTTCATATGTATGCAAAGATTTACTGTGGTATAAATAGGATATTAAATCATTCTGAGTTTTATAGTTTCTCTTTCAAGGTTTTCATTCCAGGAAGACTTCTTCAGCGAGAGTTTGTTCTGAACAAATAAACTGTTGGAAATTTTCTCTGAATTTTCATCACTCGTTAAATTTACTTTCTCTTTTTCAAATGCATAGAAAGGCTTTTATTTTTTATTCTAATTTTTATTTGCAACATGACTAATATATATTAGTCTTGACAGACTTCATTGAATATGCCTGAGTTGATCAGATTTATTAACTCCATAGCTGAATGTATTTGAAAACAGCCATGTACAATATATTATATATATATATATATACTATAGAGAGAGATAAATGCATACACAAATATATAGATATTTATAATTTTAGAAGGTTATTTGAGTTCACTTAACGAGTCCATGTCTAATAAAAGATTTTTCAAGGATAAAAGATCTAAAAAGAATTTAAGCAAAAGGCAAGTAATCTTAGCATACCTTGTATGCCCTGTCATTCAAGGTATGCCAAGATTACAAGTTATCAATATCTTAAATATGAGACACAGATTAAAATATGCAAACTTTATACGTGGGGCACTTTTTTACTGCTTGGAAATACAAATGAATGAAACCACAAAATTACTGTCGCATAATATATTGTACCAGTGTGAAGCCAACATTTTTTAATTAGGTGTGCGGGAAGTTTTAACTTCATATATTCGAAATCTTATACAGTCGAACCCCATTATAATGAACTTCAAGGGACCAAAGGTTTTGTTCTCTATATCCGGTGGTTCGCTATATCCGAACCTTTAAGAAAAATGTTAGTGTTCACAAAATGTATAATTCATTAGTTGCTATGTTTATTCAATAATGATGTATTTAAAAATATGATAAAATCTATTAAAAATGATCATTAATGAATTAAATTGATTAAAATCAATTACATTAAACTGACACAATACTAATAAATTTAACTAAAAATGAAGACAAATGGAAATAAAGTCATTTTACCTATAATTGTTGCTCACTGTTTTGATACAGAAATAATCGGTATTCTTCTGCTGACGTGTTGCCAATTTCAAAATTTTTTTATGAATTTCCTTGTCCAAATACATCAAATGTCTCCAACACTCTTTCTTCCACTGTTTGTGTAGACAATAACTTATTAATTACTCGCATCGCTGCTGTAACATTTGAGATGGTGGGGATTTCGTCATTTATGTGCTCCTCTTTATTAGCATCAAATGCAGAATCTTCGATTTCAGAATGATTCATTTTAATTTCTTTCACTATATCTTCATCAGTCGGATTTTCACATATAATGACTTCATCATCTCATGTTTCGTACAATTGCATGTTACAATCTGTGAATGATGAAATTTTGTGCTTTTCTATCCACATCGCGATAGGTAAATCTTCATCGTCATCTTCTTCTTCATTCATAGTATCTTCAACATTCTTAAAAAGTTTAAAAATAAAAAAAAATTCAGTAGTCGACAGAAAAAAGGTTCGTTATAGCCGATTTTTAAGATTTCAGAGGTTCGCTATAAAAAGAAAAATTAGCATTAGATGCAATAGGAAAAAGACGGGACAAAATTTTGTTCGCTATATCCGGGAGTTCGTTATATACCGGGTTCGCTATATCAGAGTTCTACTGTACCTATAACAAACTACTAACGTTTTACTTTAGTTATATGCAAATAGTTTGGGATATAATCCCCCTAATTTTCCCCTCTGCTGCGTCACTATACAGAACTACGAAACTGCAGAATTCTCGGTTACAATAACTAAACTTTTACAACCACTTCCAGGTGATAACACGTCGGCATGTTTACAGAAATAGAGGCTGTGTTCACGTTACGGGTAGCAAAAAACAATTCCAACCGCAATCCGTCTGCAATAATTACGCAATTATCGCTAAGCGGGTAACGATGTATGTTCTTGAGGTAAAGTCTGCTGTAATAGTTGGCGAGTGTGCCTCCAGGAATGAAATCTTTCATGGCTCAGCGAGTTTAGTAATATGCCTTCGAACGCTTCGCTCGCGCGTTAATGAAAGCCTGCTCAGGAATCCTCAAACGTTAACATCGCGGCTTGGTGCTTTTCCATGTTTTGAAAGAGAGAAAAGAAAAAGTAACGGGAGATTTATTTATAGATAATGGCTTTTAAAAATATCGGCTGTTTTATTATAAATTAGAGAGTAATAAATATAATGAGATTTCTTTGTGTGTAAGTCGATGAACTCAGTAGGGAGTAACATGGGATACAGACTAATGGTATATATTGTTATTTTTAACTTTTTTTTACTGGAGTGGCCAGGTTTTCTTGTGAGAGCACCAGTGATACTCAAGGCGTATATTTAAGTTCATATTATCGATATAACATGTAGATCACCGGTAATATTGACATTTTGAAGCATAAAAAGTCTCAGCTTTTGTACTTGTTGATATATTTTGTCATATTAAGTTCACTATTCAGCGGCCAGTTTGAAAAAGTGCAGTGCAATTTCATGAGTTGGTTCACACATATTCAAATGCCTAAAAGCACCTCAAGGACAAAATTGTTTTTTATATTTATAACGCGTGCACGAAACCCTGTCTTTTATTGAGACTAAAATTGTTTTTTATATTCGTGAGTCCGGTATAAAAACTTATTTTTTACAGTCAAGTCCGAAACTGTTTATATATTCGTAATTTTTGTGAAATATATGTTTAACTCGTAAAATAAAATTCATGCAACGAAAATATATAAAAATTACATATTTTTGGAGACAGTTTTGGTATAAAAAGACTCAGAACGGATTTACACAAAAGTATCCGTAAATAAAAGCAAAAATAATAATTTTAAGTACATAATTATGTTGTTGTTGTTATTGTTTCTAATTTCCCTTGGAAGTTCCAGACCAGGTCTATATGGACAAGTACATAATTATGAATGTTTTTATTAGTACACTATAGCGGCAAAAAAATTGGTACTTTAATTTAATATTGTTTTTGTAACTACAGTAAGAACCTTTAATATGTTATCCCTAAAGAAGAGTATTGTTTTGACAACACAATAATGTTTTTATTTTTATTTTTCAAAAGATTCATCTTCTAATTTTTTTTTCATACGAATTTAAGGTTTTTCCCGTGTCTCTGTTTTGTTTACTATGAGTGACAAAATTTATATCTGCATTAAAATAGTTGTCGTCAATTTCATCCTCTCATAATGATTAATTTAACACTAGTAAAAGTTTATTTATCCTACGGATTGTAAAGCTTAAGATATTTTGCTCTTAGAAAGTGGCATAATATTTTCACATAATTTACAAAACTAGAATATACTATTTTTTCAATAAATAATTAAAAAACTATAATTTGAGCGTGAATTAAAATTTTATAAGGAAAAATTATTAAATGATGTCGCTAGCTGTGTCTTATAGACCCATGTGGAGTTTAATATTTGATAACGATAGAGCGAATATTAGCAACACTTTTTCAATTTGTCAAAAAATATTCCGCCTGGCTCAGTAGTATGAAACAGTATAAATAAAAGACACACCTATGTAATTCTCGGATCCGTCAGGCCAATGACATATTTGTAAGAGTCTTCTTGAAATGTTTACTGGGGATCACGTGTAATCACTTTCATTTTAAATGGTGGAAGCTATTGTGTGAAGAAAATAAATATGAGAAAAAAATATTAAAAAAATAATTTTGTTCCAATTACTGATAAGTTCATTATATCCCTAAGAGCTTATCGGAAAGCAATTAAGAGCTTAGAAGCTTATTAACGATCAATCTTATTTATGTTCTAATTACACAAGACCATATTGTTTCTATAATATGACTAGCAAGCAATAAATGTTCGTTCTATATTTATTCCTCTATCTGTCTGCACATGTGTTGGATTATATTCCAATAATAAGCAATAATACCCAGTAATATAATTGTGGGTAGTATAATTTACCTTAATTGGTTGGTTCAGAGCACCACGATTATCTCTTGCTACACCTTACTTGGCTAAAGACCCTGGGACGTGCAGTTTAAATTTGACAGTGGTATTATTTATAGATGACCGAGATTTATAGTTCATATTTGATATAGTTCAATTAACAACAGCGGGTGTCTGGAGACACCGGCAGTTGGAATGGGTGTTATGAAACACCTATGTTAATTGTGGTATTTGAATCCATAAACTTTAGATGAATTACAGCATCATCAGCTGGCACTTTTATTTTGTTTGCAAGAATAGATGACTAGGAAAATGTCTAAAAAAATATTTTTCGAATTCAATAGCCATAGTGAGATTCTTTATATCAGATTGTTGGAAAAGAAAAATGCGTATGCAAAATTTAAACTGTGGTATACATTGAGTTCTCTCGTCTTAAGACTGACTCTACCAATTTTAAATCATTCTTTACTTTCAGCAGTATTTATAAAAATAACTTTTTTAAATTTTCTTTCTATTTTGAACTGATTACAGATTCTAAATAGAGCTACTGAAGTCAAATATGCACATATAAATTTTCCAAAAAATCATATTTTCATTCGGTATTCATTTCGAATTGTTCGAATATGTTACATAAATTAGAAAGCAATTTTGATCATACAGTAAATTCATGTTGATAGATTTGTAGTCAATTTAGGGTATTTTACCTTCCGAAATATTTTTGAAAACTATCTAGCTTATAAATCGATTCCTCAATAATTCCATCATAATTAGTTCGCAAATAAGTAACATTCCTCTCAAAATTTGAATTGTTAATTTTGCTATTTTTCAGGTTAAAGGGCTGACCGGGGCAAATCTTCAACCATTCATTACCTACTACAATATTTCTAAAACATTCCAATTACGCACCCACATAAAATGCGGTAAGTTTTATCTGCATCCCATCACCAGACCCACCGAGACGGCCTTGAACTGCTTACCTCAACGTGCTACCCAACCCTCAAGGCTCGCTAAGTTCCCCTCCTGCGACCCCTCGCTTAGTTATGGTTTTACCACGCGTGGGAATTCAGGATCTAGATTTATCATTTCGATTAACGGAGTTTTTGAGCGAAAATAACTTGGCACGTCATGGTTTCTTTTATCGCTGGCATTTATTGCCGTTCCCTTCGGAGGTATGCTGTCAGGTAAGGGCGTCTGGCGGTCAGAATTGCTGTCGATGAGGGTAAGAAAATCGTGTTACTAATGGGGGGCATTAGTAAATGCTTAGAAAAAAAGTTCGTTAATTATATTAGAGGGTAAGAGGGTTTGCATTCAATATTCATCTTTAAGGGGATTTTAAGAAAGATATTTCTTTACCGGAGGACTTTGCTTTGAAGACATAATTTCTAAATATTTTTAACTAATTCTAATTGTCGTTGTAAGGACTTGTCGTTGTAAGGACATTAAATAAAAGACTGCCAGCCTTTTTGTATTTTATGCTTTAATTGCATTTCTCGACTAAATACAGGCTATTTACAATATATATAAAAAAATTAAATTCGTGGGTTCACGGCATCGACGAGGAAGGTCAGACTTGAGTTGTCGCTGCGCTCATTCAAGTCTATCTAGGCCCGACAGTATCTCCTTGTCTGCGGCTCCAGAGTCACTCTGCAAAACTTAATCTCTGAATCACTGACTGATTTTAAGTCGCGTCCGTCGACTTTATATATCTTCGCTGAACGTTCTCGAGAGGTCTGGAAAGTGCCGACTTTCTTTATTCAGTTATTGTTCCCAGACGACTAGGCGTCTCCGGTCGGAAACTTCCTTTTTCTAGCTGACGAACTGTTCTGTGAGCTGTTGGTAACACTTCCGGCCATTATGTCGCCCGGCGACTGTCTGTCTGCAGCCGTCCAGATCAATTAAATGCACAAACCGTGCGTTGGTTAGTCTTCTCGGAATTTCCCCGAGCCAAAAAAAAAAATCGCTATTGTATGGGAGTCGTTACACCATTTTTTTTTAAATGTGGGGACACTCGTCGTGAAACATTTGCCTTTTGTATTTTCTCGCCTTTTGTTAGCTCTGCTGGCTACTTTATTGTCGGAACACCATTTAGGTAAGCCAGCATTACTCCCTATGAGGAGGCCAATACGGTAACGACCAAGCCTTATTCGGGATTCGAACCCAAGGCCACTGCGTAGAAGCTCACGACGCTAACCACTATACAATGTAGGCAGCATTCGCCTGAGTTTATAATAAATAATGAAAAAGCTATCAACTCTTCCAATTCCTCTGCAATGTTACGAATTTCAAAGAAATCCTTTGATCTCCTAAAAATGGCAGAATTAATTTGATTTTAAGTGAATATTAATGGTTTCCGGGACTCAAAATTTTAGTCTTCCCAAAGAGAATATTTAATTTTTTTGTAGATTAAAACTACTACAGAGCTTTGGGAACCAATAGACTCAAATTGTACGTTTCGATAGTAATTACATTTCGCCAGGTAGAACATTATTTATTCCATACTGCGCTTCTGTGTAACCGTTCGAGACTCGGTTTAACTCGAAATAGAATTTTCTTGTTTTGCCTTCTTTAAAACAATGTCTAAAATTCTCGGCGTATCGCCATAAAATTTCAAAAAGCGTTACTTTGATCTTTTTTTAAAAATAAATTTAATCATCAAGATTCTTGAATCAAGAATCTTAATGATTGAAGCCTGTCATCAAGATTCTTGATTCAGGGTCAAAATTCTGTAAATGTTTTCCTTGAAGCTAAAACTACCTGAAAAAGAAAAATAATATTCCCTTTTAAAGTTATTCAAAATTTTGTGGGTAAATTATTTCATTACTGCTGTTTTTTTTATTATTTTATAACGGAACACAAATTATTTTGAAATATTTCGTATGCTCAGAAAAAGAAAAATTAGACGAATAAAATAATTGATACACTATATATATATATCAGAGTCATTAGATGCTTTAAAGTTTTAATCTTATATTCTTTGTATAAAGACACTTTTGAGGAAAGAAAAAGTCATTGAGAAATCTGTGTAAACACCTGTCCCCTTAAAAGTCCGTAAGAATCCTTTATTTTCAATTCTATTAGGAACTCTTGAAAATTTGAAAAAAATTGCCTAGGTGGGCCTTAAAATTTACGTTTTGCTCCGCGACTCTTGAAAGGAAAGCACTTATTAGTTATTGATATCTGTTTTGAGACTGTTTTGAAACTGTTTTGACTGTTTAGACTGTTTAGACTGTTTAGACTGTTTTGAGAAGGAATTCCAACTTTTCTCTTTGATTGTTTTTCATTTGTACTGTTGATTTAATACTCTTCGCTAGAAAAAAAAATTCAGGTAGTCTCTTCTAACGAAACTACCGCTGGTTATTAACGTAAGATTACTTATCGTTGCTTACCACTTTTGTATGTATATATGTACATATGTATCTATCTATCTATCTATATCTATATCTATATCTATCTATCTATATATATATATATATATATATATATATATATATATATATATATAACATACAAAACAAAAAACCTTTTCTAATTTCCAAATTATTTTTGTTTTCCTTTAAAATTACTTGGGCGTAAGCAAACTAATTTCGATTTCGTTTTAAGAACAAAGGATATGAGCGTAACCTAAAAGCAATAGTAGGTAATCAATATATCATCCCTTTAACCATCAGTCTCGTAGGCGCCAAATCTTATATAGCAGGCCACGGGACTCAATCCCAGAGAACTGGTCTCAGGCCCTCTGTCCAATCAATGCAAGAGTGCAAGGGTCATGTGACTACGACCCAGTGAATTTTTAAAAGACCCACCAAGGTTTAGGCCGGGAATTTTTTGAATTGTCGTTGCCCCGATAACTTGTAACAGCAGAGGCAATAAAGTTTTTGTCCGAGATGTAACGTGTCTTCCTTGAGTCCGGGGCTGGAGGGACCAGAGAAAGACTTTTTAGAGGGCCTTTCGAGTGTCCCCAAACCGCCAGCGAGCCTTACCGACCATATATATATATATATATATATATATATATATATATATATATATATAAATTCAAGACTTCACGCATTTTGATACTTTTCTATTTAACAGTTTACTGCTTGTCCAAGCGATACAGATTGGGTTTGACGCGCTACCAAAATTATAACTCGCGACATATATATATATATATATATATATATATATTAGTTTAATTATAATGATAAAATTTTCATAGATTTTCAACTTTTCTTGGAGTAAAAGTCTGCTAAATTTCTTCTTTTACGAGCTTTGTTGACTTTCTTTTGAACAATTTGTATTTTATTTCTAACCTATTCTGTAAAAAAATCATGGTGTTTCAGTCCTAGAATAGCAGTTAGGAATAAAAAAATGTACAATTAGCTGCTTAATTTCTACATCTGACAAATAGTTATTTTGAAGTATAAGAAAAAATGTCATCAGAAAGTTGTTATTAAGGGCCATTCGGTATAATTACTAAAATATTTCTTTCCTTTTTTTTTCTTCCGGACTCCGAAGGATAAATCTTGTTATCTTAAGTTTCGTTAATGATAGGCCTTCCAGGTTACATATTATACGAATTTTTTTCCCTTGTTTTTCTCTAATGATTATGCTAAAGCAATAATCACACAAAGCTGGTTTTGATTAAAAATGACAGATGTTTTCCTTGTTACTCTTTCATTTTTGACAATCATGACAGTTTATTATATTTGAAATCGCGTTTTGATTTTTCCTCATTAATCTTTTGTAGTCGAAATGGTTATAAAGAGATTTTTTTACAAAATTCTTTGTTAAAGGCCTTTGCTAAAGATTCTTTGTTAGCGATTTGTAACTTTGGCCAAGTCGGACCCTTGTGGTGCCAGTCAAAACAGGAGCCGCAACTTCATTGCCCATAGCCTTCGGGACTTGATCTGATGTTGGCTGTCGGTCAAGTGGCATAAGAAACAACAGATTTGTAAGAAAATGAAAAATTTTCATTTTGTTACTTTTACTGGGAATTTGATTCTTTAGTACTTTGAAGATAAAATAATCTGAAGTTAAACCGTTAATCAAAGAGTCATTTTGAGATATATCTAAACGTTACACTTTTTCTATAACCAATAAGGTGTGTAAGAGAACTGTAGATTACCAAATATATAGTAACTCGAAAATATGCAATAACGAGAGAAAAGTATTTAATTAATTTAAATATGGCCATCTTTGGCTTTCTAATTTAAATAGGGTCGAGGGGATATATTAATCTTTTAAACAATTATTTATCTTTTTAATTCTTAGCTTACGTAACAGTTTTTGTGGCATAGCTGTGAGATGCATGTATTATGCTACTAATTACATTTTCCTCGTGTGCTACAGAAACCATAGTCCCCTAATATAGTATTTAATGAGATAAAATATAATATGTATAATACTGCTCAATTATTAAGAAGCATTGCAGAAAAATATTCAACGGCTATCGGTTGCAATAATCATTTGGAGTTTCCATCGGATTTTCCAAACTTCGTAACCGGTATAGCTATATGAACTATGTTGGGGATGTGAGAAACTCTTTTTTTTTCAAATTATATCCCTACCGTTAATTACCTTTTGTTTAGAGACCAACGGCACAAAATGTTGGTCAGTTTAATTTCTTTTCAATTATATATTTTTTTACCATACTGAATTTTCTTTGCAATTAATATTTGTTTTATGCTTTCTGATAGTCCACAATTGCTTTTTCCAAGGCTCTGGTGCTTCGGTAATGACAATTTGCCTAAACTAGAATTTAAATCCTTGAAGTTTTAAACTATTGGTCAGTATTTCACCAACTGAAATTTGCCAGTAACTCTAGGAATACTTATTTGTCGAATTCAGTTCAAGGCAAGTTGTTTTTTTACAGATAGTACATTCTCTTGCTGTCATGCTAACTAACGACATTTAATGCTACACAGCTCGAGTGGTACTATATAATTTTTCTATAATACTGCAATGATAACCGCATAATGCCCCTGCTTTTGTTCCCTATATAAATATAAATTTAAACTTCCGTAATGACCGGGGATAAGTTAGCATTGTTATATTTCGCTTAGATAAACAGTTCTTACTGTATTTGACATAAAACCTTTCTATCGCTTGTACCGATAATCGAATAAGAAAAAAAAATTTTCATATATTAAAAGTATATGATAAGTATGCAAATAATGATTTAATTTGTGAAAAGGGAAGTTACTACACATGTATGTAGGTTTTTTTCGCAAAAAGAGTTAGAAATGATATAGATTCCCCGAGAGACTTCTTACGATTTCTTAAAGCAGAGCCACCCGGACTTTTCTGAAAAAGTAGGGCATTTTTATTTATTTATCTTTGAATTTCTAATCTGGGCTGGTAAGGAACACCTAATATGCCCGGTATCATCTCACCTTTCTCCCGGGTAGACAGCTGAATCTCAATTATAAACTAGAGAAGAAACTCCGTTATAATCAGCAGAAAAATATAGGGCTTAGAAGACCTGTTTTTCACTGTAATGAACATCCTGGACGTTCAAACATACGCCCCCACGTCCTTGCCAAGTTGTAATGAAGCTAAGGGTCACGACTTACCACTGCCGAAGGAGATCTCTCAAAATTTGAACCGGCTTCTGAACTGATAGTAACACTTATGCTTCTTTCTCCGTGTTCTCGGCTTTACGGACGTGGGAATAAAAAATTTAGCCTCATGTGCTTTGTTTTTGAGCTAAACCTTTACACCTATATCTGTTTTCATCGAGAAAACTGTCATACTTAAATCAGATTTATGAATAAGCATTCCTCTTTGTTAATTATGACTCTACCGTTTATAAAAATATCGATAAAATTATGCTGTGAATTTAAAAACTTCACGATACAGTGGTATGTTTATTCACTAAGCGTTTTGTTTCAGGATTACTCTAAAGGTAAGCTCCCTAAAGGTATAGGTCCTAAAAGCTTCTCTAAAGTTAAGTTTATTAATTCAAACTTAATTGCTTGACAGGTGGATTTAATTTTGTATTATTTAATATTTAAAAGTATCCTCGTAAGGGAACAATACATAATTATATAACAAGATATATATATATATATATATATATGTGGCATAACTGTGGTTATATAGCATAGATAGACATATAGATATATTTTTTGCTAGGAGCAAACATAGATATATAGATAGATACATAGGTATATAGATACATAGATACATATAGCATTACTATAAATAGTTTATTTTACATTTTTTTAAAGTGATGGTTATGAGGTTTCTAGTTTAGATTAAGTTTTAAGGGACCATTTATGACCATCTTTTCTTTTTGAGCTTGCAAAAAATCATCAAAACTGTGGCAGTAATAAATATACCATTTGATGTAAATTAATATAACAAAAGTATTTGTTACTGGAAAATTTTCAAGTAATGAAGGTATTTAATAATATAAATTTATCCGAGAAGTGAAAAAGCAATGCGTAATCATAGAATAATTTTATTTTTAATCACTCGGAAAAAAATCGTTATTTTTTGTTTGTTTGTTTTCGAAACGCATAGTGTATTGGTTTTGTTGAATAAATAGTTTAATGGTCTATAAAATGTTTTCATTAATTTTATTTTTCAAAAATATGAAGAGTTAAGGAAATACCTAAACCTGCTATCAAGTCGAGTAAATTTCAAACTGATACATCTCCCAGGTATTTACTTGATTTCATGAGAATGTTGCCGTTTCCTGTTGACAATTTAGTTCTAGAATTCTTATAACTTTTATAATAAGAAAGCTTAAGAATGTACAAGTATTTATGGAAAAAGTTTTAGGGTTTCATTTAGCTATAGAATTTCAGTAACAGATAATCAAATAAGAATTGGACTCTGAGGATTGAAAATCATGGGAAATTTAAAGAAAACAAATGATTTTTATCTACATAAATTTGAATACATGATAAAAAAAATATGGAAGCATACTAAAATATTTACTATAAATTTCTCAGTATCCATTTTATTATTGAAAAAGTTATAGATTACTTTTTTTAATTAAATGCCAGCAAACACACACACTCGTATATAATACGGAAATTATCGATAAATGTCTACACTATTTTATAGTACTTTAAAATATAAATACTCTCACCAAAGAATAGAAAATTTTATTTTAAATTATTACTATAATTTATTTCTAAGCATCAGGCATTTTTCTGGGGATATTCGGTCATCTTGGAGCCATCCGTACGTAGCGAGTATACTGGCTACTTTATAATGGGGAACATGGAGGAATGGCGTGCATGGACAGCCATTGGTGGGCTGATCACTTACAATGGCTATCACCCCGTTATGAAATTATGAAGTCGATCAAAACACTATTATTCGTAAGGAGATATCAGGAAATAGAAAAGTTATAATGGAAACGTTATATTAGAGTAAAGACGAAAATTTAAAAAGAAACTAAATATTTACGGAGAATGTATTTAGCTTTTGATCTTCAACAACCAACTGTCAAAACAGGTATAGGCAACTACCCTTTGTCACAGGGCTGATCACCAACACAATAGTTACCACTATTGTATTATGAGTAATGCAGCAACATGAGTAATGCAGTGACATGAAGGCAATACAATTTTGTCATTCGGGAATTAAGCCTAGTTCAGACGACCTGCTTTTGAAATGTAAGGATCCCATTTGAGTGTATATCTGTATTCTGAATCGCCGTATATTTGCTCTTAGCAGAAAAAATAATTTTCTTCCCTTCTTCACATGTTGCATTCATTATTCCTTCAAAATCTGAGTACTTGTCAAAAAAGGCCAAATTGCACCCGGACGCCCAACGTTATCATCTTTCGATTTGTTAGTTTTTCATTTCGAGGTATTGTGTTCTTCTTCTGCGCATGATTCTTGCAGGGTGTTTATCCTCGAAGGATTGCTCAGGTATCATTCCTTCTCGAATCACGATATCTCTTTCCAGACATGTAAATCAGGACAGTTAACGGGAATCTGATCTGCGTTTAACTCCCAGTGCACCCTACATCTGAGTGAACATGACCCCCGCAGTTAGCTTCTTTTTCTCTTCGTGAAGCACTTTGCAGATGGAGGAATGATAGAATACGTTACCTAAGGTTGTTGGTAAATAGAAGAAAATAAGAAGAAAGTTTTGGCTTTCCGGTGTGCAAACAAGTAAAGTTCACACCCTCTGCTTTTCGTGGCGTAATTACGATAAAATCCTTCTTGTGTGGGATGCTACTTCCAGAGGCGCAATACCGCAGGAGGTACTTTGATCACCCTATAAGATATTTGCTTTATTTATTCCTTTTTTCAGGAACCAAATTCGAAAAATGTATTTCCTTGCATTGTGGGTATCATTCAGTCTGTAGAACACTGGCCTCGAAATTAGGAGTTTCGGGTTCAAACCCCGATCTTGATAAGCAATCATATCAAGGGTACCAGGCAGTTTAAAAACAACTATAACGAGTCCTTGGGAAGTCCATGGCAATATTTTAAATAGAAAAATTACAGTTCAGCATCTGAAGAAAAACAACAACAAATAAGTGAGATAAATAAAAAGGAAAAAAGTATAAAGAACCTTATTCTGTGTCTTTGGTCCTGGAAAGAAAACAGAAATATGTGAGGAACAGAATATGAAATATGAAAGTGCGTTACATCGACGTCCCGAACGTGACTTCTTAGGTTGCCGTCCTTCTATACAAGATTTCATGTTTAATGGGTGCCTGTAGACTTCCAGAATCGGCTTGAAAATGTAGGTAACATTCTATTCTCATCCCGTGTCTCAACAATACACCCAGAAACCAATGAATTAATAAACCACCAACCTCACATCCTCAGGATAGTGCGGTTAGTAGACTACCATATTAGGAAACCCAGACTCGAATCTCAGTCCTATCAAGTGGTCGTTACATATCTATAGGCTCAGCGTTTATGGACATGTACATCCGTTTATATGACTTCAATGAACGTAAATTAAAAGTAATTTGAAAAAATTCTTGCATCACTAGGAATTCAAGACATGTCTCTAAAACCTGTGAGGTAACAGATTGATATTTCCGTAACATTTGTCGAGTAATAGGCAAATATTACATTTTTTCAGCTTTCAATGATTTTAACAACAAATATTTTACTGATATAAACACCATCGTAAAATGTCAGAGTAATTGACAAGTTGCAGGAAATTCATTAAGGTGAACAGCACGCCGAGTTTGTTGTTTTCTGGATAAATTTACCTATACTCGTGAAAGCAAACAGCATTGAAAGGAAAAATAAATTTTTAACTCGTGCATTGTTTCAAAACATCAGTCAAATTTTTTTTCTTTCGAAACTGTTCAATGTAGAAATTTATTAACTTTATCTCTTATTATGTGGAACAAGTAAGGCATTGATAACAGTGATTCACTTTTCCCTTTTAAATATTTTCATATTTGAATTTTAAAGGAATCTGAGATAAGAATTCAGAAGAAAGTTTCTTAAAATCCACTATAAAAAACAGCAACTGGTTTAGAATAACTGGTGTGCCCCTTCTAAACCAATGAGTCAGTATTTTTATACTTCAGAATAACTTTTTATCAGATACGGCAACTGGGCAACTAACTGCATAATATCTATTGATAAACTTTTTTTTTTTTTTTTTTTTTTTTTGTGGGGGGGGGGGGGCGGATTTATGAATTGAAACACTTTGATATTTTCTTTTACCGAATATTAACAACTAATTTTTAAACTCGTTCCCAAAGTTTTTTGCTAAATAATTTATGGTTTTATTGTAACCAGTATAATGCTTTGTTTTAAATTAAAAATTATGTGCAGTCAGTTATGTTATGTGGTTTGATTAACCATAGACCGGCAGAATTGGTAGTATATAATTAGTTTCGTGTGTAATTTTTTCAACAAGTAACATATGAACGGTATCATATGAAATAACATTTTAATTTTATACAAGCATGTAATTTGTTAAGTAAAATTCATATGTTGAGCAACTCACAAAATGCATCAGGGGCAAATATTTGTCAAAGTTTAACAAACGTAAAAGTGTTGTTTAACTTCAGAGGAATTACCCTAACATCTAAGACATGGTTTTATCTGGCAAATTAATGTATGACCTGGATTACATTAAGGTTTAAAAGCTTTGACGAAACTCAAATATTCCTTGATTGCAAATCAAAATACCGGAATGCTACTATAAACACTTATTCAAAATTTACAAAAGTAAAATATCTCCTTTTACTCAAATTAAATCACCTCAGAATAAAAGGCATGATTTCTTCTATAAAGTCAAATTATATACAGTTAAGCATTGGAGTAAAGTATGACAAATAGCTTAAAGGGTTATTGCAAATATCGACACGTCAATGGCTTACTCTTGTTGACAGATTTCTCAGACGGAACAAAAAGAACCAATTTTTGGATGAGATTATTACAGAAACAAAACCAAATGCGTCAAAAATAAAAGTTTCCTTTAAGTATAATCCCATTAATATCACAATACGGGCACTAGAGACCCAATTCCTCGTTATCCTTATATTGTGCATCTATTCCAACGCCTTTGCAATGTTGTAATGAAGCTTTTGGTCACGATCTAGCCTCTCCAATAAGACTCCAGTTAAGAGCTAACCTCCGGAGATGGCTATATCTGAGGGTATTATTGGCTGCGCGACTTCTCGCCTGCATGGATAACGGAGATAAAAAAAATGAGAATGTATACAATAAGCTATTTTCAGATTATTGGAGATCAGCAAAAGTGATTCTTCAATATTTGATACGATAAATTTTGGACTTTCGCTTTCAACTATTTTCTTCTTTTGTATTTGAGTTATTATTGAGCATTGTAATAGGAGGTATGAATTTATTCTTCTCCAAATGTTATATTTTTTAAAAAAATAGCTTGTTTTTTGGTCATTTGTAATCATGAACAATCCCCGAAGAATCAAAAATAAAACTAGCGATTTGGGTTACTTACATTATTTTGGAAATATCGTATTGTAGATTGTTTGGTACGATTCTAATTGTTGAATTTTATGGTCACAATCTGGCCTTTCCAATAAGACCTGGGTTTAGAGCCTTAGATTTGGAGACAAATAAATCTGATGACATTATTGGTAGAGCAACTGACTTTTTCTTCCCTATATGCATTAATGGGGATCAAAAAGCAAGAATATACAATGAGCTTTATTCAGATTTTTGGAAATCAGAAAAAATATTCTTTACTACTTTATTTTGGTATCTTTGTTTTTGTTCTTATATTAATATGAGAAATATTAAAAAAAAATATGAATATATTTTCATAGAATTAAAAAAAATTCCTTGAAAATTTTCCTATTTTGACATTAGTAACCATGAATGGTCGTCAAAAAATTTTAGAATCGGACCATCCAATTAGGTAACCTACCTACATTGTTAAAAAAATATCGTAAAGCAGATTGCTTTGTGCGATTATTTGATTTCACACTTAAATAAGCACAAGCTATTCCTCCATTAGATAATTATTGTACAATTCCACTGTAGAAAAAACCTTAGTCTAATGTAGTGTTTACGGTATGTGAAAGTTTGAAATAAACTAGAGTGTTGTTTACATAAATTCTGATCCACACACTTTTATATGCAGGGTGATTCACTCGAAAGACGTCCCGAATATTCTGTAATAACTCTTGCTAGGATGAAACAGTCTAACAAAAAAATACGCTACATACCTTGATGTACGTGCATTCCATTGCATTATATGCGATGCCTGTAGGGATCTCTGAAACTGCCAGACACATTTCGTCGTTGCGCTCCATGTTCTTGAACGTATTGACAAGAATATCGGGAGGATAGCAGCAATTTCCCAATAGACGTTTTCCTTCAAATCTTCCACAGTACTAGGCTTGTTCCGATAGACTTTTTCTTTGAGCATATCTCAAAGCAAGAAGTCCAGTTGTGTCAGATCTGGCAGCCGTGGTGGCCAAAGCTCTTTTGAAATACTCCTGATGCGGAAGAAGAACTCAGTTTCCGCCATCCTCCTTGCCGATGTGTGGCACGTTGTTCCATCTTGCTGGAGGTAACATTCTGTTAACGCACAATCATCAGTTTGGTTCATGAACGGTTAAAAAATGTCGAGGTACACATCAGTGTCAAAGGAAATGCGGTATATGATGTAGAACCGAGAATCGTGCACCGCACACCAACTTTTTGACCAGTGGTATTTGGTGGGTGGTAGAGGGATTTTCAACGGCCCATACACGAGCGTTTTGTGGGTTAACATAACTCGATAAATAGAACCACGTCTTAAGTCCACGTCCGAGAACCATGTGATGTCCAATATTCCTTCGTTGTTCCTCACAAACGCCTATTACAGAATATAACGGGGCCTTTTTTCGAGTGAATCGCCCTGAACATATAGTTTATAATATATCTGTTGAGAAGTATAGTCTATTCTACTTTATTATTTTTAAAATCACACATATCTGAAATATTTGGATGAACCCTAACATTTAAAAACTTTTAACAACCTTCATTTTCTTGTTAAGCTAAACGATCTATAAAGACTTTTTAACGCATTATACCATTGGGAAAAATCAGAGAAAATGGATTCGTTAAAATCGGTTAGGTTAAGTCAAGAAGCAGCTAATGATCCAAAGAGAATGTAGCTGTACACAGGCATTGGCGTGAAAGTCATCGAAGTGTTAAAAGTATTTCACTTTTGTAAATTTACTACCGCCTTTTTAAACAATATTCGTTTAAAATAAAACTTCCCTATATAGAGGAATGACAATAGAACGGATAAGTGGAAGGAATTGTACGTCTAAAAGTTAGATCATTTACTTTATAAAGTGAATTTTGGTGAACTTTAGTTGTGAAATAAATAGTTTAAAATAAGGCGCATTATTTTTAGCAGTAATTGTTTTAAAAAACATTGCTACGCCAAAAAACGATTGAAAAACGGATAAAAGGGACTTTTGGGGAACTCTGCTTGCTTATAAAATCTGATAATTATCTTACAAAAAGTAGGTGGATATTTTCAATTACTAAGTTATGTTAGAGTTTTCAGGTGATTTAATGATTGAAACAACGGAATTTGGGAATTTGTTCTAATCGTATTTGATCTCTCTGGCTGTGATGTATCCTGATTATTTTAGTTTTACACGAATTTGAGTACAAATGAATTCTGTTTAATTTAGAGAAAGGAGAGTGCAGAGGATTCCGGATATCATTTATTTCCGTAAAAATTAGATTGTTCATTTTAAACTCAACTATTGGAGAACTATTTGCTTATACATTTTACTAATCATAGACAGATGATGAATACACATGTAGAATTATATCATGGTAACACGTGATTCAAAAGCTAAACAAACTAAACACTAACGTTTACTCCGGCTTCTTTTGGTTTTCCCTTCTATGATTAGTTAAACGTGAAAGAATTTGTTTTAAGCCAATTTTTCGATTATGCCACACGTGTACCAGAGACTTTCTTTAACAAAAATATATTCTTTAACGAATAATAAAAGCTTATTTGCGTTTTATGCACCTCAAATACCATTAGAGACTAGGTGTTTTGACTTTGGCATAAAGCATTTTATCAATTTACTTTGCATACAAAAAGATGAAAGGCGATTTTCACCTTTTTATCTTTATGATAATCGTAACATATATTCAGCGGTCAATTATATTTTTAAATACTTAAGGCATGGGAATTTATGAGATGCTGATAAATTTTAAAACACCTTGAGTTTCCCTCGGTTTCTCGTGACCCTTTTCAGGTTGCTTGGGCAACTTTAAAGCTCACTTTCGTTTTTGCATTCATAACACAAGATATATTTTTATTATTTTTATGACTACAAAATTAATTATCTCGATGAAAAATGGTAATATAGAAAACACATCTATTTTATTTATGCATCAGTTAACGGACTTTCTGAGGCATTTCTTAATAATTTTTCTTATCCGATAGCTATTGGTGGACGCCGACACACCTTCCACTCAAGCCGATATATAAAAGTTTTACTATCCTTCTCCATGTAAAGAAATTTAACGTTACAAAACTATTGGTTATAAAAATTGTAGGCATTTCAAAAAGGTAAAACACTTTTACACTTCGATGATTTTCTTACTGATGCTTGCTAACGGCGCTACGCATTCTATTTGGCTCATTAGTCTCTTTGGTAGCTTTGTTGAACTTAACAAGTTCATTTTCTTCCATACCTTCCCAGTGGTGTTAAGTATTAGAGAAAGTCCCTATTCAGGTCATGCTATTCTCACTGGAAATGAGATTGCAAAAGGCCCTAAAATTTGACAATTTATCTTAATATCTTAATATTATATTTCATTTCTAAATTGTTTAAAAATAATTCAGAGTAATATCTCGTATATATATATATATATATATATATATATATATATATATATATATATATATATATATATATATATATATATATGAAATCTAATAAGGGGGAAAATAAAAAAATTATGTAAGTAATGCAATTGAGTTTGATAATAGCATTTCTTGATCAACATTACCGACATTATCATTAAACGAGAAATTGTTTCTGAAAATATTATCTTTTAGATAAAATGATAACATCTGATATTAAATGTACACACATACATGCCACTTATAATATATATTCTCCTGTATTATTTTCTTGCGCCACTATACAAACTACGATATTTTAACGAAACTTAAAATGTAATCATTCAAAATTCTCTTGATAATAACATAAAGCTAAACAAGGACTTTCGTATATCAAGGTATTGCTAATCACTTTCCGTTTTGGAATTTATTGGTTCTTTTAAATCTCTTACCCCGAGAATTACAAAGGAAAATGTTTAAACATCTTAAAGCATGCCTTATTTATAAAACCACCCGTGAGTGTCATTAAGCTGTCCAGCATCGCTACTTCCCCACTATCGGCTTTACCACTCGTACGGCTTAAAGCTGCAGTGAACTAGCCCTATTGGATTCACTCACCACAATGTTAGCCTATGGAGAAAATTTGTCTACCATTTACACGTACATAAATGCTGATAATCCAATAAAAATGGTATTTTCAGATAGCCTGAACTTTTCAGCATCTTGCAACAGGATTCATTTTATAAATTTCGTTCATCAAAGGTATTTATGAGCGTTTAAAACACTATACCAAATATTCCCCCGAATAATTTAAATTTTACAACATTATTTGTATTTTATTATAAACGAAAAATACCCCAAGGTTTAAAACTTCTTCCTCTACTACGGAGTACAAATTAAATAATAATAAAAAAAATCCTAGTCGGCAATCCTTGGACACATTTTCTGCATAGGTTAACGTTGAGGTGATCGAATCCAACAGAGTTAGAAAACAGCAGCTTTTATTACAGGGGTATAAAATCACAGAGCGTAAACGTGAACCGTTCGCGTGAGAATGATTCGTCCGCTAAGGATCAGACCAAAGCATTCGGCGGTTACTTAACGTGCTCAAATTTGTACTACTGAGGATGATATCCCTTTGTCCAGAGTTGAAACAATTACTAGTTAGGTAGAAAAAAATAACATTAGAAAATAGGGGGAGTTTAACTTAAAAATGCAAATTTGGACATGTGAATGAGTCACGCAGCAGATGTCTGAATGAATCTTTTTCCAGCACGCGAGCAGAGAAAAAGTTCTAATAAATGACTCCCTAATTAAAATCTATAAAAACTTTTAAACTTAACACTTTAAAATAATTTAAACTTAATACTTTAAAGTAATAAATTTAAAACAATTACGACTACTTATTTCAATACTGAGGCTTCAGATAGCCTAGTGGTAGCGCGTCGACTTTCGGGGTTGAGGGTGCTCGGATGGAATCTCGACAAACGCCATTAAATACCACCGTGTCTTGGATATGGGCACGTTAACCGTAGACCGAAAAGTCCCTCTATGAAGTCTGAGAGGGTGGGAGAGGGTACGATCCCCCCGATGTCATCTCTGGGGATGCTTGGTACAAATTGAGGTGACATCTGGCTCAATCGGACTCCCACCCATCATAACCGAAGAGCCATCATAAACCGAAGCCGCATCCCTCAGCGCGCTAGCCTATATGAACCTGGTCTGGAATATTTAATAAGGAATCCAATAGGGGGGCGGCTTAATAGGGAATCCAATTTGGGCCAGGGGGCGTTAGGAACAACGCCCCTGGCCCGAAGAACAACTTGAATACTTTCAGTTTTATCATCAACCTCTCCGTATAGGGAGATAGATTAAGGATGACTCGTCCCGGAACTAACAAAAGCATCCGCATGGAGTCCTTTCTACAAAGCAAATATTAATCAGCTAACCCCGTGTGCTGTTCATGTTAAACATGAATGAAAAGGTGTCTTATGAAATTGTGGCTTATTTTTATGCAACAAATCAAACATCAAGCAATTTTGAGAAAAAAATTTGAGGTTCAGTAATTGCACCCTTCAGTATGTAGATTACATTGACCTGCATTCTTTATGTTCTGTCGCATACTATTTTCTTACTTTTGCGGGTTTCAGATTTTAGAAATACTCAATACGTTTATGCAACCACTCAATATGAAGTGCTGGTTACGAAAATGTACGTGTATGAAAATGAACGTATATTTCGTGTAGTAATGTAATGAATATACGAATTATAATACACATAATACGAATAAAAATTCTAATAATATGAATAATAGAATGAATAATACGAATAAATTATTATAGGCATTATGAATAATAATATTAGTACGAATAACAATTTTTAAAAATATACGAATGAATATACGCAATAAATATACGAATGGATATTTCGCACATTAATGAAATGTATGAATAATACGAATAAATTATTATAATTATTACGAATATAATATTAATGCGAATAACAATTTTTAATAAAATGAATTACACGAATGAATATACGCAATAAAATATACGAATGGATATTTCACGCATTAATGAAATGTATGAATAATACGAATAAATTATTATAATTATTACGAATAATAATATTAATACGAATAACAATTTTTAATAGTATGAATAATACGAATGAATATCCGCAATAAATATATACTGCGCAACAAATAGATATTTCCCATACTAATTAAATGTAATTACGAAAATTTGCGTATATTTCAATATAAAATATATGTATACAGTATCAAATATACATTTATGCATCTACTCAACGTTTATGGAACTATTTTGTGGAATTATTTTTTATGCAATAACTTTTGTTTCCTAAATTGAAAGAGAAATTCGAAACACTGAAAATATTTGATCTTATATTTTACACATACAACTCAGCATTGATGAGAATTTAAAAAAAAAAATTTATACTATACTAGCTAAATACCCGTGCTTCGTTACGGTATACATTCAAATTAAATACAACGGTCAATGTATGTAATTAATGCCAATCTATCCATCTATATCTATCTATCTATCTATCTCTCTCTCTCTCTCTCTCTCTCTATATATATATATATATATATATATATATATATATATATATATATATATATATTTATAAAAAATCGTAACGGATATTTTTATAGACGAAATAATGAAGAAGAAAATATTCAATCAAATACAACCGTCAATATATACAATTAATTTGTATGTTTAATATCCATAAAACATACTATTTCGGATTAAATTCTTAAAAAACTTCCATCTCAATTAGTCTAATGGTAAAATTTTATCTGTTACCGTATTTTAATATTTCTTTTATCAATTTATTTCATTGTTAAGCACGTGATGCAAAATTAATTTAAAGTATCACAAAAAGAAAAGAAAGCCCGTGATCAGCATTTAATAAATTAAATTCTAAAAATTAATCTTTAAAAATTCACCAAAAATCAGAAAAGGGAGGTAAAGATTAGAAAGAAGATTTCATTTTTATGATCTTCCTCGTGATATAAATTTTATAACCCTCAAATTATTATTTTAAATGCAAACTTTAAAGAATGTTACAAAAACAGCTTAAAAATTTAATTTTAAAATATCTAAGAAGAATTTTTCAAACATCTTCCTTAGTGGCCCCTACACTATAAGAAGAATCGTCATGCAAAATTTCAGCCCTTTTGGTCTAGCGGTTTGGTCTGTGCGTTATCTGTCAGTCAGTCAGTTAGTCAGTTACGGAACTGTTTTATATATAGATTAACTTTTCATGATTGGGAAAAAATTTTAATTCATACAAAACTCTTTCAGATTATTTTGCTGCAAAATTTTGTTATTTTCAGCTAAAAAGCATACGAAGCCTCAACATCTGAGCAGCTAACGCGGAAGCCTCGAGTATAAAAATACTCCACTAGACGAGCTAATGAAGGATAAATAACCTTTGGGTAAAGAGATAGGAAATAAAACAGCTGAAGTATTGCATCATAACCTCGCGACGAAGTCTTGTAGATTGTTTTGATGTGAAAATGACCAGCTGTTAGGGACGCCTATCCAATCGCTAAGAACATCAAAGCATGAGATCATTACGAGACGAAAAAAAGGTTTTATTATGATGTCTATATTTTTTTCACCATTCGAAGATGACTTGACCTCTTTAAGATACGATTCAAGCTTGTTATAAATTGCATAATGGTCATTCTGATTTCTACACCTTACCTCACGCGTTAAGCGTTAAGGATTTTTAAAAAAATCTTTTATACATTTTTATAATGTTTAAAATAGATGTCTATACAAGAGATACATTAGTGTTGAGTCTCCTTAGTCCATTTTGTAACTATGTTATTGGGGGTTATTCATAACTGTTTTCACATAAAAGAAAAAGGTTGCATAAAAAGCTCTTTAAAAAGATAGGTCAGATGTAAATATCTCAGATATATTTATCACCAGTATTTTCTTTTGCTTGAGAAACTAACTAACTAAACAAATAAAAAAACACACACACACATCTATCTATTTATCTATATATATATATATATATATATATATATATATATATATATATATATATATATATATATATATATATATATATATATATATATATATATATATATAATATATATATATATATATATATATATATATATATATATATATATATAATATATATATATATATATATATATATCTATATATATATATATATATATATAATATATATATATATATATATATACACTGAAGTGCCACTGAATTAGGGATACAAAGCCTATGCAAATTGTGTAGCGCTGCGCATCATGTATGCGCAAGTGAGGGCGCTGTGGTAATTGCATATATAGTGCGTACTGTGGTTGTTCTGAATTAGTTGTTGTAATTGCCAGTATGGGTAAACTACCTGATTTAGACGCCTTCGATCGCGGACAAATCGTATGTGCGCGACGCATGGGCCATTCAATTTCCAAAATCGTCAGACAGCTAGTATTTTCAAGGTCGACAGTGTCAAGAGTATACCAAGAATACATGGATGGTGGAAAAAAAAACTACCGATCGGGTAAACTGCAAAGGACAATTAGCCTTGACAGTGCGTGGTGAGAGACGGCTCAGGCGTATTATACGTAGCCAGCGAAGCCAAACATTAGCTCAAATTACCACCCAGTTTAATGACGGTGCCAGTCGTACAGTCAGTAAGCGGACTGGGCAACGCTCGCTTCACCGTATGGGTTTCGGGAGCCGTCGAGCTCCGAGAGTACCATTGCTCTATACTCGCCATCGGGCGAGTATAGAGCGAGTCTTGCCTGGGCAAGAAACCACAGAGACTGGTGTGTAGAGGACTGGAAACGAGTAGCATGGAGTGATGAGTCTCGATTCCGACTACTTAACGCCCACGGGAGGCTGAGAATATGGCGTCAGGCTCATGAAGTCATGGATCCTGCATGCCTGGCTGGAACTGTACAAGGGCATGGTGGCTCAGTCATGGTCTGGGGTGTTTTTTCGTGGCACAGTTTGGGATCTTTGGTGCGTGTACCAACCTCCCTCAATGCAATTCGGTACGTAGAGTTACTGGGTGATCACCTCCATCCGTTTATGCTGTTCTGTTATCCGCACGGTAGTGGAGTTTTCCAGCAAGACATCTGTACCTCTCACAAGTCCCGGTTGGCTACTGGCTGGTTGGATGAGCATTCCTCTGACTTCTCTGTCATGAATTGGCCACCTAGAAGCCCAGACTTAAATCCTATTGAGCATCTTTGGGATGTTTTGGAACAAGGCGTGAAAGGCCATCACACAGCACCAAAGAACCTTACTGAATTATGGACAGCTTTAGCCAATATTTGGCAAGCCATTCCCGTGGAACGTTTCCAGAAACTTGTTGAATCTATGCCTCGTCGTGTGGCAGCCGTTATCAAGTCCAGAGGAGGCCCAACTCGTTACTAGGTAGGTATCCCTAATTCAGTGGCACTTCAGTGTATATATATGTATATATATATTGATTTTTGTTTCAGTTCGGTATTTTTTTCCACATGAAACGTTCATGGACATTTAATGCTTATGTAAAATACCCGTAAAATATTAATAGAATAATTATCTAAATATAAATAATTATTAAATAGCTGACTCTATAGCAAAGGAATAATTTTAAATAGTATGCTTTTAGCGTACTTGGCCAGTGATGCGTTTATAATGAAATTCCAAATGGTGTGGTAAATATCAGAATACAGTTAGAATGTTCATTAAATTCTACTTTAATTGGAAGTAAACATGAGAAGGAGCTCTGGGAGGATTTATAAAGCCTTTGGTAAACAATGTTTTTATTGATCTAAAACTTTTGAACATTCTTTCGTCGTTTTAAGATGGCCTTTTATCAACAGCTGACGGCATACGTCCTATCCCAACGAAAATTAACACTGTCATACTATACAAAGGAAAATGGCGAAAAGTAGATGTTGTCTAAAAGAATGATTTTAAGGCTCGTTTCTATAAATGAGACATGGTTCATTGATTTTTAAGCACTACAGTCATCTTTAGCTGCATGAATGCTAGATAGAGATATATTTACTGTTTAAAGCGATTCTTAACTACATACATCCAGAGTAATTGCAGAACCGAGACCTAAAGATTCTAGTTCGGCTATCGTCCGGCCTAATAGGAATTGAGTAGAAGCCAACGGTTATTGTCTTGAAGAGCTTTATTTTTTTAATGGTACAGTATTTTTTATGCCAACCTTTAAAAAGTAAAATTTTAAACGAGCTTTGCATATTCTTTAACATTTAACGTTGCAAAAATTTTCTATGATGTTGTAACAAAAATTCGAATCTATAGTTTCAAGAATGGGATGTAGATTGTAAAACTCAGAATTACCAGAGGTAAAGGTAATACCCGTTTAAACATATATTACTAACCTATAAATATTCTTCTGAAGAATAGTATAAAACTTTGTTGCTGTTGTTTCTAATGACCCCTGGCCGGAAGAATTTCAAAAACAGTTCCAAATAGGCGGTTTCTAATGGCACCGCAAGGATCAGTGTCCGTATAGGATGAAGTCCATACAGTCCAAGGATGAAGTCCATATAGGCTAGCGGACTTGAGAGGGGCGGTTCTGGTTTATAAAGGCACCACAACGGTCGGAGTTCGATTTAGCCAGATGCCACCTCAATTTTGACCCCCCCCCCTACCAGGGTCTACATCTTGGGATTGTACTCCCTCCCACAACCTCTGACCTCATTCAGGATCTTTCCGGTTTACGGATTTAACGTTCCTATATGTGGCTTAGACACGTAGGTACTGAATGGCGTTTTTCGGTATTCGAACCGATCACCTCGGCTCCTGAAGCCAACGCGCTACCACTAGGCTGCTTCGCGTCCATAGAAAACGTATTAATATTTAGGTATTGTATCAGTATAGATTAATGGCAGTTTTGTCTTGTGAAACAAAATTCAGATTTTTGAATTATACTACTCTTTTGTGTAAACTAAAAAAGATCTACTGTACTAACTTTTCTCCTCGATTTCCAAGAATCTTTGCAAAACCTATCTTATTCAGCACTGTTAACGTTTACATAAAGCCCATGTTCTACGTTTAGGAATGTAAAGGATACTTGAAATTACTTTCATGAATTGAGTTTACGAAGAGAGAAACATTTTCGATGTTAAGAACCAAGTGAAGACGGATTAAAAGAAAAAATTAGCTAGTGAAAAACATTAAAGTTATGGGTGCCTTAAAACTGTTTTGTAAATGAACTAAAGAAAATTTACTGTACCGGTTTTTCGCTTTCATTTATTGAAATTCCGAGTTTCTTATCCGCGAAAAGAATGTCTCGTTTTAATAATTATATGAAAGAAATGAGACGTTTGAAAATATATGAAGGATTATTGTAAGAATGAGGAAATTATTTCCACTCTGAAGAATTGATTAGAAACGGATGAAAACAATTTTACCCTGTGAAGTAATATCACAGTATTAGGCCTTAAAAAATATTCGAAAAAAATGCTGTACTTTTTTAAACATTCAAAGCAGTTATTTTTTAAATTATCTGATTTACTTATCCAACAACATCTATATTTTAACAAGGGCGTGTTTCCCAATTAGTTATTTTTAAAAGAAATGACCCATTGAAATATATGTCATAACAAAGAGGAAACTATTTTGAAGGTCTGAAATGGAATATTGGCGGCTGAATTTTTTTTATTAAGTGAAATATTAGAGCGATAATTTGCTTCAAAATATTAGTATTTTATACTAGCGCTAACGAAAATTTGATTTGAAGGAAATTGTGTACATATTATTTTCAAGAATATATGAATTACTTCAATATGTTTACTTATGCATTATTGTAAAGCAATATTTATATTTATGACAAGGGTGTTTCACATTGATGATTTTATTTTAAAAAAAGATTCTACAAATTATATAAATGAATACAGTCACAAACAGAAAATATTTCCAGCCTCAGAAATTGAGACAAAGGGAAGAAAATAATTTTACCTCGTGGAAATAAATTACGGTATTACGTCTCAAAACAGTAACCACTAATAAAAATCTATTCTACTTATTATTTAGCAGTTTTTAAGAATATATGCATAACTTTACCTGTCCAACAGTTTTTAGGTTTTGCGCATGTTTCACACTTATTATTTTAACTAAAGTGATGGTAAACTTCCTTAGAGTGCAGGTATGAATACAGTTGAAACACTTTCAGGTAAAACTCATACCATACTAGTTAATAATACTTTGATTAACTTTCACTGAATAAATTAAACATTAATAAATAAAAAATAATTCCATACAGCAAAATCACTACGTTCCTAATATTGTGGGATAGACGCGATGGCTCCCTGTCAATTTTTTTTCCGACTCCATAGCAGCATCATAAGTTTTGATGTTCACTCTGACGTCATCTCTGTTAGAAAATCTGCATACTACTGTTCTTCTTCATTGAGATATTTGGCCGAAAGAATGGGTATGAAATACCAACAAGCAAGCACTAATGAAAATTTATTCTACTTAATATTTAGCAATTTTATCAAGAATATATGCATTACTTTGCCTGTCCAACAATTTTTAGGTTTTGTTCGTGTTTCACACTTATTATTTCAACTAAAGAAATAACCCTTGAATATATGCGAATGAATATCACGAGAAAGGAAAATATTTCCAAACACAGCAATTCCTTTGATAAATGCGGAACTTGATGCCGCTAAACATTGTAATTCAACCCGAAGTGAATCGTAGAACAATGTTTCAACTTCTTATTCAGCCGCTCGGGTCAAACCTATAGGAAGAGGCAACCTGCCGTTGACCCACAGTCACATCCAGAAGCATTAACCCTTTCTGAATCACCCGCGAATTGTCTCGTGAACTTTTTTTAAGAATAACCAAATTAGGATCATGGAAGCCCATCCCTGATGATGCGCAGGTAGACCCTGCAGGTACACCCAGGAAACCTTGAGGAAACCATACTCGTCAACAAGTGTTGCGGGTTAAGGAATGGTGCTTCTTTGTTGGACCATACAAAAGATAAAGCACTGGCAGTAGGTGAAAGCGGAGTAACTTGTAGGGGTTATTGTTGAATTAAGTCACGTTTCGCGTTGCGCAACGGATGGAGGAATTGGATGTTTTTCGGCTTACTGCAGTGAAACAAAGAAAAATGATACACTTTGACTCCTGCGCGATAAGAATTATTATTTATTTTCCTGGGAGTTTTCACTTCTTTGTTGCTGGATTAGTTCTATCCTTTTTTGACACAAATCTTTCAATTTCTTTGCATTGTATGCCTACCGTTTGGATCAGATTAAACTTGTAAATACATATTGATATGAATCTCTGAAATATTTTATTCAATGAAATGAAACTTTTGCAGCCCGTAAGCTTTAAAGATTGTTGGTTTTAGCTGGGGCGTTTGTTTCCCAGCTGAAGAAAGCTTTGTGGTTATAATTTTGCCAAAATATGTTCTGCCAAGTGAAGAATCGTAGTTCATTAGATACCAAGATGTGCATTAAAGTCGCTGTAGCCTTCTACCAAATGCCTATTGTTTGCTTGAACCCAACTCCTGGCTTTAAACTTGATCCATTATTCATAACGTGGGTAAATATGCGTTTATTGTGTTGCGTAATTTCTCCAAAAAAGGAGATAAAATGCTGAAATTGTTTCGACCGTGGTAACTCTTTGACATATCAACTCCCACTCTTTATTTTAACTGTTTATATGACAGCCAAGGAAGCGAGTTTTGCAAACGTTAATTATCTCTGTTTGAAAATACAGTTCATCTTAGAAACTATGTCCACGTACAGAAGAAAAAATTAAAAAAAATTTTAACTGCATATTTTTTAAACACTGTAACGTCATAAATACAGGTGTTTCTTTCGTCTTTTAATTTATTCTATCTGTGTCTTTGTGTTAGTTCTTGCTTGATATTCTATGCCGCCATGTTTACAGTTAAAATAGAGTTGGACCAAGCTCTTTGGGGATGCAAAAGACGAACGCGTGTAAGTGAGCTATGAAAATTATTTCTACCTGCACCGGTCACATCTGGAATTTATTTATGATATATATATTGCAGCGCGTTCTTTGACAATTGTTTGAATTGCAGTGTAGCTGCAATTGGTGTCTGCGATATGAAATATTATATAGTATCTTTTTTTTTAAATAAAAGCACCAAGCAAGAAAAAATTGAATCGGAAGGAGAAATAAGCTAAATAACTCACTGCTCAGTACAAAATAACCCCTCAATTCAAGTTTCAAAGGCATAAATTGACTTTCTCAAAAGATCTGTTACGTTCCAGATCTTTTAACGTTTTCCTCCTTCTACTGAAAACATTCAGTTGCCATTTCAACTTGGGACTCAAATCTAAACTGTTGGAGTATATTTGTAGAACACAATGGCTTAAAATTTATATGCTCTACACTCTTCAGATATGAATTAAGTATGCTATTTTCTTACTTCTAATGAACTACCTAACAAATTAAGAATCTGCCATATTCATTTCGACGATGTTTCCTTCTATTTTTAACCGAGGTCAAGAACGTTTGACATCAGTTATCACTAAATGGTCACGAAAGCGTTACTCGATATCCTTTGTTTTATTTAGACATGCTTTAATAAACAATATCTCCTTTTAATCAAGAATCGTTGTTATCCATAGTGAAACTGTGGTTTCGTGATGGCTTTGGAACTGCATTCGAAAACGAACTTCGAACGGCTTTTAGAGCATTTTGTACCCACCGTGGACATCAGTCACATCATTGAAACTGGAACAATGAGACTATTTTGGTGCGTTTCTAATAGTGTTTGCAAACCTACACGCTCCTGTCAGCCTCTTCCAAAGTCTTAATCGTTATGGCCTGAATGCATGGGAGAGACATTGATAGTAACTAGTTACTGTTTCATCAGAAATAGATACTAAGGGAGCTGTGAACGTCTTTTAAAGAACCATGTTTCCTTTTATAAGTTTACGTTATTTAGATGGTCTAATTTTGGAAACCGTATGGCTTCCGTAGGGACAACTTCTGAATTCTAACTAATACAAACAACCTTCGACAACATTAAAGTGTACCGTTTATGATATTTGAAATTATATATAAGGTAGAGGTTTTATTACCCTGCCACTTTGAAATATTTTAGAATTCTCCAGAAAGATTAAAAATGAATTTATAAACAAATGATGACTGGTAAATTAAAATATTTTGCTATTACTAAAAGCGTGTAGGGTAAGATAATATTGCAATAAGAATTTTCAAGTTGTATTAAAAAGATTCAGTCCTATAAAACTAAACAGCTTAAAGTGTCAAGATCAAAATTTCTTAAATACACAATAATTTTGGAAGAATGACAACTAGTATCGGATTACTATTTGTAATCCTTTGCCAAGATTAATAATTAAGTGTGATTGTCTCACGGGACAAATCATAGAAGCTAATTTATCCAGTACGACAATCACATGCCATTTTTAACTTGACAAAATATTGTACCTGTTGGCCGGTAATTAGCTGCCATTCCTGTAAACTAATCTGAATTTACAATGCTTTAATCTTTCAATAATTTATTCTCTCCAAGCGGAAAGGGAACACCATATAATTTTTTTTTCTCACGAATTTACGCGTATCTTTATCAAATATGAAGACTTAGAATCGCTCCAAGTTTGATTAGAAAAAAATTCCAGTGCATGCAAAAATTTTAGGAATGTAGAATTATTAGCAATTGAAAATTTTTAAAATCGTATGGCAGCATATTGAAAAAATGTTAATGATTTTAGTTGCACATTTTGTTATACATTCTACTTGTAAACGTTTCCGTTTACGGATTATAAGTATTTTCTTTATCTATGCAATGCGGTAATTCACGGTAATTGTGTACACGGAAAAATACACAAGTAGAAACAGAATAGAAAGTTTAATTTCAATTGTGCCACAGGTTTTCAATTTTCAGGTATTTTTGAAGTTCTGGTTAGTTACTATTTAGCAACTTTTTATGATGGCACTAATTCTTGGAGAATGTTGAAGGAAGAGATGCCTCTGTTGATTATACTTAAATTTCAAAGACAACCAATTAAACCCTTCTTCATAATTATTATGTTAAACTTAGACGAAATATGACTTCATTTCAAAACCTATTTTTGATATTTCTCTAATGAAAATGGAATCTTTTATTTATGACAAAATTTATGTTTTCATAAAAAGGTAGGTAGTTCAGTTGGCTTTGATACAAGGAAATTTAAAGGAAAATTTAGGAGAATTTTCGAAAGATGCCATATTAACCATATGTCCACCGATATAGTTTTCATTGCTTTCAGACCAGCAAACAAGTAATGAAGAATTATTAATAACGATTCTTAAATTATACATTATATGAATAGCTTGAAAAAATTATGAAATTATTTCTATATCATTCTTCAATTATCGAACTTGAGGTAATATTGATATTAGTTTGACTTCTTTCTAATCCATGAGTGTAGGTTAAAACGTTTACTGTTATGTCTGTTCAGAAGCTATTCATTGGATTGAGACAAGAAATCTTTTGCTTAGAAAATGCTAAGCATTCTTCAATCTTGATAGACAGAAGAGATTTCTCCCCAATTTCTTAGAGTAAATTCTATGATATCTTGCCAGTAGGATATAAATTAAGTTTGGAAGTCGACCATCGAACTTTCATGATCGTGATTTGAATTGGAAAACGGATAACAAAATTCAACATGCACCTCTGATGGACGTAGATATGAAGTAGCAAAAGAATGACTCCATAACAATGAACCTATTTTGCATTGCTTGTAATGATAGAAGAACTTAAACACGCGAGACCATGAACAAAAAGAACCGTAACAAACGAGTTTCTGTCTAAACGGATACAAAACGAGTTGAAAAGCATTCACTAAGAATTAGACATTAAAAAATTCTTTCAAAAAGATAAATTTATTATTGCGTACTCATAATTAAAACATTCAGCTTTTACCTCAATCAGTATATTTATCTTACTTTAGTAGCTTTCGAGGGTCGTTAACTCTCAACACAACTGAACTTAAGAGATCACGAAATAGCACCACTACTGTTTAGGTACGTAATTCTAAACTCCAATCTTTACTTTTAATCCCAGATTTTTGTTGTTAATATCCTAATTTCCTGAAAGTGTTTGATTTCATCTGATAGCAAGGATTGTATTAATTTGAAAAGATATTGTCTATACATATGATGCAAGAAATTAAAACAATGAACTTACTTTTGTAAATAGATAATACACGTGACCTACCGTATACTTGTTTCAAGGGTCGAAAGAAAATGATACAAATATGCAATATGATGTATGAGTAATATCAGAAGATACCAGTTATCCAAACACGAGACAGTATACGAAATCATATGCGTTACATAAGATCGTATTATACCTTCGTAATCGATCATTTGCGACTACCGGATAATATACGATAGTAAACGAATGTAAGAATTCAGCACAAGATGACGAGATAATAAGTTAGTTAATAAGCACTTGTTTAACTATATGAATAAGTTAATGAATTCATATAGTTGGGATATATAGAATATAGTGTCTAAAAAATGAGATATGTTCAGTATATAACTTCAAGTCATTTTACTGCATATTTAAATTTCTATGCAATAAACGAGGTAAAGTTCTTGGAGTCTTTTCTAATAGAGGAGAGCCTTCTAATTAGTTTTAACCAATGGATCATTACGATCATGATAGAGAATGAGATCGTAAGATATATTGTCAAGAACTCGGTATTATCACGCTTTAAATCTTACAATGTCAATTAATTTTAATTAATAGATCTTCCAACCTTTTCATTCGAATTTATCGTGCAATTATTCAGTTTAAGAAAAAGATGGTAGGACGAGACTGTCGATTTTGTTCCTGGGAAAATAGCAGTCGGTGGAGGACGTTCAAAAGAGAATATTTTTACTGTTACTCTGTTAATTAGAAGAAAATTTCTCATATTGTTCGTTTATTAATGCACAGAGGGAATCAAGGATCAAATATTTTCTCTCACTTATAAGTTCAGAGCTTCAAGCTTTAAATAAGTTATTGGATAAACTATAAAAACAAAAGAAAAAGCCCACAATTTTTCATAAATCATTACAATTTACTGATATCTGTTTCAGAGTTAATTTTATTTTCTGAAATTACTGACAGATGTTGATTCAAAAAGTTACAGTCATATTTCAAGATTGAGACTATCTATGTATTCATTCATAGCTTTAAAGCATTTCGACATGAGATCTCTGGATTATGCCACGAATTTGATCAAACTGAACATAAAAGCCCATGGAAGTGAACCTAAAAATTTCCTTAGCTAGTTGACACATTTTGGATTAGCTTACAGGACAATTTCTTTTATACCTGGGCGGAAATATTCACCTTTTGACTCCTATAAAAATGCAAATGTTTTATTGAATGTATTTTGAAGTGTCATATTTTGGGCATTCTTAGAATAATATAAACTGTATAATAGGATTCATGAAACTTTAAAATTCTTCCAGATTTTTTTCATCACTTTATGGATTTAATCCCAATAAAAATAATGCAGTACGTTTAATTTTGAATTATGTTATGGTGACAGTTTAAGTCTTAATGAAATTATATTTAACTTCTTGGAAAGGAGAAACAGAAATATGTCAAATCTGTAGAATCTCCGTACAACAAAATGAAACAACTAAATACGTATTTCATATGATTTTTATTTCATACGGTTATTATTTCATACCGTCTATAGGTATTGTTAGAATAATATAAACTGTCAATACGATTCACGAGACTTTAAATTTTTTCTAAATTTTTTTTCAATCTCTAAAAGAAATATCAATTAAAAACATTCACTACGTATAATTTTGAATTATGTTATAGTGACATTTTAGGTGGTAAGGAAATTATATTTAACTTTTTGGAGAGGAGAAACAGAACTATGGAAAATCACTAGAATTTTCCTTTTGACATCTTTGACCAAATGAACCAGCTAAATGCCTATTTCACATGATTTTTATTTCACATGGTTATTTGTAGGATAATTAACAAAATATTATAGGCCAGTCTATTAGATCGACCAATATGAAATTTTGAATTTTTATTTAGATATTTTATTGAGATCAAATATTGATACTATACATAACAAAGATTAAACTAGGATTTCAAGCGAAGTAACACATAAATCATGTTCGTATCCAAGTAAAAAATAAATTATCTTAAAAGAAATGATAAGGAACATATACTCTTCCGATTCATATAACTCTGCTTTTAAGTAAATGATATTTTAATTATTTAGAGTGCGTAAAAAGTCTTTTAAGGGGACAATAAACCTCTGACTTGCGAAAAATGTTAGAAAATTGACTAAGCTTTCACAATTTTTTACAAATTAACCAATGAAACAAATTTAATGAAAATTTTTGGAATGGTACATGAAGCATAACATGTTGCAAGAAAAATAAGAGATTGATATAAATGATATAACTGTGCTTTTAACTGTAGGATATTTTCATTATTTAGAGGATGCTAAAAGTCTTTTAAGGGGAAATGCACCTTTGACTTGCGAAAAATATTAGGAAATTGGCTAAGCTTTCATAATTTTTAACAAATTAACCAATGAAACAAATTTAATGACAATTTCTGGCCTGTTACATGAAATATAACTTGTTGCAACAAAAATATGAGATTGATATAAATTATTTAAATTAATTAGAAAACTTAATTAATTAATATATTGTCTTCCTATTTTGATAATTACCATATGTCACTGCGCGCACAATAACTGATGTTAATTTTAATTTATCAACATGAAACACACTTTAATTTAAAGAAACATTTATCTTAACATATTGACCTAAAATATTTTAATTTCCTTAATTTTAACATTTATAATTGACATTTAGTTAAATTGAAGATATTTTCTCATAAAACCTTTTTTGAAGATATTTTCTCATAAAACCTTTATTAAAAATTTTATTACCTAAGATAATTCTAAGCTTTTATGTCATTTTACGTAGAATGTTAACATTAACGTGTGTAGAATGTTTCAAGCACTTATCTCGGATAGTTGAGATCGAATACGCGCAAAGCCAGAAAATCATATTTTGGGATAAATGAATTTGAATTTCGTATAAAAATCACTGTTTGGATGTCCACAATTAATTATTATAATATCTTATGATGTAATTGTCATATAAAAAAAAGAGTGGTACCAAATTGTTCAGAATAAATCCGAGTTTTAATTAATATAAAAAACATAATTTTTTTTACCATTTAAAGGTTTGCTGTCTCCTTAAATTATGTATTTAAAAGTATTTGTGATTAAACAAACAAAAGAAACAAATGTGCGTACTCAAAGCTAATGCACTTACAGAAACTAAACTTCTACTATAATTTTGTACCTATAAAAAATTTTCACGATTTGTAAATCTTACATGAAATAAAAATTTATATATCAACAAAACACAGCTAGCGCCATAAACTTGTTGTTTTTTGCATAGTTCGCAGGAAAATTAAAAATGAGTAATATGTGCGAGTCCGAAAGACAGCTTTTAGTCATGAAAATCACAGCTTGACCTCCAGATATTTCCCGTTAGTTCTGTTTTTGCTCATGACCTTGAGAACAGTGTCTCTCATTCCAAAAGAGGCAGCTTTTACGTTTTCAGGTGAACAGTTTTTCTACGTTGCTGCTTTTGTCTACCTTTAAGCCTGTTACGCCATTAGAGAAAACAGTTGTCTAGAATCTGAGAGTAGACACATATACGTACAGACGCATATATATATATATATATATATATATATATATATATATATATATATATATATATATATATGCTAGAATAATAAAAGTTAAAATATTAAAGTGTTAATATCATATAACATTCTTAGATATCGTTACATAAAATTATTTCATTAAATTTTTGGTAACATAATGCTTTAATTGAACAATTTATTTCATTAAAATAACTAGGATTAACTGTAGTAATATTGCTTCAAAATCGATGTTCTCATTTCTGAAAAATTAAGAAGGTTAAGTTTAGCAATAAAAGTAGAATATTTAACGGAGCTTAGAATTATGTTCTGAAATAATTATACATAAATTTCAACTCTTAAGATAACCAGAAAAATGTGGATTAGATATTCGCAATTAAGTACCTTTTACTACCATATATTCTACTACATATATACTTCATATATTCTAGCATATATACAGTGATTTCCGCTTATAAGAATCACGTTTGTTATTACTGTTTTTGATTCTTATAAGCGGTTGATTCTTATAGCCGAAATTTAGGTTTTTGGACAGGCACACACACACCTATATATACATATATTAGATAATTTACCATAAAATACTCTTTAATTTACGTTAATTATCCTTTATTAAAATTATTTTTTATAATTTTGAAAATACAACTTAATTTCTAGACTTATAAGTAGATACACATAATTATAGTAAGAGAAAAAAATATTCCAATACTTGTTACAACATACCTGCTTAACAGTTTTAACATTTCAACTACAGGAAAGGAGCAAGAAAAAGGTTTCTATGGTAGTTTGACGTAAGGAAGTTTTCAGGAGGCTGTTTATACCTCTTTTAATACTAATATTCTCAGTCGAAGATTCACCTTTTAGCTTACGTTTCGCTGTTTGATAACGTACCGAATCTACTAATGTCACGTTTGCCTTAGTGATAGTGAACACATCGCCGAAGATTTATGTGTTTCAGGATCCAGGAAGCCGCAACCAGGATGTCGGAGGTGGGAAAAAAGAGTCCCTATTTTTGTTTGTCAGTGGAGAAAAGTGAAACCGGACGGGGACGGGTAAAGATGCCCCCGGGTCAAGCTAATAGGACAGTGTAGTGCTAAAGCGTTTAAACAGAAACTATGATGTTACGTCTAACAAAGAAAGGGATGAATTTTACGACTATATTCCATCCCATCTTATCAATCTTTCTTTAAAAAAAAGAAAGAAAGAAAGAAAGAACTTCGTGGCTTTTGAGGTTTAAGTGGCTTTTTTTGAAAAATGAAAGGAAAGCGAAGAGTGTAAACTGATTCTTAAAACCGGTGGATTGATTCTTTAAAGCGAAAATTTTAACGTGGAAATAATACATTTGTTTTTGTTTTCGCGATATTGATTCTTATAAACGGTTGATTCTTATAACCACTGATCACTATAAGCGGTGGTTACTGTATGTATATATATATATATATTATGCTAGAATAATAAAAGTTAAAATAACAAGGTGTTAATATCATATAACATTGTTAGATATCGTTACAAAAAATTATTTCATTAAATTCTTGTTAACAAAATACTTTAATTGAACAATTTTATTTCATTAAATTATTGGAGATAAACTGTAGTAATATTGTTTTAAACTCAATGTTCACATTTCTGAAAAATTAAGAAGAATAAGCTTAGCAATAATAGTAGAATATTTAACTGAGCAGAGAATTATGTTCAGAAAGAATTATACACTAAGTTCAACTCTAAAATAACCAGGAAAATGTGCATTAGATCTTTGCAATTACCTTTTACAACAATATGTGAGGTTTATATTTGAAAAGAATTACAAGTAAATGACAATAAGGATTTACCATCATCTTCAAGTTTAAAAAGTATTCGTGCACTCTTTATCATTTGAAACATTAATGATATATTTTTATTTTTTTACAATTAGTTTTCAAATAAATAATAGCCTTAAGCCTTTCTTGTCTTGATTGAATGAAAATCGAGAAAATGATTTTTTCTACCTTATATACAAATAATTTGCGTATATACATGCAATATCGACCATGCATACATCAAATACATACATACGTTTAAAATATAAGAATTTTGACTAATATTTTATGACATTTCCACTTTTGATCTACATAAAACATGTTAATGTTGCCTCTGTTGGTGAATGGGAGGACCTTTCCTACAAAGCTGCTGGAAATTTCCTTAAAAGTTGCTGAAAAGTTAGAATAATAAGGTGTTAATATCATATAACATCCTTTGATATAGTTACGTAAACGTATTTCATTAAATTCTTGTTAACATAATGCTTTTATTGAACAATTTTATTTCATTAAAATATTAGGGATTAAGTGTAGTAATATTGCTTTAAAATCAATGTTATTATTTCTCACATATTAAGATGAATAAGCTTAGCAATAATAGTTATAGCTGAATAATTTGAATTCCCTATTATTAATATATACTAATAGTTTTCATTTCGTGATCCATTACTTCTATTTTTAACTCTTTTAGAAAATTACATTGGACAACTTTTTCATTAAGATCATATCAAAATAAAGTTTTGAAAGGTTGTTTTTCTTGAAGAAAATAAAAGAAATAAAAGCGGTAAATTTGAGTAATATTGCTTTAACTGAACAGTTCATTTTAGTAAATATAAGAAAATTAAATTGTAGAAAAAACATTATTTTGAACAGAATTTTTCGACACTTCAATTTTTTAATTTGCTTAAAAGGATACCACTTTTACTTAAAATGTTGTATAAACTCTTATGAGAAATATAAAAATTGTTAATTAAATCCGTACTAAACTCTTTAATAAACTACTTGCTCTCAACCAATATAATAAACATTTTAAGTGAATAATTGTTTCCAGAAAGATTGCAAAAAAATTAAATTAACAATATCGTAAATGAAATAGTTTCAATTTACAGACGTCCTTAGACTTTGGCTATTTAAGAGTATTGCGTGGTAAACTATCTTCAGAAAATGAAATTTATTTTAAACAATATTGCATCATTAATCAATTACATAATTTCCTCACGCATCTAGAAAGAGCACCAGACTGCCACCAGCCCATTTCGACCAGAAATGAGTCCAGGTTTAAATTATGAATTCAAAAAAGAATAAAGATATCTCAGGCGACTCCCAATTACGCTGGCAGTGAACTTTTTAGGAAGCATCCCGCTGATGATGCTATTTTCTATATGAGCTCAACGTCCCGGGTGCAAAATGGCCTTGGGCATAGTCTTCATTTACAGGGAAATGGAGGATGAACAATGTTTGGATTCTTCAGTAATCTGATATAGCGGCAAGAACGGTTTGAGTAACAATGACTCTCTTTTGTTTAGAGTATAATAACTCTCCTTATGGTGACACGCAATTTGAAAATCATACAGCGTCTTGTGACAGATCGTTAAGCTTTGAGATGGACTTCATTAATGAGATACCCTCTATTTAATAGGTGACATTGTCAGAGCATAAAGCACTGTGATCATTAACGGCTAAGAACAAGTTTGAGGATGGCATATTGGAGTTTTAGAAAGCTCATTACACGAACTCTGTTTCTAAACAAAGAAAGGAAAATATAAGGTTAATCTATTTTGGAAAGTTTCATGTAAAATCCAGTTACTTGGTGCAGATTGGATGAAGCAGGAATTTAAGCAGGCTGGTGAAAAATTAGCAGTTTTTGGAAAGAAAGATGACAAAATATATATATATTAGTTTTGGTTCTCGTACACTCTAAAAAAAGACTATAAAATCAATGGAAAAGTCCTTGCGATATGGTTTTTATTTCCAATGGATAAAGGACTTCACAGGAGATGTAAAAAATACAAATGCAAGTACAAACATGACATAAATCAAATACACAAAAGAAAAAAACAGTCAATGCCTCAATAGGTTTCTCGCTTCTCAATAGCGCTCCACCAAGGAATCTCCACGGAGTTCTCCGAAACGAAAAATGGGGTGTCTGCCCATAAAAGCATTTCTTTCAGAGAGGGGACAGTTTGGATTCGGAATGACAACACTTCTAGAACGATATTCAGTGAAACAATCAAGTCCAAAGATAAGCCGTAAGAGCGCAACCCTCTCACGGCGGGACCAGTCAGGTACAGTAGTATGTTCTAAGATCCTCCAATCTTTGGATAAAATGCGATGCGCCTATTCCTCACGTTGTTCGAAAAGTATATTCCTATTTATAAGAAGTTTCATTGTAGGAAGGGTGACTTTTTCACTTTTAAGCTATAAAACGCTAGTACCTCTCTTCAACTCATCAGCTAAATCATTGCCATGGACCCTGCAATGGCCTGGGATCTATTGGAGTACAATGATTTTTCTCTTCCATTCCAATCTTTGGATGAATAGTTGACAATACTTTGTTCCCATTCGAAGATTCAGAATAGCCTTATTTGATGGAGAGGTTCGCATAGTAGCTTTGAAAATGCTGCTTCATCTCCAAAATAAATTTGAAAGAACTGTTATTTTATCAGATTCTAGGATTTCCCCTCAATCTATAAGCTCGAACCATGACCTATCATCTAAAGTCCTTTCAATATAAGTATCAATATTTTACCTGTTATTTAGTTGAACACCATAAAGAGTTATGGGGCTTGTTATTTTAATAATAGCCCAATTGCACTGTATATTTATTATTTGAGGTCAAATTATTGCATTTACTTGGCTAAAGACGGTTAATGTTCGGACGATATGCATGTCTGACAAAAGACTAAGGAATATAAGTGACTCACACACGATAGGTTTAGTTTACTCTGTAAATGTACGAAATTTTGAAGAAAGTTTCTCTTTTGATTGTTCATGGTAAACTTATACTTTTTTACATCAACGTCACAGGCAGTTGTCATTTCTATATTCTCTTTCTTTTTTATCATGGGAGCATCATGTAGATGAACCAACATCACTACCTATGTGGGAACAGCACAAGAACTTCCATGCCTTAGCCAGAATTCGAACCCAAGCTCACTCCGGGGAAGCTCACGTAGCTTCTTACTACTGTACGATGTGGGCGGCTATGATCAAAACTGGACAAGCTAAACCCATGTAAGAGGAGGTTTAACAGTTGATTTAATTTTTTGAGATTAGTTCCACTCAACATATTTAGTATCTGAAAGGGCCCTCTTAATGAAAATAAGTTATTTTATATTGAAACAGAACACTGATTAAAAGATTGAAAACATTTCAATGTGAGTTATACATTGTAAACAAATGCTTAAAAATACACTTTTCTTATATGAATGGAAAGATTATCAAAGTGTTCAGGAAAATCAACTGACTTGAAAGGATATAAGTATACGCATTACGCACAGTTATAACCAAAAATATCATTCGGAAAAGTAAGCAGTATAGTTTAACCCCTTTATTAAAAATTTAGAAAAAATATTCTAGTACTTGAAAAAGGAAAAAAAATTCCGAACACTTATGACATACATATCCTCATACAAGGACATGTGAATTATAATCGTTGTGTACTGTAGATAATATCTTTTCCAAGAGTTGCGAGATTTTCTTTCCCTCTAGACGAACTTCAACGTATAGTGGAGAAACTTCATCGTAATACGAGCGCTTACCATTGCATTAATTTTTTCCCTCACGAAATCTTTCCTTTTTTGCCTGTCCATTTCAGTTTTTGTTTTATTGTTACTGCAGCGTTTCCTCTTACAGTATGGAGCTAACAGTCTGTGAATTTTTTTATGTAACTGATTCTGTTTCACAGAGGTCTTTGTGACTTAACTGTTTCTAAGTTCATTAAACTGCGAATACGAAGGATTTGAAGTTCCGACCAAGAACGTCCTTATGAGGACTTTACAGAAAATTAATTTTATTTAACTTTATTTTGTTTGCCTTTTGCTGAATTTAGTTGGAAACTGCATAATGTTTCCTCAGAGTGTTTCATTATAAGCTTAATCTATATATTTGTTGTGTTCATTCAAATTTATTTATGGGGTTTATTGGCAATGAAGTAAGTTTGCTTATGAAGGATATCCTGATAGTATTGAAATCAATAATCAATGATGAATACCACTGTCAAACATACAAATATAAAATATATATTAATTTGATTTTTCTTGTTATTTTTGTTTTGTGTCTTTACCAGTTCTTCCGATCTAGAAAGTGAAAGAGAAGAATATAACAGATTTTCTACTTAAAGTTTAGTTTTAAGTCGTTAAAATGGATATTCTTTAAAAAAATGTGTTTTTTCTTTGTCTGTTAAATCTCGATGTATAATTAATAATTACTTAAAGTAATCTACTTAAAGTTTAGTTTTAAGTCGTTAAAATGGATATTCTTTAAAAAAATGTGTTTTTTCTTTGTCTGTTAAATCTCGATGTATAATTAATAATTACTTAAAGTAATCTACTTAAAGTTTAGTTTTAAGTCGTTAAAATGGATATTCTTTAAAAAAAAATGTGTTTTTACTTTGTCTGTTAAATCTCGATGTATAATTAATAATGAACTAAAATCGATTATCGATTGGGCTGCAAACCAAAAAGAGGTAACATCATAAGGAAATTAAAAGTTAGTACGGTTACCTTTTGTTTGTTTAAAAACCTGTCGTACATCGGTTTAGCAGTCGTAACGGAATTTACTTTTGCCTGTTTCACGTCTTAATCGGAAGAAAGTGATATGCTTCCATAAATTATGGTGCAAAGTGTAAAATTACAAAAGAAGGTGAACAAGTTATAATTATAAACAACGACCATGTTAGTATATTATATGCATTAATTATAAACATTTATGTGTGAAAATTTCATCAGTCATTTTCATTGCTAGCGAGTTGTTTCTTGTATCATACTTATTCAGAAACCAATGAAAGCTACCTTTGTTATTCTAAATAGCAAAGACTTAGCTCGTCATTCCCGTTTGATAAGTGTATGGAAATAGAAATGCATATTACATTTATGCATGAACTAATTAAAATTTCCCCCGCAATTGTTTGAAACAAACATCTAGCGGGTTACCTTTGCTTGTTACGCATACAGCATGTTTATACAGTAGTCGATTAAATTTCTTCTAGTCATTAGATAACTAAAGTTCAGCCTGTTACCCGTTGTCTGATAAGTGCGTGAAATCGTATAAGCATGCCTGATTTATGTAGAACTCAATTAAATGGGTGTCTGTTCCGTGTAAAATAAATATCTTACCAGTTATCCTGTATTGAATATGAGTGTGAAAATCTGCATATATTTATCTAAATGCTTTAAAATTACAGGAACCATTTTAAGTAACTAGCTCATTTCCTTCAATTTGATATAGGCATGAAATTCAATATGCATCACCCATTTATCAAGAAAATCAATTTAAAACTTTCCTCTCATTGTATGGCAAACGTTTTTTTCCTTATATATGATACGCGCAGAAAATTTTACATGCATCGTTAATTTATGCGAGAATTTATTACAAATGTATGTTGACATTTAAGCAAGTTTCTTGTATCCAGAAATCAAAAAGACCCCTGCAGTTGCAACATCAGCATGTAACTTTAAAACGTCATTTCACATATGCATTAAAATCTGTGCACACATCAGATTTATACATAAATAAATTAAATTTGTTCCCGTTAGTGCAAATGACATGCCTTACTCTCTCATACGAACAGGAAATTGTAAGTGCTTCGTTTCTTGATCCAGGAATCAATTAAAAGGGAGTTAGTTATTGCAAAACAAAAGCAAAACTAGTTACCCTCCATTTGATAAATGTTCGAAATTCTGATCACATATTCCATTTATCTGAAAATTGTTCATGCCGTACTCAAATAAATGATGAACCAGTAATATCTCATTTGATAAGGATGCAATGAAATCACGCATTCTGGAAGATTTTGCTGATCATACAAAGAAAAAAAATTATCCAAAAGGAAAATCCTGATTTCCAATAAGAAACGCATGTTGAGGAGAAAGTTGATGGAAATCATTAGTTATTCTTATCAATCCGTTCAGATCTGTGTGATCTATCTCATCACGTTTCATTATGAATGATTCACATATACAAAAGAATCTATAAAACGTGCCTGCTAACGTATTCGCATTTCAAGCTTGTTTCCTTTCTTTCATAAACCACTCACAACCCTAACAAGCGAGGGAAAACCATAAATTTCATTTACAAACCTTTCATATGCATGTGCGAATACCCAGTTTTCGACTCCCACGCTGATTCTCACGATTTTTCTTCCATTCACAGCAAAACAAGAATTTCTGCATCAAACGAATTGCACATAATTCTGGTCTGCCATAACGCTATCACGAGGAACGTGTTTTGTACAGCAGAGGATGAAAGAAGTTGGTCAATACAGCTAAGAAAGTATTATAGTGACAGCTTCACATTTGCTTTTGAAGTTAACCTACTCGTATAAGCAAACATACATTCGTAGGGAAAGTTAATGTAACTTGATTTAATTAAAGCAGTAAGATGTTAAGTTGCATTACTTGATGGAGCATTGAGAAAAGTTGATGATTCCCTCAACAAGTTTTCAGGTTCTATTACTTTAGCTCTCGTTTTGCGAAAATTTATATCGAAACATTGACTACTGTTCCCCCAATGGAATGTTATGTGCTCAATAATTGCCGTTATGATTTAAAGAGCATGTTTTATCTTTTCCCATATACTATACGCAATACAAAATCAGAGCGCAAGACTCCTCCCCACCCCTATCACATATTATAAAGTATTGTACCTTTTTGCATATATATATATATCAACAAACACACAAACACACAAACACACACACATACACACACATATGTATATATATATATATATATATATATATATATATATATATATGAGAATTGTCTGTTGTTCTTAATAGGCTCTCGTATCAATTTTTCGTAAAAAAAATTCTACATCTTCTGATTTGGGAGAATTACTAGATTTATGTTTTAGCGAAAAAAATCTCTCTCTCTCAAGGAAAACAACCCCTTGAAGCAGATTCTGGTTGTACCACTGTAGTCGTGTCACCTTGGTACGTCGTTAAGGATACATTTCCTACTTCATTTTAAAAGAAAATATTTAAAGATAAAATGGAACACTCGTCCGTACCAAAGTAACTGTATATCATGTTGAATATCTAAATTAAAATACTTTTGACTGTGCAATTATTAACACAAAATGCAATAGTAATTTCATGTAATTTTTTATTCAGGTGCGTGGACAACCAATGGTGCACGTTACGGCTATTGTCATACGGCTGTCAACTGTTGTTTATTTAGTCTCTAAATTTTTGAACTTACAATTCAATGAGCATTCCCCATTATGACTATAGATCAAACATAGATTTTAAAAACACTCAAGTTATCTCTTTTGAATTTATAATGTCAGAAATTATAAGATTAATGAAGTTAATATAATAAGAGTAAAAGGAATAATGAATGATATCGTGAAACATTTGACGATAATATTTCTTTGAGTTCGAAATTACGTAAACTGCCATTTCGGCGTCCAACGAGAGTTAACGATGTCCTATGTGACTATCAACGCTTTGAAAGGCTGTGATTCTAATTTAATATTCCCCATCAGCAAACCTTTTTCCCGTCTCAGATCCGAGTTAAAAAATCTTTTTTTCGATACAAATGAGCTTATTTCACGCTAATTTATAAACTAGTACCTCATCAAGTTGTTTCAGTTTCTTTCACAGTTCGGGTGATATATTTAAGAAAATAATTAATCCCGAAATTTTTTTTTCATGTACAAGCTAAAAAGTAAAGCCTCGGTGTTTATATATATTACATTTCTAAATATAGCGTAACAATGAGAAACGAATTCATGCTCATTGAAATGTGACTTGAAAAATATCGAAATACACAAAGCGGCTTCCTTTGCACCAGGGAGATAAAAGCTCCGAAATTATTTACGATAATATTCGACGATAATATTTATTTTAATTCGAAATTACTTAAACTGCCATATCGGAAGTCCAACGAGACTTAACGATGGCCTACGTGACTATCAACGTTTTGAAAGGCCGTGATTCTAATTTGATATTCCCCATCAGCAAGCCTTTTTAGCATCTCACGTCCGAGTTAAAAAAAAAAAAAACTTTTTTTCGTTACAAATGAGCTTAATTTCACGCTAATTTTTAAACTGGAATCTCATCAAGAAATTTTAGCTTCCTTCACAGTTCGGGTAATATATTTAAGAAAATAATTAATCCCGAAAAATTTTCTCATTTACAAGCTAAAAAGAAAAGCTCCTGTGTTTATATATATTACGTTTCTAAATATAGCGTAACAAAGAGAGACGAATTCACGCTCATTGAAATGTGACTTGAAAAATATCGAAATACACAACGCGGCTTCCTTTGCGTCAGGAAGATACTAGCTTCGAAATTATTTACCACGGCAGGAAAAGAAAAGAAGAAAAAAAGAAAAGGAGTGGTCAAATCCACGAAGCAAAAGCGCAGACCTAGTTTTGGTCTGACAGACCGTCGTTTTCTTTTGAAGTTTGTGAAATCAAACGAGTACGCGCGAGGTTTTCACGGCTGCAACAAATCGGTCACAGCCTCGGCGAGGTAAAGCGGAGAAATAATGGAGCTAATCTTAATGGAAAGGAGCTGGAAAAGGATATTCAAATTTCTTTTATATATTTGACGTTCTTATTTTTCCGTTTGATAAACGAGAATGCTAAGCGATATTCTCAGTAAGGTGATAATAGATATTCTCAATTTTCAGTGATCTATCATAATTTAGTATCGTGTTGCTTGGTAAATATTCGGTATGAATAATCGATAGCAATACTGGAAGTTCTATTAAGGTTAAATTATTATTATTTCTTACGTTGCATTATAGTTAAAACACAGATATGATACTTCGTTAATAACAAAATGTTTTCTCTTTGCAGAATACTTTTTATCATAAATTTTGCGACTACATAAGCGTAATTATTAAAATGCCCTACTGTGTTCAACTTACAGAAATGCTCGATTATCCGTGAGGTCACTATCTATATATATGTAAATCAGTTCCTTAACTGACTGACTGATAACGCACAAACCAAACCACTGGACCTAAAAGGGCTGAAATTTTGCATGGCGATTCTTCTTATAGTGTAGGGGTGCACTAAGAAAGATTTTTGAAAATTTTTTTTTTAGATTTTTTAAATTAAATTTTTAAGCTGTTTTTGTAACATTCTTTAAAGTTTGCATTTAAAAAAAATAATCTGAGGGTTATAAAATTTATCACGAGAAAGATCAGAAAAATTCCTTTAAAAAGAATTTTTCGAATCTTTACCTCCAGTTTCTGATTTTCTGTAAAATTTTTAAAGATTAATTTTTAGAATTTAATTTATTAAATGCTGATCACGGGGGGTTTCTTTTCTTTTTGTGATACTTTAAATTAATTTTGCATCACGTGCATAACAACGAAATAAATTGACAAAAAATAATATTAAAATACAGCAAATGATGAAATTTGACCACTAGACTAACTGAGATGGAAGTTTTTTAAGAATTTAATTCAAATTAGTATGTTTTATAAATATTAAACATACAAATTAATTGCATACATTGACCGTTGTATTTAAGTTGAATACTTTCTTCTACATTATTTTGTCTATAAAAATATCCATTATGATTTTTTTATAAATATATTTTATGTTTTTTTGGCATAATTGCATACATTGACCGTTGTATTTATTAAAAATATTTTTTATGATATTAATTGCATACATTGACCGTTGTATTTAATTTGAATGTACTCCTTAGAGAAGCACGGGTATTCATCTAGCACTTGTATATAAGTATGAATCCTGCGATATGTAATGCTGCATGAGAAAAATTCAGATTCCCGAAAAATTACTAAGATCTTATGATTATGTAAAGGCAAATTATTGATTATGGGGACTATATCACCTCTATAAAAATAGTTAAAAATCAAAATACTCATAATCAAAATGAATGTAGACATCACTCAGAATATAACCCCCCCCCCACAGAATTTCCAGAACCAAATATGGGCCAAATGCAAAACGTTTATGCCAGGCCAACAGCTATAAAATATTGTTGTCCCAACTGCAAAAGAGAGTTGAACTGCTCCCTCAACGATTGGGCCAACTAACAGACAACCGTTGTTTCAACAAAATCCCTACAGCGATATATAACTGTTGGCCAACTATGCTAAATACGGTTGCCCAACAATTTCCAAACGGTCTAGTGTTACTTGGGATACACACACACACACACACACACACACACACATATATATATATATATATATATATATGTGTGTGTGTTTGTTTATGTGTAAGGATTGATTTATAAAAAAGCAGACTTTCACTTGTTTGATAGAATAATTGATAAACTAAGTACTAATCAAACTTTAGTAGCACCTTTGTCCCGCAGAGACAGTTAATTAAAATATAACATCATTGTCCTTTTTACAGCTTTAATACTATGATCTGTCACTGATGATAAGATCCTTTATCAGTATTTAGGGGAGACCTGAGATACTTCAACATATCTCAGTATCTACAGAATTTTATTGTATGGCATATCCTTAATATAATGTGGTATCTCTATACTAGCGAAAAAATACTTTCGCTATACTGGAACTTAAAAGCGTGTAGCCTTATTAAGTTCTTTACTTTGCTCTATGCAATATATCTTAACAAATCAGGCATTACCTTAGGTCATTATTTATCAATTTGCCTATTGTAGTTTTAAAGATACAATCATTAAGTTGTAACATATTATTATTTCAAAAAATGTACCTTATTTATTGTTTGAAATATCTTTTGTTTTTCTTATTCACTGGCTACCTTTAACTTATTAATTAGTAAGAGAAAGGTAGAAGAATTTCTATAGACTTCCTCAGGATATCTTTAATTCTGCAACGAATATATGAACGAAAACGCATTGTGTAATACTATTTGAATTTGTTTCTTCGTTATCTTATGTGATCATGAGACGTACTCTTATATTTTATAATTTTCAGAGTTTTCTAGAATAGTGATATCATAGGCATTTCTCGGTAAATGCAAGTGGTTAGAATTACTCACCACTTGTTTTGACGTGTTTGAAGTTTTCTTGTCAATAGAATTCTAACGCTTCTTACCGTAAGTTGTTATTTAAGGCTGACGTGTACTAACCCTATTGGATTCGCTCACCTCAATGTTAATCTATGGAGAAAATTTGCCCAAGGATTGCCAACTTGGATTGAAAAATAAATAAAAAAATTGTACTCCGTAATAGAGAATGAAATGTTACACCTTGGGGCATTTTTCATTTAAAAAAATACAAATAATATTTTTAAATTTTAATTATTCAGGGGAAAATATGGTCTAGGGTGTTTTAAACGCTCATAAATTCCTTTGGTGGACGAAATTTATAAAATGAATCCTGTTGCAAGGTGCAGAAAAGTTTAGGCTGGCTGAAAATACCATTTTTATTGGATTAAAACAGCATTTATGTAGCTGTAAATAGTAGACAAATTTTCTCCATATGCTAACACTGAAGTGAGCGATTCCAATAGAGTAAATACACAGCAGCCTTAAGAGTCCTGCTGGGTGATGTTTTAACTAAGGATTATTCGTAGACACTCTCAAGGATAAAAAATACCAATTCTTAGTAAATGTATAAAATTAAAAATAAATACCCATAATATATATGGCAACTGCGAATCGTAAAATCCTCTTTGCCCGTTGAGCAAATAATATGATAATCTCCACCAATGAACTTTCGGAGAGATGCTGCAGGGCGAGGAATTGTGCCTCTAAAGATGAATTGGAAAGGTGTTGTCTCATTTCTTTAAGAATTGTCATCATTGTGTCTGTATTATCGACATTAGTAATGAAGGAGAGTACATTAGTATTTTTCGCGTATGAAACAATTAATCACAACAGCACATATCAAAGTTGTTGGATTTTGCTTTCCTCTGGTTTAATAGAACAGTCACATTTGTCATGAGAGAAAAAATGGGCCTAAGGGGACAAATAAAAGGTTTGCTAAGTAGAAACAGTAGCCAGGGATCGTCAGCTGTTGTCTTTTCTTATGGAAATGATCGAGGAATGTCCACAGAGAGGCATTTCATCTTACTTTGTAGAATGATACTCGAATGGTAGGTTTAATCTTAAACAGAACCTTAAGTTTGGACATTTATACGGATAAATGGATGAAACGAATACGGGATTTCAAGGCAAAAAGATCTTCAACATGAGTTCATTAAAAGTCTGTTTAAAGAGAAATGGCATCTTTTTTTGTATTATTAGCTATGAATATCAGCAAACCCTATCGCTTCAAATAGCAAGATTCAGACATTCCCTTAGATAAATCCAAGTAATCATTGATTAGAGATGTAACCCGGGGGGAGGAGCGGTGTCAAGGAATTACTGATTTTAAACTCTTATCTGCAATTAATATATTCAAGCCATTAGATTAATAAGATTTTTTTTTAATGTGTTAAAAATGTGAAGCAATTTATCTTCATACAAGTCTAATCAAAATTGCGAACCATTGTAGAATTGAATGAATCTAGATACATATATAACCCAAACGATAGAATTTATCTTGCATGATAAAAGAAAATGGATATAAGGGGGGGGGGTAAATTCAGTCAACTGCAAGATAACTTACTCAACGGGCATTTCTTATTGTAACAACGGGAGAGTTACGAAAAATATTGATAATAAATAATAAATAATAGTAAATGAAAAAGTAAAATAATAAATAAAAATATTAGTAATAAATAATAATAGATAAAAGAAAAAATAAGTAAGTAAGACTAAACTATTAAACGCGCTGAAGAAAAATTACCTGTTAAACGTTATTTAATAAAGGTAGGGTCACTGACTGGAAATGCTGATATAAAACTGTTTAAGCTTCTGTAAAGGGGATTATAATTATTTGGCATATGCGAAGAAATTTTCTAAAAGGCAATTGAATGGGCTGATATTAGATAGCCTTATCCATATAAAACAGCCTTCACAAGCACAAAGGAGAGTATGTGGACAAGACGTGCTCTCCTATTTTACAGATCAACTGTACTTTTTTCTAGTAACTCTATAGAGAATAGCTCACTTCTACCCAGACTTGGGTGTATATAATTTGAAGTGGCACTCTAAATGAATTTGATACAAACACAGTTTATACATGAAACAATGTTTATTGAATTCGTTGCACATATAGAATTTGCTTTTACAGCAATACGTACTACTTGTACGGAGTATATATTAACATTCAATAGAAATACGCTTTGCAAATACTCACAAACCAGCAGAGAGTCAAACCAGCAGTACTGCCACGTAAACTTTGGGCCCCCTAAGCACTAGCGCAGGATAGCACCTGGAGCTGCTTACATCGTAGCTCCCTCAACTCGCTTATCTATCAACCTTAACAAAACCCTTCTTCTCTTTAATCAAGCTGCTTGGTATTTATACCAAGCGCGTATGCCGAAATTAGCATATCTCAAGCAGCTTCTTTAATTCATTCACTCAAAAGTTCGATTCTTGTGAATCGAATCTTATGTATACCTTACAACTCTTAGTCAAATTTACTGCTACTTTTCTATCCCCCCCTTTTTTTTGTTATCAATGAAGATTTTGTTAATTTGTAACTTGAAATCAAAATGTATTGGAATCTCGTTCTGAAAACTTAGAGATTTTGTTGGAATACGATGCATTTTATTCGTTTTCTTTTCACCTGGTAAGTAAATACGAAAGGCTTGAATAAGGATTGGCATTTAAAGAAAATTCTTATTATATTATTTACTTACATATTATTTACTTAAATAAGCACAATATTTTGGTAGAAATACATTCAAACTCTTGAAAATGATTTACTCACAAGTATATTACTAAAAGCTTTCTAAAATAAAGTACTTTCAATCTTTAAACCAGTAACTTTTTGATTTGAAATGATTGAAGCTTTCACTTACTCTTCCTAACTAAACGTTCATTATCTAGTCTCATACTAAAATGTATGCCTTTCAGATGTAAACTAAATCTGAGAGTTACAGAGGGATATGTGAATATTTTATTCGCTTCATCCGGGAATGTTTAAATCATAATATATATTCATATTGTAAAGATTTTTCTTTTTAACGTAGGATTACGTTTCTCCATAACGGTCATCCGGAAAGCAAAATTTCAGACATCCGCAAGTTATAATTTTGGCAGCGCGCCAAACCCAGTCTGTATCGTTTGGAAAAGAAATAAACAGTTAAACAGAAAAGTATCAAAATGCGTCAACATTTTGACATACATATATGTATATATATACATACGGACATATATATAGATACATATATATATAACACATACATACATATGTACATACAAAAGAGGTAAGCAACGACAAGTAATCCTACGTTAATAACCCGTGGGAGTTTTGTTAGAAGAGACTACCTCAAAATTTTTTTAAGTATAAATATCAAGATGATCATTACAAAGGGTTGTAACGTTTACAAATTTCAAAATGGGATGTTTCAAGCCCTCCATTATTAATATTGTTTATGAAACTGCACGGCCACAAAAAGTACTTTGAAATCTAAGTAACTTTCAGTAGTTGGTTTTGGAAAATCAAAATAACCAAACAAACGCATACCACAGTACTACACGTAGGTTAATGGATTCTTTATAATTTTCTTATTCTTTCATTTTTTTTCTATCTTTTCATCTTTTGAATGAACATTTACTTTTCCCATACCTCCTGTAATCTTGACAGTGATGATATTTCTACTAGGTTGTTTCATTCACAGAAGATGGGAAAACGTTTTGACCGGATTTAGCAATGCCGATGTGATTTCAGATAACTTACAATTACTAAGGAGTTAAACTACTCTTTCTCAACAATGAACTTCTATATTTCTTAACCCAGGCATAACTCCCTCCTCATTATATAAATAAACAACAGTGGACGAAGCAACTATGAAAACTTTCTTCGGATGAGTGTTGCTTTTCAATCTAAAACTGATAACATTTTCACTTGTAAAAGTTCATCCTAAAAGGATCCATTATCTCTTAGTTTCAGCACTTTTTTTTTGCTCTCTCTGTGAGCTTCTATGCTTCAGTTCTACCAGAATGCAAATGAAAATCCTTTCACCGACATTGAAGTGTATGAAATGTAAAAGTTTAGAAGGAGAAACGGAAATTCGGAAAACATTAGACAGTGGAAATTACTTTAAGTACCAGAGTGAATTTAAAAACTGTAATTTCCAGTTTTTCCCGCAGTTCTTTTCAATCCGAAATTCAAAGTGAGTGTTAATTTAGGAATTTCGATTGACAGTAAAAGATGTTCATTTTAAAAGTCTTGCTGAAAAGATGCTTAGATTATTTAAAAGGTTCATTTCTTTTACGGGCGTTTTAAGAATTGAATGCAGCATTAGTATTCCATTTACACGTTATTAGTTATTTACTGCATTGCATAACTGCTTGCTCCCAACAACAGTTTTATATTATAACTAGCTGAATACCCGTGCTTCGCTACGGAGTACATTCAAATTAAATACAACGGCCAATGTATGCAATTAATGCCACCCCCCCCCCCAAAAAAAAAAATGTATTTATAAAAAAATCGTAACATATATATTTTTATAGACAAAATAATGTAGAAGAAAATATTGAAATTAAATCTAATAGAACATACTAAAGAATATAGTACAGTTAATATAGTACAGTTTGAGGAACATTTCTTCTACTGTATTTTAATATTTTTTTGGATAATATCCAATCGTCTTCCGCATTAGAAAGAAAAAAAAATTGTGTCAATTTATTTCGTTGTTATGCACGTGACGATAAATTTATTTAAAATATTAGAAAAAGAAAAGAAACCACGTGATCAGCATTTAATAAATTAAATTTTAAAAATTAATCTTTAAAAGTTCGCCAAAAATCAGAAAATGGAGGTAAAGATTCGAAAAAGATTTCATTTTAAAGGAATTTTTAGGATCTTTCTCTTGATATAAATTTTATAACCCTCAGATTATTATTTTAAATGCAAACTTTAAAGAATGTTTCAAAAACAGCTTAAAAGTTTAATTTTAAAAAATCTAAGAAGAAATTTTCAAAAATCTCTCTTAGTGCACCCCTACACTATAAGAAGAATCACCATGCAAAATTTCAAGCCCTTTAGGTCCAACGGTTTGGTCTGTGCGTTATATGTCAGTCAGTTACAGAACGGTTTTATATATATAAATTGCATGAATCTTTACCTAATTTTCGTTTTATTACTTTGTGCACATTTCATTAATTTTTTTTTCTCTGAATAGACTTATTTGTAATGTGAAAAGTCATATTCAAGTATGTTTTAAGACCATTTGGTGAGATTCTTAACCCATTACTTTAGTCTGTTAGCTGAAGAAAATAATTCGCAATGTTAAATATTTCAACTTAAGGGAACACAGAACATCTTGACAACCAAATTGGTGCGATTTTAGTGAAATGTTTATGAGCATGTATATAATTGCAGGATACATATATATGCAAAAAATTTATATACCAGTAAATACATACACTATATTTTATATTTAAAGTGATGAAAGAATTATGTTAAAAATTTAGTTTATTGTAGCAATTTAATTATTTTCAAAAACTTGTTAAATGCTTGATACTATATGTAATTAGGTACACTTTTCTAAAAATTTATTAAAATGATTTCTTTCAAATTTAGTACGGTAACATAAAATATATGAATTTACAATGATACGAAGTATTTTGCTTCTACGTTAAAGAAATTAAATAAAAATTTGACAGTGGAAAACTTTAAAAAACATAAAAATTTTAATTACATATTTTTTGTTATTTTTAATTTCACTACAATTTCTCTACACCTAGAAGCAAAATAATTCGTATTAATGTCAATTAATACATTTTATGTTACCAGACAAAAATTTGGAAGAGATAAATTTGATAGATTTTTAGAAAAGGGTACCTAACTGAAATATAGTATCAAACATTTAACAAGTTCTTTAAAACAATTAAATTGCTACAATAAACTAAATTTTTAACATAATTCTTCCACTTCATTTTAAATATAAAATATATGTAATATATGCATTTACTGGTATATACATATTTTGTATATATCCGTATTCTGCAATTAAATGCATGCTCATAAACATTTCTCTAAAATCGCTCCATTTTGGTTGTCGAGATGATCTGTGTGCCCTAAAAGAGGAAATACTTTAATGGGAACTTTGAAAAGAGCTTGGAATAGAAATGAGCTCCTTGTTTTAGGGGCGAAAGGGAATAACTAAAGCCTTTTTTTCTAATGTTGAGAGGAAAGGTTATTTTAAGACGTCCTCCCCACTCCCCTAAGCATTTTTTTCTTGTTAGGGGAATTAAAAGGGAAGCTAATATACACGTGAGTCACACAAAATAACTCTATTTCTCGAAAGAAGGGAAGCTTCCAGTTTCTCAAATATCACTTAAAAACAGCCGCTTGTTCGTAATTAAGCTGAACAAATTTCAAAACACGAGGCCCAAACATAGACTTTGAGGCTGGAACGCCCGTGTATAGTTCAGCTTGCTGTGTTTGAGCATGGACGGAAGAAAATTATATATTGCCGTCACTTGATTCGTTAATTTATTTGCTAACGCATAGGTAACATAGTTCATACTTTCTGTTAAAATATCCGATCTCTTAAAACACAGAGTATAACTAAATCATTTGGTAAAGACGTATTTTATTCTTTTAGTAACTTTTACTGTCGAATAAATTAGTTTCATTTGACGTTAATAACTTCTGATAATCCCAAATACAGAATAACTGAGAAAGACCTATGAATATGGAGATCAAATTTTCATTCAACGTTAAAGTGCCTGTTTCACCCATTTATGTCTAGAAATGCTGCAATATTAGGGAACATTCATGGTGATTTAGAATACATTATTAGAAATTTTATTTTCCTCCATAACCTATCATATTCTTTTGTGACATTACATACTCAAGCAACTAATAATAGACATTTTATTCATTAGATGTTGGAAGCGAATGGGCTCTACCCAGGAAAGTTCGCGCCTTCAAGCTAATATTAGCAAATATTTTGCTTTCTTTTATGACTAGAAACTTCATTCATTCACATCATGGCTATAATTACAGTTTTATGAAATATTCGAACATTATTACGAGGAGAACGGGTTTCTAAAACAAATAAGGCCGTTCAAGAAACAGGTTAAACTTTTCTGTATAATAATGCTACTTTTCTCTGAAGCTGTTGTACTTTATTTGAACAATGTTTTACGAGGTAGGCATTCAATTATGATGATAATTTTTTTCAATTTTAAAAATTTTAATAGCTGAGTGTAAACTGAAGGGTTTATTGAACTCTCTCCTATCAAACTGAAAGAAAAAGACCACATCTTTAGATTTCATATTACGATAGAATTACCATGTTTTAGCAAGACTACATCAGACCCTTTTCAACCTTAGGGTATTTTTCCCAATATTATTGTATTAATTTCTATTTGTATTAGTTTGAAAAGAGTAAAATATAATATTGCCATGTAAAGGAATCTGTAAAAGTTTAATAATTTTCATGATTTAAAGACACAGCATTAGTCTTCAATGCCATGAATATCGTTTTATCTAAGACTAGCTGAATACTCGTGCTTCGCTACGGAGTGCATTCAAATTAAATACAGCGGTCAATGTATGCAATTAATGCCAAAATAAACAAAAAAATAAATTTATAAAAAAATCGTAACGGATATTTTTATAGACAAATAATGTAGAAGAAAATATTCAAATTAAATACAGTGGTCAATGTATGCTATTAATTTTTATGTTTAATATCCATAAAACATACTAATTTGAATTAAATTCTTAAAAAAAACTTCCATCTCAATTAGTCTAGTGGTTAAATTTTATATTCAACCGTATTTTAATATTTATTTTGCCAATTTGTTTCGTTTGCACGTGATGCAAAATCAATTTAAAGTATCACAAAAAGAAAAGAAACCACGTGATCAGCATTCAATAAATTAAACTCCAAAAATTAATCTTTAAAAATTCACCAAAACTCAGAAAATTGACGTAAAGATTCGAAAAAGATTTCATTTTAAAGGACTTTTTACGGTCTTTCTCGTGATATAAATTTTATAACCCTCAGATTATTATTTTAAAAGCAAACTTAAAAACAGTTACAAAAACAGCTTAAAAATTTAATTTTAAAAAATCTATGAAGAATTTTTCAAAAATCTCTCTTAGTACACCCCTACACTATATAAAGAATCGCCATGCAAAATTTTAGTCCTTTAAGTTCAGCAGTTTGGTCTGTGCGTTATCTGTTAGCCACTCAGTCAGTCAGACAGTCACGAAACTGTTTTATATATACATACTATCAATACTAATTCTTGAATTCTCTACAGAGGGCATATTTCCATTTTTCCAAACACCATTTACGAAGTGTCGCCGACTTGCAATCTTAAGGCCTGTTCACATTACATCCGTACAGCTGCCATGCGTTACTACGTTGGCTCCGAGATCGTTGACGTGTGATTGGTTTGACGTATCACAGGTTCAATGAATTGAGCTCTTCGATTAATTGAAAATTTTAACGCTATGTAACGTTCTGAATGCAGTGTGAATAGGCCCTTATTCTTAAGAAATTATTCGTGAGCTAAGGATACACTTGACTCATCTTGAAATCATACGCTGTGGATTTTATAATTTGTAAGCTGCGAAGTTTTACAAATTGCTATTAAACATTTCACAATCATTTCGATTTCCTCTTACCTATCACTTATATCAAAACAGTTACTTTCACGTTATCAACCCTTCAGAAAAGACATGTTTTATACTTTCAAATACCTCTGATGGTATATCAGTGGTATTTTCCCTTTACTAGTAAATCAGTGTCCCCATGATCTGAAGTACAGTAAAACCTCGTTTATCCGGCCCGCGTTGATCTGGATCTCCGGATAATCCGGATCAGATTTGTAGACTTTATTAAAATTTAATGTTCACATTAGATAATAATTTTTAACTATGATAGCAAGAACGTAACTATAAGTACGCTAAATATTCGCTTTTTAGTTTGATTCAATGTATAGTTCCTGCATAGATTGTACGATAAATTATGGTAATATAATGCTTTTTTGTTGAATTTAAAAAAGCTTTACTACAGTGTCAGAGGGCGTTGACGTGGATTGACCCAGAAAAGTTATTTTTATATTTTTTAATTACTTGTAAACAATACTATGTAATTTTGCTATAACACATAGTTTTTTATCGTAATAAACGTTAAGTCTGCTTAGTTAAGTTTTGCTTATTACCCATATTACGCATATTATCTGGATTGCCTATGGTACCAGTTAGTCCGGAAAAACGAAGTTTTACTGTACATCGAATCGACTAGAAATTTGCAAGTTTTATCCCTGGATGAGGAATTCACAACTGTTATATCAGTTAAAACTATGGTAAATGGAATAGATACTTCGCTTTGAAAAATGAAGCATAAATCTGTACCTTGGAACAAAAAGGGGCAATGTCCAAAACTTTGAAATTTGAGTGAACTGCACTAGTGAAATCAGAGTAGGATATACATTAATTGTCAAAAGGACCAATGTCCTAAGATTTGTAAAAATCCTTAAACTGACATTGATGTTTTGACATTGATGAACTGACATGATGAAGTCGTTTGAAACGTAGGAATAATAGATAAAAGAATTAAAAAATTTTTAGAAAAAGATAAATTTAAATAAACAATGAAATTTTAACTCGAGTATGAATAACTCTCAGGGCAATATTGTTTCAAAAGTTTAGATTTACAGGACATTTTCTGAATTTTAAGGACAGATGCTAATTGAAAATGATAGGTAATAGAAATATGAAATTTTAAGTTTTCCTTTTTATAAAAGCAATTTTTGAAGAGAAATTTTTAACGGAAATAAATAATCATTATTGCAATATACTGAATGTTAAAAAGCTGTTTAATTTTTAGTACACTTCATGTGTTATAATTTGTAATTCAATGCTAAAAATGACTTCTCTAATTTATTTACATATGCTTTATCTGATTTTTTAAAAGAGAGTCTCTTTTAAAAAATACCAATTAATATTATATGAATCAGATATTTGGATGTGTCACTTTATATCTGTTTATTGTTTATTAAAGTATGCGTAAATTAGACAGTTACTTACTCAAACGAATCTGACAATGTCTTCAATAGTCTTTTGGTTATAAGTCATAACTATAATAAGATGTTAATTCAAAGTTTATTTGGTAAAGATGCTTGTTTAGAATTCATTGTAATACAATATTCTGTTAAATCTATAAAAATATCATTTACTATTTTTTCTACAAATTTCACTGTTTAATTAAAATTTTTCTCCCTTTTAGGTAAGTGCTACTGATTTCTATTATCTTCTCCCGCTAGGATAAGAAAATGGTAAGTAAATATGTCTTAATTTAGATAGATACTGTTTGACTCCTATATTTGCTTTAATTTATAATATCTCTTTAAAAAATCAACCATAATATTTTGCGAAACTAACAACTATACTATTAATTTCTAAAAATCGTGAATTTATCATAAAAGTATGAAAATTCGTGCAATTTCTTTTCAACCCGGCAGACAGCGGTTTTGATCCACAACAGGAAATTTGCAGGCTTGTGTATTAAGTTAACATCATATAGGTGAACAACATTGCTGCCCGTGAGGGGCCCGCACCGGAACGTGCAAGCCTAAACGGGTTTCGAACCCAAAACCACTATACGATGTAAGCGACAGTTCGTTAGATATCTCTGCTTGCTGCGTTAAGGGTGTTAAGTCCAAAATGGGCTAAAATGAGTTATCAAACCAGGCATGTTTGAAATATCAAGGGCTACTGCAGGGTACAGAAAGCTAAGTACAATTCCAATCCTAAATATTTTTATTCATCAGTGAAAATTGGAATATGGGAAACAAAACACAAACATGTTAGTTTTCAATCCCGTTTTTCTCAAAACTACCATTTTGGACTTGACACCCTTTACTCAGCAAACACAGATATTAAAGTGGCAAAAAAGTATTGTAAAACATCTATCTATATCATAAATATGCAAGCGGGGTAAAAAAATTTGAGTCTATTTTGAGAGCAGAGCCTAAAGCGGGTGTATCGCAAATCATCAGTCCCCATGTGCAGGTATGGGAAATTTTTCGTCCGTATTTACCTAATCATGGATTAACAAATCCTTTTTTTATAAAAAAATTCTTCTTGCTTATGACGGTAAGCTGTGAGATAAAGAACACATAGTTGAAATTTTTCCGTTTGGTAATTTTTAGCAACATATTTAATTACCGATGTCTATAGCGATATTAATATTAAAAAAATTTTTTTGGAGCGTGTGTTGAAAATGAAAAGTTTTTAACAAGCGCTCTTTATTACATAAAAGTCTACATTCATCTGAAAAAAAATATGAATTTGCTAATCTGGGATTAGAGAAATTTATCGGTGAAAGTTCTCCATAGCTTAACATTGGTACTGAAAATCTGAAAGGTCAATCACTGTAAAATTCTATTCAGCTACTAACAGAATTTAATTTGAGAGGACGAAAGTGTAATAAAAGTGTTTTGAAACATACCCTCGGTGAGCATATAAAGTGAAAAGCTGGGGAATCCGGCTTTATTGAAAAATGATATGTTTACTTAAAGATTACAAGTATGTTTCCAAGTTGAGTACACTGATTCAATTCTCGATTCTTTGTCGGTACAAACTATTGTGGGAATACAACAAGTGCCCCCAATATATCATATCTGGGAATTTTTTAAAATTGTTTTCCAGACTGGTAAATTTACATATTAATGATATGCATTCTATTTGATAATTCAACAAAACATTTCACCTATTACGAAAAAGGAATTTAAGAAATATATCACACTATTTTAAATGTAAATAACATATCCTTTTTTGTCTATATTTTAGGTACAGATGTTATTTCATTGTGCTATTTACTTCAAATAATATCTATTGAATTACGGCTTTGAAATCTAACAAACGAACGAGAAAGTAAATCTTTGATATTCCTGCAAAAGGAATACCTTCACAATATACCATTGTCCGTAGAATAAAGTAGGCTTTTTCTCCTATTATTGCCTTTTCTATCCCCCAGTAATCTGAGCAATGTAATTGCGTCAAAGTATAAATAGCAGTAAATCCGTGTCTAATGCAATTTGTCGCAAAACAAATGGTTCAAAACGCCTCTCCAGTCTATTTTTCCTTTTTCAATCCGATCGAAATTCCTTTCTTCGAGCTAAATAATCAAGGAAATTCCTAACACACAATGCGAGGAAATCCATATGACCAAAGGGTGGTCTTTGGCCGTTGGAAATAAATAAATAAATAAAAAATAAATATATGTATGATTTTTGGTTGGGGGCAACGTTGTTCACAGTAACCTGTTATTCTTGCACGTCAAGCGCCATTTTGTTCTTAATCAAAACTCCTGACTGTTCCCTGAGATGGGGTTAGTAGATAAAGCTAAATGGCATCAATTTAAATAGCGAATTTTATTTGAAGAGAAGAAAAAAGATCGAAGGGTGGAGGTGGCAGATACGTTGCTCCATTTTCCTCGGAGATGATTGAAAAATCGAAGAATTTTTGAAAACGGGTTTCCAGAGTGGGCGAAAGTTGCGTGAAGAATAGGAGACATCTATCATTTCACAACTGAGGATTAACTCTCAAAAAAAGATTTTATTTTTTTTTATCTTCAGTTCTTTCTACATCGAGATATTAATAAGTTTGTATTCATACTATTTCATCAACATATAATAATTAATTTTGAATTGTTCTCAGCTTTGCTTTGTGATTTATATCTGTTGGTGGACTTTTGATGAATAGCATACTTACGATGCAGAAAAATACCAGCATTTGAGATAAAGGCTTTGAAATATTTCTGGTAGCTAATCTAACTTTAGAACTGAAATCCTTCGGGTAATTTATTCCTAATTATACTTGCTGATAATACCAGCAATTCATCATTTTGCTAAAAATATATAACAGTGCTCTTTTACAAACACTTAAAAAAAATTCTTGATTATCTTGCATAAGCAGATGCATTTTAAGTAGTCTGACTAATGAAACAGAAAGAAATGAATCATTAACTATGAATACTAACACTTTTCAATGATTTACAGATCATGTATTCAACGTCTGGTGACTAATGAACCAAATGCGAAATATAAGATAGCGCATAGCTGAATAATCAAGGAAAAACAATGATAAATGTTAGATAAACCTGAGCGGAAAAATATCTTTTGACCGAAATATTTTTGTTCTGTTTTTCATATTAGAAATAATCCAAGATGCAAATCTGGGGTTGGGAAATTCTCCTGGGCGTAAACGGAGTATACAGTCGTACCCCGTTATAACGAACTTCAAGGGACCAAAGGTTTGTTCGCTTTATCTGGTGGTTCGCTATATCCGAACCGTTAAGAAAAATGCTGGAGTTCACAAAATGTGTAACTCATTAGTTGTAATGCGTATTGAATAATAATACATTAGAAAAATGATAAAATCTATTAAAAATGATCATTAATGAATTAAATCGATTAAAGTCGATTAAATTAAACTGACACAATACTATTTAAATTACGTATAATAGGAAAATTGCGGGACCAAAATTTTCATTCGCTATATCCGTGAGTTCATTATACACAGGGTTCTCTATAACGGGGTTCGACTTTATCATACTTCAGCTTAAATAAATCCTCACTTCGAAAACAAAATCTCTATTTTGAAGAAAATTATGAAAATTATTGAAACAGAATCCAAAAAAGGCTAAGGTTCTGTTCACACAGAATCCATCAGTGTTAACATTACTCTTATTGACATATTTTAAACCAATTACAGGCCTAACAATTTCGTTGCTAATCGTTTGGAGGTTTGTAATTGGTTAAATATACTTCAATACGAGTAACGCTAACGCTGACGGATTCTATGGGAACAGGCCTTAATCCTTGAAGCCGTCGGAAGAATCCAGAAGCAGTTTACAGGCTTCAGAGTTATGAAAGACCGATTATGGACCATATAAGACAAAAATTTCTTTGGAGAAAAATTAGTCCGAAAAAAATTAGTCCTTTGGAGAAAATATACCGGATTCGGTTCTGGCAGAATGTCGTTAGTTAATGTTTGACTAAATTTCTGAATAGTTTTTTATGAATTAAAAAATTCAATCTCTTGAATATAACTTATCGAGCAGACTAACATGTTAAGTTTGACTAAATGTCTGAATAAATTTTTATATATTAAATAATTCAAGCTCTTGAGTACAATTTATCGAGCAGAAATTACAATTTTATTGTTGAAAAAATGTTGCCGGCAATAATTGTCAGAAGAGTTTAATTTTCTAATCCTGCTTCCCCCAAAACTATAAATATTTGCGTAACTGCAACGGATAGAAAATTAAATTAACTTAATTATTTTGTATAGACAGCCATGAAATTTCCAAGTGCTGTACGGTAAATTTACGAGAACTTGTAATAAGATAAATAAAAAGTAAGTAACATTTTTGTCCCTTCACGGCAAATGTATTGAGGATGATGAGATCTGAATAATAAATCTGTACGTCTATATTTTTTCCTTTTAAGAAATATTTTAACTTTTATATGAGATATAAATTTTTTGAGAAATCATTTAAAACTTCGTCGAAGTTTAACTTGTTGTTGTTTATCATGCCTCCTGGGTGGAATCATATTCCAGACCAAGTTCCATATAGACTATCGGGCTGAAGGGTGCTACTCCGGTTTTAGAATGGCGCCACAAGGGTCGGAGTCCGATTTAGCCAGTTGCCACCTCAATTTTGACAGAGCGACCCAGGGGTGACATCTGGAGTATCATAGCTTCTCCCACCCTCTTGACCTCGTAGAGGGACTGTTCGGTCTGCGGATTCAACGTGCCCGTATCCGGCCTAGACACGGAGGTATTTAATGGCGCTTGTCGGGATTCGATACAAGCACCCTTAACACCGAAGGCCGATGCGCTACTACCAGGCTACCTCAAGCCCGAGGTTTAATGTCTTATACCCCACGCATTCTATATGTTATCTCCTCATTTTACAGTATTATAATTAAATCTATGAGGAGCATATTTTTAAGAGTATGACTATCATATTACGATTATTGTAATGCGTATGTTTTTTACAACCTGGAAGTCGTTTTATTTCTAACAATTGCTCAAAACGATAGGTTGCATATTCGTGTCTATTTGATAAAAATCAGTTTCAAAGGTGTAAATTATCTTCTTTGAGACATGATAAATATCTAATAGCTACCGGTAAGTTAAAAGACGAGAACAATTAACTGTACTTTTGTATTTTTTAATTGATGAGTGCACATTGTGTTTTTAATTAATTATGAGTTATCCTCCATATTAGCGCATGAAAAGCACCGCTGCTGAATCATTATTTATGAGTCCACTCAAGCGTAAATACTAGGCTTAAATTTATGAATGAAGTATAATCATATTCTTATTAATGGATGAAAGTGTGTCACGTGCTATGTATTATGGATATTAATATCTCCTAAAAGAACCAACAAATCAATGAATAAAATGATTTGCTTGCACCATTGTACACTAATCAGGTATCATATTAGTTCTTTATTTATTTAGCGACGTTTTATAATCCGTTGCCTTAAGCAGTTGCTTGTTACAATGAAAACATTGAGGCCATTTCAGCTCTCTCTGCCTTTGTATTGAGAACTAATTGTAATTAAAAATTCACAACACAATATTGCCAACAATGTTTATCACTGCATTATTTAATTCACAGAAATGATGCAATATATATATTTGCTGCTGATGTAATCATACTTTTGATCCATAAACTGAATGTGTACTGATTCCCTCAACTTCTGGTAACTACATCTGCAAGATATATTTATTGATTAATGTTAAGATGAAAGATTTATTGATTAATGCAAGATTTATTGATTAACGTTATCTAAATTTATAAAGTTATAGTGAAGCAAATACTTATGTACAAAACTCCCTCCCTTTCTCTACTATTCTCCTAAACTTCATTACACTAGAGACAGTAAGAGACGATTTTCACTCCATCAGACAGTTTCCCAATCTTTTCGGACCAATCTCAGGCAGTTAGGTAAATAGTATGTTCAATATACAGTATACTCAACGGAAAGATGTAATAAATTGATTTATCATGAGTTTAATTTTAATTCTATTTTTAATACAAGTACACAAGGAATATTCTTCAAAAATTTATAACTTTTATAACTAGTATATTTTAAAAAGAAATTGACTTGTAAATTTTGTAATTGGTAGAATCATGAAGATGCTATATTACAGGTGAAATATGTAAAAATTGCCAGTTACTGCTAGTTGTTTTCTGTAAGGTTGTTGTGATTATCTTATTGTTGCTTTTTTTGCCGAGTTTTGAGGAAATAGCTTATAGGTTTAAATTTTGTAGAAGAAAGGCATTTTAAAATTTTACCCTAAATCTGTTGCAACTACTCTGACCTTAAGTTGTTTAGCAAGTAAAATGCATATCGTAACCTATTTCGACGCCCCGGCGTTGTCTAAATGGAATTTTCTGAGAAATTCACTCAAACTCCTGTCATACAATTACCAATAGACCGTCTTTTTTCAATGTTCATGTACAATTTATATTTCCAATCTTAGAAGACAATCCTTATGGTGATTTAGTTGGTAATAGTCTCCGAGAAAACCTGTTGAAAAAGTTCAAATCATATTCTATTTATGAACTGATTACTACATTTGAGACAATCAGATCCGGTTAAAAGCTATCTACATAGATGTTTTCTTATATAGATGTATTCCTAATAGGAATAACCTTAGAGGATGTTCCATGTTTATAGAGACTTAATAGATATCATGTGAAAAAAAATAATGACAGAAATTACGAGGACAATGGATATCATTGATTATTACAAACATTTGGTTGACTCAAGTATGTAATCAGAAATTATGGTCCGAATTTTGGTTTCAAATTTTATTTGAAAAACATCAAAATGTTTTTGAAGATAACGCTTAATTCAGTTCTATTCTATTTAAAGTAAAATTACTCTTAATATAAGCCTTATGATAATTTCCCTTGACATTTGTAGAGATCAGCTGATTCAGGGCTGGATCTTAAACTGTTAGGTCACTGCCGTAGAATTGCTTCATGCATCCTTGCATAATATCTTAGATCTTTTTAATGTGAAGGTCATCCAGCAAAAGGTAATTTCTTAGGCCCAGGCTTTATTAGGTTATTGAAAAATGATGTATAATTTCACAACGCTTAAATTTTTCCTCTCCGTAGACCATATCATTAGTTCCTGTTCATTCCATTAAACAACCCATGCGTAATAACCTGCAATGATATATAAAATCTGAAATGTGGTCTAGTATGAATTGCAGATATTTTCCCCAAATGAGCCAAAAGAATCACGCAAAAGCAATATCCATTGTGCTTCACAACTGTATTGTCTGACAGACACGTGAGCGTTCAATGACGTCATTGCCATGATTGACCTTGAGACTCGTATCTGGGGGCCATAAAATTTGTTTAGGATACTTGCTTCTATTGTACCATTCCGGCTTAAAGCTATATATTCTGTCACCGCTAAACAGTAAAGGATCGTTTAGCTGGGGAAGGGAAACCAGTAAATATTTCCCTAAAGGTCACTGTAAGAATTTTATTTCTTAATACTTCTATCTTAAATCACATGCTTTTTTTACAGAAAGCTCCTTACGATTCTATCCACATTTTTAACAAACACACATTTTAAGGCAACAAAAGGTAAAACATGATTTACGTCATAACTTTAATTTAATCATAAAAGTTGGCAACTAGATGGTATTCCTCTCAGTTTCAGGAAAAGACTCATCTTCTTAATAGTTAAATTTTTCGTTGATTCTTTGTACAGGATCTAGGATTGGTAGTTTGGGATTGAATTGTTCAGTCATACATCACGCCAACAGCAATGATATTAAGCATGATCATTATTGTTTTGTTTCTTTCAGATATATGATTGGCATTTTTGTGTTTATTAGCACAGGGATAAACTTTACAGGAAAATTACGATATCATCAGTGTAAAAGAGTTCAAATGTGGAACTAAACTCTACAGACATTTTTTTAGAAGGAATATGCTCCAATCTCCTTATTTTTCATTAGTAAGGACTTCCTCCTTATTCTCCTTATTATCACAGGAATAAACTGCACTAGATAATTACGATATCATCAGTGTAAAAGAGTTCAAATGTGGAACTAAACTCTCCATATAGTTTTTTAGAAGGAATATGCACCAATCTCCTTATTTTTTATTAATAAGGAGTTCCTTCTTATTCTCCTTATTAGCACATTTCTCTATATTAGAAAATTAAAATATCATCAGTGTAAAAGAGTTCAAACGTGGATCTAAACTTTTCAGAGAATGTTTTAGAAGCAACGTTCGCAAATCTCCTAACTTTCCTCCCCCTGTAGCTTGTTCTTTCTTGTTCACCAGAACAAGCAAGAGAATTTGTTGTAATCTGTGAAGGCATTTGTTAAATACTTAAAAGGTTAAGAAGGTAAATACTTTCATGCCTGAAGATGAATTACTCAGTAATTCGATTTAGGAAGAAATGAACATTTCAGCTAAATTTACGATTTCTTGGAGGCACTGAGAAGTTTCCTTTAGTCTCTTTTTTATTTTTATAAGAAAATTATGTCATAGACATTGACTGAAGTATTTACACTAACATGGGTCTTTCGATAAAAAGTTGCTTCCACCTTAAGCTGCCAGTAAATATTAAGAAATCGAGGGATTTTCGATCCCCTGGAATTTATGCATTTTAATATTTTATATTTAGCTTTTATGCCCTTATAATTTTTACGCTAAAATTCACCCCTGAGTCTTAAAATCCAGTTGTAACCTAAAACTGAGTAATACATAGATAGCTATGGAGAACAGGTGCAGCACCGTAAGCGAGTATTTAAAAGCTGAGTTTTTAAAACTAATTAGGGCTTTAGGTAGCCTAGTGGTAGCGCGTCGGCTTTCTGTGATGAGGGCGCTTGGATCGAATCCTGACAAGCAACATTAAATACATCTGTGTCTAGGCCGGATATGGGCATGTTAAATACGCTGACCGGAAAGTCCCTCTACGGGTCAGAGAGGTTACGGATATCCCCAGAGGTCCTCTCTGGGGGGGGGGGGGTGCTCGGTCAAAATTGAGGTAGCACTTGGCTAAATCGGACTCCGACCTTTGTGGTGTCACTATAAAAACGAAGCTGCATCCCTCGGCCAGCTAGCCGATACGATGAATACGATTCCGGCCAGGAGAAATTAGAAACAACAACAACAAGAAACTAATTTCTGTTTCCTTGGACAGGTCCAATGTCATAAAACGATGTCAAAAATTTTAAACGTTGCGGTTCACTGCAGTTCCTTCTCCCCATTTAATCTACATCAATTGGCTAGTAAATAAATTTGGAACACTACGACGGTAATATGTTGCAACGCGATGGCTAAACCCCTTTCATCGAATTATAGATGTAGGTAATCTAAAGACCCTCAAAGAGCTGTCTAATGAAAGATGAGTTGATTCAAAAATGGTAACACAGCAGGAGGGCACATATGAGAAATGGACGTTAAAAAAATATACAATAGTTTAGAATGATAATTTATGACTCAGCCAAAAAATGAAAAAAAAAATTTCTATGAGAGTACTATGAGCAAGTTCTTTATTCGCGGAGATACAGATTATGTGCTCATTCGATTTCTAAGGTCAGAAGCAACAGTTTAGTTTTTAGTCAAAACCAAGGCTTGGTGATCAAATATTCTGTCGATTTGTGAATCCTTTTTTGCACTGGTGGATAGGAAAAATTAACTAGTCTTTTAAAGTAGAAATCATTAAATATAAACATCGTTATATTCTGTTTACTTCTGATAGAGTGGTATTAGGGAGTTGCAATGGAACACTTCAGTGTTATAACGTTAAGTTGTGGTTTAATATCATTGATCCCCCTAATATTAGACCTTTTACACCTTTAAAGTCCAGATTTTCTCTGAAAGAACACATCTTTAGCTCAATGGATGTTGTTAGTAAACTACGAACAGAACTAAGTTATAGAATATATGGCAAGGCAATCATATCTTTTACTTTAAATCTTTGAAAGTTTCGGCTACAGAAGAATTGTGGATTGTTTTATAGTTTAGGAATATACGTGAAATGTGAAACGTGATGAAATGTGTTTTGTAATTTGCTAAAAATGTGTTTAAAATTTCGGAACCCAACTAAATTTCTGCACTAATTTTGTTACCTTTTGATAATTTTCTTTATATTATTTTGTTCGTTTCTTATATATATCAAACGCGTTTATATAGATGTTTTTCTGTTTGACGCCCGTAGTCTTTCAAATTTTAGTTATGAACACATATCCACTTATGCAAAACGAGTTTGTTTGAACAATTGATACATCATTAAATTGTAGGTTTTTAAAAAAAATTTAAATATTTTATTGATTATTTACATGCTTAGCCCATTAGTGCCTAGCGTCCTTTTAAAAGGACGCTTACATAATAAGCTCTAAATCACAAAATTTTTATTTTTTTCGATCCAAATAGCAGAATATCATGATAAAGTGTTGTATTTCTTATTATCCATCAGTTGGTAGCACTACATTAATGTTCTATTTCTACTTTGAGGGTATAAAGTCAGAGTTAGTCGTTTTTTAGGTTTTCAAAAGAGCGTCACGCAAAAAGTAAGTTTATTTTATTGTTTTTCAATGTTACGAAAATATTTTATGCTGTTATCACAGTCAATACTCTTTTCTTAAATATGTATCTTTCAAAATTGTTAAAATTATTTTTTAACACTGTTATATTTTCTTTTGCGAAGCGTTCTATATATAGGACGCTAGGCACGGATGGGTACATGTTTTTCTGACCTGTTGCGCTATACGAATGCGACTTTTTTTCTCAATTTATGATGTTTTATTACCATAGAGAAAAGGAAATGCTATTTATTTTCAGAAAAATGATGTTATAAATTATTTTTATAAATAAAGATTATTGATTATTCCTTATTTATGAAATTAATTTAAAAATAAATGTTCTGTTGATTAAGGAATGATTAAAAAAATTTCTTATTTAAGAGAAATATTAGCCTCTTGATAATGTAATGAACGTATTAACAAATTAGCCTCTTAAATACAAAAATTTTAATCAAAGGATGTGTTCTGTATTTAGTGATTTTAAAAAATAAAGAAAAATTTCGAAGTACATAAGTAATTGTCTGGATTTTTTAAAAATATGTGTATTTTAAATGTCTATAATTTAATAAATTTTAAGAATTTTGTCTTTTAATCCAAATTATATTTGATCTAAATATACTGAAATGAGCAATCGATAAGTTTTAAAGCTCTTATTTATATTTTTGTTTTTATTTTAAGTTTGACTGTGGAGAGGCATTAGCTTTTATGGCAGAGTTATCTGATAATGATACAATCCATGGAGCGGATATTTATTTGGACCCACCATTTAATGAAGTTACCGATTGGCACTATACGGGTTACTAGATCTAAAAAATGTCCACTTGGAGATGTTAAATATGTTAAAAAGAAGAGATGGGGAAGTTTTGATTTTCAGAACAGCAAAAATTTTAAAATGGTTCGGTGGAATGACAATAGTGTCGTTACTTTGGCGTCTAACCATTATGGTATATTGAACCTGTAGCTCAGGCCAAACGCTGGTCGAATATTGATAAAAGATTTGTAGAGAGTGAACAACCGTATATTGTGTCTCAATATAATAAATTTATGGGAGGCACCGATCAAATGGATCAAAATCTGGCACAATACCAGTGTTCCATACGGTCTAAAAAATGGTGGTGGCCACTGTTTTTGTTTATCTTAGAAGCATCAATCCAAAATGCGTGGCTATTGTACAGATTATGCCCTTCTAATGACAATAACAGAATGGATCTCCTCCACTTTAGAAGAGAAATCTGTCAGACATATTTTTCTAAGTACAGTAAGAGACCAAATAACAGTCTGGCTGCAGGGAAACCAAAAAAACTTTCAAAAAGAGTGTCTGGTGATGTCCGGTATGGCGGAAAAGATCATTTAATCGCTGTGAATCCAAAACAGATAATATCCAAAACAGATACTGTGTCAAAAAATCCACAAGAAAATGCAATAAATGTTTAGTTGGATTGCACGATAAATGCTTTGAAATCTTTCGCACAAAATAGCTTGTATATGAATTGTATAAAAAAAAATTACGAATAGCTTTTTTCATTATTTTGTATTTTAATAAGCTCCTTTTATAGGTAAATTTAAATATAAAAGTGTGTAAAATTTATCATAAGACATAATTTATTAAATTTGTGCCTTTTAAGCTATTATTTTTGACATTTTCAGCTTTTTAAATTGTTTTGATTTCTTTTAAATGATTAAAATGCAATTTAAAAACATTGTGTTTATTTTATTATGCATTTTTTCGCAGAGTTCCTTTGGTTTCATGCGTTTATTTATCTAAAAATGGCATTAAAAGGAATAATTTTAGAAAATCTAAGGGTTGAAGTGTTTGTGTAAAACCTGTACCCTCCCGTGCCTAGCGTCCTTTTTATAGGACGGTAACATTATTTTGAATAAAAATTAAAATTTTAATGCAGGAATTTTTTTTTTATTTTTTCAGTTCATTTTGCACCTGTACGAACATAATTAGGTAAAGAAAATTAAAGAATTCGATGTTGGGCATTAATGGGTTAGTGTATTTTATTTAAAGAAAATTCTTTAAATATAAACAAAATAAATAATAACGAACTTTTAACATAATAGCAAAGACTTTAATAATAGAATAATGGTAAGTTGTTGACTTATAATTTATTAAAAATCCTTCATTGTGCTATCTGAAGCAAACAGCTCCATAAATTGACGCATTATGTCTATTTTGCTATGTTTACTCGTAGGTTTAACGTTTGAACATCAATGCGTACAAGGAAGTGCTTTGGTTTCTGAATTGAAGGGAAAAAAAGTCCAATACGTAATACTTTAGTAACAGTTGAATAGCCCTTTATAACAGACAAGTACATAACTAGGGTATTTTTCGGACCATAAAGATGCGAACCTTTTTGCATAAAAAAATTGACTTAAAATTTAGGTGTGTCTTATGGTTCGAAGATAATATTAAAATAAAATGAATATGTTATTATAGATATTATATATATTTATCATATATATTATACATATTTTATATATATTATTTATTAAATTTATATATATATATATATATATATATATATATATATATATATATATTATATATATTATTTTTATTAAGTAAGAAATTGAAAATATCTTTATATACCTAAAAAAATACAAAATATTCTTTTCTAAAAATCCTCCCATAAATTTAAGGGGCGTATTATCGTTTGGTGCATCTTATATGGTGTGAGAAATATGGTACTTATTATGTGATGTAAATAAGTTCCAAATTACGAATTTTTCATAGCAGAACAGAAGTGTCTATCAAGGCAACAAGTTTCTTAGTATTAATGATGATAACTGATTACTAAAGAAAATCTAAAGGATATTTCAAATTATGCGGCATCTTCCTATATTTACTATAGATTTAAAATAATGAATTCTGTAATATATCATCGACATATGATCCATTTATTTATTTTCAAGGGAGATCCTTTTGTCGTATTTCCTATATTTGAAATACATTAGGTTTCAAATTCCATTTACAGAACGAACAAAAGAATCTGAAATCGGACTATTCGTATATATGTCACCTATAGCAAAAGGGTTTAATCTGAAATTCTCGGTTTCTATAAAGATATTTAAATGTAATATATACATTTTCTGATATGATCTCTCTCTCTCTCCTTTTATTTACATTTGAGTGAAAAATAAGCTCGATAACCCATTTTCTTTCCTCACTTCCAATTTTTTCCGCGCGAAAATTTTGTGAATTACAGTTACCCACTGTCTTATTTCTGAAACGGATTAAAGTAAATGTTTCTGTTTTGAGAAAAAGCATCGACGATTTTTCACGGAAAAATAATCGTCTTTTTTTATTATCCGAAAGGTAAGTGGGTTTAAAATGATGACCGCCACCGTAGCGTAACGTTCCGGTTATGAATACAACATACGTTGTGTTATTCTTAATAAAACGTTGAATGAAATAAAAAAATTGATTCCTTTGAGAGAATCAAGGCCGCAGGGGGGGAAAATGAATCGTACGTATTTGTCTGATCGAATAAAATAACATTGTTTGAAGTTCTCTATTTTGCCTGTGTTTGTTTTACGATTCTGTTTATATTACCGAGAACTGCGCTTTATATTTCTTTTGTACAAAATTTCTGAGGATAAACTTGGGAAATATACAGAAATTTAATGAGAGGGAAAATTTAACAAGGCCTATTAGCAGGCGACTAACACTTGCCTAACCCTTAAGATTAAATCACCTTATAAAAATGCTTAGGCTATATACTGTATTGCCTTATAAGAGCTATTCGGGGGCGTAGGCTTGGAACTTGTCAACAGTATAACTTAGGTAATAATTCAACAAATTGAGAAACAAATTTGTTTTAATATTTTTTATTATTTAAATAAAATAATTGTGCAAATTACATTTCAAGCTTTAAAATTTTTACTAAACTTTTACATAGGTATATGTTAAGCATAGACTTATACATACTTTTTACTTAAAACTAACTTTATGCATTACGAATCATCAGTTGTGTGGCCTTCCAATCAAGAAACACCTCCTTATAAATGTGTAATAAATTCCTTTGTAGTAACATTAGAAATTTTCAATAATATGGCATAGGTGACCTTTTCAACACAAAGGAACACTTGTTTAAAAATTTATAAATTAATAAGAAATATTTCAACTAAATTTTTTATTCATGCATAGTTCACATTTTATTTAATGGCATGAATTTATTATATAGATATTAAATCCAAGGGACAGAAATTACCCACTTGGTGATATTAAGTCATGAAATGGAAAAAAGTATTCCATAAATCAGTTTAATCTCTCTCATTGGTGTTTGTTACAATTTTCAGAAATTTTCATTTTTAAACTGATTCTAAAAGCAGTAATAAATTGTAAAAGCAGAGCTTGTTGTGTATAAATTGTGGTTCTGTTAGTTTTGCATGTTTTCAGCGACTGACATACGTAAAAATCACGAGTCTTACTTAATTTTTTTAAATGTGTATTATTTCAACTTTGAAACAAAGTAATTTTTAAATTGATTGCAAAAGCAGTAACTAATTGCAAAAGCAGAGCTACGTGAATCTAAATTGTGACTCCGTTAGTTTCCATGTTTTCAACGATTGACATATGTGGAAATCGTGAGTCTTACTTAATTCTTTTGTGTTTTATCCGAAATTCGAGACAGAGGAAGAAAACCATCGATACTGAGTCTCCTCCTTAAAGTATTTTACCGAGAAGCATTTGCAAACTGTTAAATAAAGTAATTTGTAAAAGCAGTAATAAATTGCAAAAGCAAAGCTACTTGTATCTAAATTGTGACTCAGTTAGCTTGCATGTTTTCAGCGACTGACATACCTAAAATCGTGAGTCTTACTTGATTCTTTTGTGTGTTATCCGGATTTCAAGACAAATTAATTTTTAAATGAATTGCAATAGCTCTAATTAATTGCAAAAACAGAGCTACGTGTATCTAAACTGCAGCTCCGTTAGTTTGCATGTTTTCAGCGACTGACATGCCTAAAAATCGCGAGTCTTACTTGATTCTTTTGTGCATTATCCGGACTTCAAGAAAAATTAATTTTAAATGAATTGTAATAGCACTAATTAATTTCAAAAGAAGAGCTACGTGTATCCAAATTGTGGCTCCGTTAGTTTGCATGTTTTCAGCGACTGACCTACGGGAAAATCGCCAGTTTTACTCAATCCTTATGTGTATTATTCGAACTTCGAGACAAAGGAAGAAAATCATTGACACCTAGTATCTCCCTTAAAGTAGTTTACCAAGATGCATTCACAAACTTTTAAAATAAAGTAATTTAATTTATTACTGCGTATACCACGTGCCCATACGGTGCATCGCTCGCCACGCAGAATAAATACAGTGAAACGGGCCCTTTCTCGTGCTTATGGCAAAACATATAATCGTGACATGATGACCGGATATTTGTAGCGATAAAAACAATGAGCGTTTATGAAGTTTGTTTTTATAATGGCGTAGGGGGCAGAGCATTGATGCACGTACCACTTATAAATTGGAACTTATTGCTCAATATCATTTTGCGGGAAAATGGGAGTCGTGATTAAAGGATAATGTGAGGATACGATTGTCTAAGTAGGGTACTCTGGGCATGGAAACGACTAGGTTGACATTACCCATGATCTTTTATTGTTGTAATGTATGTTATCGACTTAATTATAATTTTATGTCCAAACTGTGGCTTTAGTTTAATTATTCTTTTGTTATACTAATCAGATGCATAATACGCATTGTAATCCTAATGGATAGCTTTCTGCAATGTCACATCATGTTTTCGGGATGATATACTTCCCATATGCAGTAATTTGCGTTGCCAAAAAAAAACCCCTTTTATATCAAAACCGTAGATTTTATTAAGAAAAATGCGGAAAAAGTATTTCATAAATAGAAAGAGATATGTTGTAGAAAAAAATTACAGTTTTTGAATTTTTTAAAATTTTAATTGTTAAAAAATCTTATCGAATTCCCCTGTTAAAACCTGTTATCGAAATTCCCTGTTATCGAATTCCATTGTTAGTTTTCTTTTGCTGCGAACTCGAGTTAATCATTTGTTTTAGTGTTACGTGTGTCTTCAAGTATCTGTTCCTAGGAATATTTGCTGTACTTGGAGAAAGACATATTACTATGGGCCAACAGAGATTAAAGGCTCTGTTTCTCGTCATTTATGTTATACTTGGAGAAATACATGTATTACAATGGGCCAACACAGCTGAAAAGATCTGTCTCTCGAAATGTTTGCTGAACTTGGAGAAATACACATTACAAAAGGCCAACACAAATTAAAGGGTCTGGTTCTCGAAATATTTGCTGTACTTGGAAAAATACATGTATTACAATGGACCAACACAAATTAATGGCTCTGTCTCTCGAAATATTTGCATTACTTGGATAAATACACATTACAGTGGGCCAACACAAATTAAATGGTCTGTCTCTCGAAATGTTTGTTGTACTAGGAGAAATGCGCATATTACAATGGGCCAACACAATTAAAGGGCATGTTTATCGAAATATTTGCTGTACTTTAATGTGTGTAGTCCATTGTAGTATACGATGTGGTATATCATTGATGAATGGTCATACGATAAATGGTATATCTTTCTGTGTCGTACATATTAATTTTAGACTGTTTTTAATTTAATAAAAGTATTCTCAAAAAATAATATTTAGATTGCATCGGCGTAAAACAAAATAACGTGTTTATTCAAACAAACTCTTGACTTTCAATAAATGAGAAATGTAAAAAAAATTCCATAATCAAAAATGGAACATCAGTTTTTCCTTCTCTTTTGATGGAAAAGTGAGGTTGTCTATTGTTTTAACGTTACAGGTTTATAGAAATTTTTACATAAATAATAAAAGTAGTCACGAACTGTTTAAATAATGAATTGTCAGAATGGTGCAATAATAATCATTCAGATAAAAAAAAACCCCACTCGAACAGAATCATTTGGTTTACTTTTTATTCCTAAGAAGTATTGTTTTCTTTCTTCCTACGCATGAGAAAAATATTACAGTTTTGATGAAACAGAAATATTATTTACACAGTAGTGGTGTTGTGGAGGAAATGCGCAGCAGTTAACCATGTTTTATCATTTGATGTTTCACGTAATGAACAGAACAAAGAATAACAAATATTCTCAAATAGCTTTACTGCCATAAAATCTCAAGTGGTAGCCTTACTTTTACAAATTATTAAATGCAATCATGAAGGAATAAATTGAATTTTGCATATAACAGGAAAGTGTCATTTGTTTGTATCACTTGTAGGCGTAAAAATACATAAAGTCATAAAAAAAGAAAAAGATTATACTGGAACGCAGCATTAAAAGGTCATTCGAAATCTCTAGAATGCACATCCCCCTATTTTGTGATGAATAGGCATTAAGGCCTTTTTATTTATGCTTTAAATATTACGTGATTCCGGTGCCCAATAATTTTTTTGGGGGCAAAATGGACCTTACGCTTCCCGCTTTACACTAGGGCTCTGGGTTTGCGATAGCCCGAAATAAGAAATCTTATTATAACAGCTTTTTGTAAGAATTTTCCCTATTTAGAATTGACAACAACCGAAAATGAAAGAGATTATTTGGACACTTTCTGTATTTCCAGTCAATGTGATTTTCGAAATATTATTCTCTAAAATTTAATGTTATAATACTGAAATATTAAAATGTTATTAATTATATTAAAATTTGTTTTCCCTATTTATCTCACAGCTGATTATTTTTCTATTAGCAAATTAATTAACTTTTAATATTCGATCAAGCTTGTTTCATGTGGTGAACACAAATCCTTCCATTGCTTCTAAAAGCTGTAACATATTTTAAGATTACTTATTCATGTAACATTATTCTTACTATATATTTTTTCCTGATCTGGGACGAAATAAAATAATTAAATAAATAAGATTTCCTTACTGATAAGAGAGAAACAAATTTTAATGCAACACATTAATCTTTTGAATTCGGAAACTCATGCTTGTTAGTGTTGGGAAATTTTTAAAGGATTGCTTAAGGAATAGTATTCAAAATAGGATATTATATTTCACAGATTTAGATGTATGTGTATTATTCGATGTGAGGTTTGATCCTGTTGCTGGCTTCTAATCAATGTTGCTAGCCACCAGTTCTGGAAGTCCAGTAATAGATCACAGGGAAGCGTTTGAGAAAATAATCGTCACAAGGAATAAATCAGCGTCATTGGAAAAACAAATAAAGACAACATCGTGTGTCTCTAACCCCCAAAGCAAAAAGGTGTAAATAAGGGGAATAGTACTAGAGAAGAGGCAGTTCCCCCCATCATCGAAATGGTTCAGTTTTTAAAATAGTGGCTTCGATGCTTGAAAATGAGAATTCAAACTCAGATTCATCATGTGATCTCTATAAAGTCGCTTGGCTGTCGGATTGTATATTAATGGGCCGTTTGAGGATTGCATAAGGGATCGAGGTAGCGTTTGGCTTGGGGCTGCTCGGTTCGTATCCCGACGAAAGCAATTAAATACCTTCATGTCCAGGCAGGATATGAGCACGTTTAAAACATAGACTGGAAAGTACTTCTAGATTTGATTTGGGAGATATATATTGTAACGCAGAAAATTCTTGAAGAGTTAAATCAGCTTTCCTTCGCTCTTTGTTATATTTAATGCCTTACTCTTCGAAAACACACCATCTTTAAAAATTACAGCATTATCAAACAATTAATCCACAATAATACCAGGTTTTCCAAGCTCTTCAATGATTTATAACATGTGGTGCTTCAGAAACAAACTCTTACAAAATAACAAACTTTTCGGAACTCAGGGACGCAGCTTAAAACTAGGACAAAACCGGTGAAGCTGAGACATTTGGTATGCCTATGTAACTTGCATTTATGCACTTACAATAACGAGTTAATAGGCTTACGTCTAAACCTGTCGGTACTCTTGCACGGTGTTCTAGCTTTAAGCTACCGGCAGGTAGCTTAAACCTAGGACAAACTCGATGAAGCTGAGACTATGATAGGCCAAAGTAACATAAACTTAACTAAGCATTATTAATCGATTATTAATCGTCCTACATTTATACAAAGAAAAAATTAAAGGTACCGCTTAAAAATGTTCAAGGCTCTAAAATGTTAAGATTAATATTAAAATGATAATACTTAAAAAGTACATTTTTAAGGGAAATTGCGTATTGTTTGATATAAAACAATAGAAATTTTTCATCTATAGATATGATTATTTGTACATACTTTCTTAGTAATAATTTATTAGTAATAATAGGAATAATTTCATTCTTTTGAAGTAACGAGGAATAATCAGATGGAAACGCGGTTAGTGGTGCATTGCGATCATTCTGTAAACATTTCCGTATTTATATCCGTAACTAATGATGCATTAAATGATGCACTTCATCTTTTAGGGTAAAATCTAATGGTATGATTTGACGAGAGGAAAAAGTGTTCATTTACTTTCATGACGCTTCCACATTGTTTATGACTTGAAAATTTTTTAAATGTTTTTTTTTTCATCTCAGTTCTTTTCAACTTTAATTCAGGAAGAGAGATAAAAGCGTAGTTCTCTTTGATAATCATTCAATACCATCTCTTGCAGCCTTTTCTTAATTACACTTTTGCCACTCGATGTTAAAGTTATAACACTGATCGAGCGGGAAGTGTATGGAGAATTAAACCGTATTTTTCTTTCAAGACTTTTTTGTAAAAGGGAAATCTAAATAAAATATTATCTTTTATATAATTCTCTTACATGTCAAATAATTTTGAATGTTTTTGTGGTAGATTTACACATATGCGCTCCCATGAACACATATATACGTTTTGAAAAAATTATATAAACTTAATTTTAAACTGCTATATTCTCCCTGCGTACTTAAAAATGTTCCTGTTTAATTAATATATTTTCCCTTATCAGCAGGTACTTCGCGTCAGAAAAGAAATAGTTTTCCTTTGCTCTCCAAACTAGTAGAATTAGCATTTCTTGCTCTTAAGCCCTGATCAATCAGAGTCACTTGTATGCTAAGAAACTCATAGTTTATCAATTTTGCGCGTATCTTTCTCGAAATTTCTCGACATAAATATGACATTATAGGATACGTAAGCACAAAGAAAGAAAAAATGGATTACTGTGTTTTAATCTCTCTCGGCATTCTCACGAATATTCTATTGAAAGTGTCAATTCCTAAAAGTTTGCTCGAAAATTTTGAACAACTACAGGAATAATATCTATGCTAAAGGTACAAATTTCTAACCGGAGAATTTTGCGGTGTATTTACTCTGAATTTGGACTGATAATTATCTCTATACTTAGTTAACATATCTAAAAACTTATCTATATTTCTACCATGTATATATATATATATATATATATATATATATATATATATTCCATTTTGTACCTTAAATATGTTTATATGGTCTTTCACCCACGTCATGAGTATCTATCAATCATTTATTAATGCTTTCTTCCTACTTGCTGTAATTGATTGATTGGAGAAAAACTGCCAGAAAGAGGTTATTATTGATAAAAAATTTGCAATTATCATTTTTTTGTTTTTACTGTACAGGAATTATATATTATATAGTTATAAACATTGCCTGCATAATCTAACTCATATTGAAATTCTTAAGCATAACTTACTTTTCCAATTTTAATTTCAGTTGCTAAGGTATAACAAATCAATAAAGTATTAGAATATCTATTTCCAGAGGATATCTATTACGGGACTACTATTTAGTTTGAAGAATAACTCGCATAATTACATGAAATGGGGATAATCATTTTTATAGAAAAACTTCAGAAAAACTCTCTGTTTAAAAAGATTTATGTGGGAAAATATTTTCTCCTATATATTTGACTTATTTCAATCTAGTGAAAAAGCATTTTTTACGTTATATGCTCTTATCAATTTCTTGTCAAATAAGGAAAAGATAGAAATAACACAGATCTTTATAGGTTATCAAATGCTGTAGGATAATCGCTATAAATCCTTTTAACTTTCTAGCTTTGCGACTAAATATGTTTACATATGCATGTCGACACTCGGCTCTTGATATAATACCTAGTTTTCGCGAGATCCTGGAAACGTATCTTTTACATCATGAATAAAGAAGCTTGTTTTGGCTAGGGCAACATTTAATCACATATTTTCCTCTTTTAGGCTTTAACAGAAAGAAAAAAAATCTAACTAAACTTGTTCATTTTACACCTTATTTGCATTTTTTGTAAACAGTATTATAACCACCCCGGGCGTGAATTCTCGGGACCCGTTTCTGGCGGCGTCCGCGCACCAAATCATTTGCATTTTGGTTATCTGCCATCACAGTCACTTTGCACGAGCCCTTGAAGGAGAATAAAAAGACTCAATCAAAATCTGGATGTTAAAGAGACCACTGAGATTCGTGACTCGTAAATCGGGAATACAAGCGACACAGAACCGCTTCTCAAAAAAACCTTCTCTGGTGGCTGAAATAACATGGGGTCATCCGGTAGCGCCTGCAGAGGTGCAGGTTTTCTTCCGATGGATTTAATGGGGGGAATATCTTCAACTGCCACAGATTACTCAGATCTGAGGATGGATATTGGCTTCGAGGTACACATATGTTTCCCCAAAGGGCTCATGAGGGAGGTTTTTATTTGTTTCTATTCGGGGTATTCGCAATAATAGAAGTGGGAATAAGTTCAATTGAATCTTTCTTTCTTTCTTTTTCTTTCTTTTTTTTGTGATGTCCGATGATCTGTCATGGTAGTCCAAATACTTGATTGCCCTACATTGAATCAATCAGTTTTAAGTGCATTGAAGGGTTTTTCGACGAGTAGCATGCAGTTTTATTTGCTTATCTGTTTTAAATTATTTAAAAAGATTTCATTGCTTTTTTTCGAAAAATATTGTTTAACGATGTTGTTATTTACATTACCAAATACGAAATCGAAATAAATTCTTTGCGATATTATTTTACTAAAGCTGTTCATTTTGTATTGTTGAACCTTCTTTCGTAATTAATGGTTTAGGAGACAAATATAAAAGCATAATACGATAATTCTAGTACAAAAGGGATACCATCCTACCATTATATATGAGATAATCCACAAATTTAAGCTTTTCGGACGGTTAGTCCATAATCAACGTTGAACCTGAAGATCAGAAGCTTCGTAGCAATACCTACAAACTCAGCCAAGGTTTTATTTTCCCTGTTAGGTTTATGATTAGTATGGATGGGCCTGGGTACCGGATGGACAGTACAGATCTGCCGACCAAATTGGGCAATTCGGGGCCCTTATATATGAGATAAATAGCAAAATAATTTTTGGTGTTGATTTTCAATAGGGGAAGATATTTTGGGCTTCAGGAGTTTTATTATTCCTATTTTAAAAAATACGAGAAATAAGAATTCACCAGTGACATTAAGTGTTCATTACACAGGTCTGCATTAAAAAAAAAAGTTTAAGAGCTGTTTTGGTTATTCCACATATTCTTTATATTTTTATGTACGCTGAATCTGAAAATGATCTCCGTTTTGCCATAGGACATCACCTTTCTGACGATTCAGGTAACTATGTTAATTAAGGCAATACTTCGAAATAAATTAAAATAGAGTTAGAAAATTAATTTTTAATTACAAATTTTACATGAGAATCATTTCTGAACTGAGATGAGCTCACAGAAATACACGAAAAGCATTTCTTCTTCCCTGTGAGACTCCTCTTGGTACTTTTACGCTTGTAAGTACCATCTGGAATGCCTCTCTGAAATATCCAACGGTAGTCTGCCGTCATTGTAACTCTCCATTTTCCTTGATATCTTCTTTGCATCTCTTTAATGTCCTGGTGGAAACGTTCACTCACAGATCCCAAATTTTCAGTAAAGTAGTCAATGTGGGATTGGAGGAAATGCACTTTCAAACTCATCAGACAACCTAAAGCTTGAAATGCTTTCAGAATTCCTCCGACGATCTTTTTGTAATCAGGGTTTTCCTTATTGCCTAAAAATTTCTGTATGACCTCTTTAAATGCAATCCACCCTTCTTTTTGAGAATCCGCCATGGTATTGACAAACTCTTGATCAGCTATAAGCCTTCTAATGTCTGGTCCAACGAACACAACTTCCTTCAATTTTGCCTCCGAGAGACCTAGAAACTTGGTGACCAAATATTTGAAGAATTTTCCGTCTCTTGGAAGTCACTTCACGAATTACTTCATCAAACCTAATTTTATATGGAGAGGTGGTAGAAGAACTTTATATGGCTGTACCAAAGTTTCTCGGAGGACATTATTTTGACCGACTGGGAGCACCCTCGGCTGCCAACTCTTCTTGGCCCAATGATTTTGTTGGTCTCGACTGTTCATAGACACAGAAAACAAGAGTATTTGGTATATCCAGCTTGTTTCCCGAGCAGCATGCACAAGACGTTTAAATCCCCACACACTTGCCAACCATGGCCTTCACATTTAAGTTTACGAAGAACAAAATCCAAGTTCTCGCCGGTTCCCTTAAAGTGTACGGAATGGTCTACATGGATGGAAGCGTAAAAACCGCTGTTGTGGAGCAAAACTGCTTTGAGACTTCTTTTGGAAGAATCTATGAAAAGACGCAATGCGTTGAATCATATTGGATTTTGAATTGACCCCAAAAAACTTCGACATCGATGCAATAAACCAACTTGTCTTCCTGGGAAAAGTAAGGACCGGACTTCTTTTTACGATGTCTGAGCCATGAAAAACACACTCCAGGCAACAAAAAATTCCTGCCTTTCAGCCTTGAACCGAGTAACTCAGCAGCATCTTTTGGAAGATTCAAGTCTCTTACCAAATCGTTCATCGTCTCCTGGGAAAAATTTTTGGTCTTGTATCATCTTCAAAGTCAGAACTTGATTCGTCATCTGGTTCAGGTATGACTTCACCTTCATCGGAGCTAGGTATCTCTTCCAAGGTAACAGGGGCAGTGGGTACTGGTATATCTGTGACATGGGGAATGGGAAGAATTGCTGAGTGGAGATTGGGGTTTGAAATGGAATGCTCCCATTTGGAATTATACCCTTTCATATCGGATGAACAAAAGTAACAGTCTTCACTACGGTTCTTTTGCTCTCGCCATACCATAGGAATCTCATAACGGAAAGCTTTTTTCTTTCCCTTGAGCCAATTTCGGAGCTCCTCAACACACCGTTTACTAACTTTATGAGGCGCTCAAACTATATCTTGATCTCCAAGTATTATAGCCTGCGTGGTCAGCTTTCAACGTGTTGATTCTGGTTTCCATTAGCTCACTCTAGAAGTTCTTTTCTTTGAAAGTTATGTTTTTTTGGCATTGCATATCTTAAATACACTGATGGGAATTAGTTAGTAGTAATTTTGACTGTACATTTAGTTAAAAACCCTAAGATAAAAAAAAACCAAAATTTGAGAAAAATTTGCTAAGTTTCAAGAGAATTTTGCATTTTGTGTTTAAGTCCTAACGTCTAGGATTAAAAAAAAATTGTTCGTATTCAGCGCACCAAAATACATGGAAATTAGTTGAAAATAATCAAATAGCTTTTTAGTTGCAGATCTGTGTCATATTTAGTGTTTCCCGGCTTTAAAACTATGCAGTTCACAAACGAAAATTTTAATTTCAAAAGTGGGAAAAAGTTATACGGTTCTTTGAACACTTAACAATGAAATCATTGTCTGGCTTCTTGCATATCACTTGGTCCTGAAAAATCAGAACATGGCAGCAGCCCCTTGTGTACTCTAAGGGGTCAACGGACCATTGGTTTGAAAAAGCTATTCTGTAGACCACTTAGATCACAACTATCATGATTACATTCCGTAACTAGTGCTATTTTGTAGTCCAGACTCACTAAACAATAGCCTTAATCAAGATAAATTTCAAGTCAAACGAATGCATTTGGGACTGAAGCTGCTTATAGATATAGTTTTGTTTAACGAGTACAGTTATTCTACTTCCAAACTTCGTTATAATGAGAATTTATTAAGTAGAAATTAATTTCAATTGTTAAAACTTGAAAGGTGGAAAATTTAAATTAAACTAGAATTTTCAGTATAGTGAATCATAAATCTTTCAAGCACATCCATTTTATATAAGTAATAATTAAATTTATATTAATGAAGACCAAGTCCTTTATTAGAAGTATTTCATGTATTAAAACAATAGCCCCATATTTGTTAAGATTAGAACACTTCATCTCTAGATCACTTTTTGAGATTTTCATACCATTCAAATCGAATCATAGCTTTTATATTGAAAATGTTTTTTAGAAACTTTATTTTCGTGATATACCTATCAATGCAGTTCGAAATCAAAGTTTTTGGGGAAATTTTGTCATAAAAGAAAAACATATAATTAACATATGATTTAGAGGCTCTTCTACAATTGACATATGTGTAGACATGCAGGCACTCTCATATCCTATAAAACTCCGTTTTTACGTTATTTATTGATTTATTTTTTAAGTTCCTGAAAAGATTTTTTTGCATACAACTGGGGATGAACGGAAAAATGTACTTAATTCAAGGACAGATTTATAGGTTGTACTACGAAATTCAGTGTAGTAAAATAAGCATAAAAATATAGAATATAAATCCGAAAAAATATTTAGATGTGTATTTAACATTTACGATATACATTTATTAAATTCTAGAAAAAATTGTAACCTTTCTTGTTCAATGTTTATTAGCACAACTTTCAAGAGTATGCTGGACATCGTGTAGTGGTTTGCGTCGACTGTCTCCATAAAGTCGTCTCAGATTCGAATACAGGATATTACTATGAAAAATTTTAAATAGAGCTAAAAAATTTCTGAACCATTTTCTCTTGAAATGAATGATGGTTGTATGAACTTGTAGGAACTATTCAATTAACATCCCTTCACATTAACTATATGGGGAGATTTTATAAGTTCTTCTTTCTGGGGATCAACATTACCTAATCTCACGTATATAATCTACTGTGTAACTACCCTTGGATAAAAATTACTGTACCAAGAAACTTGGTTAATTTGACTTTGAGATCGGCTGACAGTTTTGATAATGCACTCTTGAGACACAAAACCTGTTGTAAGAAAATCCCACATCTCTTTCTCTTGAGACTCTCTGCTCTTTGTTTTTCAAAAAATACTATACCAAAGATTACTGAAGTGGAAGAAGGTGAACCAGTTCAAAACACTTATATGTGAAAAACAAACGATGAAACTGATTTTAAATGCTCGAAATGCACAAGAAAAAGGTTGATCTACAGCTCATAAAAGTGTCTGAGAAATAAATATATATATATATGTATATATATATATATATGTATATATATATATATATATATATATAAATAACAGTTCCGTAACTGACTGACTCACTGACTGACATACAACGCACAGACCAAACCGTTGGACCTAAAGAGCTGAAATTTTGCATGGTGATTCTTCTTATGGTGTAGGAGTGCACTAAGAAACATTTTTGAAAAATTCTTCTTAGATTTTTTGAAATTAAATTTTTAAGCAGTTGTAGTAACTTCTTTTAAGTTTGCATTTAAAACAATAATCTGAGGGTTATAAAATTTATATCACGAGAAAGATCATAAAAATTCCTTCAAAATGAAATCTTTTTCAATTCTTTACCTTCATTTTCTGATTTTTGGTGAATTTTTAAAGATTAATTTTTAGAATTTAATCTATTAAATGCTGATCACGTGATTTCTTTTTCTGATACTTTAAATAAATTTATCGTCACGTGCATAACCACTCAATAGCCAAAATATATTTTTTTTCTTGCTAATGCAGCAGACGATTGGACATTATCCAAAAAAATATTAAAGTACAGTAAAAGATATGTTCTCCGAACTGTACTATAATAACTGTACTATATTCTTTAGTATGTCCTATTAGATTTAATTTGAATATTTTCTTCTACATTATTTTGTCTATAAAAATATTCCTCACGATTTTTTTATAAATGCACACACACACACACACATATATATATATATATATAGGCATTAATTGCATATATTGACCGTTGTATTTAATTTGAATGTACTCCGTAGCGAAGTGCGGGTTTTCAGCTAGTATAGTATATATACAGCAAGACTTCGCGGTGTTGTAACGGCATATGTCTCACGACAAGTTCCTCCACATTAGAAAAAAAACCCCGAAAAATGTATGAAAATCCAATATCTTTATTCAGATCTATCCTCTGATCTCATTACATTTAAAACGGTAAACGTGATTTTGAGAATTTTAATTTAACAGGAATCTCGTCACTGACGGAAATCCCTTTCCTTTTCTTTTTGTATACATCTAAACCACGATTATTGACTTTTATTTGGTGCAAATTTGTTTATTGCCTGCCCTTTAAGTATAAGTGCGTTCTAATTCACGAAATATGCTAACACGATTCTCAAGGAAAAATGCATTCATCCTGTTTTCTCACGGCTCGTAGTCTCCAAGAAGTTCGGAGTTCACACAGAGGCCGTCGGTTCATTAGGAAATCGTAGAAGATGTATTAACTTTTTTTTTCCGATTGGGAGTTATATTTTTTTATGAATGGCTAACAAAGCTTGCGGCCAGAGTCATGTTCGTTAGAGAGAAAAATAAATCTTAGTCATTTCTCCTGAATTAGAGACAGTTCAAATTTTTGTTCATGCACGCTCTCATGTGTCAGTGATGAATACTTGTGCCCGTTGAGAAGAATTTTAAGTAAAATATTTTTCACTACATATTTATTTGAAAACTTCGTTATAAAAAGAAGGGGTTTACTCTAATCTAATATAGGGAAATCTAATACAGTCGAACCTCGTTATAGCGAACCCGGTAAATAACGAACTCACGGATATAACGAAAGAAAATTTTGGTCCCGCCGTTATCGATTGTATTTAATGTTAATTTATCTTTTTACAGCAAACCTCCGAAATCTTAAGAATCGGCTATAACGAACCTTTTTTTCAGTCTACTACTGAATTTTTTTTAAATTTTTAAACTTTTTAAGAATGTTGAAGAAGAAGATGATGATTTACCTATCGCGATGTGGATAGAAAAGCACACAATTTCATCATTCTCAGATAGTGACATGCAATTGTTCGAAACATGTGATGAGGAAGTCATTACATGTGAAAATCCGACTGATGAAGATATTGAGGAAGAAATTAAAATGAATCATTCTGAAATCGAAGATTCTGCAACTGTTGCTGATGAAGAGCAGCACATAAATGACGAATCATCATCTCAGATGCTACAGCAGCGATGCGTGTCATTAATAAGTGTTTGTTTACACAAACAGCGGAAGAAAGAGTGTTGGAGTCATTTGATGTATCGGAAAAAGAAATTCATAAAATGTTTTTGAAATCGGCATCAAGTCAGCAGAAGATTACCGATTATTTCTGTATCAAAACAGCGAGCAACAATTGAAAGTAAAATGAATTTATTTCCATTTGTTTAAATTTTTGTCAATTTAATTAGTATTGTGTCAGTTTAATGTAATCGATTTTGGTCAATTTAAGTCATTAATGATCATTTTCAACAGATTTTATCATTTTTTAAATACATCATTATTGAATACACACATCAACTAATGAGTTATACATTTTGTGAACTCTAACATTTTTCTTAACGGTTCAGATATAACGAACCACCGGATATAGCGAACAAAACCTTTGGTCCCTTGAAGTTAGTTATAACGGGGTTCGACTGTATAACTTTTCTTTAATTAATCATGCTCAGTAGGAGGCACAGGCACAACTAAATTCGAACTACCTGAGCTTATTGTATGGGCGTAAAACAATGTAACAGAATACACAGCTTCTTTACATCCACAATAAAAAATAAAAGAGGGACAACTAGTTTCGAACTAGTTAATGGGTCTTCCTTAGGCCGAGAAGCATTCGGTGTGATTGTTTCTTTGGGCAATACACAAATGCTTAGAGACAATGCATAGAGACTATCACGCCTGTAGTTCTTCGGCATGATCAAGAACTATTAATTAGTTCCAAACTAGTTGTCCCCTTTTCGTTTTTTATTGTGGATAAAAGAAACTGTGAGATCCGGCTATGCGATTTTCTCAAGTTTCTTGTAAGTCACAATGCAGGAGAGGGGGTGAAAAACTGCCTCTGAGAAAACAACATTTACTCCCTAATCAGCTGCTTAAATGAGCGAAAAAACAGGCAACAAATGATCATTTTAATTTTACTGGTTTTTAAAAATTAGAACATCAAACGAAATCACATTTAGATCATAAAGTAGTTTATATCAAATTTAAAGATTTTCCATGACAAAAGTCCAGAACAAGATGAAAAGAAAAGCAAAAATGTGAATACCATCCCAAATGGCAGCAGCTATTAACTTATCAAATTGCAAGTGCTTTTTGCCAAACGACATAATAGAAGTATGCGCTGCTTGTAAGCGACATCACCAGCCCGTGCCTTACTCTAGACAAAGTGATGGGGAGGATAGACAAATCTTCGTTTTCCGCGCACATAACTATTAAGTGCTTTAAACTCTAATAAAACTTTTTTAAAACTTGTCTTACTTCATTTTTATAATGCCTAGGCCCATCATCATTAGATCATGAAGTGTAAAATGCAGAAGAAAATTAGGATGTGTTTTAAAAAGTGACTTATTTAAAATCTAATGGTTTGAAGAAGAATATATTTTGGAAGATTTTAAAAACTCAGTGCGAAGTGTAGCGTTAAATTAATAAATTCTTTTCCTATGGAAATGTATGATATTCTATTGCAAGATGTTGACTTATTGTACAAGTCACATGAGAACTTATTATTATAAAATGCATCTGTTCTTACAAAGATTTGTTATAAATGACATTTATGGAGAAATCCTTCAAATTATTTTGAAGTATGTTATCTATATGCTGGAAAGAGACTCTTGAAAATAGACGAGTTCCTCGGTTCAGGAATGGTTCATTTGATGGCAGGTACGGATATTCCTTATTCACTGACACAACAGTTTTATTTAGGTAATTCTGTTAAGAACTAAATAAGTCAAATAACAGATAATATTTAAAGGGAGTTTTATCTTTTCGTTTTTTAGCTATTATGTTTTCAGTGCAACGGAGTTTTTCAAAATTATTATAGAGAAGCTACATTTTTTTTCGGATTTCTTTTATTTATCAATTCATTTATTAAAGTGAAAAATACAATTTAAGAATGGAAATCGTATGACGATTTTTCCTTATGTCAGGGAAAATTTCTTAAAAGCAACAACTTGCCAATTCACAAAAAATAAACTTTAATGCATAATAGTTAATTCTTCATGGTCCGCTTCACAAAAGAATCATGGCTATAAAAATTGTGTAGACAATGATATTGGTCAGATGTTCATTCTTTAATTCTCTATTTTCCCTTTCATAATCTTAATTTATATTTTTAACTCACAGTATTTTTTATCATCTATATATATATAAAACAGTTCCGTAACTGACTGACTGACAGATAACGCACAGACCAAACCGCTGGACCTAAAGTGCTGAAATTTTGCATGGCGTTTCTTCTTATAGTGTAGGGGGTGCATTAAAAAAGATTTTTGAAAAAATCTTCTTATTTTTTTTAAATTAACTTTTAAATCTGTTTTTGGAACTTTTTTTAAAGTTTGCATTTAAAACAATAATCTGAGGGTTATAAAATTTATAATACGAGAAAAACCATAAAAAAAGAAATATTCAAATATTCTTTTTATATATAAATCATATTATATATAAAAAGAAATTTCTTTCTTTTAAAATGAAATCTTTTCCGAATCTTTACCTCCGTTTTCTGATTTTTGGGGAATTTTTAGAGATTAATTTTTAGAATTTATTAAATGATGATCACGTGATTTCTTTTTCTGGTATGACATATAAAATGTGTATTTACATACTTTATGACTTGTAAAGATCACCAGTGTAGGAAAAACGTATTTAAAAAAAACGAGATTTTCACAAAATTAGCTTCAAGATCAATGTCCTCGGGAATACTTATGGAAAATTTGGATTCATTTTTACGATGAAGACCTTTAATAACATAACAGCTTAACAACGAGAAATACATCAGTGGAAATGATAGTGATTATACTTGACGGGAAAATGTTTGACATTTCAACACTAAAGATCTCTTTAAATTAGCACTCATATCCTCTTAAAATCACTTTGGAAATATCGTAAAATTACACCACTCTTTAAAATGCTTTCATTTTTACTCACTATAAAAAGATTTCTTGATAGATGCAGTTCGTGCTTTTTAAAAAGCTCAAATAAGTGTATTTTTGGAAGACGTCCTGAGAGCGTTTATATGCGGGCTCAATTTATCCGTTTGTACTCTTTACAAGAAACTTCAACAAAAGACACTATTAACGTTATATTTGACACTGCGATATTTTAATGGTCGGTCTGAGTGCTGTTATTAACCTCTTGACATGTGCAAGAAAAATGGAACGCTCCGTTACAAACGAGGTGGTTCTCGCAGAGAAAAAGAAGACGAAAAAGAGTCAAACATCTTGTTCCAGATTTTAATGTGGGTGAAAACGTTGTTGGAATTAAGTTTCAACACTACACTAATTCACGCTGTATTTTTCCTTAAATAATTTTGTTTTTAAATTTCCGCTCGTGCATAATTTAGTAATTTATAACAAAGGTACATGAATCTATTTGTGTATGCTTACATTTATTATATACGCACAGTCACACATCTCTCTCTCTCTCTCTCTCTATATATATATATATATATATATATATATATATATATATATATATATATATATATATATATATATATATATATATAGAGAGAGAGAGAGAGAGAGAGAGAGAGAGAGAGAAAGAGAGAGATATGTATGTAAAATTCATATGTGCATGAGTGTATGAGATTTATAGTACTGGATCTAGAAAGTTTTCAAAAATTTGGATTGAGCTCCCTATTGTCTATGGGCAGATTTCTGCTGTGGAGGTTATCAGTTTATCATAAAAACTGGTTAGAAATAAAGTAAAAATTTTCTTTCGAGAAATTAGACATAAGATTAAAAATAGGTTTTTTATCCATAAGAAGAACTGAAAATTAGTGTAATATTCATTTTGTTTAAATTTATGTATACTCAAATCTCTAAGTAGTTCATTTAAAACTTTTTTAGCTCATTTTTTACGGTAAATAGGTTTATTTTATGGCTGTGCACTGAATTTTCTGGGTTTTGGGGCCCTATTTAAGAGGGATATTTGGAAGTTCACTGTGTCAACAACATGTGAATTATCGGGGATTTAAAAGAATGGTTTAGTGATAGTCAGGAAACTACGTACGTGAGGTAGAAAACTGTGTTAAATTACTGTTTGCAAATTAAAGACCAGTTTACAGAATTGCATACTTTGAAGTTTATAATTGTAATACTTTGCAGAAAAACAGTTTGTAAATGTACGATAATTATATACAGGGTGATTTTTATTAAACTGACACTACTCAGAGCCATCTGTCACCGATCTATCAGCCGGAATTCCACCAAAATTGATAGAGGGACTAAAGATGACAGAAAGAGTTTCGGTCAAAAAAAAATTTCTTCCAAAAGTCGTCGATAGGGGAAGATATGGCGCTGTTGTTGTCAGCGTACCCGAGAATTTGCACAAAACGCAAGTAAAACATCAAAATGCAAATTCATGCCTAGTCACAGCAGTGCCATTATTTTGGGCTATAAACATCGGTGCAGAATCTGTTTCGCCATCGCTTTACAGAAGAAAGGGTCATCAGTCACTTTTTTCCATTTGCATGGACACCTCACTCCCCGGACCTAACCCATATGACTTCTTTCTATGGGGTTATTTAAAGTCTAAGGTGTATCCTCGTGGAGTCCCAAACTTGGCGGCCCCAAAGAACAACATACCCTGAACTATGATGAACATTCCTAGTGACATGTTACGCTCTGCCAAAAAGGTCGTAGTGTTCAGGATGTAATGTGTCGTCCCACAGGACAGTGATTACATTGAAGGAAGGAGAAGTGAATTTGCTACATAAAGTGATGTTGTAGTAAAATTTCTTTGTTATTCATTTGTCTGCTTATTACAACTTTTTCGTTATTCACCCCTTATCTTTATAGGCCGAAATACTGGCGCTTCTGTCGACTACGCAGTCGTCAATTTGCATTTTGGTGTTTACTTTAATTTTCGGCAAATTCTCGGATGCGCCGACAACAACAGTGCCATATCTTCTCTTATCGGCGACTTTTGGAACTTTTTTGTTCCACGAAAACCCTTTCCTATGTCATCCTTACACCTTCTATCAATTTTGGTGGAATTCCGGCTGACAGATAGCGCTACAGATTGCTCTGAGAAGTGTCAGTTTAATAAAAATCACCCTGTATATATATATATATATATATATATATATATGCAAAATTAAATGATTAACTTCTCAATTTATGCAGTGCTTCTCAATTTTATGTATCTCAGTTTATATTTATTAGTTGTAATGATCATGAATTTAATTTGAAATTATCATGATGATCATGATATGGCCAGGTGCTGATGTAGCTAGCATGTACGCCCGAGGAAGTCCATGTTAGACAAATTTCCTGATCTAGACAAGTTGTTATTTAAATTAAAGACATACACGATATTAGATAAAGACATACGCAAGGACGAAATTTAGTAGTTGTAGTTATATGTCGAAGAAGCCAATAATAACGATACGTGAATACACTTTGAACGTTTTAATGATGTAAATTAATAGCTCTCTAATCATGTACAAGGGTTTTTTGTGTTGATTCTCTCACATTTGTTAAGATTTGAAATCTTGCAAGTAAAATTATAGACAATAAAAAAATGTTCACATCAAGTTTTTTAACAAGCAAGTTCTATATGAAAACTTCTGGACTTTCTTCGTTATTGTTCTATAAATGTTTAAGAACAATCCTTCCTAATTATTTTGCTGATAGAGGAGATTGAACTTGCTTTGTTGTATATTTTGATGCAATAATTGAAGTCAACTTATACTTCTATTTAACCATGATTCCCATACGATTGAAAGTAATGAGGTAATATAGCAGAAAATATCTAACAATGATAATCAAAAGAATTGTTAAACACGACTAACAATAGAGATACTTTCGTTTTTCTGGAGCAAAAGCTCTTCAAGTTGTCTAAATATGTTAAGCTACGTTTCATTGTAACATTAGCGATAGTTCTGTAAAGTTTATTTACAAATAATTTTACCATTATAAGTTTGACATTTGTTACACCAAAAAACCAAGTCAATTTCATGATGTCATACTTATCATATTCTTTGTTCGAAGCAATGTATATAAATCATGTCAAAGGAATAAGAGAACAAAGAGCTGCTCTGGGTTAATTCTTTTTTCACAGGTAACTGTAACTGTAAAGAAATTGAATGTTTGTTCTTGTCAAACTCTTGTTTAACATGCAATTCACTAAACTTCTTTGTGCTCCGATTTCTCCTAAACATTCTACGTTGAGCTGTCATACACAAGGAAATGTTATGAGTCAAGACGTTGTGATGTAAAGGGCTTTTAACGTCCATATTATGTGAATTTATGAATAGAAAAAATCATCTCATAGAAAAATATAATTATGAGTGACTGTATGCAATTATCATTACGTTAACATAAATGCTTAAAATAAAATCACTATTTTGTATTTGAATGTTGCAAAGTCTGGACTACAACTATTCGCTTAAACGTAAATTTGTATAAAAAGAGAAATATAAGTCTATATTTCACATCAACCATTATTGTTCATTTTCGTAGAAGCTCTATAGGAGATGAGTGTCGAATTAAATACTTTAATACTATCAAAATGTTTAAAGCTTATAATACTTAACAAAGAGTAATGGTAATCTCTTAGCCATTCCCGTGGTAACTTTAAATGTTTATTTGTAATGTTTATTAACTATGAAAATGAGTCTATAGGCTTCTTTTATTAATACCATATTATTTAACTGGTATACACACCATAAAATATACATAAATATATTTCAGGTAAGGAGTTTTATAGTCGTATTGATGTTGAAAGCTATAATAACTTTTGTTGTTACTAGACTTGGATTTTAGTTGTACCAAAAAAGTAAAATAATATTAGTGGCTTCTTCTTTTCAAGCAAAACTCAATGTGTTCTTTGATTGAACTATACAGCCATTTTAGAATGAAAACTTGGTTTACTTTGTTGACAATTAGTTTATGAATTCTCAATAGATCAACGACTTGCACTCGTGATTAACACTTGTGAAACTACTAATTTCATAGAAGTCTGAACAAACCATGATGACTATGTCATACCATATTAGAGCCTATAAAACAAAGACAACCTTCTAAAATGATTTGTTCTATATTTCGTCGACTTATTCGATTCCTACCGTTCGCCAACCTTTTTAATGTTTGCTGTCTGTGGCTTCCGTATGCAACCCAAAAAAGCAAACAATTAGGAGACTGAAAAGGAAAAACATAAAACATTGAAATAAATAAAATTACAGTGTAAATAAAAACAAAGTCCACTCATTACGCTACAAGTACTGATATTAATAGATGTTTCTGAACATCCTAATAATTATTCCTAAAAGCACTAGATGAAGATAAAAGACCATCAAAGAAGAATTAAATAATAAAGAAACAAATAGTAAATAATTATTGAAAATCTTTGAGAAGTCGATTGGGAAAGTATTTTAATTCCTATTTGTCTTCATCAATCACTGTCTTGCTATTAATTAAGGAATAACATGTTGGACATGTATGGTAAATAAAACAAAAGTTCAATAAAAAGTTTGCTTTTAAAACTGACTGACGTATAAAGTGCTCTACAAATTTTATAAATTTTACCACTTTTATTTCTTTTATAATGATTTATAACATTATAATTTATTATGTCAATACAAATTACAGTCCAATTTTCGTAACTATTTGCAAAAGGGAGCACAGCCAAATTAACTCCCCAAATAAAAGTGTTTACTTGCTTACATTACGGGAGAGCATTTTTTATTCCAAACGGATCATGATTAAAGCACCTGCGTTTTTTAACTATCCGTTCTCTTGCTCCAAACAAAAGAAAGAGGAGTCTTGAACCCCAAATCGTGGCTCAGGTTTTGCTCTACCCACAAATTTAAGTCTTATAATGTTGCCTCATTTAACCCCTAAGTTTAAACGCATTCCCACCTCATTTTTGAAGCTAAGAATTTCTCTGTTTTTAATGCTTCTTTTAGCCCTACCTTGACCCGAGAAAGCTGTAGGATGCTCGTGGTTGTAATAAGACCTTAGCTAAGTACTTTAAACTTTTCATTTGACCCTGCTTGCTCCATACCCCAAGAAAAAAAAGAGGTTAAATTGAACGACAAATATCACCTGCTAGGCTGCGTTTCATAATAAATAGAACTTTGGTAAAGATTCGATTAGATAATTTCAAATTTTGTTTTCAGATGTTTGAGAATTTTTCCTGTTTTTTCTTTAAAGCATTTTTTCTCTAGTAGGGGGTCCCCCCCCCCCCGAAAAAAATGAATTACTGCAAGTACTTATATTTTTTTGCCATATTTCTTTAAAAAAATTATAAGATCATTCAAAAGTTTGGTCTTTAATACGTCAGCATTTTTTCATACAATACTCTCTTTTATTTACGTTTGCAGAGAACTTAAATTGACTCTTTACAGCCAGTCAAAAATATCAACAAACTTTTTTTTTAGACATTCAGTTTAAAAGATTTTTAAAAATATCCGTAATCAGCGGATATTTTCAATTTGAATTCCATATTTTCAACGCTTTATTTAAAAATAAACCATGTAAGTTTAATTTAAACATATAATATGATTAGACGCAAGTGAGTTTAATCTATTACCATGTTGTGCTGACCCTCTTTAACATTTGACAGATATATTTACAGTTACAGTCTTTAAGGGAAAAAAAGTTGTTTACTTCAATTCGAAATTATTTTTATAGAAATAGTATATAAAAAAATGGATGAAAAACAATTTTCTCATAGCATCTTTTACTCTCTCATTTTTAAGACAATAACATGGATTTGAATCATTGATATCTCTCATCTGATAAGTAGTGTTATGAATTAGTTCATTTTTAATTTTTTCTTCGGGGTCTGTTATTTTTTAAAAATGAGTGAGACATATCTACCTATTGGACATTAAAAGTTTACTTTACCACCTGCTGAATAAAACTGTTTTGAGTTAAACTAAAAACACATTGTTACTTTATTAAAAGCTTTTTTAATTTGTATATGCACGTGTATTTCATACAGAAAAAGGCCTTGAAAGAATCGTTAAAGATATGCGCTATGCTAATGATAAAAGTTTCTATAACTAAACATATTTTATCCATTTACATTTTGCTAGTCCATTTTCTAGAAAAAATATGATGTATCCCCAATTTTTAGTGTACCTTATTGTTTTTCTGCCAAATAAATTAAATATGATTACTTTCAAGGAATAATTTTTTTTGTCACGTGTAATAATAATGGAAAGGTATATTTCATGATCACAAAAGGAAAACTTTTCTCTGTTTACGAAAATTTTATCGACATGTACTACAGAGAAATATATCTTCATCTCAATATTTACAACACAAAAAAAGATATGAATGTATACACTGATATTAAAAATGCATTAATATTATGACTGGGTAGTTAATTGCATAAAAACTAAATAAAACCCCAAAAATTAAAATACTCTTTATTTAATTTGCGTAAGCATTCATACCTTATATATCTTCCTAGAGTTACCTTCGGAAAATTCAATAAGCAATTGAAAATAATAATAAATCAAATGATTAGTAAATTATTGGCAATTAATTTTCTTATCAGTTGTCTTCAAATTTGTAAGGATTAAATCCTTCCGTGAACATATTAGCTGCAATTTCTTAATGCCGAAGGTCTGCTTCCGCTTCATTTGAATTTCATGTAGCGATAAAATGGTTTACTAATGATATTTCATGCGAAAAAATTTCCGTTTGTTAGATTTAGTTAGATTGAGTTTGTTTGAAAGATTAAGCTATTTTACCGATTCATTGTTGTTAAATTCAGGTCAGTCGTTCAGACTGGGAAATTGCGCAAGGAATTGATTAAGTATTCTTTTGATTTAACTTCTAACGTTTATTAGATTTCGAAATTAGTCTGCTTCTGAAAAACTTGAATCTAGTTTCGGTTGATTCTATAATGATTGCGGATAGTAATTGTTTTGCAAATTGATCTTTATTACTCTATAGCATTAACGCAGAAGCATGTACATATGCGCTTACATACGTTTAGAAGTTCAAATATTTATAGCCGGATGAAAAGGTGTGTTATATATACACAAAAATCCATTTTTTTCAGTCCTTCCAGAATTGTAAAATTTTTTCGTGACAAATATAGAAAGTATATAAGAAGTTTTGTTTTACTAATGCGTTTTGATTGTCCATTAAAATCTATGGGAAAAATTAAAACAATAGTTTGTGTGTGTGGGGCTAAGGTCCCTGGGGTCGACGACTGTCCCATCCTATTCCGGTGTACATATGAGTACATGTAAATAGAACATAATTCATTCAATCACAGAAGATTTTTTTATTAAAAAACGATTACACCGGCGATGGACAATGGATTGCAGCTCCCCTTTCTAGACGGGGGCTCCTTTTGCAGGCGGAAGACTGACGAAATCCCCAGAATACGACCAAGTCTTATGCGTGAGTCGAACCCGCTCCCCCGGTGGGGCAGGTTGGTGCCTTAACCACTTAGCCACTAGACGACGATAGTTTGTAATACCTGCACAGAAATTCTTTCCCACCGGTAATTTTTGTAAACATTTGAAAAGAGAAAATCAGTACTGTTGTATAAAACCGGTATAGAGGTTCTTATCCATCGGCAATTCCTGCGAAGATTTGGAAGAAGAAAATGTTTCTTTTAATAACTGAACGCCAGTTTATTGCAAAACAGCTTCTGTTGGTTAGGCGCAACAATCATTTAGTGGTTCATTTAGAGCTTCTATGCAGTGGGCTCAGGTTCGAATCCAAGCTATGTCATGGACGTCCTTACAGTGGCCCATCAAAGGGAGATTCGTCCATCTTGATGGTGTTCCCATAATAAAGCAGCAGTACGATATCGCGGTGTGGTAGGGCGAATGTCCTTAGGACAAAGCGCCTGCCATGTTGAAAAAAAATGAAATGAAATAAACTTTTACGCCTCAGTTGACCTTCCGGTTATTGAGTCTTCATTTTAAGCTATGGTGAATTTTCCGCACGGTAGTTTACTGATGAGATATTTGCAAATATATATGTTTGGGTTATGGTTTTTGCTAGTAGTGTTTAAATCAAAAACGAGTTGTTCTTCAAACGTTGGAATTTTTGGTTTTTTTTCTTCCCAGCACATCAAATTATTTAATTTTGTTATTTAAAAATTAGATAATTTTTATAGAGAAATTCTTTCTTTTTAAAGAAAAAAATAAGAATCTGCCAAGTATGCCGATAAAGAGCTACTTTGTGATAAATTAGATGCAAATAGAAAACAGAAATACAAAATAAAAATTTGCTACTTTGCAATTTCATAAACACTGAAAGGAAAATTTTTAACAACCTAACAGAGGGATTTAAGACCTATGGGTCCTCCTAATGCTCCACATGAATAAATGACTTGTATTAATATATAGCAAGGTTACATAAACAAAGAGGATTCAATAAGGATTCAACTTCGCGTCGGGAGTCTCCACGCAATAGACTAGGGTTCAAAACCTGACTAAGGGCCTGTTCAGCAGAATGCGTCCGCGTGCGCGTTAAAGATTCCATTGGCGGTGATTGGTTCAATGGGTCAATGGTTGGTATATGATTGGTTAAAAAATTTTACACTGCCGGATTCTATTTGAACAGGCCTTAGGCATGATGATGCCCCTTCATAGGGAGCAGTGTTAGTCTACCGATATGATGCTCCCATAATAAAGTACCCAATGAAATCGCTATGAGAACGGACGCGTGTCCTCAGTATAAAGTGTCTACAATATTGAGAAAAAAACAAAGAGCATTTGATAAATATCCTGAATGCCTGGACTCAAATCCTACTAGCGTGTATTTCACAAATTTAGTCCAAAAAATAAGTTCCTTCTATAAAATCTTATTAATCTGTAATTCATGTATTAACCGTTTTCTACCTTCATTAAAATTTTGTGAATATTACTTTTGTAAGTTCGAAATTTACTTGAAGAATGTTATAAAAAATTCATGAAATTATAGACCAGGGAACCATTTGAAAATGAATTTATGATTGAAAGAGCCAAAAATAGATAAAGGTAATATTTGGTATGAAAAAAAATTCAAGTGGCGTATTTTATAATGTTTCTACTTAATATATCTTTCTCCAGTTGTTAGAATAATTGGTATTTCTAAATTCTTAAATAGTTTTAACAGCTTCAAAAATAATTATTTTTAATTACTTTGCTAAATTATTCAAATTTGGCTTATAATGAATCTAAAAAAAAAGATAAAAAGGATAATATGAATGTTGTACATAATTATTCATTTTTTCTTGTCTAAAACTCTGTTTAAAGGAAATTCTGTTTTAAAAAAGAAATAAAAAATATAAATACCCGCCAAAGAAAAAAGAGCTTTTTGCTCAAAATCAGTAAACATAACACGCGATGTAAGCACGATTCATCTTTTTCGCTATGCAAACCTACGGCAGATCCACTGATTATTAAAACCGCTTTCCCATCGTGAAAAAAAAATCCCTTTTTTTCCAAGCAAATAATGAGTAACACATAAAATGATTTATTTGCTAACAACTCGGATTACACATCGCCTGTCTTTCGCAGAATTACTCCTATCTGCATAATTAATAACCGTCTGAATCATCCCAAGAACTTCTCTAAATATTCTAGGTCCATATTAATGGCAACCTCCAGCAAATTATCCCAAAGACGAACTCTCGCGCAAAATAAATAAAAATTATAAAACCCAGAACCCAAAGCAGCGTCCTTAATTCGTCCTTCGTGGAAAAAGGTATGTTTTGATCTTTGAGTTCAAGGTCATATATTTCTTCGGACAAGAATTTACGAATTCCAGCGATGGTTTCACCTTATATTTAACCCGCGGGCAGGTGCGGAATATATTAGCGTTGAAAATATAAGACACTTCAAATCGTGAAACCCTACTATGAGTAAAAGTGACTCAATGATTGATGCCGGAATTTTTTATTTATTTTTTTTTTTATATTTACTATAATGATGCATAGAAGGTATATAAAAGAGAAACATTAGGGAAATGTCTATACTTCAAAATACCCTCGGATTTGTGCGCTCTCTTTGTGGGTCAGATTATGTGGTGTTTGATCGATTTGTTTAGCGTTACAAATTAGCATGGCAGTCGGGAAAGAACGCATAATTTTCAGCTGTTCTCGTGAGTTCCAAATGCATTCCAATTTTGTTGTACCGCATTAAAAAAATATGAAAATCTATGGTTTGTAATAAAAACAAATCAAAATAAACCGTTGAGGTGGTTCGCTATACCGTTAATACTACCACGATTAAGTTTTATAGTAAGTCACCATGCATGTTTAAACACTACATTGTCGGTTCAAAGACCTAAAAATCCGGCGATGGAGAGGGTGTTGGTAATCAGTCGCAGAGCCTGTGGGTTCGACTCCCATTTCTAGCATGGATGTTTGCAGCTGTTCGGAATTGACTTTAAACTGTAGATCCCGGTCTAATTAGCCCTTGTGTAGCAAAAGTTGACCGTAGCGTTCTCAATAAACCCAACTCATCTCAGCTCAACTCACAGTTCTAATAATAATAGCTGTATCATATTTCTGCTGCTAGATGTGGCATTTAAGGTTCATTGCTTATTTTCTTGTTGTATTTGGATTTTAAGAGGAAATAATACGCTACCATATTATTCTCATGCTAGTTGTAATGTTTTTGTTAGTATTTATAAAGGTATAAGAAAGTAGGAAAAATAAAGACTGCATTATAAGTAAACTGGATTAAATTTTTCTCGGCTCCTACCTCAGCTTCTTCGTATTTTGAAGATTTATTTTAAAAATACGCAAAGGAATTTTCGATAAGTCTCTCCTATGTTCCCTCTGTTACTATTTTCTCTCTATGTCTCAAATAAAAACAAAGAGTGATTTCCCCGAATTAGAAAAATAAATTATTATAATGAATGGGTTACATGTCTCTAAATTACGGGTAAGTAAATTGTTTCAAGAGAGAAATTTTAGGTTTTTTTTTAAGTTTTCGTAACCCCAGAGAGAATTCATTTTCTGCCATAATTTTGATAGCCTTCTGGAACGGGCAACTTTCGTAGGGTAAAAACCATCTCCTAAATTTTATTAATTCACCGGAAAACTACTTTAAAGCTCCAGATTCAAATTACGTGAATTACCTCCATCCAAAGCTTTATTTTTGTGGCTTTTATGCAAACCAATGCCGGGTAGACCTCGTGAATAAAGCTCGTCCAAAGTAATGATATTGAAGACTCTGTACCTTAGTGGTCCATCATTGCTCTGTATCCCATCTGGTCATTATCCAACATACCAATTTTAATCACTTACTTTCATCCTTAATCTCAACGCATTTGTAGCAGCGATGTTTCACAGTTCTAGGTTTCTAATTTTAAACTATTTTCTGATTTGTACATACATTTTCATATTACACTCTTCATTTTTACCTGAAACCTTTTCATAACTGCCCAGAAGAACCAGGAAAATTTCGTATTCATCTTATCTGGTTATCTAACACGTACTTCTTCAACTTCATCTAATTTTATAACGACAAAATATACGGAATTTTCATCTAACACCCTCTGGGATCTGTAAGACTTTCATTTTGAGTCTACGTAAGATCTATATTTAGACTATTACTAAGTTTTGAAGAATGGATCGGAAGATAATAAGCAAAACAGCTAAAAAAAATCTTTCGTATCATCGAAGGCATTGGGGCTTTACATGATAGAGAGTTACCTTGATCTCTGAAATGATTTTAATATATTCATCAGATTTACTCTTGATAGCAACGATGAGTATTAGAGAAAAAAAAACGTGATTCTTCAATAAATTATCTAAATATGATATAATACTAAACAGAATACGCACATCACTTAATCATGGCGTTAAAATAACCTTTTAACTCGATGCATGGTAATAAACGCTTTTGATATATTCGTACGTCTTATTTATTGATTGAAAATAAGTACTCTTTAGTTTTTTTTTTGGCAAAACCACAGATAAAAATCTACAAACGCATACGTAGAATTGAATGATGAATGCATCATGAAAAATATTAAAGGTACGAAGGTTAGATAATTGATGGCTTAAGATTCACATTGCAATCGTAATAAATTGATCATCTTGGATACACCTATTAAGAGATGAACTTAATTGTTTCGGGTCAAGGATAAGTTAATGGTTGAGTCAGTATTAACATATTCTACGTTGTTCAAAGAACAATTATTTATCTTACGAGCTCAAGAATATTGTTCTTTTTGTAGCTTTTACAGAAGAAGTTATTTTGTTTTGGTGTAGTAAATTTTCAATGTAGTAAAACAGTCAAATTTGAGTAAGGATTTCTCTATTTTTTATGAATGTAACATAGGTTATTATTTAATACTAGAATAGTAATGTGATTAGAAAACATACTTTACTTATATCATGAACGCAATAAATGAATGCAATAATATGGGAAGTAATAGGACCAAAATATAATTGAATCGGTCATTTTGAAAAGGAGTCATATCCATTTTTTAAAATTTCTCATGAGAAGCAATAAACTATAACTCGTCATCATGCATTATTATTTAGACTAAATTTAGTATTTATTATGTTTATAAGGCATCAGTCCTAATGCAAAAATATAATTTGTTAATTTTGAAACTTTGGGGGGGGGGGGGGCAGAAAAGTTGGAAAAAAGTGGAGATGACTCCTTTTCAAAATGACCGATTCAGTTAGAAAGAACTTTATACCATATTTTATTGTTTTTACATTATAACTTTGTATGACATGGTATTTGTTGATTGTGAAATAGTAGATGTGTTATAGGTAAAAGAATGCTAATATATCAAACAAAAAACAATTTAATTCATGTACATTTTGTTCAAGGAAAGAAAGCAGTATTTAAAATAATATTAGGCAGTTTTATGTCCTAAATATTTTATTTAGTAAATTTCCAATCCTCAATAATGCAGTAAAAGTACAAAAATATTTGATTCAGAATGATCTTTATGCATGGAAACTTAATTTAACAAACTGAACTAAGTTAGCTCAAGTAAGGAATTTGGTTTTAAAAGCGGAAAATAACACATTTCTATAAACGTCTGTATTATAATTTTAAAAAAATTTCAACTAATTATATAAATTTTTTTAGTCATAGTATTTTGTTGAAGCGTAAAATGATATAAAATATGCTAATACACAGCATTTTCATTGATTATGTGATAGACAAGAGGACAACTCAATTCAACTGCAGTTTTTTAATGAAAAAAGCTTTTTGACTAAAATAGTATCACAAAAACTCTTTTCACTTATACAATGAACTTCCGATTATTTTTAATTGATACTTTAGTCATACGCTAAAACTACCAAAAGATATTATTACTGAGCTATTTTCAACGGTGACGAGGTAAAAAATCAATTAAAACTACCTGAAATAAATAATTTCATACAAAAGAAGGGCTTTTAAATGCGAGACATTTTTTAAAAAGACTTTTTTTTTAAACTAAAAGAGTGATTAATTCACAAAAATGATTTAAAATATTTGAGTGAAAAAAGGCACTTTAAATGGACTTAGATGGTTATACGTTTGAATAAAGAAACCTAAATCAGCGTATACAGTTTAATTTTGTAGGATTTTTCACAGATGAAAAATCATGAATGAAAAATATTAAATTAAGCTTTTATTTGAATTCAATCTTTTTAAATATCAAAAGAGATTGGTAAAAATTTTTCGCAAGAGATTTCAATTTTAAATTGACTGTAGGAAAAAGTCCCTTTTGTTATAAAGCATTATTTATATTATTCCTGCTTTAATAAAATGTTAAAAGTTAAAACAAAACATTTTTAAACAGATACTTTTGAAAAGCTATCATCAATATCTTGTATTTAATTTTTTTTATGATCTACTTATACCTGTGCAGTTTTACTACAGTTTTAAAGAGAAAATGATTTTTTTTCATGGAAGTTTTCATATTCAGACCTAAAATTTCATAATTTGCAAGAAAATACGATTTCCTCGTATCACCAGGCCAGAGTAAGTGGATAATGAGTATCTGCTGATTTTAAGTGGTTTGTTTGAGACTAGGCTTGGTCTGTCTGCTGGTTAACTATGGTGTCCGAATATTAGAAACCTACAATGATCATTATGCAAACAAGTGTAAATAAATCCAGCGAATGAGATTATGATAGAAAAAATTCAACATCGTCAATAAATAAATATATATATATATATAATAAAAGGCCAACTTCTTGCGTAGTTGGCTTAAAAAGGATTGTTCTACAAAATCCTTCTGTTAATAAATAGTTATTAAATTATTATAAGCTTTCATACAGAGAACAACTTGTTTTCTTTAAAGGTGTATTTTAAGCTATTCATACAGTGAATCATAATTATCTTTTGTTCTGTTAAGTTTTAATAAATGCTTTGTGAATTCTTTAAAAAAGTATGATCTTCCAATGATAAAGCTAATGCATTTAAATCCTGGCCTTCTACTTACTTTGCTTAAAACTAATTAATTGCTTTTCTTTTCCCTACATAGTAAAGTAGCCCAATATTTTTTCTTCACTTCACCTTGACTGAAATCAGATTAAAACAATAAATCACGCTTAATTTTCCCCACAATTGTTACTGCGATAAATTGTGTAAAGTATTAGAAATACCCCATGATTAATCCATCAAAAAGTATCCTTTCATGTTATACAAAAAGTAGAAACCTGTTCTATTCTGAATCATTTCGGGAGCGAATTTGCATATCGCATCCATCACGATCCTACTAGCAAATAAATCACTGTTGCATATGGTTTACTCATTATACATCAGAAAACTCAATCTGTATACAGTGGGCTTACATTTAATAAGCAGTGATTCGTGAGTAACGTTCCACAATTAATAACTTGTTTCATATCAACAAAATTTCAGTTTTTGTTCTTTCAAAATATGAATTGTGTCATTAATCCTTAACAGGGTGGTAGCTAAACTTGTTATCCTATATATACCTCTGATAGCTCTATACGTGTACTTAAAGAAAGCTGTCGCGGATTTTTTTTTATATAAGTGTATTCTTTATACTTGAGATAGACCAAACATAGCTTAATGATCATTCTCATATTCAGTTTAGTTCTATATTTTCTGCATTTCGTACTTCTATACACTATATTTTATACACTACGGGCTTTTTATTACTTTACCATATTTTGTCTATTACTTGATTTCCCATAATATTTCAATTTAGTAAAAATCTCTTTGAAATTCGTTTTAAGTGCTTTCAAACACTTGAATATAAAAAGTGTGTAATTCAAAGCTACAATATATCGTTGGCATAATTAACAAACCACGTACATCCAAAAAATACGATTTGGGATTTATTCATGCTATTACGTTGGTTTATGATCCCTTTACAACTCTGTCAAACCCCATAACTCCAAAAAAATGTAATTCATCCCAAAAAAAGTGAAAAACAACACATACTACGTAAATCCTTAACTTAACTGTTGCTAACCTTGTTACTTCAATTTAATTATGAAGATGTTTAGCACATCGGTGGGAACATGATTCTTTTCCCTCTTTGTGGGAACATCTGCCTGGAAGGCAGATATAGATGGAATATCTCTTTCCAAAGTATTCCTAACTAGAAATTCAGAGGGTATTTTTGATTTAGTACATTTCATGGTAGCCACAATCGTCAAACTATTGCATTTCTCCTTAATTCTTGACCAACTTCTATTGAACAGAACCAATTATTACAGGTTATATTACGATTCGTTTAGTATAGGGATTTAGTTAGTCGAACAAGTGATTGGGTTGGGATTTTTAATTTTTGCTGTGATCAATCTAATTTTTATCTGAACTATAGAAGTCTAGCGTCACAAATCACCCTTCCACACTGAAGACAAGATATTGACTGAAGCATGTGTAGACTCACAGTACTCAGGGTCCAAGGGTGGGGGGCCCAGCGTTGAATAAAGAAACCATAGTTGCCTGAGTGGCAGATGTTCACACTGAAAAGTTTATTACATAACAATGTGACCTATATATATCTCAGACCATTTTAACATTTATTTTTAAGAATAAACAGTAATAATTTATCTTTTCACTGTCGAATAAATCAGTTTTTTGTTCATCCTATAAAAAGTGGGAAATACTTGGTTTGTTAATTAGGACGAAGATATATCAATAAAATTACTAACTCTTAAAATGTAGGTAAAGGTTAAGCTTTGTGGTTTAAAAAAAAAAAGCGGATTAAATTACTGGATACTTGAAGTTTTCTTTCAAAAGACATTCTGATCTAAAATGAAAAAGTAATCAATATAGATTATTTGCGAGCTGGAAGTAATATTCTCATGCATTTTAAAATAATAAAAAAAACCGTGCTTTCAAATTATAAAATCGAAATTGAACGGTGTGTCGAACAGAATAAAGTATCCATTGGTACGCGGTTTTATTTCATGCATATTTATATTTAATAATCATTGCTTAAGTTTATCAAAGTTGATGTTGAACAATTTTTACTCTTTTTGAAAAGACAAAGTACTTACGCTGTTTTCAGAAATGCAGAAAGAATATAAAAAAAAATTAAAAATAATAATAAAAGCAATGACATGATCTGTATTTTACTCATGCTTTTTTTAATGACAATAATAAGAAAGTAATGATAAAATAATTGAAGTAATGTTGTAAAAAATTTAAATTTTATTGAAATATTCAATTAAAAAGTTTGAACAACATGATGACCAGAAAATATAATCAAAATTCACGTTTAGTAAGTACCCTCATTTTCATGCATACAACTTGTTTTAAGAATGCGCATGATATATATCAATATCTCGTTGATATTTTTCTTGGGGATGTATTTTGGATTCTTTTTTATTTCGTTAAATAGTCAAAAAATTCATAATTTAAAGAAATGTGTTCAATTGATCAAAGTTTTAGTTGATCTTTATTCATCGAAAATCTCTTAATACGCTACTGTAAAAGCTGAAAATCTTTCGTTACACCAACTAAACAATTTTGATTTCTAATATTGTTTACATAAAATTTAAGGGCCCGTGGTAGCCTATCGGTAGCGTGTCGGCTTTCGGTACTGAGGGTTTTCGGATCGAATATTGACAAGTGCCATTAAGTACCTTCGTGTCGGATATGGGCATGTTAAATTCGTAGACCGGAAAGTCCTTCTATGAGGTCAGTGGGTGGGGAAAGTACGATCCCTCAGATTTCGCCCCGGGAGGTTCCTGGGTCAAAACTGTGGCGTCACCTAGCCAAATCGAACTCCAACCCTTGTGGTGGTATTATAAACTTCAACCCAAAGCGTATATGGACCGGGTCTGAAACTTCCTGCCAGGGGGCAATAACAACAACAACATAAAATATCAAGCAGTTTTTACAATGCTTCTCCACTTAACATAAGTGGAAAAGAAGTTTTACTTTCTAGGTATCAAACTGATACGAAGTACAGTATGCAAGAGGAAAAATGGACCGTTTATTTTGAAAATGGTGTAAGTCCATTTAAAAAAAAAAATGAGATTCACATAATTTGTGATGAATTTAGTGTAAACTTTTTATATAGGGTGAGCCAAATGTTTGTAAAAACTTTAAAAATTCATAAAAATGGAAGAAATCACGATAAAAAAAAGTGCGGTTCGCAAGAAAGGACTCACAAGGAAGTCGGATTTTTTTAGCAACCAAAAAAATTTAGAAAAGTTTAAAAAACATCTTAAAAAGATTAAAGATTTTAAAAAGAAACCGGTAGATGGTGCTGATATGCGAGAGATTCAGCAGAATTATGCTAATCAATCTTGCAATAAAAGACCGTGATACACGAGGATTTGGAGGATCGGGCACGAAGTGGAAGACCCTCGTTGGCGGAAGGCCGCATTACTGCGATGGAAACCATTATGATATGGCCGCGGAATCGTCCACGGAGAGTAGCAGTGCTCACAAAGCTGGACCAGAGACTCTACCAGTGACTTTTAAAATTTTTATTTTGCTGCTAAAAAAAATCCGACATCCTTGTGAGCCCTTTCTTGCAAACTGTACTTCTTTATCATAATTTCTTCCTTTTTTTTATGAATTTTCAAAGTTTTTACGAACTTTTGGCTCACTCGGTATATAACTAATTAACATTTAATATCTTATAAGTATCAATGCTATGTTCAATTAAAAATATGCCAATAAATGAAACTGCGTAGCGATTGATTATGAAAGTGGAAATTTTCTCGAAGCAATAAAAAAAGGACTTGCACCACTTTCAAAATAAACTGTCCAGATCATTCAGAAAAATATGAGAATGAAACAAATACGCTATGCTACAAAACAACTACTTAATAAATTTAATCGCGAAAGTTCGTTAATCGCATGAAAATTAAACTGAATTGACATAATTTTTTTTCCATCTGGGCATACAAGTTTTAAGGTTTTGTGAAAGGGCATAGTGGAGATCAATGAATTAATATTCTTTGTTCTATTTCTCTGTTATTCATTTGACCGGGCAGATCCAGAGATTGTAATCTAAACCAGAGGAAACAATATTCTGCTCATGTATCTGCATAAAATTTTTCTTTCTTCAAAGACATAATTTTCTTCTGTATCATTAGTTTGATTAACGGGCATTATTATCATTACTATAGTATCCGTCGTCCTCTTCAATACTGGTGTATATCTACACGTTACTAGCAATAATCATTACGTGTGGGTACCCGGATGTGAATATTAATCAAGACGTGGATGGATATATAGATAAACTTTTGCCACCGAGTTTTACTTTTGTTTCCTAAAGGGAATTAAACCTAATATATATGACTAGATTTCTTCGGCTCGTTTCTCCTAACTAATAGTATAAAAGCATAGTTATCAATCTGTGCTCTTGTGAACTAAAACGGTCAAGGCAAATATGGCATTATTAACAGAAAAAAAACTCATGTGGTTATTCAAAAGAATATGCATTCCAAGGCCTCTAAAAAATTTCATCATTGCACTCTGCAATCTCATCAAAATCTACTATGCATGCAAAACCAGAAAGAAGCAATGTCATGATTTTACTCTTTTTCAAACTCTTTGTTTGAGCTTAGTTTAGAAAAACTAGACTAGTTATACTTTTCAGGAAGGATGCTTTGTATGCGCCGAATATTAATTAATTTGATAAAGCACATTCTAGATCCTAAAAGACTCTTTTGCTTGTATTAAATGGGAATTAGAATGCTTGAGACTTTTTTTCCGGAGCGGAGTCAAATTCTGCGAGTAATTACACTTTTACAGTAACCGCTTTCATTAAAATTATAACACGCAATTACGGATTCATGGAAATTCCGATTAAAGTAGTTTTTTAGAGTTGCAGATTAAAATAAAATTAGGAATTCATTTAAGTTTCCCTAAATATTCACTCTGAGAATAACAGAGAACACATTTTTAAGAAAAATTCTGTGCATTTTACTTGTCCTTCATAGAACTGTAGCGAAAAGAAAATCATATAATTAAAAACCTTTTCATCTGTCTTGTAGCATCTACAGGCCATCCTCAAAGAGCTGCATGGTATTTGCTTGCTTTGTTGGTGTTCTGGAAGATACGCGTATTTCTTTCACTGCAGGAAACAGAAAGTCGGAAGTGGAGACAGACTAATCAGGTCATTTTATTTACGGTGAAACCTCGTTTATCCGGCCTTCGTTAATTCGGATCTCCGGATAATCTGGATCAGATTTGTAGACATTATTTTTATTTAATGTTCACATTAGATAACAATTTTTAACTGTGATAGCAAGAACGTAACTGCAAGAACGCCAAATATTCGCTTTTTAGTTTGATTCAATATACAGTTCCTGCATAGAATGTAAATAAATTACGGCAATAAAATTCTTTTTGTTGAGTTTAAGAAAGCTTTGCTAGATTTACCATTTCTTTACTAAGAAAGGACGTGAAAAGATATTTTTATATTTTTTAATGTGTTGTAAACAATACTATGTAATTTTGTTACAAAACACAGTTTTTTTTATCGTAATAAACAATAAGTCTGCTTAAGGAATTTGTTTTGCTTATTACCCATATTACCTGGATTATCCGGATTGCCTATGGTCCCAGTTAGTCCTGATAAACGAGGTTTTACTGTACTTGCAGATTCCATCGTTGCATATGGCAGTGAAAAATGCAGTGAAAAATGCATGGAAAACTTTTTATGCAGGAGTTAGTTCCTCTAATTTTCCTTTATTGTAGTGATTCTCACCAGTCGTGCCGCTAGATGTTTTGGGGTATAAACAAATATATGTTAGTAAAGGCCACTTAAAATAAATATTAAGTTGATATCAAACATTTGTGCTCTAAGAATCAGGCGCAAACAAAACTATTCTCAGTGATGTCCTTTGTAGTCTTCTAGTGTAAAACTTATACTTAGTCCCTTGGCTGTTTGTGGAAATGTATTAATATATTTTATTTTGGTGTTTGTTACTTATACTTTTCAATAAATAAATGAAATCGGCAGTGAAGTAAGCATTTATTTCAACTTAAATTTGACATTTCCTGATATTAATTTAGCTTTGATTTAATATTTAAAAAACTGAAAAACCGAAATGTTAACAAGGGTGCCTCAAGTTTCTAATCTCATTCCCAAGGGTGCCTCAGACATTAAACATTTAGGAATCCCTGCTTTATGGAGATGTAGCAATATCATTCTGGGGATTTGACCCTGTGGTTTATGTACCTAGTAATCTAAACAGCACTTAGTTTTCTTTGTGAGATTCTGTCCGTCTAGCGTCATTGAGGTATCACGTGGGTCTTTCTTTCAGAGCTAGAGAGTTCCAAGTGTGCGTGAGTAATGGGTCGTATATGACGCTGTAACGTTCGAATTGCCTATCGGGTCTGAATATCATAAAATTACTTTTTGTGAACGGTTGGCTACAATTTGGTTTCGGACGATATCCCTATAAGTTTTCATTCGCAATTTATTTCCAGATAAAATAAGGGTATTTTCCAATTAAAAGCACTCAAAATTTGTCAAATAATTTCCACTAGTTGGCCCGAGAGTTATAAAAAAGCGAAATAAATATGTAACTTCATAAAATCAAAATGATCGATTACTGTTAAAACTATAGCGAAATAATTAATATAGGTTTATTTTTATGTATCCATTCCTATTAATGTAATGAAGTAGTAGGATTATACTTATATAAATAAGAAGTAAATGGCTTGCAGAAATACATCGTAAAAAGACCAAACGCATTAACGGTGCTCAGGGAATTTTGACAAAGTTTTGCAGTTGTAATCCGAAGAATTATGAGCCGATTTTTATTTTTATGATGATGTCAGTTATTTCGAGGTCTGCATGTCTGAGATTTTAGCATACGTAATTTTTACAAACGGTTCTCTCAGCATTAAATGTGGTCATTAACTTTAAATGCCGTCTAACTTGCGAATTTGTTATTTAAAAAAAATCAGTGGTTATTACATAGTTCAGCAAAAAATATATAGTTTATAACAGAAGATTTAAAGTGTTATATTACATTGTAGTTCGAAAGCATCAAATAAAGCACTAAGTATCAGAGATGTATTAAAATGATTTATGCCGTTGGATTTTGAAAATCAGTGACTTAAATAGAAAATAAAATTTACAAGGGACCATTAGACCGGTTTTCGTTAAGACATGTGAAATACTATATTATGTAATAAAGACCCAAACTATGGTGGGCGGAGGCTAGATCTTGTTTTGCCTTTCACCTGATTACAGGCCTGATAAAAGAAACGGGGCCCTAAAGACGCAGTTGAAATTTCATTGAGATCCTTGCCGGCTGGAAGGCGCAGTGGTTTGGCCCGCAGACATTCTCTGAGTGTGTTTATAGCCAGGTTGTTGGTTCGATTCCCGCTTGCCTGAGGACCAGGCTGCGATTAAGGAGGTTTGTTGGCTCACCTATATGGTGCTCCCATAATAAAGAAACCAACAAATTCGAAGTGTGGTAATGAAAGTGTCATTTCCATATCACCCTTAATGAACGCTTCTTTATTTCTCTAAAAATACAATTATGCTTGAATAAATGAACTCGCTTGTAACCACTTTACCGTACAGGTGCGATGACAATTTCAGCAGGTTGAAGTTTCTTTATTATTTTTAATAAACTAAAATGTAAAAACTAGTATTAGACTTTGTCGCTGCTTCTGCTTACGAGATAGGTGTGCTGACCGTTTAATAGGATAGTAATTTCCTACCCACAAGAGAGAGGTCGAGGGATCCTCATCCCTGTTTGAGAATCACTTATTTATTTGTTGCCGACCGGGTGGCGCAGTGGTTTGGCCCGCGGACATTCTCTGAGTGTGTTTATAGCCAGGTTGTGGGTTCGATTCTCGCTTGTCCGAGGACAAGGCTGAGATTAGGGAGCTTTGTTGGCTCACCTATATGGTTCTTCCATAATAAAGAAGACAACGAAATTGCCGAAGTGGATAGGCGAATGTGGTAATATGACAAAGGGCCTGTCGCGTTGTAAATTCGAAAGATTACATCGTCCCGGACGGTCAGACCATACAACAAATGTCAAACTGAAGACCAGCGCTGCGTAGCAAGAGCCTGAAAATCAGACGAAGGTTGATTTCCCCTGTTCGGTGATGTTTCATATGAGCTTGGGCACCGGACGGACAGTACAGATCTGCCGACCAATTGGGGCAACTCGGGGCCCTTGTCACGATGGAAACAACAACAACAGCATTTCATTGAGTCCCAAGACAAAATTCTCTTTACTACAGCAAGGCGTAGAAAAAAGACATTTACACAAGTTGCACCGTATTTTAACAAAATAAACGCGTCTTTGGATAAATAAGTTCATCTCTCTTCTTCCGAGCGTCTGATGTTATCATACAGTTGTCGTTCCAGAAGATAATTTCTCTTGTCATAAATCTGAAACCATCAGATGAAACGAGAAGCGAAAACGGAAATGAACGATTTATTTTCTGAACCACACCTGAGAGTGTCGGGACCAGAAGCAGCGTTACAAACGGAAATCGAAAGTGACTCCTGGAGTTACAGTTCGCTGAGAATCCAGGGTTTCCGTTTCGCATGTGCACTGAGGTAAGAGAGTGACCTTGGATTTGGGCCGAGAAAGGACAGCGTATTTTATCCGCAGAGCAGACTCTTTACGTTTTGTTAAAATTATCTCAATGATTCAGTTAACGCATTTCTTAACATAGTTAATGAAAAGAAAACTTCTCAATGATATCTAATAAAAATGCTGTTTTATATATGTGGTTTTCTTAGGAAAAATCCCCATTTGGTAAATTTTATTGTTATAAAATGAATTTATTCAAAAAGATGAATATGTATTCCATGTCCTTCCGCATTTTGAATATTTCACTATTAACATTTGAACAAGCATACACACATACACAAACACACACACACACACACTCATCATATATATATATATGTGTGTGTGTGTTTATATATGTGTGTGTGTGTGCGTGTGTGCGTGCGTGTGCGTATACACACACACACACACACACACACATATATATATATATATGTATATATATATACATACATACATATTTATGTGTAGAATACAGCAAAATTTGTTTGTTATGTATTATATATGTTTATATGTTGTTATATATGTTTCTGTACATCATATGGGTCTCAGAGGTATATTGTGCATATATATTATTGGAGTAGTTCATATTAAGGTTCAGTTTGGAATAGTTAATTTCTTGTTTTTTGAAAATTCTTTATGAAATTGAGTTGAGAAATCAGTTAGAAATTGCAGAACTGGCTTATTATTTAAATTTTCAGCCCTCAAATGCAGCCCGGAATTTTACGGAAAAAAAGCTACTCAAGTTTAATAATCTTAAGAATTGGTGAAAGGAAACATATCTTTTTTTAGTTTTACTACGCCTTAAAGTTTGTAGAGTTACAAGATAAGGTTCGTGTAATTGAAAACGATTGAAATTTAAAAAAACATATTTTACTTGATCTGGTGTTAACCAATGCAATTATATCGAAAGTAAGACAACATAAAGAATTCAGGTTTGGTTTGGAACGCTATGGTCAACTCTTTGTTACACGAGGGCTAATTAGACCGAGACCTACAGTTTAAAGTCGATTCCGAACGGATGCAAACATCCATACTAAGTCTGGGATTCTAACCCACAGGATCTGAACTGAATGCCAGAGCCCTAGCCATTCGGCTATCACCCGGCGCTTAAATTAAAAACTTACATGGAACAGTATTTATTTCCATTTCTCACGCATGAAATTTCTCTTGGAGTTAAAAATAATGCATAAATTTGAAGGTGACAAAAATGCTTGCACCAAAAAGATTGAATTTACCAATGGACGTAACTTTCTTTAATGGTCTATGAGAATAACTAACCTGGTCTAGTAATTGTCAAAAACAAATTTAACCGTATGTAAATATGGGATATAGTTCTTATTCCTTTTATTCCTTGTGCTTGTATATTCTTGAGTTATCCGTCATTAAAGTGGCTGTAATACTTCAAAATCTGTCTACAGCCATTATGAAATTTATCTTCATTTGAAGGTCAGTTCCACATCTATTAAATTACCATTTTACAAATATCTTATTTAAAGACGGCCTCATATGAAATTACTTCTCGTGAGTCATTTTGACAAGAAAAGCTGCTGACGAGTTCCATAATAATCTAAGCCCTGAAGGTGTATAAGTGATTTACTTTCCTTGCTGTTGCTAAACATATGCTTGATTTAATTCCAAAAAATATTTCTCTGACAAACAGTTTATTTCATCATGACTGTTTTCCCCATCTACGCCATGCGGAGGTACACCTGATACTCATCAAGTCTAAATCTGCGGTGAAGATTATTTTTTCCTCTTTTCTTGGCGTTGTGAAACAAATACTAATACAACCATTGCCGAATCATCGTGACACGATGTATAAATGTCTCGTAGAATTAATGCATGAATGGAGAAGTGACTCGTATTTACATATCTTGTTTAATTGAAATTATACACATTGATCACAATATAAGTAGTTTTGTTCCGTAGAACCATCGTCGTATAGATAAAAGAGAGCGGGAACATAACACAGTCCAAATTTGAGACCTCAGTCTCCCGATTCTCTGCCTCTCTCAGTAATATAGTTAATAGCCTAGTTGTAAAGATGAGACTAGTTTAAGTGTGGCCCTGTCGATCACACTTAAATTAGTCCCATCTTTTTCAATTAAGGGTACGCCTTGCATGATCTTGAAAACCGTTCTCTAAGGAATATTAAATTTGACCCTCCCAACACAGTTGTTCCTCCCTTTTTAAATGAATTTTTTATTTGTGCCATGCAGAAGAGGCTAAATCTATGTTTTGGAGATATACGGATGATTTTACGCTTCTTTGTGTTAATAAGCAAATACCAATGTTCTTTCTTTGTTGCAAAAATTAAGTTCTTAACCCCAAAGGATTGTTTTCTTTGAAAAACATTTTCATTTCTTCTTTACAGCTGCCAGGTCATGCTGAAGAGCCCATAATACGGGTTAAATCTCACTGTGTTATCTAAAAGATGCATACAATTTTCACCTGGTTTTGCAATTAAATTATTAATATTCCATCTTCCTTAGGTTAAAAAAAAGCCTTACCATGAAAAATTATTTTTTTCACAAAGCATTTTAATTTCGCATGGAGCAGAGATTTTGAATAAAAAAATGAATCGCAATTATGTAATCTATTAGGTATGGTCAGACTGAATCCAAGCAGTTATTCCTCTTTTAAACCTCACATCAAGGAAAGTTATCATATAAGCTATAAAAAATCGTTACAAAGTGCATAATAAATCAGGAACTCTTGTTGTGTGTTGTTGCTTTTTCTTTGATTTATTGCGTTGTTCAACTGGTTCGTAACTCTTTGCTAGTCTAACTACCCGAAAGATTTTTTTCTCGAATTCAGACGTCGTTGTGCTCGTTTTTAAATTGTTTCTAACCATTCATGGACATTGAAAAAAAGATAATTTTCTTAAATAGTGTGGTTCTCAAAATGTGTGAAAGCTGAGTGGTCCTAATCACTTGCAGCTGTTGGCCGAACTGTCGGTATCTTTGATTCTGGTATTAAGCCCACGTGATTGCCCTAAACAATGCTTGATTGCATCGTGACGATACCAAGGACGGGTCTCTCATTAAAGAATGAAACTACCAAAATAAGAATTGTTTTTCAATTTACAATTCGGAGTCGAATGTCACACCGGTGCCGTTTACATCGTAGGCATGCTTAAGGCGCCTATAAAAATGATGACTTAATTTTTGTTTCGAGTTATTTCCTTGTTTGGATTGAAGGTCGAATTTGTAACTTATGACGGAAATGGTATTAACTGTAGGCATTAAATATTGTGGCTAACAGGAAATTGTCATCCAAAAAATTATTAGTTTCATCATTTTGTGGCTACAGTTTTTCTTTTTCTACCCTGTAAAAAGATTAAGAAATATTTTATTTTCTATATAGTATAGTGGATTGTTAATGCTAAAAGCTTCAAAAACATTTTTGAAAATTGAACCCGAAAAATCTCACTTACGTTTATATTTATCTCTCTGTTTTTGTCTCTCTCTATCGCTGGACGATGGAAAAATGACTTGAGCGCTGGCTTTTGGTACCAGAGTTTGTGGGTTCGAATCCCACTATTAGCATGCATGTTTGTAGCCTTTCGGAATAGACTTTAAGCAGTAGGTCCCGGTCTAATTAGCCCTCGTGTAGCAAAAAATGACCGTAGCGCTCTCAACAAACCAAACCCAAACTCTCTCTTTATCTATCTACACACACACACACTACATATATATATATATATATATATATATATATATATATATATATATATATACATGCACACGTGGTTATCAAAATAATGGAAACACCAAGGAATAACATGAAATCCTATAAAAATTTGGCGTAGGAATGCTTTTGGCATGTAATACCGCCTGAATTTGTCTAGAAACAGATTTGTACAAGTCATGAATAGTGGTTTAGAAAGTATTATATTCATTCTTCAAGGAGAAATCGTGAAAGTTACTGATAGAGGTTCTCGTAGTGGATATCGATACTTGACTCTATTCTCTGAAACAACCGACAGTGTTTCGATGATATTGAAGTCGAGGGACTGTGGAGGTTAGATAACACTGTTGACCTTGTTTTCATGTTCCTCAAACCACAAGTTGACAGGACTGGCTCTATGGTTAGGAGCATTAACATCCTGGGAAACATCCGAAGTCCTTCCTGTATATCTCCTTTTTGGGTTTAGTGTAGGACTTTCAGAAAACCCCGAGATGGCTGCCCAAACCATGTAAGTCCGTCTCCATGATTGACGGTTTGAACGAGACAATCAGGATAATATACTCATTTGGGTATTCTCCAGAAGTACGCAGTCCTTTTGTGGGGAACATGGGGAACGATGATCCGTCTGACCAAATGACATTCTTCCACATATCACTAGACCAGGATTTGTGCTCGTGGCACTATTGTGGACGATGGTTTGCATTCACATCTGTTACAAATAGCTTGGGAATTGCTACTTTTCCGTAAATGTTTTGTTTGTTAATTTCACTCCTACCTGTAATGGTTAGCACGGGAGCCTGCAGATGCATATTGAGCGTTGCTGTCAATAGCGTTAAAACGCGTTACTGTCCCAATCCGCTTCAATACTCCCCCGTCTCTTTCACTCAGCTTTCCCTTTCGTCCTCTATTTCGCAGAGGATCTTTATCCGTGCAATCTGTATACTGTCATGTCATTCAATACCATAGTTCTAGAAACCCCATTACCCTGGGGGTTGCGGTAACAGATACTCCAATTAGACACGCTACAACAATGTGCCCTATCTGCAAGGTCTGCAAGGTTTGACATCTTACGCTATCCCCCGAAACTACAAGCCATAGCTTCGTTACTTCTACCTGACAGTGGAAAATATATACACAATATTCTATAAAAAATACCGGTGGCCATACTTGTTTTTTAAGGATTAAGAACCACTTTCAAAAACACCACTCATATTGATAGGTGTTTTCATTATTTTAAAAACCACACACACATATCTATCTATCTATGTATTTATGTATCTATGTATCTATCTATCTATGTATCTATCTATCTATCTATCTATCTATCTATCTATATCTATCTATCTATCTATCTATCTCTCTCTCTCTCTCTCACTCTCTCTCTCTCTCTCTCTCTCTCTCTCTCTCTCTCTCTCTCTCTCTCTCTATATATATATATATATATATATATATATATATATATATATATATATATATATATATATATATATATATATATATATATATATATATACTATATTCTGTTTTTTTTCAACATTAGAAAAAACAGTATTTTGGGCCACGAAGCTATGCATTAGTTTGAATATTTAAGCAGATATAAATAACTGTTTTTACTCAAATTTTTTGCAAAATATTGCAACTCTTTGTAAAATAAATTTTTACGCATTCAATATATATATTTGTTTACATATATACCTACACATACACACACACACATACATACATACATACATACATATATATGTAATGACAGCAAGGAGATGTCGGATGACAGTTAGATACCTCGAATCATTTTGAGTCGTGGAGAGTGGCTGAGAAAAGTTTAGGCAGAGTCTATGTAATGAAAGCTGTCGAGGGGCGATGCAACAGGCCGGTAACTCGAAAAATCCCAGATTTAGCCGTAGAAAATGGCTGAGAAAGGCTTAAGCAGGAAGTCCAGTCCAGGAACACAGGGTTCACATAGTTGACACATAATCCTTTTATTTCTTAGAATTACTTTATTGCTGGACATCATTTAGTGTCTAAACAGTTGGGCGGCACATAATTCTTGGAAGATACAGTTTCACAAATTAATTGCTTATTCCGGAGTTTGCCAGAACACATATATGACAAGGTACGTAGCAAGCTAGAACACAACTTGACAGGACAGGGGCAGAACACAGAAAACCTGCGAAACTCTAGGTTCCTTCTTTGAGTACAGGCGCGCTGAACTTTTAATTGGTTAAAAATTGACACCTCACTTTAACGCGTCATATGGGGTGATCGTTTCGAAAGTTCCACGAGATTGATTCGATCTTATATAAGTGTTGTCCGCACTTGGCTTTTAGGGGGAAAACTAATAGCTTAATTTGGTATATCTAGATCAAAATCCAATTGAGGGATAATGTTCTGTTGCGGTTGGACAAAGTTAATGAAGGGAAAGGATTATCGTTTCATATATATATATATATATATATATATATATATATATATATATATATATATATATATATATATAATATATAATTAAAAAAATTATTTAGTATATGTGATGATTTGGTGTCAGGAAAGCTTTTGCAAGGTATTTCAAATTTTCTAATTTTGTAAAAATTTTGTTTTAATCTTATAAGGATTGTTTGTATACTTTATTATCTTCCCTGTAATATCATTTTTATTTTTATATTTTGATCTAAATTTCTTTTCTTTACTTTTTAGGTGAGTAATATTTTCCCTTGAAGTTGCTCTTTCTCTAAAAGTTAATGATGTGAGTATTTTGTTTTGTTTTAGGTTAAAAGTAGTTTCATTGTGAAATTTTATTTATTGCATTGCAATTTTATTTTTTAACAAAACTTGCCTTGTATAAATAAAATAGTTTAACTGGGTATGAAATATTTACAGTTTACTGAATATTATGGCGTTGCAATCAGTTATTTTTGCATCTTTTTCATTGAATTATTGTATCATTTTTCGAAAAAGATTTTCGCAGATAATTCTTTTTTCTGCTTCAGACGAGGTTTCTATGTAGTAAGAGATAATTAGGGAAATTATGTCTAATCGCTCAGGTAAACCTTATTAAATGTCGTTGATCCCATTTAAATATATATATATATATATATATATATTAGGCATAATTGTCATACGTGTTCTTTTACATGTATTTTGAGTGCTAACCTTTTTATATTACTGTCTGTTTTCAACCATATTATCAATTACTTTTCAACTGCTATTATGTTTTCCATCTAGTGCCCTAGAATCAGAGGAATAAATACAGAGTTGATAATAAATTTTAATTATTGACTGTTTTTCTTCAAAGAACTCGAGATTGCTCGAGACTTTTTTTTTTTAACCAAAAGCTCTTTAAAAATAATTTTTGCTTCTCCTCAATAACAATACCCTGACATCTGAACTTGAACTGTTACATTTTACATACTCAAAAATTACCACTAAATTGCATGAAATTTTATTACTTATCATAGATCAAGAGACCCTTTTAATTGAAATCCCTTTGAGTCTTTAATTATGCATGCTTGATGATACCGTATCTAAATACATCAAAACTGGCTATTTTAACAACACCTAGCATGTCGAATATGCTTTCTACTGTTTAATTTTTCTGCTCAACCGATATATAATTGCCATTTGCAACGAGGGTTCTTCTTTGGAATTTGATAAGATCATTTTGGGTGACATGAGATGCTGTTCGACCTTGCATGAAGGTTATATAGATTGCAGCTTGACCTTCTTGTATATTTTTGTTGCATTCGTTGTTGAGCAAATATGCTGGTTAAGGATGATTCAAAGCTTGGATTTTTTTTAATAAGATATAGAAATTTATATGTATAACGATCCAAACATACGGGTCGATCTACTTGAAGATTTTTATGATAGTTCACTTCTACTAACGGGTGAAATATCGTTTACTTCTACTTTTCTTTAAGCCTGATTTTTTGTCTTGCGTTTCCTACAAAAGGTTTAAAAAATGAATATATATATATATATGTGTGTGTGTGTGTGTGTGTGTGTATGTATATGTATGTATATATATATATATATATATATATATATATATATATATATATATATATATATATATATATATATATATATATATATATATATATATATATATATATATATATATATATATATATATATATATATATATATATATGTATATATATATATATATATATATATAAATATATATATATATATATATATATATATATATATATATATATATATATATATATATATATATATATATATATATAAATTTATTTATTTATATGTAAGAGAGAATTTTAAATTATTCGAAGCAAAAATTCAACTACGCCTAACAAGGTGGAAGATTATCCAAGAGTAAAGAAACATTAAAAAGGTTTAGCAAAATATTTAGGAATAAAAGCATAACAAATAAGTGACCTTGCTACAACCAAAATCTATTTCCTGTTTGTTGCAAATACTTATTGTCTTTTCTGTTACATCCACTTCTGAATGAGTAGGCAGGGCAAGTGTAGGCGAAGCAGTTTCAAACGGTATTCAAATGAAGAACTCATTGGAATGTTAAAGATTACACCACACCTTACATTACGGTTAAATATCATGTCACCGTAATTAAGTTCTGTAAAATGAAGGGCAAATGGTTATTACTCAAAAGTAAATGACATTTGATTTGATTCTGGGGGTAGGTAGAATCAATTTGCTTCCAAAGTAGTAATTTAATTTAATTTTACCTAAATGTCACTCTTAATAAAACAAATGAATGAAAGTAAACCTTTATACGTTTGAAGACATTTTGAAACTTTCGAGTAATTTTGTTGCAAGCAAATGCACAAGATTAATTATCTTTACATATCAACTTTTATGCATCAACAATTTTGCTTCTGAATAACATGATTTAAGCTGCTCATAAAGAACAAAATTTTTACTGCGGGAAATTTGAAATAAAGGACTGGGATGTAGATCATATATGGAAGGAAAAAATGCAATTCCCTTTTTCAATTTTTGCAATGAATTTTCTTTATAATTTTCCTTTTAAATTTCTCCATGATCACATCTAAAAAATAAATTGCATATATTGAGAACTCTAAAACTACGTTTTGCTTACCTGGAAAAGCAAAACACTAAAAACATATATCTAACGAAAGCTATCTCCTTTCTTTACAATATAGAGAAAGCTTTTGAAATTTCTATCTGACTCAGAATTGATTACTTGACACATTTCAGGAGTGTGATTTCCTATACTGTAACTGTGTCAGCCCTTTGATAAAAGGTTTTAAGAAGTCATGCTTAACGTATTAAACATGTTTCAACAATGAGCAAATGATTGCATTGGAAAAATTAATTCTCTGCAGGAAATCTTTATTGTCATAAATGATATTTTCTTCTTGAGGACATATGTTTTCCATTACATGAAATAAATCGGGCTGCTACATAGAATAAGGTTTCTCTCTCTTACAATTCTATAACTTGGACTCTAAATGTCGATACTGAAATACTGCGTGACCTTTAAAATAATAAATCAGGGAATTTTAAATTTTTAATAAAGTAACCACTCATTTCGTTATCTCCATTGAATCCGTAACAGATTACATGTCAGCGATGTATATGTTATTCAGGTTTTTATTTTGCAATCCCTGAAATATTCCTTTTTTATACCTGTTGAAATGGTCCTTATTTTTCACATTTTAATGATAAGATTATTTGATTTTAAACATTAACCTTTCACACACTATAATTTATTGATGAAAACGCTATTTACATTAAAGGGCAATACCTTCAAAGACAATAACGTCACTATACATATACGCTATAGCCTGTCTGTCTGGGGACGTTATTATCGTCATAAATTTTGCTTTCGATATTTTGTATCATAGAACATATTTTCAAATTAGCTTTCGCTAACACACATAGTTTTATACGATTATTCAAACAGGAATTTATGTTTTAAATAATCTTCAAATTTCAGACATCTTTTCATTAAAGCCAGTATTTGAATGACCATATTAAAAGCAATTTTTTACTAAAAGATTTATGAAAGTCTTTTAATTATGTCGTGTAAATTTACACAAGAATTTGTGTGTTAGTACGCATGCATATTTTTGCACCATAGAGATTCATAAAAGTGTATTTGCTACATATAAATAAAGTGTAATCGTGAAATTCAAGTAAAAAAAATACACCCAATCAGTTCTTTTGAAAAAGGAAACTGGCATCTGAAATCACAGTCATTAAAGAAACGTCTGCTGAAAAAATTAGTTTAATTTGAATCGACTTTGAATAATGCATAAAACATTCGACGGAAAAATAAAGACAATAAAGCACACTTTACGTGACCTTTGAGTTTTAATCTTGGAAGAACCTCCACCTACATTCTAAAAACAAATTAAAATTGTTAATTTGAGAGGTGGAGAATCAAGTTTATTTCCTTATTGTCTGCAATCACTTTCAATTTCTTTGGTTGTGATATTTTCGTCCCTAAGTGACTTTTTTCAACCTCTATACATTATCTGAAATAACAGTGAAATACTCTTTCATCGTAATAAAACCATTAGAGAAAGTGATTCATTGTTTTAAAAAAAATCATGTCCTACTTCATAACAATGTATTTGTAAGAAATGATTGGAATTTCTCTGTTGTGATTTACATTCCAGTATATTAATTTGCTTTAATGTTATTACATTCGACACAATTATGATCGTTATCATCGCATTCATTTAATATATTATCAACGGATTTTCCTCATTTCCTCTATGTCAGTGACTTTAAAATGGAAATTAATTAATAAGTTTCGTTTGATTTGTACTGCTACAAGCAAATGAAAGGTTTTTTTTTTGTGCTTTTAGAATGTTTTCTCTAAAAAAAACTTTCTAAGCAGTTTGATAAGCTCAGTTCTCTGTCTTTTAATTTGGTTTTGAAACTGTTTTCTCGCATTTCGATATTCCCAGTTAAAGACCATCTCATCCCACAACGTTTAAAAGATTGTAATCAGAAATACGAGTTTTTCAAAGGCAAGATTTCAAAATTTTACCACATTGTCACAAAAATTGAATATGTATATATATATATATATATATATATATATATATATATATATATATTTATTTATTTATTGTGTAATTATAGCACTAAGACCACTAAGACTTATTTCAGATTTAAAAAAAACTTTCAGTCCAAAAATGGCACTTTAAAAAAAGCATTGATTTCTAACGTTTAGAAGAAAATAATTAAAAGTTAATGATGATCGAAAAATTACAAAATTTTGATGTATCATTCAATGACAAAGGGCCTTCAACCTCGTTTTTTTAACTTTTAGTATATTACTCTATATACAAAATGAGAATTTTTAATATTCTTTTTTACTTCATCGAAGACATTTAGAATTCACAAAGAAGTATTTGGGGACAGAATAAGGCCTGTTTCTAAAAAAAAACTTCAAAAACTTCAAGAACTCTAAAATATTACAAAATACTCCATGCACACTCATTTTCTTCTGATTTTTTTCCAGATTTCTCGGGATTGTTAATGGAAGTTTTTGTCCCAAAACTGTGCATCATTCGTTGAAACCACAAATATTTTTAAAATTTGCAGATCACAAAACGAAGTAAAAAATGCAAAAACATAAAAAAATAACAAGCAGATTGAAGAAAATATTATTTATGGCTTTAGATCATACAAAAAAAAAAAATTCAGTACACAAGTATGTTTATATTTATATGGTAAACTAATATTATAAAAATTAAAGCTTTTATGGAATGCGCAAGGAGCATTTTGAGTAATGCTAGCATTTATTAAAAAAAGTTTTGAAAAACAGACATTATATTTCAAAAACATCGTTATTTTGGATTCTAAGTGTCTTCAGTACAGTAAACAAAAAAAATATTAATTATTCTCATTCTGTATATAGAGTTAAAAATTGAAAATTGAAAAATTCGAGGTTGAAGGCCCCTTGTCCCCTTAAGAAACGCGCAGATCATATTTTGAAATAACTCAAAGAATACACTTAAAATATATATTCAGCGATACGCATATCATGGATTTTCTTACATAGTTTGCGTTTTCTTAATTAAATAATTACGCTGTTTGTCATCATTCGCTGCTTAATCCTCGTCAATTCCTGAATAATTGGCCTTGTCTCTTTTCAATGAACTTGAGGATTGCTGAAAGCACCGCTTCGCCAGTTTTCCAACCATGCATGTAAAGGAACCGTTTTTTTTGCGTGTAAAAGGGGGAAAAAGTTGCATAACTCTTTCACGAAACTGTTTAAACATAGTATTTTTGAAAACAGTCAATTTGACTTGTATTTATGTCTTTATGCCGACAGGTCTCGAACATTACTGTGTCCTCTAAACTGAGCATTAGGTATATTTTCACGTTTTAGCAACCGTGTTGCCGGAATAGGTATTGTAAATTTATTTCCTTTTAACGAAACAGAAGTTATTTTGTTTATGAAATAAGAAAAAAAAGACTTGTTCTGATACTAAGCTTTATAACTGAATGTTTTGGCTTGTTGAAATCCAAAACAACTCTACGATGAAAAATTAGGAAAGGTTTTCTGAAAATTAAAAAAATGTCTTTAAGAGATTAGACTCTGCAAGAACCATTCGTATAACTATGAAAACCATTATGTATGTAAAAATTATTTTTGTAAAATAAATAATGAAGGTAGCAAAGCAAATAGTGGTGGTTATTGTTGTTTCTAATGCTCCCTGGCTGGAATATATTCCGGACCAGTTCTATATAATCTAGCGGGCATAGGGGTGTGACGCTGATTTGTAATGGCACCACAAGGGTCGGAGCCTGATTTATCCAGGTCCACCTCAATTTTGACAGAGCGGCTCCAGGGGCGATATTTGGGGGGATCTTACCTTCTCCCACCCTCTCTGACCTCATAGAGGAACTTTCCGGTTTGCGGATTTAACGTTCCTGTATCCGGACAAGACACCAAGGTATTTAATGTCACTTGTCGGCATTCGATCCGACCATCCTCAGCACCGAAAGCCGACGCGCTACCATTTGGCTACCTCGTGCCACAAAATATGTTTGTTTCTATAAATGAAATCCATAAAATACTTTAAACCTTTTTTTAAACACGCTAGCTATGTCCATGATATATTTAATTGTCCTGTTAGATTAGTAGATATTTTGAGCTATATATCCTTCGACAGAGCCCGTAGGTTCTGTAGTTCGCAGATAATAAAGGGTGTTCTTGAATTTTCGCTACTTATCCTGGGATAAATTTAAATCTGGAGGTGGTTAAATGTTTCTAGTTTAGAAAATTCCTTTCAGATAGTTTAGATTTTATTCATTGACTTTATTTTTTGTATCTTAATCAAAAATAATTTCTTAAGCAATGATTAATGTATGTAAATCCCAAAATGTATTTGATTGAAATATATTTGCCTACAAATCTATTCTAATCAGCCAGTGCCGTGTAAACGACTTCTAAATTAAATACTTTATTATTTTCAATTTTATGAGGTAACATCAAGGAAAACTTCCAGGTGTAGCTTACAGATTTCCATTAATTTTTCTAATAACGTGTCACTAAGAACTAGCTTTCAAAATGTACTATCATCCCTTCATATACACTTGGGTATGGGGTGAAGGACGCTTGAAAAAGGAAAGAGAAAATTATTTTGGTCTCCAGACCTTTGCTCTTAGAAAGGCTGATTCTATTTAACACGCATAAAATGCGTAATTACACAGTAATTCACAGTAATTCAACAGCATGTTTCGTAAATTTTAAATCCGTTTTTCCAGTGTCAGTTGACACTTAGAGTGAGATACGGCAATGCACTTCTCAATTAGTATCTAATTAACAATATTTAATTCCGGTTGAGTTTATTAAAGTTTATAAAATATTCTAATAAGCAGTTTACGGAGCAATGCAAAGCAATGTAGATTTAGCATAGCAGTAGTTAGTAAAACTCATTTGTAAATATTTATTTAAAACTCGCATGTGTCAAATTCGCAAAAACTCTTACTCTGAGCTACATTTATCCAAACATATTTAAATAGTATTAAAATAAACAAACAGAATAAAAGAGTTGTGTAATACAGTAGAGTTCTTGCAAACTTAAATAACTTTAGTATCTCAATAGATTGCAAAAATCCTATTTATTTACTAGCTGAATACCCGTGTTTCGCTACAGAGTACATTCAAATTAAATACACAACGGTCAATGTATGCAATTAATGCCAAAAAAATAAAATATATATTTATAAAAAATCGTAACGGATATTTTTATAGACAAAATTATGTAGAAGAAAATATTGAAATTAAATCTAATAGAACATACTAAACAATATAGTACAGTTAATATAGTACAGTTTGAGGAACATTACATTTACTATATTTCAATATTTTTTTTGGTTGTCCAATCGTCTGCCGCATTAGGAAGAAAAATTTTTTTTTTTGTCTATTTCATTGTTATGCACGTGACGCAAAATTAGTTTAAAGTATTACGAAAAGAAAAGAAACCACGTGATCAGCATTTAATAAATTAAATTCTAAAAATTAATCTTTAAAAATTCACCAAAAATCAGAAAATGGAGGTAAATATCCAAAAAAGATTTCATTTTAAAGGAATGTTTATGATCTTTCTCTTGATATAAATTTTATAACCCTCAGGTTATTGTTTTAAATGAAAACTTAAAAAAAGTTAGAAAAACAGCTTAAAAATTTAATTTAAAAATCTAAGAATTTTTTTTCAAAAATCTTTCTTAGTGCACCCCTACACTATAAGAGAAATCCCATGCAAAATTTCAGCCCTTTAGGTCCAGCGGTTTGGTCTGTGCTTCTTCTGTCAGTCAGTCAGTCAGTCAGTTACGGAACTGTTTTATATATACACTAGCTGAAAACCCGCGCTTCGCTACGGAGTACATTCAAAGTAAAAACATCGGTCAATGTATGCAATTAATGCCATCTGTAGCTTCATGATGCCAATATATATATAATAAATACGACGATCAATGTATATACTTGATGTAAAATATATATATATATATTTATCTATAAAAAAATCGTAAGGGATATTTTTATAGACAAAATAATGTAGAAGAAGATATTCAAATTAAATCTAATATAAAGAATACTAAAGAATATAGTACAGTTAATATAGTACAGTTTCTAGAACATTTCTTTTACTGTATTTTAATATTTTTTTGGATAATGTCCAATCGTCTGCCGCATTAGCAAGAAAAAAAAATTATTTTTTGTCTATTTAGTTTTTATGCACGTGACGATAAATTTATTTAAAGTACCAGAAAAGGAAGTCACGTGATCAGCATTTAATAAATTAAATTCTAAAAATTAATCTTTAAAAATTCACCAAAAATCAGGAACTGGAGGTAAAGATTCGAAAAAAATTTCATTTTAAAGGAATTTTTATGATCTTTCTTGTGATATAAATTTTATAACCCTCAAATTATTATTTTAAATGTAAACGTAAAAAAGTTTAAAAACAGCTTAAAAATTTAATTTAAAAAAATCTAAGAAGAATTTTTGAAAAATCTTTCTTAGTGCACCCCTACACTATAATAAGAATCGCCATGCAAAATTTCAGCCCTTTAGGTCCAGCGGTTTGGTCTGTGCGTTGTATGTCAGTCAGTCAGTGAATGAATGAATGAATGAATGAATGAGTCAGTTACGGAACTGTTTTATATATATAGATTGATGGTAAACTTGTGAATCCCCAAATTCACAGAAACATTTATTTGGAATTTCATTCATCCAAAAATATTTGAACAGCAGTAAAATTAATAAATAACAAATACAATTATATACAGTACAGTCCAACCTGTTTTTGTGCTGTCTTTTTTTATGCGGTTTCTTTTTGTGTGTGCAGTACATGAATATGTATCGAAATTCTGTTCGACATAAGTAAGTTCACCTCGAGGTTTAGTCAATCTCAACGGTGTTGGCATCACTGTTTTTTCTATCAGTGTGTATGTACATATTGCATCAGCCATTTTCAAACCTGTTGCATCAGCCATCAGTGTTTTCACACTTTCAGCGAAAATGATCTTATCGAAATGATTAAAGACGAAACCGTAAATGATAGTGACATTATCAATAACTTAAAAGATCATGAAGACGGACAAGAAGAACCGGATTCTATGACAGCGGATAGAATATAAAGAGGGATCCAGCTTATTAGCAAATTAGAAAAGCGTTTTCTTAAAATAGATAACAATTCCGAAAGAAGTTTGAAATTCCGAAGAGAGCTTCGATCGTGTATATCTGGTTATAGCGACGTTTACAAGCATCTGATCAAACGACCGTCGTCGTAAAAATGGTCGCAGAAGTGCATATGTATCACAGTTCAGTATACACTTCAACACATTTAGAACAGTTTTTTTGTTGCAAACCTCTCACTTAACTATTGATAGCAAACACGCGAATGATCAAATCCTTCAGAACTCACATTATGACTGCAATGACATCCTGTAATGACATTCAGATGAGCTTGCGACAGCATAGGGATATCGGAACTGAATAACGCACTAGTCTGCAGGCGGTCGTAACAGAATTAAGCTCACGAAAGTCGAGGTTCGACAGTATTAATGTTTTGACACAGTTTCGGAACTTTTATGCTGAAGAAATGTTTCATGGAGTCTGAAAAACTAGCTAACATTTGGAGAAAAATATTAGCTATTTTTATTATAGTTTTATTAATTTTTATAGTATTAGGTCATTTTTGATGGTTAAGTTATTCCTTTTATGATACTTTATTTCAAGGTCAGGAAGATTTTCGCAAAATCTATTTCAAGAGTAATAGGAAGGATTATATCAACAGGATGTGGTTCGCCAACCTTGACTTTCTAGGAACTCACATAATCTGCGATAAATGCGATAAACTGTGCGTGGTCTAGTTTCGTAAGCGAAAGAAGTGCGCCCTTCACTTGTTCTTCAGAAGAATTTCATTGATGGAATCGATTTGCGGGAATCATGGGCTCCTAACTCGCCGCCTTCTATCAGATTTCTATCTTGTTTACGCTTTAGAAAGTGGGTACGCTTATATATGAGAGCTCTGAAGAAAAAAAAATTGGCTGTTGAGAAAACAAGCAATTTGGAATCTTTGCTAAAAGCTATCACGTCAACAAAACTTGTTTTTCCTGCATAACTGTTATTACTTAATATATGTATTACTAGCTGAAAACCCGCACTTAGCTACGGAGTACATTCAAATTAAATACAACGGAAAATATATGCAATTAATGTCCAAATATATATATATATATATATATATATATATATATATATATATGTATATATTTATAATAAATACAACGATCAATGTATGCTATTAATGTAAAAAAACAAAACAAAAAAAATATATTTTATAAAAAAATTGTAAGAGATATTTTATAAACAATATAATGCAGAAGAAAATATTCAAATTAAATCTAATAGAACATACTAAAGAATATTATATATAGTTAATATAGTACAGTTTGAGGAATATATCTTTTATTGAATTTTAATATTTTTTTTGATAATGTCCAATCGTCTGCCATATTAGAAAGAAAAAAAATATTTTTTTGGCTATTTCGTTGCTATTCACGTGACGCAAAATTAATTTAAAGTAGCAGAAAAAGAAATACCGTGATCAGCATTTAATAAGTTAAATTCTAAAAATTATCCTTTAAAAATTCACCAAAAATCAGAAAAGGGAGGTAAAGATTCGAAAAAGATTTCATTTTATAGGAATTTTTATGATCTTTCTCGTGATATAAATTTTATACACTCAGATTATTATTTTAAATGCAAACTTTAAAGAATGTTACAAAAATGCTTAAAAATTTAAGTTAAAAAAAATCTAAGAATTTTTCAAAAATCTTTTTTAGTGCACCCCTACACTATAAGAAGAATCGTCATGCCAAATTTCAACCCTTTAGGTCCAGCGGTTTGGTCTGTGCGTTATCTGTCAGTCAGTTATGGAACTGTTTTATAAATATAACTAGTTGGTACCCGTCATAACATGATGGCTATAAGTAAATAAATGTACTAATACTCAAATTATACTCAACACATCATTGCTAAATGTTGAAAATCATAATAATGCGCAGAAACAAATTAATGTGTTAAGCGGCCTCGTGCATAATGGTATCTAAAGCCAGATTTAAAAATGTCACTGAGCATGCGCAGAAAAAATTTTTTAATTGCAAATTATCGCTAATTAAACAGTGCGAAATAAACAATTTCCCTCAGGTTTAGTCTTATATTTTACAAACATAATTATCATAAAAATAAAAATGGCAGACAGAGATCTAGAGAGACTCCTGGGAATAAACGTGTTTATCATTAAAATATGTCACTGAGCATGCGCATAAACAGTGAGTTTCTAAAGACAGATTTAAACATGCCACTGAGCATGCGCAGAAATCAATTTTTAATAGTAAATTATCGATAATAAATAGAAATTGCGGTTACAAAAACCAAATTTGACAAATCTACAGATTACAGTTTCTCGTTTAAGACCAAAATTAAGTCAATTGATACAGTAGTTTTTTCACACGGACTGCCCAAAAAGCCGGCTTAGCAACTTAAATATATAGATATTATAAACACTAAAATCGATAAGAGAAATCAGTTGTCATCGCAATTTCTCACTGACATAAAAATATCTCAAATCACCCTTCAATAGGATCATTGCATGTTAAATCCTTCTCACGCATATCCTTAGGCTATCAAGTGTTTCTCCTGTTTGTTCATTCTCAAGCTATCCAGAATTTTTTCATGTGCATTTATTCTCAAGCCATTTAACATTTCAAGTCGTTTCATAATAATTTTTCTATTCTACATATACAGGGAGTAATAATGGCCTAATACTATGTGATTTGCCGAGGGAAAAAAACGCTATCTTTTATTGGCGATAGATTAGCGGAAATATTAGTTGTAATATCTTGTTGGTTATGATATTTTCTGAAAAAATTAGGCTGTGTAAATGTAAATATAATGGTGTAATAAATTTAATGATTTCTAAACCACTTCAATGTTGGCATTCCAGCCATAATTTTTCGTTATAATATCTGAGCGTATTAGTTTCTTATGTTCAGAGGTGCAAATATCTTAACAAGGGTCTTCAAGGGTATTTAATTTCCTTCTTGAATATATTCTTAAATTTCGCACTTGCCTCTGCGCATTTTTATTCCCCTTTTTCCGACCTTTCATCATTAACGATGTTTTACATTATTTTCTACGAGGTTACTGTTTTTTTTATTTTTATTATCAGGATTAGAGAGTCTGAAATCTATTAGTGTGTGGGATCAATTTTTTATTCTTTTTTCTTGTCAAGGTAAAATAAATATATTTCTAAACGACATTTTAAACAAAAACCGGGATATTATTCCAAAAATCTTTTCAATTTCAAACCCACAATTTCGAGAATTTCCTAAAGGATTGTTGATCATAAGAAATGGTGACAAATGCCGGATTGTGTTCGGATCGACAATAGAATTGGACACTTCCTCATCAAAAAAAGTGCATGGTAAGCAAAAATACCTTACGGAAAAATGTGTAAGCGTTTTCGTAATGATTGTAAGATGAGAGAGTTGTGTGACGTGTCAAAGGAAGAGAAAATATGAATACTTACCAATATGAATCATTACCAATGAAAATTATGAATCATTTCTAGGGATACGTAAATTTCGCATAAAAAATATCGAAATTTCGCAACAAAAAAATACAATACTTAAAATGTTGTACTTATTTGCAAAAAAAAATATTAATTCAAAATTTTGGTATTTATTAAAAAATATATCAATTTACTTACGTGGATAGGTACGCATCAAAATTCTTAGTTGAAAGCTAACATTGTAGTAGTCTCCACATTATGTTTCTTGAGTCTTTGCCTTCTGTCAATAATTACTATTTATACATAATAAAATATCTCAGCGTCTACTCTGTTGCCGGGACTATAGAGGCTTTGTATAGATGTCTTTGCAATGTAAAGGTAGCAGCATTTCGTTGCAATTGAAATCTTCATAACATCAACAGGAGTCTCTTGGTTGACTACTGTAAGTAGCTTAAATACCCTTGACTTTGGCGCTCAAGAGACGTTATAAAATCTACTAAATTGTTCCACAAAACTTGATGGTTGATTTTTGTGGTTAGATTTTTAGGTTTGACTCCGGTACGGAAAACTATTCAGGTGAAATTCACAGCAAATCCGAAGGAGAGTGAGATTTCTCAGTTAAAGACCGCGGATGGTCTTAGCTAAGCAATTATGTTAATAAATTATTACTATTATTACCTACTTTCGCCTGAAAAGCCGCTTATCACCGAGTTTTTGCCAATCAGGGGTAAAATAAATAATTTTCGCATTCATTCTCTCATCATATCGTCAAATTTCGCATTTATTCGCATCTATTTCGTTAATATGAAAATTACGTATCCCTAATTATTACCAATGGTTTTTTCCCCATCCTGTTATTTCCAATTTTGCAAAGGGACCTTAAAAAGGTTCATTAGATGTATAGCCTTGATAAAATAAAAATACTGTGATTTAGTTTTTTTGAAATATTTTTAAGAGAGGATATTGTGTTGTGATTAACAGTTGTAAAAAAAAAATGATAGTTTATTATTGTTTGAAATGTTAGCATTGTCCTTAAAGTAACATAATAAATTTATTAAAAATTCAGAACTTATTTAATTAAAATGTTTTTTTCTAATGCGGAGGCTCTTTGTTTTGAGACATTCGCCTTTCGTTATTCACCGCGATTTCCTAGCTCCTTTATTATGGGAGCACCATATAGGTGAGCCAGCATTGCTCCCTATGAGGGAGACGACACGGGAACGACCAAGCTTTATTCGGGATTTGAACACAAGCCCAGTTCAGACCGCTAACCTCTATACCAAGGGGCGAGGAATATTTAAAATGTTAAAATTTAAAGGCTATTACTACATACACCACAGAGTTATTTATGTAGATTTACCTTGCTCGATTTAACTCTAAATCCAGAATTTAAACATTAATCACTTGAAATTATACAACTTAAGTGAAGCTTGATCTAATTTAGTATTTAATCGTCATTTTCTTATTTAAGATACATAAAAATTAAAGAAAAAACTTGGTTGAATCTAAGATACACACTAAAGAAGCTAAAACATTTTACAAAATGTTTCCTAAATGTTCTAAATTGTTTCTATTATTTTTGAAGATTTCACATGAAATCTAGCAATTTTTGAGTTGTAATCTGGTGTTAAGAAAGATGAATACATGGCATCTCTTCATCAGACATTCCACAAAAACGTTACGAATCACCAAATGGTGGCTAATAACAGTCTGCTGGCCCAGATTTAACAGAAATTGTATTTTATTTAGTTTGCATTCATATCAAGGGTATTGTGTCCTAACTAAAATGGCAGTGATGTAACTCTATTTTTTTCAGTATGAAGTTGCAGACAAACAAACTCAGTTATAGCTCTACGCACAAATAAAATCATTCATTTCAAAGTGACGCCACAATTTATTAATATAGTCTTTCTTGAACAAGGTACTATCTCAAATACCCCTTAATGTTCAAAGCAATGTATTTTTTTTTCGATATTAGAATGACAAGAAAAAGATTACAGACTAAACAATTCTTATCATGAAAGATTTCTAACAATAATCATAAAAATGGTGCTGAAGTCATCAACTTATTTATTTGTTTTTTGTTTTTTTAAGCTGCTACTTTTTAACTCTTAATGTTATGTTTTTAACAGTTTTGATCTTAATTTTGATTATTATCACATTTTAATACCTTTTAGAGGCACGAAAAGATTGCTTTGTATGTTTAATATACGGTTTCTTTTGTTAATATGTTTCATTCTCTACGTATAATAGCTTTCACTAAAAAAACCCCGAAAAACTAATAAAGCAGAAGCTTCCATTTGCAAAATCTTAATTTGAAATAATCCCTTTTAATCCCTAATTTACATTCATGCCTGGGATAAATTATCATTTGCGTCATTTTTATGCAGTGACGTCTTCCCAGAACTCGACATTATATAAAAGACTTACAAAAAACGTAATTCTTCCTCCAGACGCCATTAAGACCTTTAATAGCCAGACAGTTATGGTAACCTCGTCATTTTTGTTTTACAGAGAAGGAATATACGCAGTAAAATTTGATATCAGTTCTAGTAGATCGAAATGAATACATTATCTTCTATTTATTGTTTAGGGTTATACCAAAAGGGGTTTTGAGTTCATAGCATTTGAGGTGGTACGCAGAATGGTTCAATAATAAGAAATAAACATAAGCAACACCATGTTTCTCACTGAGCCTCCTGATAAAGACATTTTAGTGTTGGGAAATTGTATTTGCCATTCGTTAATAACAATTACGTATAAATGGCTTTTGTTTTATTTAGATACATTTTGTAAAGTTATTCATATGAGTACAGAATTTATTTTTACCCCTTCACAATGTTATAACTTAACCAGTGGTACAACACGAACCAACGAAGTTCTCAGGTGGTACTCAAGTATAAAAAGTTGGGAATCATTGCTTTAGACGAACTTCGAAGCCCTAAAAATGACTTTTTGTAGTTTTGTTATTCAACGAGAAAAAAGTGAGTTTGTTTATTTCAAATAAAAGAGTTATTGAAAATTATACTAATCATTCATAGTTATTAAAGTTACGTATTTTTGGAACCTTAGTTGGCTATGGATTAGCTAGCCATAGAAACCTGAGTTGTACAGGAACTCATAATAATTTATAGGCAGATGATAAGCATTTATTACTCGATTTAATTCTAAAAGAAATATTTTATAAAGCAGCTATTTCAAATACTTTTAGAGTAGTTTCTCCCATACACTGCTAACTTTTATCCTTAAGTTTCTTTCAAAAAATATTTTCTATGAAATTGAGAAACTTCTATGTGCATATTTAGATCAATATACGACTCGTAAATTCATATGTTAAATGGGACATGGACATACAAAGAAACAATTATTATATTATAGCGATGATTTGTAGGCATGTTCTCACTTTTAAAATAAAATAGAAAATTTCGAGAACACACTTGAGAAAAATTTGCCTGAAGTTGAAAATTTAGGACAAGAGTTTCTCAGGTTGTAGCTGAAAACCCCTAAGTGGGTCGCAAAAATTTTTTTGGGGGGAATTATTTTTTAGTTTCCATTATTTTCATTGGAAATCTTACCAAAAAGTATTTAATTCATATCCATACGACTATACTGCAAGGATTTATTAATTGTTGTAATACTAATTTTTCATAAACTAAAAAAAGTAGCTTAAGGTATTTAAAAATATATCAATAAATATCTGAAAAGTCAAATATATTTAAAAATGTGCTAAAAATTTTAATGTGTCTAAATTTTTTAAAAATTATTTACCTTGGTGGGACCTTAACAAACCGCGTTGGGACTTCCCACTGCGGTTGATCACCTTAAAAATAGTATTAACAAACGTAATGTTATGATTAAATTCTATTTTGTAATCAAATTAAATTAATGCACCGTGTTGAAAACCTCAGTGCCAGGATTGTCTTTACTCTATTGTAGATTTCTCTGTTCATACGAGAGTAGTATGGTATAAGTAAAGAAGGCCACGTCTCAAAAACTGTTTCGAATTAACGATCTAACTTTTCTATCAAGGTAAGGACCTAAATAGATATTTAGGTTTTTTACATGAATTGCTTCATTATACATTTATTTATACGAAAGTTCTTGATACACTAGTCTGATACACTTTACAATATTTTAATTATAAACTCTAAATAAAGCAATCAGAGAAACAGGATTTACTTTGAGGTTTCCACGGCCGTATATATATATCTATTTAGGTTTCTTTAAATGGAAAAGAGTTAACTTTTACACGAGTAGGGTAATATATGATTAGGGTAATTGAGATTTATGATTACGATACGAGTAGGGTAATTACGATAGTATGAATTAGAGTGGCCCGTTTATATGTTCTTTCAAATAACAACACATGTGATAGTATTTAATATTATGCCCTTTCGTGATTAAATATATAGTTAAAAAAATATAATTTCTTCTATATTCTCCTTTCGTTTGAGTATTATATTTCTAAAAAAATATAATACACAAACAATGATCATAAATTTATTGAGTCATATTTTTTAAATATTCCCTAGAAGTAGATATATTGTAGTTAGAAAAAAGCTGACCCGTGAGTACATGATTATTGATATCTGGGACCTAAACTTACTGTGGTTGGTTCTACTGGATGGTTTTCTGAATCTAATCACTTGAAGACTGTACATGCTTGTACAAGGTTTTCTTTAAAAATTGCTTAAATACGGTGCTTTACCTCATAAAAAGGCTTCTTTTATGAACAATATTTTCATTTATCAAAACCCTAAAAGTCTGTTGCCCGAATTAATTTTTTTTTCTTAAAAGGGAAAAAGCTGCGAGGAGACTGAATAGGAAATATTAATTTAAACTACAACTATATCACTCTTCTGTGGTTAAATTTATAGCATAAAATTTTATTTCAATCAATTTTTATTTAAAATAAAAAGCATGTTGCTAGTTCTGACATATATATGTAACAGCTTAAAAATAATAATGAAGTATATGACCGACATAGCATGAACATTTTGATCTAAACAAGAAACATATATATTGCAAAATGGGCATTTTAACTACATGTGGCAGAAAATGGCCGTAACGCTAAAAAACCCCAACTAAACAAGCAAACAATTGTATAGTTAAACAGAGTTTAAACTAAATAAAATCTAACAGAATCTTGATGAACGTACTTATCTTGACGCCTTTTTCAATCCGAGAGGCTCTGATTTAAGCTTCACAACCAGTCAAGCAACTTACGATTAGAGTCGATGGCATGTGTATACTTTAGTCCCATTTAGGCTAATATCTATTACTATTTGAAGATTTTTTTCGAAGCACTAAATAGAAATACAATAAACCTCAATATCTACAAATCTAACTGCGGTTTTATGAACAATCTAAATGTGGTTTCATGCGAGTAACGGACCTTATGATCATTATTTTAAGGATGCTTTTCATAACTGAAATTTTTTTGCTGCAGCCATGTGATCCACATTTTAGCCTTTAAATACGCCATTTTGGTGGATACTGAGGCAGTCATATACTCTTTCAGGGTACGCTTTTAAGTGGTAAGCTGTGGTTGAACTCACTTCATAAAAAAAAGATGCTAAAAATAAAGGCAAAAAAAATAGGTATTATATTCGTCTTCCCTGTTAAACCCACTCTTGCTAGCATCATTCAACAGAGGCTCCGCTTCGTTGCTCTGACAGGGCGAATTTTCGACTTTGTTAATTGGCTTCATTTTGATCCGCAATAAGCCCCCCTTTTTACCTGGTCATTTTCTTCATTTACTGAAAAGTTAAGGTATTGCTACAATTATTTATGCAGTTGAGGTATGCTACAGTTATAATAAAAAAAGTTCTGCATTAATGATCAGTACTTGGTAAATAAATTTTGTGGTAAGTAATTCTAATGTGTCGTTGGACCTCTTTCAAAATTAACTGACTCTAACTGTCTACCCTCTTCTCGCAAGCACACTTTGAACAGACTATACTGCCAAGTCATCCGTTTGACTACAGATATTTAGGTATTTCTGTAGTTATAAAACATTTCTGATTTAGCCAAAAGCACTAAATCAACAGATCTGGAGATAAGTTTTCATGTCCGCCTATGGACTTTGCCTAAGGGCGAACTGATACCAAATAATAAGCCCCACTTTCACCAGAATTCACTGAACTTCATACACCATGTAACTCTAAACTGGTTTTGAGATAATCAATTTCCAAGTTTCCAAGAAACTCTTTTATGTTTCCCTGCCCGCTGTTAAAATTGTCTTGTATGATTTATATTTTGTGGTTGCCAGCAATTTTCTAGAAATACCACAAAAAGTGTTCTTCTCCATTGAGAGTATTTTGCTTGTATTTAGGAATGTAAATCTAAATGACGGTGACAGGTTTTCAAATTTGATTTTTCTACCTTACAAATATTATTTTTTTGTTACAATAATTTTTGGAAATTTTTTGTTCCTGTTGACAATCTAGAAAATAGCGAAATTTCACGCCTATCCATCATGTTTACAAAGTGTAGAAGCAAAAGAAAACATGACTTCCGTCTCCTGTACAAAAAAATCATTACACTCTCACTTTCTTTCAATGTTCACCTTCTGTTCTGCCCAAACCTATTTTTTAGGGGCGTGACAACATTTTTTTTCTTCTCAACAGTTGACAAAAAATCCCAGACTTAATAACGTCTTCCGAAGTTCAGTAGGCCATCGCCGTTGCCATTTGAAAGTTAAAAAAAAAACATGAATAAACGAAAAGCGGTTTTGGGGTCCTAATAGGAGGACCTGCCATAGGTGAGCGCCCAAACCGCCCGTTTGAGAATCACTCTCCCGGAATAATTTCGTTTTGAACTTTCTTGTCTTTTGTTTTGTTTGTCTGATGACAGCTGAAGCATGGAACGCCTGTGAGGTGAATACTGGGAAAAAAGGAGATAAAAAGGGGAAAAAATGACGCAGACGGATTGTTAGATTTAACAAGCAGCTTTATGATTTGTTCCGTAAAATTTCTACAGTTGTCGGTTAAAAATATGTCGAGCTTGGGAGATCCCGGACTTCACATTATATTAATGGATTTCTGATAAGTTCGCTCATTAAATTTTTATCAACAAACGCTTATAACTTACATATATGTTATTTACCTCAGTTCTTTTTTCTTCGTCATAAGGGTTTCCTTCTACAGGATATAGTGTTTACGAATCTCTTTCGAATTTTTCTAACATGCTTAGAGGATGACTGAGATTAAGGAATGTGAATTAAGGATTCCTTCATGCGTTGTTCGATTCCCAAGTCTAGCTATTGTTACTTTGAAATCAGAAATAGGGTCAGTACGATAGGAATGAAAAAAGCCTCCAAAAAATAAGTTGTTGTTTCCAACGCGGCAGGCACTTTGTCTATTACGATATTCGACCACCCACACCGAGAATTGGCTTCTTTATTACGGGAGCATCATATAGGTGAGCCAACATAGCTCACTAATATTAGCCTTGTCCTTGGACAAGCAGGAATCAAACCCACAACTTGGCTGTGAAGGCACTCAAAGAATGCCCGTTGGCCAAACCACTGCGCCACCCGGTTGGAACCAAGAAAAATGTGATTCTCAACCAGGGATGAGGATTCCTCGGCCTCTCTCTTGTGGGTAGGAAATTACTACATGATTAAACGTTCAGCAGACCTATCTAGTGAGCAGAAGCAGCTAGTTTAATTTCTGATAAAGTCCAATAGTTTTTAAAATGTGGCTTATAAAAAGTAATAAAGAAATGACTACCTGTTGAAATTGTCATCGCACCTGTACGGTAAAGAGGTTACAAGCGAGTTCAATTTATCAAGGATAATTGCATTTTTAGAGAAATAAAAAAGGTTTCATTAAGAGTGATAAGGAAATGACTACTTGATTAAATTGTCAACACACCTACCTGTTCGGTAGGAGCGCTGAGTGTAGTTTCTGATCTAACCTTATTGTTTTTCAATGGGCAGTAAAATTAGGTTCTTTAAGAGTAATTAGGAAATGAATACATAGTTTCATTTTCATAGCACCTGTTCGGTTGTCATGAGCAACACTTTCAGTTCCTGACTGATCTTTTATGCACGAAGTCTATTTTAAATTTCTGATACGTTTCAGAAGCCTTTATACCTAGCAAGGAAGTGAAGTAACTGTGATATACTTTTATGTAAAAAAGTTGCAGTATACAAGTATTTTTTTATTTCTTATGACCGGTAATTTGCAGCAGCAAATTACAAATGCAAAAAAAATTAAATAAATAAATGAGAAATTACAAACCGGAAAGTAATTCAGCACACTTCTCTCATATATTGGATACAATAGTTATTTTTCCAATATGCCTTCTCCTATTATTCAACTACTGTGGAGTGCTTTTCTGGGAAGAATGTGTTTCCTGTTCACAGGCATATCAGGAGCACGAAAGTAGCAGTTAGGTCTGAGAGAAATCAGTCAGCACAGTGTAAAAAAGCCTTAAAGCTATCATATTTGGTCAACCGTTTTTTCTATGGGGCCGTTCCTGCTCTATATTCTCCAACAGGGTATTCCAGTTCTTCGTGGAAATCTGTTTTTTCTTTCACCGGTAATTCAAGATAAGTAGATGCGTTCAAAAAGTTAATGGAATGTCGTTTTAAAACTTATCTCCTGTACAACCTCTATATATTTTTAGTGAACATATCAGCCTATTTATTTCCTACCAAATCACACAGTTTCCATTGGTATTCAATGAGTTTCCCCTTATCCATTAATTTCTCCACTGAAACTCATAAATTCCCTCAGAGATAGCTGACAAAGCAAATAGTCTAGATAGCAGCATGAAAGTAGGATAGTGTAAACTGCTCTTGCAAAAACGTGCAACTGTTCTAATGCCACTTGAATAGTGGTTACTTCACTATCAAAGTTAGGGTCAGAGATCTCACACGTAAGTAGAAAGCAAAAAGTTTGCCATAACTCCCGAAACAATTATCAGGAAATTTACGAGATATTGTCATAAAATTTAACCTTAAGTTTTCACTTCGTGTTCGACCATGAAGTCAAAGACTAGGTTAGTTTTTTTTTTTTTTTAGACAAATGCGTCTACCTCTATGTGGATATAGCAAAATTTCAGTGGATTAAAAACTGTAGTAAAGAAAATTTAGAAAGTTCTCAGTTTATTTTTTATCTTTTTTTATTTTTCATATTGATATTTCGTCTTTTTTTTACTTGAAGTTTCTCTGGCATATTATGTCAACCACTAACGTTTTGTCCTTCGAAATGTAGTCATCTTTAAATAGGAGGCATTCTAATGCTGTTTTATAATACAGTCTCAGTGCATATATTTGTATGAGTTCTTTTCCCTTATCGACTTTATTTTAACGTATGCTTGTTTACAACACATGAATTATCTCTAAGCATCATTCATCTGTTATCTTTCCCAGTAACAATGTATTTTCTAATATAATTTAATTATAAGTTACCACTACAAACTTATAGTTATGTATTATTTCAAAGGTAACGAAGCATATTCTTCCTTCCTCTGTATAAAATTGCTGTGTTACGAGATACCATAACAGTTCACAGATTATTTACAGCTCCGTTGTGTCTCGATGTTTATTCTGACTGAAAGTCATAAGGAATTTTTAAAATTTTGTCATTTGAAAATGCTTTTTTAACAAAACAAAATAATGATACTAATCTAATTCTTAATTTTTATGTCAATAATATTAAATTCGACAATATAATGATCCTATACTTCATATTACGTGTTTGATTGTAGTAAAAATATGACCGTAACGTTTGGAAAACGTCAACCATAAATAATATAATATTTGAAATATACGTTGTGCTTAGGATTATAAAGCAAAGAATGTGACAATTGTAAAACTTATGATACAAAAAATAGCACATATTAAAAAAAATTCTTGCCCGAGATAAAGTTTTTTTTTTTTACAATAAATCTGAACTGAAATACTACTAAAATTAAAAACAGAGGAATAAAATATATAACTAAATTATGTTGATTTATTGGCCCTTAAACGTACTTTGTACACTAAAATGTTATAATCAACTCTTTTAGAAACAAAAGAGCGAATTCAGCAATTTTTCTGTACAGTAGATCGGGTGAAGCATTTGATATATCGATTAAAACAATACGTAAGAAAAATGTTTTAATAGGGAAGTTCTAACAGGAATTAAATGCTATGCATCGGATTATGGTAAAAAACCATGATCCGTCTTTTATATTTAGATATGTTTTCCATTTCCTTTCAGGACATGCAACATAGGATAAAAATTCCACTTTTCTGAACTGCATATATGCTCTCAAAGTTAAATATAGTAATAAAAACCATGCTGTTGACAAAGAGGTCCTTCTATTAATCCTTTTCAATACTCGTCCAAAAATACAATCCCAGAAGCTTGCAAGGATTTTCTTATCTTCAGAACTGATAGTTCCCAAAGACCTTTTTGTGACCTTTCAGTCTTCTTTCTGATTAGGTATCCATTAAAGTGCTATGTGTGTCAGCCTTCTCCACCCTCCAACAATTGTGGACCCAATTTTTTCCACTCCCTGCAGATAGGCATCGCCGAAGGATCACCAGAAATAGACGGGACTAGCTTTTGTTTCAATCTTTGCCTTTTGACGACACGTGATTTGCTCTTTCCTTAAATATATTTCATTGGATGGTGGTTGCTTGCAGGGTAGCTCGTTTTTCTTTTCATGAGGTGAGGATAAGTGGGGATTATAATTTTCACTCGTAAAACAATCAGCCAGAAGAATATGGTGATGTTTATCGTTGAGATCTTGCATTTCTGGTTGCTGATTGCATCTCTCTGATTAATTCTTGGCTCCTTTCAGAAAGGAAAGCACCGAAAATTGGTGTTTCTGTTAGTTGAAACGTGTTGAGGAGAAAATATAGTTTAAGAATTCTCTATTTTATGTTTATACTAGCTGAATACCCGTACTTCGCTACAGAGTACATTCAAATTAAATACAACGGTCAATGTATGCAATTAATGCATATATATATATATATATATATATGTATATATAATAAATACAACGATCAATGTATGCAATTGATGTAAAAAAAACAAAAAATACATATTTATGAAAAAATTGTAACGGATATATTTATAGACAAAATAATGTAGAAGAAAATAATCAAATTAAATCTAATAGAACATACTAAAGAATATGGTGCAATTAATATAGTATAGTTATAGGAACATATCTTTTACTGTATTTTAATATTTTTTTGATAATGTCCAATCGTCTGCCGCATTATCAAGAAAGTTTTTTTTTGTCTATTTCGTTGTTATGCACTTAACGCAAAATTAGTTTCAAGTATCACTAAAATAAAAGAAACCACGTAAAGAAACCCTTTAATAAATTAAATTCTAAACGTTAATGTTTAAAAATTCCCGAAAAATCAGAAAAAGGAGGTAAAGATTCGAAAAAGATTTCCTTTTATAGGAATTATTATGATCTTTCTTGTGATATAAATTTTATAACCATCAGATTATTATTTTAAATGCAAACTTTAAAGAATGTTTCAAAACAGCTTAAAAGTTTAATTTTAAAAAAACTAAGAAGAATTTTTCAAAAATCTTTCTTAGTGCACCCCTACACTTTTAGAAGAATCGCCATGCAAAATTTCAGCCCTTTAGGTCCAGCGGTTTGCTGTGTGCGTTATATGTGATCTTGAAAACACTGCAATAGTTTACATTACGGATGAAATCTGAAATAAACGTCCTCTCTCTAATATTTTGTTAAGACATTATTTTATTTTTCCAATATAGAATAAAATGAGGAATGTAAAAAAATATCTTGTTAAATAAAATAGTTGTAAGATCTTTTGCTTTTATCCATACCCGTCTTATAAGAGTGTTCGTAACGTCTAAAGAAATTAGTAGATTACTGGACTTTAAATAAAGTCTACATTTGCAAATCGCAAGATTTCAGTTTTATGCTACAACTCAGCATAGCGTAATTCCCAGTCTTAGTATAAAGTGAACCCCTTAAAAGCAATCAAGGGCAATTCTTCATATTTGCAATGTACGAGAAAAGTAAACAGTTGCATCAAGAAACGACCGAACGGGAGATAGCAAACTGTTGTTTCAGAGTGAACTGTTGGTATGTGGAAAAATTAGGCTAAAATTCTCGATTTAAATACTTTGACAGTGCGAGATATTAGAGTTTTCAAGCATGATGATGATAATTCCTTAAATAATTAACAAAAAGTATTAATAAATAAAAATAAATAGAACTTTAGCCTTATTTAGATCGTTGAGAAATTCTGCTGTTTGATTTACTTTAGTTCAGTTACTGTTTTTTATAAACCCTTACTAACTAAACTGTTGATTGTTAAAAAATACGAAATGGGTTTAAAAACAATACTTTATAGAATGAATTAGTGCGCAAAGATAAAATTTTCAACATTAGTATTGTTTTATCTTTCCGATTGCAATTAAAAAAACACTAAAATTCAATTAACGTAGTGAAAATCTAAAAAACCTTGAAATTTTTCCTTAAAAGTTAATTCTCCATTTAATCGCTTAGTTATCCTCATTAACATCTCATTATCTTTTTTACTATTTCAACTATAGACAAAGTTTATTCTGAGCAACAAGGCTTACATATTTTAGTAGAAAATTCTCTTTTTATATAAAATAACATTTTGTGAAAGAAATAGAGAAGATTTCGTCAGAAGCGAATCTCATTTGAATAGGTTATAACATAAATATTCGGGTCAAGGAAACATTTTCTGAAATCTATACAAACAATATTGTATGATTATGCTGTCAATCCAGAAAGATGTAGGAATATAGGCATGAATAAATGAATGGTAAATTGTTAGAATTTAAATCATGGAAAACTGAAGAGGACAAGGCTGTTGTTGCATTGGCACGAAACTTCTGTATTTACAGTCTTGAAAAAAAGAACGTAAAAATATGCACAGTTATATCTAGAAACGGTTCATGGTACTTTTTATTGATATACTGAGAAAATAAAAATCAGTGGAATGTGAATCTAATTAAGTGAATTTCGGTGAAAACACCAGTCGAAGTCTTGTCTGAAATTTTTTCTTTGCCAAAACTAAATAATATATATTTAAACATTTCTAAAATTTTATTGGGGTTAAACAATATTATCGTTTCAGGTATGAAACAAAAAAGTCAGAATAGGAGAGAAATTAATTTGTGTATAAATAATATTTAACAAAATGCTAATGTAAAATGGAGATGCAAAAGTAATTATGATCTTAATTATGTATCTTCCGTACTATTTTTATATTTATGAAACATTTGATTCAATTGAAGGAAAACTTATTATTAGTTTCATTTAAGTTAACAGTGAAAAGCAGGATAACTTCATTTTCTTCATTTTTTGGGACAATTTTGTAGTTCCAAAAGTATTCCTGTGGTTTTCGAGCACAGTTTAAAAAAAAACAAACATAAAAAATATAATTTGCGTATAAATTCTCTAATTCACTGATAAAATTATTTAAAAGGCTTTGAGAAATATTAATTGTACACTAATATTATTCTTCCTTGAAGTATTTAATTAATTATAAGAATGCACTGAAAATCGAGACTAAGAGGTCAGTTTCCGTTTCTAGAACAGTATTTTTAAATTAAGTAGATATTACTGTAAAAGGATCGGTGTACAAGAATGTTAGATAAAATATCATTTCTGTTCTAAAGAATCAAACTCTTTTATCTCAGTCTCTCTGAGTAAACATAACTATGAAATCGTATGCATAATTTTTCCTTTATTAATGGTTTACACATTAGAAAACCTACTTTGTAAATTATTAATAATGCACATATTTTGAGTATTGCTGAAGGTAACCCTGTTTGTAAAAATTCGTAGTTTTATATAATCCTTTATTGTTAACTTTGTAGGGTTTTTTAATGTATATCTAAAAATATTTGATAAAATAATTTAAAGCTTAAGTACTCTTATTTGAACAAAACACTACAAATGACATTTTTATAGTTACTAACTAATTCAATTCTGTACTACAATGACTTCTTATCGACTTTCAGCTTCAGCAAAAGTAGAATAAGATTTTATTTTTTTACAAGCCTTTCAATATATGACATAGCGAATAAGGACGCTACACGCGACAACTTTTCTTTTAATTTATCAATTATGCCATCAACTGAGAAAGTGAAACTTTAAATATATGCAAAAGAAGAAAAGATGCTTTGTAGCAATCAAATGTGTCTGTCCTAGATCATTTCTCGATGTATGATGGATTGAATACCTTATCGTTCACTTCCATCCGCTGCTCCAGGCAACTTAAAACAAATAAAGGCTTTAAGTAACTTAAAGATATTTAAAAAAATTTTTTTCACTGATTTTGTATGATGTTAACATCCATTCAGGAATTGCTAACTTATAAGCTTAATATTCATGATTAATTTTTATCACACGCAAATTATAGGCGAGATTTCAAGGCTGTTTGTCTCATATCAATCTATTACGACCAAAATACTAAAAATATGATGGTTAAAGATAGCATCTAAAGCCTGGTCGGCGGGAAAAAAAGTGCGACATCTTATTTAAGCACTGTAAAAGCCGTCACACTCAAGGGAAGATCTAGGGATCAGATAAAATTCAGTCCTTAATCCTCAAAGAACAACTTTCGCCTACATCTACTTTTTCTCTTCGTTATGAGCAGTTCTTTTAAGGTTCGTTGGTGCCTGGTTCTTCTATTGAATTTGTCATGTCAGAGGAATTTCTAAGGCTCTCTTTTATATAGTTTCATTTATTGGCAAAATATAAATCCGGGAATATTTATTTTGTTTTATGAACTGCCAGTTCGGACTTGTATTGAGTACGAAGACGAATGTTTGTAGTCAGAGGTTTTTTTCTTTATGCATTACAGAAATACAGGATGGTTATAATTAAATTTCCACATTGAAATGGTTATAAAAGGAAAACTACTGGACGAAATGTTATCAAACTTGGTAATAGTTTAAAGCAGGTCATGGGAATTTCTTTTCCGTCCCCCCCCCCCAAAAAAAAGTTCGAAAACTCACCACCAGGGGGGAAATGGCGCCGTATGTAATATTGTTAAAATAAATAAGGGTCGGAATCTAACTTAACCTTTTGTTATACGGGTTTAACATTTTGTATACCCTTAAGAAACATTGACCTAAACAAAATTACCATTTAAAGTGTGCGCATTCCGGAAATCATTTTCTTACAGATCGCTAATTTGTGAATTTTAAAGCCTGAATTCGGCCCTAAGACATGAAGATATCGGATACACGTTTCAGAAACGATTAGGCGCATTTTAAACCGATGTCTTCATGTCTTATTTCGTTTAACAATATTGCATACAGCGCCATTTCCCCCCCTGGTGGTGAATTTTTTATTTTTTATTTTATTTTATTATTTTTTTTTGGCAGAAAAGAAATTCCCATGACCTCCTTTAAAATATTACCAAGTTTGATAACATTCGGTCCAGTAGTTTTCCTTTTATGGCAATTTCAAAGTGGAACTTTAATTATAACCCCCCTGTACTTTGTTTCTTCTCCTTTTACACTCTTATACATATTCCCTAAACTGCTGATTATCGATTCTAATTGAAGCAACAAATGTGAACCGAAAACCGGCAATCGAGGGTAATCTGTTATGATCCTTGTATATCATAAATAAATTTAACTATCCATATTGGACCATTGAATCAAATAGGTTGGAAAATGTTTAATTAAATGCAGAGATTTTCAGATTTTTGCTTGTAAAATATCTGTTATATTGCATTCTTTTAGAAGCATGATAACATTATTGGACAATTTGTACTTTATTTTTAACATTTTTCTTTTGTAATGCTTCGATATTCCAAGAAACCAATATATCAGTCACTAATAATAGAGAGCTTGGTTTACGTTTACATCTTGTCAAATTTCTATTTATACTAACGAATTCTATGCTCATTTCTAGAGACAGGAAAAGAAGTGTTAACACTTTACTTTAATATATATTTGCATGTATATAAGTTCGTAAACAAAGACATTCCATTCTAGTCTCGTGTATATATATATATATATTTGTGTGCGTATAGAGTCAACCTCGGAATGGAATGTTATTTTAATGCTACTATTTCATATATCTTACGTAAATTATCTCTTTATTCATTAGCTTACTTGAACTTCTAAGTTATCAGTTATTTAATGTATAACTTTTTAATGTTACTTCGAAAAACGCTAAAAGAAGTGCAAATTCTAACAGGTCTAAAGCTTCATTTATATCTCATTAAAAGATGTATTGAAATGTAGGCGTGCATTTAAACAGGTAGTGGAAGATACGATTTTAATACAGAGCTTGGAGACATAACTTGTGCTCTCTGCTTTAGCAGTGCCCTGTTTTTGTAGTTTTCCCCTTAGAGAATTCTTTAGAATGCATTATTGAAGGGAATTTTATGGACGAGCTTTTAATCTTTTCTCAAATTTACACATGAAAGATTAATTTTTCGAACAGTTCATTGTAACAAAAAAATTTAAAACATAAAGGATAGAAAAAGAAACTTCAATCCATAGCCTCAATTCTGTTCATACGGAAAAGTTTTGTAATTAAATTCACCTTCAAGTGCATTCAGAAAGTATCTAATTCCATTAGAAGTTAACAACCGACCTTCGCCGATTATGAAAGACCTCTCACGCTTATTAGATTACTTTCATTTTTCAGCATTTCTTCCGTCTAGACCTAATATGGAAACTGAAACTGGAAGCATATTGATGACCTCCAAATCGTGAATAGTTTCCAAGTTTGATTTAGAGCAGTTCCTCACTTCATTGTTATCTAGCAGTTGCTATATATCTTCAATCGTAAAGATTTATTTATGCTTTGTAAAAATGCTATGTTTTTTCTTAGATGAAATAAAAATGTCGAATTTTTTTTTTATCTCCTCTTCACATCGCTTAGAGCGAGATATTATCTAATGCTTTCACTATGTCCCGATCAGTATTCTTCATCAACCCAATCTGATTTGCTTACTCATTAGGCGACCTAAATAATACCATCCAGCATATGACATTAGCTTTTTTTTTTCATCTATTAGGTGTTCCATTCTATACCGCAAGGTTCTATGTAAATGAGTTGATTAAAACCAGATGCTTGAGGGTCACAGCGTGAATAGATGGCAACCCGTGGGTTATTGCCTCTTCAAGGCAGGGGCCGAGGCACCGCCCCTGATTGGAGAAAGTGGCGGGAAGAATCATTAAAGTGGGGCGGCCGTATCGTAGCGAGGTAGATGACACCGTCAAGCCCCTGGAGTCAGGCGACAAAACATCGAGGGTCCCGTAGAGATAATCACGGCTCGGAATTTATTTACATATTCAACGAAAGTTTTATGGATACGAGTGGAGAATAAATGAGGGAATTCCATGTTAATGTGGAGAAAGTAAATGAAGAGTTAACTGGAATTCATTAGCTTCCCCGCCGTTTTCACGCAATTCTGAATATTTACTCTCTTGCCCCGACATACTTTACATAATTAGGATGAAAATTTAGGCGTTCATTACTTAAGATCCCATTTGCGAATTTTTGCTACTAGACTACGTAATTCATGTATTGCAAAATTATAGTATTGGAAATAATAATCATTGAGTATTGAAATCATCGAATGCGTTTGCTTGATTTTATTTTTCATCGTGATCAGCAGGGAAAAACTAAGTTTATTTGGTTTTATTTCGTTTCACCAATGCTATAAAAGATGAATTTCTTATTTAACTTTCATAATTCTCAGGAAAGTGATCTCAAATGTCTTGTTAGACAAAGATTTTCAGGCGAATTGATAAATCCTGAAAAACTGTTTAAATTTCAAAAGTGACCATATTCACTTCAGTCGATTTAGTGGATAAATTAATTAAAATCTATGATCCCATTTTTCCTAATTTTAGTTTCGTCAGAACAATTCGAGGACGATTTGTTAAGTTTCTCGAATTTTGATCTTTCTGTGGGCAAGCGGTTGGCCAAAAATTTAAAACTCCACATGCACACACACGTAACATCTAACCATCCACCTTAGTCTTCCATCATCAATCTAGGAAACACAGGATTATTGTGTTTGCACACCATGTCAGTAACGTTATACCTGTAAGAAAAATCAGTTTTAGACCATTTTACAAACCATTGTAAAATTTGTTATTTTTCAACTATCATTTTTAACTATCATAATATTTTTGGACACTCAAATTTAATTTTTTTTTATTCTACTAAAAAGCGATGATGTTTGAATGGCCCTAGCACTCGGAGGTTCAATCCAGGTTCATGACAAGTTCCGGAAATTAAGCTTAATGTCACTCGACGCATTTGAATCCCCATCGTATTAGCGAGAGTTTAAGTTTAATTCTACTGAAATATTGTGCTGTAAACCTCAGTTGTATTTGTTTTCCCCATTAATAGTTTAAGGCACACATATTTCAAGCGTTGTTTATGTATTGTCTGGATTCAACGCAAAGTCTTCACTAGTACTCCAGAGAAACAAAGCCTAGTTTCCCTGGCCGTCTCTAAAGCCTCTAAATATTCAAAAGACGATAACATTTAAGTGAAATTTTACAGAAAATTCGCAATGCAACTTTCAGTTGTAGACGTCAATTTTGCCCACTGTCCAAAAAAATTAATTGCTTAAACAGGTTATACTAAATGCCCATGCGTCCACATATTCCACAAACAAATTAAGTTTTACAGGGTATACTTAATACGCTATATATTGAACATGTATAAAATATGACTTAGTCAGGATGTGACTTGGAACTTCATAATGACTTCGCTTGACGTTATTGCTGTTATGCTATAGAGTAGATATGTCTGTTTCAGGTCCTTTCTATGATGCTACGAGTACATTATGATAACACCATTTAAAAAACGTGAGTGATCGTTTCTAAATCGGTAGATGCGTTGAGTGATTCACAAATGTAAAGATTAGTCCTTGCTTTCTACTAATATTTTGTGGCCTAAAATACAAAACCAATAAGCCCGAAGCTCATGGCATGTCTACATTCTACTTGGAAATTTTATAAAGGTCTTTTTATAAATTTATTGTTTTTATCCAGTTTCCACATCTAATATTTGTTTACTTAGTTTAAAATCATTATTAAATGACCATATTCTCTGAGTTGTTATTTAAAAATAATTGTTTTGTGTATGAAGTGCTAAAATCAGAGTTGTTAGAATTCTAATATGACAACACAGCTAACTTTACAGTGCCCTGAATTTTCGAGGAAAACCTCTTGATTCCTGTCCCCATTTGCGAAATTAATCGTAACGAACGATTCTCAATGTTTCATCTAATTCTGTTGTTTGAGATGAAGAAAATGAAAATTCCCCAAGTAAATGTGCACGGTGGCAAGAAAATAGTTTTGGACAAAACACATTTAGTTCACCCACGAATCATTTCTGTATTTCCTGACAATTCCCTCTGCTCATTATTTACACTTCGCTAGTTTCGAACAAAGCATAGTTTTTAGAAGCTTTTATTCGTTTGTCCAAAGGATAGATATTTTTTTGACAGAAGTCAGCATTAATTTTTTACCCTCCACTATTCAGAGCCTAATAGAATATTTCTCGCGTACCCCGTACAGTATTCAATTGTATTACAAAAAAATAAATAAATAAATAACATACGGAAGGGAGTGTGATTATCTGAAACTGTATTTTTTAGTTTCCTGCTTGGAATTAACTAGTACAATCGCAAAGAAAGCATTGGTTTGTCTTAGTGATGATTTTCGGCTCGTTTCCTGCTGTGGGATGATAAAGAATACGCGGTGGAAAGGAGTGACTTTAATACAGATGGATACAATGCATGCGCATCTTGATAGCTGCATAGACAGTAGAATTAACTTGACATAATTCATAAGACGTGCGGAAAGGAGAATGCTCATTTACCTTTTGTTTGTTGGGTCGCATCTCGATTTTTATCTGGGCTGTAAACACATGGAATTTTTAGTAGTGATGAAATGATTTCGTCCTAGTAACCAGATTTTACATACGTAGATCAAGATGCGCGTATGAGGATGATCTCACGACTGGTCCCACTCTAGCAGGTAATGGAGCGGAAGAGTTTTAAAGTTTGGTATGAACTGCTGAAGAGTGCAACGTACAATTCTTCTTTGTAGTCTAAAAAAATCTACCGAATACTTCAATTTCCTTGATATGAAAGATGCCTCGCAAAACAATGGTAAAATAGAGACTGAAAACTAGTTAAATTTTCTGATCAACAGCATTTTATGATTAAGACAATGTATGTTTTTAAAAATCATACAATGAACACGTTTTTATTAAAAGTCAATTTATTTAGGCTTCCTTTTCAATTTTAGAAAGCTGTTGTAAAATATGTAAACTAAAACTGATATTATGTTTTCGGACTGAGACCGGCAGCTCCGTATTGATCCTTCGGTTTTTTCTATTATTATAATTGATCTCACTTTTACCGGATTATATATATACGTATATATATACACCGGGTGAGCCAAAAGTTTGTAAAAACTTTAAAAATTCATAAAAAAGGAAGACGTTATGATAAAGAAGTGCAGTTTGCAAGAAAAGGCTCACAAGGAAGTCGGATTTTTTTAGCAGCAAGATAAAAATTTAAAAAGTCACTGGTAGGGTCACTGCTCCAGCTTTGCGAGCATTGCTTCTCCCCGCAGACGATTCCGCCACCATATCATTCATAACGGTTTCCACCGCAGTAATACGGCCCTCCGCCATCTAGGCTCTTCCTATCCACTTCGTGGCCGATCCTTCAAATATTTGTGTATCACGGTCTTTTATTGCAAGATTGATTTATATAATTTTGCTGAATCTCTCGCATGTCAGCGCCATCTACCGGTTATTTTTTAAACATTTTAACTTTTTCAACTTTTTCAACTTTTAAAATTTTTTTTCGTCTGCTAAAAAAATCCGACTTCCGTGTGAGCCATTTCTTTTCAAACCACATTTCTTATCATAATTTCTTCCTTTTTTATGAATTTTTAAAAAATTTACAAACTTTTGGCTCACCCTATAATATATATATATATATATATATATACATATATATATATATATATATATATATATATATATATATATATATGTACATCTTGTGCTGTATTTGAACATTATAAAAAACAGTAAGTATATCGGGGCCCGAAGCTATGCATTACTTTCAGCATGTCAGTGGATATGTATGACTAGTTATAGCTACTCAACTTTAGTTTTTTGTAGAATTTTTCAATTACGCTAGAAAGTTCTTCTCAGGGTGTTAGTACTTATTAAAGTACACTCAGTAGAATATGTAATTTTAGTGAATATTCTACAGTCGATTGCAAAATTCGTGGCACCTTTTACCAAAGTTTGAACTACCGTAGTGCACGGTTTTCAAAAAATAGTTGTTCATTTTTTTTTTTTTTTTGACGAGCAAAGGGATTTTAGTTTGAAAAAGGTTTTTTTTAACACACTTGAAAAAACTTTCCTACTTATCGTGGATGTTTACCATGCTAGATGCACTTACTTGGTAATACCTGCCTTTAGGGCGTTTCCTCGTGTTAAAATAAGTGTAACTGTCGGGCAAATCTGTCAACACGATTTAGCAACTTTCACTTTGCTTTGGTTGCAAGTGTGACTGATAAAACTGTCAGAGCTAAAAAAAAAGGAAATAATTTTGTTAAACCTATATCTGTTGACAAATGAGTTGTCACTACAGTCGATATTAGAGCTCTAAACATTTTGCGCTCTACTGATTATTCCTCGGTTATTCATTATTCATGATCACTGAATACGTATGAATCGTAGACTGTATTTCTGTTGCTTTTTATCAATTTATTGTTTTTCTTTTGTCTCAGTTGCTTTTATTTTTCAAGGGTATGCAGATCAATGCAGTAGTCCAATGAGAATATTTTTAGGGGAGGTGGGAGTATATAGAAGGGTAAAACTGGAATTACCTTTATTTTTATATCAATTTTTAATCCCTAGTGGTAGTTGATGTCACTGATTTCTTGTAATATATTTCCTGTAAATATTTTAACACAAATGTTAGCATTAATTACTGATCGCATTTCTTTTTAAACACAAGATATGTTTAATATGTATACGTTTTATTCACTTTTATTCAATCTACGGTAGTTGGGTCATATGTTTTGAATTTATCGAATATATTCTTTTTTACTGTGCTTCTACGAGGTAAATTATTTCCATGGAAATTACATTTTTTCCTCATCCTGATGTTTTCCTAAAAATTTTATAAAACAAATTACCCATTTTGTAAAATTCTGAATTTCATGTATAAAATAAAGCCACTTTACAAATCTAAAAAGGTCCTTTTACTTTTTTTTCGTGTAATTTTAATAAAGGACTAGAGAGACGGATTTCCATAGTCTCAAATCGAAATCAGGGCTCCGAGGGTTTTACTTAAATAATAAACTTATCTAGACTATGTGATGAACTATAGCTTTTGGATGCTTTACCTTTCATTCCTCCCACTCTTTTCTTTTTGAAATCAACGACACATTATGATGATCTTACTTATTGATGTGCTATGATTCTGAAGGTTTATTCCATCTAGAAATTTTGACGTATGTTTGGCTAAAGGTTTAAAGAAATGTCGCACTGAAAATTAAGTGCTTTCCCTCTGGCGTTCTGATCGGTTATGCCTCTCTGAGGAGCCAGTAATAAGGGTGAAACTATGTCGTTCTTTCCAATAGCCAGACGTTAATGTAACGAATAATAATTACAAGATAAAAAGAACTTTTATATACCATGTTTTTAAATTTTCGGTTGAATCATATAGACTTGACAATTCTATGTATTAATACATACTTTTTAAACATTTTTTTGATTAATTATCCCATCAACTTGAAAGAAAATGAAGTTAATTGGAAATTAACTTGCGTTTAACTTTTCGTTCCCGTCCCCGTCGATAGATGGCTGCACTAGTCTACAAAACAAAATTTACTGAAAATAACTGAAAATGCATTTAATTCTGCTTAAATATGGCTAAAAGTATTAAAATAATGCACTGTCATCGTGTTCTGAGCTATTCTAAAAGTTTCAAATGTCTAGCTAGTCGGGAAGTTAGTTAAAAATCGATTGCAAGATTTGTACGAGACAAACACACACACACAAACACACAAACAAGATATCGAGTTAATAAAAACATGTAAAAAATACGTCTCTACAGCGTTCTCATTCTTGCCAACAGTCAGACGTCACTGTAACGAATAAAAATAAGCATCTCCAGCGTTCTCGTTCTTGCCAACAGTCGGACGTCGGGATTCTAATGAATAAAAATACGCATCTCCAGCATTGTCATTCTTGCCAACAGTCAGACGACACTGTGGTGAACAAAAATACGCATCTACAGCGTTGTCGTTCTCGCCATAGTCAGATGTCACGGTAACGAGTAAAATCCCACATCTCTAGCGTTGTCGTTCCTGCCAATAGTTAGACGTCACTGTAACGAATGCAAATACTCACCTCCCAGCGTACAGGTAGCCTCACACCTAAGTTTTGCTTTTATTATGGGCTCCTCAGAGAGGTATAACTGAGGAGAACGCTGGTGGAAAAGAAACACCTAGTGTGGAATTTCTTTGAATTTTTACTGGTGACTGACAGAGTGCAGTTAACCGGCACACTTCTGAAAGAAAAATCGTCTGCCACGAATTCTGGTACAAAATTTAGAGCGCGACAATATGCATAAAGCCTGCGAAAGGGGTAGTGCTTAAAATAAAAAAAAATACCTAACAGTACCAATGGTAAACTCCATATCTCATAAACTGGAGGCTTAAATTTTCATTATTGTATTATATTATTTAATGACTTTATGTTGAATTCAATAAAATCTAACTGTTAAAACAATATTTCTTTAATTCAATATCACATTAAATTTAGGGGAGGAAGGGTCCATTGATCAAAAAATGTAGAGGGTTCCGTGAACATTAAAAAAAGGTTCTGAGGGTTTCGTTAACTTAAAAAGAAAGGTTGTGAGAGTTCTGTGATTAAAAAAGTTTGGGAAAGACTGAATTAGATAATTAAAGAAAGTTCACTGGAATTACGCTCTTCTCTTATAGCCTTGAACTTTGTTGCAGCATTGTCGAATAAAAACAGAATTACGGTTACAAAGAAGTAGAAATATAACAAAAGTATCCCATATTTTGCATAGTAAAGTTCAATCAGATTTTCTTCCATTATTGTTTAATTTGTTAAAAAAATTACGTTTTTTCATATTGGAAAAGAATGTAAAAAGTTTACTTTTTGTTTGAAGAAAATTCTTAATATTAAATACATATTAAGATACAATTATTAATTTTCGTAAAGAAGGAATTATAAATTTTATTTTATCCTTACTATTGTTTTAAAACATTTTTAACTGAGTACATAGTTGAAAACTATCCACAATTTTAATTAACACGTACTAGATCAAGCAAAACCCGTTGGATTGCTCACTAATTATAGGCAATTGAGAATTTAATTTTATTTCGATATTCACTGCGATATAATGAAAGTTTTTGTGATAATTTAATAAAATATTTCAATCCATTTCCTTTCCAATAATTCAAAAATATAAAAAGAACTAAGTCTCAAAATTTTAATAGTAACTTCTGTGGGCTCAGTCTAGACTGTTTTAATAACATTTCGGTTGATTTTCTCTCTTTCGAAAATGCCAAAGCAATTAACTTAATTTTTACAAATATTCCCATTACTGAATTTGAAAGGGAACCCAACATTTGTCTAAAATTTATGATGAAATTCCATGATTTATAATTTAAAATGTCTATAAATTGGTTATCTGGGGAATTTTTTCAATGAATTTTGTTTCATTATGTTTATTACCACTTCAGAGATACCATATTTTTATAAATAGGTTGCTATTGTGAGTTGTTTTTGTTGTATTGAATTACAAAATGAGACGGCTTTTGCTATTGTATAGATTTCTGTATAAGAAAATAAAATCTGAATCATGAATATTAACCATTCAATGTATCGTAGTATTATATAATATCTCGATCAAAATGTCATATGGGAGGAATAATGCTATTCGAGAATTTTACTGGACTACCTTCTATGTCATCCCCATTATCATGTCTGAGCTAGAAAATAACTGTCAAATATAGTTTTTTGAGAAAAATTTGATCATGCTTTTTCAAATTCTTTATAAATGATTTTGCTTGGGATTATATCGAAGTAAAATCCCAATATTCTTTGATTTTGAAAAACCTTAAAATCTCCTTATGGATATACTTACTTTTGAAATGTTAAGACGTTCAACATCTGATTACTGCAGAATTTGAATAAAATAAGAAAAAATAATGCCTTGAAGAATCCTGGGAACGAATATTTCCGTACATTTGAATGAACCTTCAGCTGACTGCCACTTCTTTTATCTTAAAGTATTTGGCTACAATTGAGATAGTTATGCTTCATTCTCCGGCATGATTCCCGTAAGAAACGAGACTCTCCAAAGCACCCAGTTTTACTTCCATTGCACACTGAAATGTATTATGATTTGCTGTTATAGATACGTCATGGGTGCAGTATATCAATATTTACATTGAATACAGCTATATATCATCCGGTTCCTAGACTTATTGAGTTCCTATCTAAAAAGAATCATTGGGACTACCTTATGAATGCTATTTTTTCCTTCGAAATAAAAAGAAGCGGTATTTTTGTGATGCTATCTTGGACAATGTCCATCAGACACGTGAATGCCCGATAAGGGTCAGTGGCCAAAAGAAGGAATGGATGATAAAGGATTTTCAAGGACAAGGTAAGTTGTTCCGCATACTTCTCTCTAAAGCTGCTTTTCTCGTTCAACAGAATGTTTAATAAAAACGTTATAAGGGTAATTTTATGCCCAAAAAGCTATTTTATGCCTCCATTCTTCATAAAATAGAGCGCCATTTTAATATCTAAAATGCCCTAAAAATAAATTTAAATGAAAAATGAAGTTCCGTAAAAAAAAATCACATTTTCTGCATGTTTCGGTGTGCTGAGAATCTTTACAATTTTATACCAAATGGTTAATGTTGGTTCATCAGTTTTAGCTACGTTCGTCTTGTGTTAAGATCTTCACAAGATCTAGATCACGTTAGACTCAATAGTAAATGGTAGGGGGAGTTAACTTGTGAATTGCTCGTTTTCGTGTTCTGGGAGATCTTTGCATTCGACCTTCGTGCTCTTAACCTCTATGATCAGCTGCATTCATACAAGTTTATATTTGCCTCCAAAATGAATAAATATATTCATAATTTTTTATATAATTATAAATAGAAATCGCTATAAAAAAGAGCTCACTTTTCCTCGTTTTCCTGTCTTTTTGTTGTAAAACAAAATATTTAATATCATACTTTTAATCCCTGAATAAAAATTTCTTCCCCAATTTGGATTGAAATTTTTTAAGACAAACTTGAAATGTTTGGTGATGTCATAAATTATGTCCTGTATTATGCATTATATGATGTCACTCACATTTCTTGGCAAGACATCAACAACTTATAGTACACATTAAAAGGTTATGAGATGTTTGCTTTGTTGCTAGAGATAACGGGACCTTTTATTAATGCCCTTGCACCACTGTTATCCCATGAAATTAATAAAATCTCATGTAATCCCATGAATGCTCTATGAAAACTGGTAATCACGTTTTTGTATCTTTCTGTACAATATGCATGATTCCTGTATTGGTTTTGTTTTCTTATTGCACTTGCATTACCTTATAACGCAAGTACACCAGTTTCGTTCCATTTTGAATACTATATACAGGGTGCCCCATCAAGACCACATAAACTTTGCTCAGAAAGATTCCTCGCTTGGAGTACATAAAAAATTACCAATTTGCAAATGACTATTTTGAAAACCATCCTCTGTAAACATGTGCAAGTTCCGATGCTCATGTTTCCAATAAAGCTTATTTTCAGTGCACCGGATATGACGTCATACTTTTCTTTTGCATTTTCTCTAAAACTATGGGTCGTAGAGACATAGTTCTCTCGTAATTTTTCATGGTCTCCAAGCGGAGAATCTTGCTTTGCAGAGTTTGAGCAGTACTGATGGGAAACCCTGTATAAAGTTTCTATATAAAATTCTATGTAAAAAGCTTCGCTAGCACAGCTTAGTTTGTTCAAGTTTAAAATTGATATTAGCCAGAAACGCAGATGCGCTCGAGGTGGTCTTGTGATAGAGCTCTGGCTTACGATGCTGAGGGTGCTCGGATCGAATCCGGATACGCACCATTAAATACCTCCATGTCTAGCCTGGATATGGACACGTTAAATCCGTAGACCGAAAAGTCCCTATATGAGGTCAGAGAGGGTGAAAGAGGGTACGATCCCCCCAGATGTCTACCCTGGGGTTGCTCGGTCAAAATTGAGGTTACGACTTCCTAAATCGGACTCCGACCCTTGTGGTGCCATTATAAAAATCCGGAGTTGCATCCCTCTGCCCGATAGCCTATATGGACCTGGTATGGAATGGATTCCGGCCGGAGCATTAGAAACAAAAACAACAGCAAAAACATATTAGAGACAAGACAAAGTAAGTCTCTTAAAATTTCTTACACGTCAAATATTCATCCTTTTACTAAATGATCAATTTGAAGCTACATCAATTCCCAATTAAAAGAGTAATCACTTGGTGGTTACTTCTGAAGACAAAAAAAAATAAATAATCGCAATGAATTAAAATGAGGAATATGCCTTTGCTAAATCTAATTGAAAACGTTGGCTGCGTGAATCGGTTTTATTATTGTCTATAAAAACATTAGTTTAATAACGTTTTAAAGATGTTTATATAGGTATAACACATGAGCAAAAACTAATCGTTAGCTTCTAATCGTCCAATCTAACTAATCGTCGAGCTTCTTAAACATACACTAGTTATTCTGGAGATGAAAAATCATTGTATGTTTAAGAAGCTCTTACCTTTAATTTATATGTTGTCAGGTACCTTTTAGAAGCTGAGAGACTCGACAGAGATATCCCTATGTTAAATCATCAGTAGTTATGAAAATGTTTTATTCAGGAATATGAAAATTTTACTGTGAGTTAAACACATTTTCTTCTTTATAAATATGGCTGTTAATTTTTTTCTAGCTTGAAGATAAATTTTTTATTTTTTTAAAATTTCAACCATTGTTTTTTTCAATTTTATGCCATTGCGCGCAGACTTGCGCCTACATATTAATGAATATACATTTTTTTTTTATTTTAAAATTAAGTTGCATAATATATCTCTAAAATGACGAACGTTGAAATCAAAATTCTTAGTTTTTCATAGAAAAAAAATTAAATTTTTTTTCATTTCAGAAATTTTTTTTATAAATTTTATTGTAATTCAAATTTTTATGGTAGAAATGACATAATTGTTCGTCATTTTACTGATACCTGTTTATATTGAACGTGTATAAAATTTCACGGTATTCTAGTCAACTGCTCTGGTGATATCATGCCCGCAATCACATAACATGGAAAAAAACAATGGTTAAAATTTTAAAAAATTTAAAAATTTCGCTTCAAGCTAGAAAAAATTGAGTACAATATTTATAAAGAAGAAATAGTGATTAACTCACAGTAAAATTTTCATATTTCTTAATAAATTATTTTAGTAACTACTTGTGATTGAAAATATGATATGTTTGTCGCGTCTCTTGGTCTTTAAAAGGTACCTGACCCCTTAACTACAAGAGCTTTGTACCCAATACGTAAATTAGTTTGCTATTTCCAGTTATAAGAATCACCACTTAAAATACTTTTTAAGCTTTATGATTTACCATTCTTTTAAGCTTGAACCATGAGTATTTTGATTTATTATTCTTTAAGCATTTCAGAGTTTTCAAACAGTTAAATCTAAATTTCTAAAATAAATTTATATTTAACAGTTCGGAAACTCTTTGGGTCAGATCAATTCGTTTCAGCGTGGGTAATTGTTTACGACCCAGAAAAAGGTCATAAAGTATCATTCAAGGTTAAAATTTTAAACACGTTAACAAGAAGTTAAGTAACAGATGTTCCTTATCTTCTTAACCAACGCAAAAACCTCATTGAAATGAGTGTTTGACTAGGGTGTGTTTATCAAGTTAAATCTTTCTAAATGACGTGTTTCAAGCTCCATTATGACATTTTGAAGGCACAAATTTGAAGTGCTGTTTTCATTTTTCTTTATTTATTCCCTGGGTAATTTATGAGATATATGCGTATTTAAACATTTGAATTACTATAACTATTGTTTTGTCATAAGCCTTGACAGGAGAATTTAAAATTTGCATGAACGGTGATAAGTCGAGAAACCTTGTACTCTATACAAATTATTTATATATATATACATACACTATATATATATATATATATATATATATATATATATATATATATATATATATATATATATATATATATATACACCCCACGCACAACATACATCATTAAGAAAGACGATGAACGAAACACGAAGTGGTCTTCTTTTAAAATTTGTTGTTCTATTTATGCCATTTATTGATCTTTCAGATAATATTTTTCGTAAATTTAGCTCTTTACCGTCTGTGCTCATCTAGTGTTGCTTTAACCCTGTTCTAATATTACGCTTCACATGGAAGACATGAGAGATCTAGACAGTATGGGTGTCAAGGTCAGGAAAAAACATGAAAATATGAAAACTTCAGGGAATGTCAAGAGTTAATTTTAAAATTAAGATTGTCTGAGAAATCTGAAATGTATCCAAAGGAAATAAAATTACAGTCAGTAAAATTTTAAAAATTTGCAAGTTCAAGATGTTTCCTCGAGTAGTCGATGAGAAACCTGAAATTTAACTTATGTTTGAGAATTCGGCTACTGTAAGATATAGTTTACATTAAAAAGTTTCTTTTACCCCCATTTAAGCGTTTTGATTTGCCACAAATATTTTACCACGGGTAATCACTAGAAATGTAGAAAACGAGTGAAAAAACAACGTATTGTTTGTCTTGAGAATTACCTCACTAGACAGCATTTGTCTTCACAAAGAAACAAAATTATTTTGTAATTCCATATTTAGTTCCACATTTGTTTCGTTTTTTTCTCAATTGTTTTTGTTGTTTAGGATAGATTATTTTAAAAAACATTTTAGGAAATTTTTAAAGTAGTATTTCTAGAGCCTTAAAAATCAGCTTAATGCATAATTTAACTTAAGTTTGAGCATCTCAAAATGTAACTAATACATTAATGATTGCTATTCTTACACGCAAAGGATATTTTAATTCTTTAACCTTCGGTGAAATAATAGTTGGTACAATTTTCAGTTTCTTATAAACTATTTTTTCCAAATTTATGACTTTAAGATCTATTTTATTTTCATTTTTTTTCCGTAGTAGTTTTTTACATCTAAGCTACAATATATATGTTTGAATTTGCTTGCTTAGAAAACACCTATCCAACTTGCTTACATCTGAGATTAAGAAGAAATTTACATTTATTGGCCAACTTATCATGATAGGTTTTTAATATTTAGTGAAGCTAATTTTTGTCCCTAAAACTGTAAATTCATCACGATTTAGTTTTAAATAAACATCAGTAAGTATATATTCTCTATAGAAGATGAATTTCACACTTAGACTTTGATTATTTCAAGACAGTGGATTCCTCATTCCGATTTCCCTTTCCAATTTCTCTCACGATGCTCAGCTAGATTGGAATTTGTATTGAAGAGTCCGATGTGACAAGGTAAAATTCCCACCTTTCTTGCCAAACCATTCATTACAATGTTATCTGTATGACATGAAGCATTTTCATGCCAGAAGTAACTGTCTGTTTGGAATGAGCCATCAATATTAAATTTGAAAGACTTTATTCACAAAGATATTTAAGATATTCTTAGCTGTCAGAAGTGATTTCAAAGGAATCAGAGATCAGATTCTCCAATGAGGACGTGCCTCGGTCCATAACGTTTCCTTCGCCAGTTTGAAGAGTCGTGACCGTCCTTTCATATGGTTACCTCTTCATACTCATTCTCTCATATGTATGATATAGTTTAAAATGGAGATCATTACATACCTTGACTCTTTTAGATTCATTCAATGGCCAACTCTTACAGTCTTTAGTCAAATGGAGGATTTTTACAGGATTTTATTTTCAGGAAGCAAATCTTTCCTTAAATGTCATCTATTTCTACAACACTTCCGATGCAGTGCTGAGATCAGAACACTCAAATAAGGCTGGTGTGATTTCTTAATTAGCACAATGTCTTCCACCTGTTGATTACGTTTGACTGCCCTCCGTTTAGTTAAAGCATCAGGTGTTTAATTTAAGCATCAGTTGTGAAGATACTGCTAGTGTTTTTACTACGTCTTCGAGCTTGACTGTCATTGTATATTAAAGAATTAATTAGTAAATAGTTTTTCCTATTATTTATTTAGCATTAAGCACTTCTTTAGTACTAGTATGTCCTCAGTTTTCCCTTATTACACCGTTTTTTGTTTGCGAAATATCATCTTGTATACAATGGTCTGATGACAGTAATGATATGGCCGTAGAGTAACTAAACCACAACACATAGTTTTAGTTCTCTTTGTTTGTTATTATTCTATCCGTTAAGTTCCTTTCATTTGTTGTCTTAGCTTTTTACAGCTGTTAGCTTGGAACGTTATAATCCTAAATTGAATATAAACAGAGTAGAAAAAGGAAAGTGGTGAGTCTGAGATTAGTTCATAGAACAATTGTCAGTAGTGAGGATAAATGGGTGACTGATGCTGTTTTTTAAGTTCTGTGACCACATTCATTTCCTTTGAGTTTCTTTCCTACGTTTGCTAATGAACCCAGTAACTGTTTTTTAGTTATAAAAAGTGCCTAGTATTTTAATGATGGAACTACACAACAAAGATAAATTAAGTTCAGAGGGGAATGAATAAAAGCAGACTGTTTCATGCTATTGAATACATATATCTAAAATATTTTTTATATTTCTAAAAAATATACTTTATTTTCAAAACTTTATATATAACTACTAAAGTTTAAATAAAACGTGAATATTTGTTACTTACTCACTGAGATTTTACTGGTGCATTAGTTAAAAATATAAATGATTTTGTAGGCCAGATTAAGATGTATTTTGATTTGACTAGTAAGGAAGTAAGTATATCTTTAATACAATTAGCTGACTTTAAATGTCTAAGGTCGAAGGACAAGCTTTTAGAACTCTTATTCAAATTAACAAACCAGTGATTATTTTCACTTGATTTCAGCATACAACTAAGAATGGCGACCAAAATACTGTATATCAAAATGCATGTCTCAGAAAATAAATGTATAGGATGCTCATACTGTAAAACATCGTAATATCAAATATGAATTTCTCATTCCTCGCATTTGCTGATTAATTCAATCAAACACCCAGCCTTGCAAACCGCCTTCTTCGTTACTTCTTGGCTTGACTGAATTTCAAGAGTCGATGCCCATAATCAACTTCATAGCAAACTTCCTGATCAACCAGAGTCCAGAAACCAAGCTGTTTTTGAATACCATTAGTTATTCTGAAACACGGAATCGAGGTGAAAACGCATTTACCATGGGCCACCACTTTTTCCTATAAATAGCTAGTTCCGTTACAATGTAATACTTCATAAGGTCTGTATATTGTGAGGAATGCAGTGCTTTTCAGAAACAGACGGCACCAGAAAAACTGGCAAAGGCAAAGGAAACTTGAGTAAAAATTGGTTTGTAACAATTGGTTGGTAAAATGATACAGCAATACCTTAAAAACTTGTAACAAAACATAATTCTATCGAATGTTTACGACATAAGCTTGCTAACTTTCGATAATTAGGTCTTAATATTCTAATTCTTACAAAAAATACTCATACCAGCGAGAAAATTTTTTTCCGTTAAGTAATAAAAAAAAAGTCAATTTTCGATTATTTCAGATTTTTTAATATATTTTTTAATATATTTTTTATAATAATATTACGTAATATTTTAATACTGATGACTATTATTTCCATAGCATATTTTGATTATAGTTAACCGTCTTTTTCTAGTATAAACAATAACAAGAAGCAATTAAACATGTGTGTCCTATTAGTTAAAAACTGCTAGCGTCATTTTATTTGATGAGATAGAAGTATAACCTTTAGGAGAAGCCTGAAAAGCGTATTTTCTTTAGAAAAGAGATGCACTGAATAATGCCGAATGAAATTGAGTACTGTGAGTATTTCCTACAAATATGTCCGAAATGCTCAGGTTAGAATAGGGAATGCATATAGGATAGAAGGATGACCTTCATGAAAAACTTAGTAGCTGAGTGTTTGCATTAGAAACTCATTGTGTAATACCAAATGAAGCTGGGTACTGTGAGTATTTCCTAAAATAATATCCGAAATGCTCAGGTTAAAACAGGGCATGCATATAAGATAGCAGGATGACCTTCATGAGAAACTTGATAACTGAGAGTTTGCTTTAGAAACTCATTGTGTAATACCAAATGAAACTGAGTACTGAGAGTAGTTCCTGAAATGATATCCAAAATGTTCAGGTTAGAACAGGGCATGCACATAGGATAGAAGGATGACCTTCATGAGAAGCTTGATAACTGAGTGTTTGCTTTAGAAGCTCATTGTGTAATACCAAATGAAACTGAGTACTGAGAGTAGTTCCTTAGATAATATCCAAAATGTTCAGGTTAGAAAAGGGCATGCATATAGGATAGGAGGATGACCTTCACGAGAAGCTTGAAAACCGGGTGCTTGCCTTAGAAACTGGATGTATTGTGTAATACCTAATGAACCCGAGTAATGTGAGTACTTCCTACAATTATGTACGAGATGATCAGGCAGGACCAGGGAATGCGTATAACTTTCAAACAAATTCAAAACCTCCTCACGTAAAGTGGACGGTGGTCTGCTTATTCTCCCTTATCCATTCAGAAAATCTCTACTACGTATTCTTCTTCATATAATTTGGACTCTCTTTTAACGCACACAAAAAAAAACCGCCTCGACCCATCAAAACGCGTGTGTACAATGTTTGTGAGTGTTTTTGGGCATACAGCCTCACCTCATTGAATTATGAAGTCATTTAGGCGGTCTTCAACCTGCTCATCACCCAATTTTCCTTTTTACTATTGTATCCATCACAATAAAAACGCAAAAATGTGCCTCGAATTTAGAATCTGCTTACTAAACAAAGGGAAAAAAATAATAGTGCCAAAGATGCTATCACTGATATTGCCCGCGACACGCGAAAGGTGTGTTTCTGTGCGTCAAGGATCGGTGACCAAAGGGAGTAGAAAAAGAGCATGAGAATTGTTTTCAAGGCCACGGTGGGTTGCCTGTCCTTAATTAGTTACATTTTGTGGTTTAAATTCTAGCATTTCCTTAAAATGACATGGTTGAAAAAAACACATTGTAGTGAAACGGACGACAAATAAAAGCGTGTGGACAATGCATGTATCATACAAGCGAACAGTTTTTGATTAATTATAATTATGAAAAGCTCAAGAACAACAGAAACATATTATAAAATATCACTTATAAACATTAAATTTTAAATGAAAGAGTGGATTATTGCTTTTTTTATGACTAAAATTATTTTGTTACATTATTTGGATGTAAGGGTGTTTTGATAGCTTTCTTCGAATACAACTTAGTACGTGCATTAAGATATTTCTAAACATGAGCTAAGGTACTAAAGCGGAGAGAAAGTGTGTGATCGGACAAAAAACTTACATGACCTTTTCTCACACACACAAACACACAAACATATATATATATATATATATATATATATATATATATATATATATATATATATATATATATTATAGAGAATAGCTCACTTCTACCCAGACTTGGGTGTATATAATTTGAAGTGGCACTCTAAATGAATTCGATACAAACACAATTTATACATGAAACAATGTTTATTGAATTCGTTGCACATATAGAATTTGCTTTTACAGCAATAAGCATACGTACTACTTGTACGGAATATATATTAACATTCAATAGAAATACACTTTGCAAATACTCACAAACCAGCAGAGAGTCAAACCAGCAGTACTGCCACGTAAACTTTGGGCCCCCTAAGCACTAGCTCAGGATAGCACCTGGAGCTGCTTTCCTTGTAGATCCCTTAACTCGCTTATCTATCAACCTTAACAAAACCTTCTTTTTTTAATCAAGCTGCTTGGTATTTATACCAAGCGCATATTCCGAAATTAGCATATCTCAAGCAGCTTCTTTAATTCATTTACTCAAAAGTTCAATTCTTGTGAATCGAATCTTGTGCATACCTTTCACTATATATATATATATGTACGTATGTGTGTGTGTGCTTGCTTTCGAACGTTTCTAAATGAGTTTCTGTGTAGGCTAATAATCATACACAAACTCTTTTAAGTGTATAAGTCAAATGATGACCGATTCTAAAAAAATATATAGCAGTACCATTCGTAGTCTAATTCAGAAATCAAAGCCTTTCAATTTATTACCTTTCACAGTTCAAAGCCTACAATTTATTACCTCTTAACCATAGAATATCTTCGTGGTATGTGAACCAAATTTTAGTTTAAACTCTTTAAAATTTCGCTTTTGACTTTTTTGAGGAGTTGTAACTGAATAAGTCAATATACAATTTTATACTTTTTTCTTTACATTTTGTAATGTTCTCTCTGTTTCAATATTATCCTATGAATTCTTATCAAAGTTACTCGAATAATGCCTCAAAAGTAGCAAGTATCTTGCAAAATGCAAATTTATAACAATAAAAACCCGATCCTTATCCGGTTTTTCATACACTTCAGCCCCGTTGATGAAAACCTAGTGTCATAAGAAAACGTGTTATAATCTTGCTTAGTTAGTTACTTCATTTGCTTACTTCCCTTCCTACTGTTCATTTCCTTTTTATAATCTTGTTGCGTATATGGCTATTCGGCCCAGAATTACTCTTAGGCAGAAATTAAGGAAAATAATCAACATAATAAGAAAGCTACAGAATGTTTCAAGTAAGAAATAAAGTTTAAGAAGTCATTCAAGATGTCGCAATATTTTATTTTAATCTACTAGAAAATTCTAATTTTTTTTCAGGAATTATTTCAGTGGCGTCTATTTTGTGGACTTTTCTATTTAAATATATATATATATATATATATATATATATATATATATATTTATTTATTTATTCTTAAAAATCAGATTCTACAGCATATTTCCCCTAAAACTGCAAAATTTGCAGTTTAATTGATCTAAAGAAATCTTACATTGATATATTGAATGCATTCGTCTAAACTCTACATAAAGAAACTTTATAAATATGAGTATCTTTATTAAGGTTTAGTTCAATCAAAAGATCTTACGATAATATATATATATATATGTATATATATATACATATATATATATATATATATATATATATATATATATATATATATATATATATATATATATATATATATATATATATACATGCATAGGGGAAGGATCTGGAGGGTTCTTACGCACCTCCCATTCCTATAAACAATACGGAGAGACTTTTCGGCCTACAAATTACAAGTGTCTATACACGACGTAGACAAGAGGCCATTCAGTAGCTTTTTCGGGATTGCATCTGCTGCGCTAACCATTAGGATGCCTCAGGCTCTAAAGTATGAATATTAAGTTCTCTTTTTTTCTGTTTATAGAGTCTAAGAATAGTATGGTCGCCTTAAACATCATAGAGAATTCTAGCTTTGAATGTTTCCGCATACTTCCGTACTGAATATTCCGAGAAATTTAACCACACAAATACTTTCCATCCAGAACTATCTCTCCTTTTATATCTTCTGAAGCATCGTATAGCTAAGTTTTATGGCTCCGACTTCCATAAAAGTATTTCCCTCTGAAAATCTTATAGTGACCTTCTCATATTTCTACAGCTTGCTTGTGTTTGAAAGTCTTAAAACAATCTCCGATATCATCATCAGTCACTATTACCATTAAAATCACATCTTAACCAGCGTATATATCAACTGGACGGCTCGCATCCGTAGTTCTGCACACATAAAAAATATAAAGAAACAAAAATATATGACGATGGGATCTTCTCTCAAAGAGTGTGTCTGTCCGCAACACGCTAAGTTGGGTGATTGTCCGTTAGGGATCAGCGACCGAGAGAAGTGAAATGGAAGCGGAGACTACTTTCAAGGACAGGGTGGGGTTTTTTGCCCCCAATTGTGGGATGTCTTTTTTTTCTGAAGAAGATCCATCTGTCTAGAATATGACAGAAACTCACTCAAGTCGAACATACTTAAACCACTCTGGTTCGAGCACTTAGTATACTGATTTTTATCTTCGAGCTAATAACGTAATACTATTCTTTCAGAGGATATCGGATGTTCTTTGTGGGTAACATGCTCTTAGTATTCGACTCTCATCTTGTTGGTTAATTTTAATGTTAATCATTATGTAAATGTATATCTATATCTATATCTATATATATCCATCTCTCTCTCTCTCTTTATGTATATATATATATATATATATATATATATATATATATATATATATATATATATATATATATATATCAGTGTTAATATTTACATCTAGACAATAATTATTTTTAAGATTCAAAATCAGTTTAAACCAGTCTCCTGTCACTTCATCATAGACGTAAATTAACAAAAATTAAACAGTTAACATATGTCGAATAAAGTAATGAAAGTGAAAGTAAAATTCCAAATATTAACAATCTTTGTATATTCAGTATATATATATATATATATATATATATATATATATATATATATATATATATATATATATATATATATATATATATATAGAGAGAGAGAGAGAGAGAGAGAGAGAGAGAGAGCTAGCTATAGATAGATAGATATAGATAGATCGATATAGATAGGTATAGATAGATATAAATAGATATAGGTAGATAGATATAGATAGATACAGTATATCTTTGTAAAAGAGAAAATTAAATAACTCGACAAAGCAGTCGGAACGGATTTCGTCAGACAAGCAGTTAATTTATAAAATTTGAAGATTTTTCGTTTAACTGTACTGATACAAACTGGTATGATAAGATTTTCATATATATATATGTATTAAATAAAATGGCTTTAAATGTGAAATTTATGATCAGGCAAGTCACTTGAAGGAAAATTTTGATTTATGTGATTGATAACCAAGTCTTAATTAAGTTGAAATTATATTTAAAGGAAGAATGAATGAATGTTAGATTTTAAGGAAGATTTCTTAGCAAGAGGATAAATTTATAATCAAAAGCATACATTTAAACAGGGTTTTAAAAAAATTGGTGAAAATGTTCCGAGTAAGATGTGTGAAATAAATTAGACAGTTAGAAAAACACACTTTCATCCTATAAAACCGTAGGTAAATACATGCATGAATCTAAAAAAATACATTAAGTAAACAGCATCTAGTTATTTAAGTTTTAAGATGTGTCAAAAATTAACTTTTCTTATATACAATTAATATTCGTCTTAAAAAATATTTTTTGTTTTCTCTCTTTGAATACCCGATGTAGCGTGTAGTGCAATTTGTCTCCATTTACATATCTCCCAGAAAATATGTGTGTTATCCGTAGTTCCCTCAATTAATCTGCTTTCATATTTAAATAGTTTCCCTGTGTTTATATTTTTAAATATTTATGTAGATGCGTTCAAAAATTGTAATTTTCCAGATCTGAAATGGAAATATAATTTCCTTTATTTATTGATTTTATAAGTTTAAATAACGATCTATTATTAAAAATTTTTAGAAGATAAAATGTTGATAATTATGAACAAAATAACGAAATACGTGTAACAAAATTTTTATTTTGCTAGTCGCAATATTATAAAGATATTAAAAGTTTTAACTCCTTCGGATTAAATGTTTACTAAATATTAAACTATTTTCATTGTTTGTTAATATGTAGATGAGTATTTTTTAACAAAATTTCTAATATTTTTCATTTTAAAAATATATGTTTAAAGCTTCAGGTTAAATCCTCGTTCTCATTTTAAAATTTGTGCATCTATAATTATAAAATTTCTTCATTAAAACATGCTTACGTAATGAGTTCTAATTTTTAAGACAATTTTCAAAGATAATTTTGAATCTGTATAAATTAGGGCTTTTTTATACATAATAATCCCTAAACATTTTTTCAAATACTTGATTTTACATAAAAGAAATAATTCTTATAAATATATTTTAAAGGACAGTAAAATGAAATTATATTAATTATGTAAAAAAATAATTTTCTAAATACCATGGTGTAATATTAATATCGCTTATAAAAGTCTTGATATTGTGTTTTAAGCATTAAAGTAACTTGGTAAATAATATATTTTTTTTTTCATTTACTTTTAAAATATTTTTTATTTATGATGTAAATAAAAATTTATGTTCTAGAAAGGATTTTTTTTTTCATTATATGTGATCATAATTGAATGAGTTTCTAGCTTACAAATATATTGTATGACCTTTCGTTTTCAAACGCATTTCCTGAACTTTTACTACGATTTAAGAGTCATTACTAAGATTTTATATTAAAAAGAGAATTTATAAAAAATTCTAGTTTTTAAAGTATTATTTGTTATTTCATTTCTACGTATTTTTTCCTAAATTTATTTTTTCTTTTATTTTAGGTAAGTCTGATGTCGTCCGGAATGCCGCTATATTATGAGATGTGGTAACAGACAGGACGTATTTTTTATTTCAACATGCATAAAATATATTTATTCGTAGTTTAAAAAAGGTATTTAAATATTTTAATAAATACTTCAGGATTCACAATGTTTTTATGTCAATAATGGGAAAGCTTTGTGCAGGCAGAATTAATTGAAATAGGATGCTTCTAACGTTGCCCATTCGATAAATCAGAGTAATTTAGAAATGCGAGTCTCGGTATACTGTATTATCTAGAACTCTTCCAAAATTCATTCAATTCTCATCAAAATGCAAATTAAAGGAGTTAATAAGAAAATATTTAATATTTAGATTCCAGAAATTTTGACAGTCATCCAAAATTATTTTCAAATTCCATATGGTGTATAATCAAGAATCATAATTCTATAAAATTTGAATAAATTGAATTTTTTCTATTTGGATGTTTTGGTATTTTAATCTTTAAGATATATTGCAGGCTCCACTTATTAACTTTGCAGATATTTAACAGGTAATATATATGTATACTAGCTGAATACCCGTACTTCGCTGCGGGGTACATTCAAATTAAATACAACGATCAATGTATGCAACTGATGCAAAAAAAAATATTTATAAAAAAATCGTAACGGATATTTTTATAGAAAAAATAATGTAGAAGAAAATATTCAAATTAAATCTAATTTAACATACTAAAGAATATAGTACAGTTTAAGGAACATATCTTTTACTGTATTTTAATATTTTTGGGGGTAATGTCCAATCGCCTGCCGCGTTAGTAAGAAAAAATATTTTTTTGTCAATTTCATTGTTATGCACGTGACGCAAAATTAGTTTAAAGTATCACAAAAAGAAAAGAAACCACGTGATCAGCATTTAATAAATTAAATTCTAAAAATTAATCTTTCAAAATTCACCAAAAATCAGAAAATAAGAGGTAAAGATTCGAAAAAGATTTCATTTTAAAGGAATTTTTATGATCTTTCTAGTGATATAAATTTTATAACCCTCAGATTATTATTTTAAATGCAAACTTTAAAAAAGTTTGCATTTAAAAACAGCTTAAAAATTTAATTTTTAAAAAATCCAAGAGGAATTTTTCAAAAATTTCTCTCTTAGTGCACCCCTACACTATAAAAAGAATCGCCATGCAAAATTTCAGCCCTTTAGGTCCAGCGGTTTGGTCTGTGCGTTATATGTCTGTCAGTCAGTCAGTTACGGAACTATCTTATACATATAGATTACGTCTGATTTACCGTGTCTTGATATAATGACAAAAAGATTACTTGGTTCCTCGGTCAACATACATCAAGAAAAAGACTACAGTAGGAAGTTAGCTATTTGGGATGCATTTAGCATTCCAAATAGAAATTCCCATTTTTTGTGAGACATATATTACCTCTATTTCACGCAATCGACAATTTTCATAGCAGCTTCAAGACCCAAAGAACTGATCGAGTGGGAGGCAAAGTCCTACTTAACGCTATTTTTGAGCGATTAGAACATCCAAATTGCAAAATTTGGGTGGAAAAGTTAAGCTTGTGTTACCAACAGCCTTGCAAATAAATCTGTGTGGCATTTATAAATTAGAGCGGATATATTACAACATTGCAGAGCAGGTCATATGTTCAAAAATGGCATGAACAACGAAGAGAATTATCTACCGACCTTGAGTACACAGAGTTTAACTAATCTTTCTGTAACAGTTACCTTGCCTCACGAAGCCTATAACATGCAAATTAGTAAATGTACGAGTTAGCGTCATCTCTGAGAGAGGAAAGGGAGTATTCCAAACACAGGCCATTGTTTTCCCATTTAGAAATTGGAGTCTGTTTCAAATATAGTTAGTATTCATATGGCCGCGAGTGGAAACTTTTCTTCAACTGTCAGACTAATATCAGCTAAATTGTGATAAGAAAGTGGGAGTGAACACGTCATAAATACGAAGGGAAAAAACTGCGAGGAATCAAAATTCTCTGAAATAAATCTGTCTAATCAAAAAAAATGAAAAAAAAAAAAAAAAAAAGGGAAGTTCTCTTCTTACGTCTGATAGCTGTAACACAAAGCTATTTTAATCTACATTCGTAATATTTTGAACTGTTCGCAGTTTATTTCAGAGATTCGTATTGGGGTAAGTATATGAGATAATCCACTACGTAACGCCAGAGAGGAAAAAATGGATTCAGTGTTTAGAGAAAACTACAACTTCTGCTGTTTCAGAATGGAAATCGTAGAAGTGTAACTCTTGACCTTTTAATAGCATTAACGAACCCGGGCTTTAAATCATAGCAGTTAAGTCGATACACCTTAGGTTGAGGATAAAGTTTTAACCTACATCCAACAAAACATATCAAAGAAACATTTTAACATTCTAACCCTCTCTGAAATAAAGCAATTTTTGGAGTTTGAAAAGGAGTCGTTAATTGTGATAAAATTTTTTAATTGCCATATCAGTAGATGATAAAAAAGGATTTGGTACCTGTACTAAATAGTTGCAAAGTGCATGTTATTAGTCTATATATATCCAGGGGAATTATTAATCAGTATATTGGTTGAAAAATGAAAGACGAGATGGTTTCTTCTGGTAAATGTGTTATCATACTTATAACAGCTGAATCTAGACCTTCGAGGATTAGATTATTTATAAGTTTGATATCATATTTTTATGTAATTAAAATAAAAATATTTTGGGAATTTTCAACTTACAGTTATAACTCAAGTCGACTGTCCACAGACCTACTGTTGGATTCTGTCTTATGAACTTCAGTTATTTTACTAATATCGAAATACTGTAAATGTATCGCCATACATACGTCATAGCCAACCATGCAGCATGGGATTGGGTGTTTGTTTATCGGGGTATACCTTAGTTTTAAATCGATGAAGCAAACCATTTGGATGATCAGTGTATGTTTCCCGTTTTCTTTGTGCTGAATGTAGAGACGTTATAAGAGATGAAGTTTCGGTGGCTGGATAACAGAGTATTTTTTTTTTTTTGGGGGGGGGGGGGCAATATCTCACGAATCTGCACTTATAATTCCCGGTGACAGTAAGAAGCCTGTTGATCATATAAGATTAAATACGGACGCGCGCTCACACCCACCCACACACACACACACACATATGTATACATATATATTGGTTTGGTCTGGTTTGGAGCACTACAGTCAATTTTTGCTACACGAGGGCTAATAAGACCGGGACCTACAGCTTAAAGCCGATTCCGAACGGCTACAAACGTCCATGCCAAGAGTGGGATTCGAACCCACAGACTTTGGTACAGAACGCCAGCGCCCTAGCCATTCGTCCATCGTCCGGCCACACATTTGCATTTACATTTACATTTACATACACACACACAAACACACACACACACACACACACACATATATATATATATATATATATATATATATATATATATATATATATATTATATATATATATATATATATATATATATATATATAAATAAAAGAGCTTGTCTGTTTGTTTGTCCGCTATAGAATCATAAACTGTTTCACCCACCGGGACCAAATTCGGCAAAGTTAATGTTTAGGACCCGATAAACTTAAATCAGGAAAAACGAAATTTGGGGCTCAATTAGTTTTTTTAATTAATTTTAATGATTTTTTGTGCCCCTAAGAGCGTATCCCCTGCGGATACAGACCGTTCCCCACAACATGTTATCAGTGAAATCTCGAACCTATCCCCCGCGAGGTTATTACCAACCCCTGTTCCCACGCGCGGGGGAAGAGGAGTTGGTGTAGCTTCATGGTAATAACCTTTGGCCCTTCCTAACTGACTGACTGAATGACAGATAACGCACAGTCCAAACCGTTGGACATAAAGAGCTGAAATTTTGCATGGCGATTCTTCTATAGTGGAGTCTATAGTGGAGAGGAGCAGTGAGAACGAGTTTTGAAAAATTCTTTGATTTTTTAAAATTAAATTTTTAAGTTATTTTTAAAATTTTTTTCAAGCTTGCATTTAAAATAATAATCCGAGGGTTATAAAATTTATATCACGAGAAATATAAAAAAAATTCCTTTAAAACGAAATATTTTTCGAATCTTTACCTCCCTTTTCTGATTTTTGGTGAATTTTAAAAGATTAATTTTTAGAATTTAGTTTATGAAATGCTGATCACGTGTTTTCTTTCTTTTTGTGATACTTTAAATAAATTTTGCGTCACGTGCATAAGAACGAAATAAACTGACAAAAGAAATATTAAAATACTTTAAAAGATAAAATTTAACCACTAGACTATCTGAGATTTTTTTAAGAATGCTGTTCAAATTAGTGTGTTTTAACACAACTTTCCCTGCTCTGCTTTGTGTCCTTTGTTATTTGCAGTTTTTCTCATCGCTTGAACCGATTTACAATTTGGTTTTTCTACGGTTTTTGGGCTTTTGGAAAATTAAAATCCGAATTACAATTCGCTTTTTCAACGGTTTTTGGCCTTGGGAAAATTAAAAACCGATACGGTTTTTGGCCTATCGGCAATAAAAACCGAATCACCAAAGGAAAATAGGCTTCATGCGGAATCCCGCCTTACTTTGAATAAATAAAGGGGATAATGCATCTTGCACTTTACCTCTTGGGTGACGTGGAAAAAAGTGCGTCTCTTGGGTGATGTGGAAAAAACTGAGCTTTTGAGGGATAAATAAATAATAAAGGCAAATGTAAATTATAAAACTTATTTCTAATTAAACAGTGGATCAATCAAATATAATTAAATCTAATTAAACAGTATCTAACAAATATAATTAAACAGTAAACTTATTCAATCCAAACGTGTGAATCACGCAACACTGTGTTGTTAATTCACAATAAAATCACACGAATAAAATCACACGAATCCCAATATAATCAGACGAAGGTCCGCAGGCTCAAAGTTTCTTTCTTTCTTATTGTTTGTATATAATTTCAGTAGAAACGCTCTAAGCGCAATCTGTTTGCGCAATCTGTTGCGCAATCAATCAAAGAGCGAGGGGTGCAGCCCAGTATTTTTTTGATGGAATGCATCAAAAATTTTGTATCTATATATCTACTCGGGTAACGCAGGACAATAATGCTAGTATATATATATATATATATATATATATATATATATATATATATATATATGTGTGTGTGTGTGTGTCTGTGTGTGTGTGTGTGTATATATGTATATATATATTGAATATATGTATGTATGTATATGCATATATATTTATTTATGAATGAGATATTTTACCTGTATTCCAGATATTGAAAAAGAATTACATTCTCTTACCTCAATGTTAAAAAATATTTTCAGAGATAAATTAAATTAGTTTTATTTCTAAAATACTGAGATAAACTCTATGTTTATAAAATAAATAGAAAATATCGCTAAAACTAATATATTAAATAATCATCCTTAGTGATATTGGAATGTTGCCTTACACAGGTACCGAAGTATTAGATTCTACAAAGCAAGATTATATAAATGTTGTAATCCAAGTATTATAGGAATTTTATACAGGAATAACCGTATTTACTCTTGCTTGCTGCTGTATGTGAGAGTATATCTAATGGGTACTTATTTATTTAGATATAGAGTTATTTATATTTCATTCCTTCGTTGTTCCGGTTATTCTTTCATGTCTAATATGTCGTAAAAACTAATCTATACAACATTTTTCTAACAACATAACTCCATTTAGCATTTGGCCTTGCTTTCTTACTTTTGGTGATGTAAAACGAAAAATCGCATTTCCTGCAGACTTTAATTCTGCTTCATACAGCGTTTCAAGCAAAATTTCGCAATTCTTTGTCTCAACACAATCGCGACTCTACCGATATGTTTTTTCTATATCTCCCATCTTTGTATTTTATTCGAATTTTTTAACTACCTCTTAACCGCAAGGGTGAATAAATCAAGCCTTCGCATTCTGAAGGAGTTAAAAAAGTGTATGACATCATATTTAAATCCGTAACTCAAGACTTGTGGCCATGCAGACAAGAAGATGATAAGAGCATCTTTTATCTGATTTAAGTTCGTCTTCTCTAGACCTTGGGTTTTTAAAGGTGTGTGTAAGCAGCATGAGCGAATGGAAACAGTTTTTATAAGCATTTTTTCTTAGTACTAACGACTGTAATAACTAGTTTGTGAAAAAAAGAATAAAAAAATTTAACGATCATTTCAGTCAAATAATTTCGATTGATCATTACTGATTCGTTACCTTATTTAAATGTGCTGAATATGAGATTGGAATTATTTAATGGTTGAACTGCTTGATATATGCTTAAAAAATCAAATATAGTATCTGACATCATTGAGGTTATTTCAATTGTGCTTCGTTATTGCCAATTCATGAGTGAGGCGATAGTCTAAATTTATATTTAAAGTCCAGATAAATCAGTTTTTAAGGTGTTTAATCCAGTGATTACTTTGAATCAGCGCAATTTGTATATATATGTATATGTATATATATATGTATATGTATATATATGTATATGTATATATATATATATATGTATATATATGTACATATATGTATATGTATATATATGTATATATATGTATATGTATATATATGTATATATATGTATATGTAATATATGTATATGTATATATGTATATATTATATATTGTACTATGTTGGACTCAGGGTAGCGAATAATAGAAGATATACAGAGTCCAGTCTACTGAATTAATAACACATTTGTCAGAGTCTTGATTAGAGGATTTTTAGAACTATTTACAAAGTCGTTAAACAGCCTCTAGACATAGAGGGAACTGGCCTTCACAGCAGCCCGTAATTTACCTAACAAAATAAGCAACGAAACACAATCCGGTAGAGTTTTCCAATGTTGGAATAGCGCTTTCGCTGGATGCGAATATAATAGACCGTGCTGGTCTCAAAAGATGCAAAATTATCTCTTAACGACAGGAACTCTCCTGTTTCCTATAAATTAACAGTCCGAGGACTTAGAAGGGTCAGCCTGAAGCCTCTAGAGCGTTCTACTCTGAAGATAAAATACCTCCCGGATGGAGTGTAGTGATCGGCCTCTCTAGAACCTCTGAGAAATGGTATTCTCTGGATGCGATTTGATCCAAGTCTAAAGTCTCTTGATATTTTCTTTCTTCTTCTCTGAAATTCGCGCTCTCAGCCACGTGGCGGGACTTAGCCTCCGGTTGGTCGGACTACCGCTGTGACGTCAGGGTTCTCTCCCCTGATTGGTTTCGTCGATGATGACACGATGGTGGTTTCTTCGAACAGCTGACTGGGACGATCATTACCTAACGTTCGCGTAACTTCTTTCTTTTTTAACGTCATTTCGTAGACTAAGTGGCGTCGGGTAATAGAAATTGCCTGGTTCACCTGGCGAAGGACATTATTTCTCCGTCTTTGGAGACGATTTATTGGGAGGTCCGTAATGGAACCTCATAATATATATATATATATATATATATATATATATATATATATATATATATATATATATGTGTGTGTGTGTGTGTGTGTGTGTGTGTGTGTGTGTGTGTGTGTGTGTGTGTGTGTGTGTGTGTGTGTGTGTGTGTGTGTGTGTGTGATACACTAGATACATTGAACATCGCTACTATTCATATTAATTAATGCATATAAACATGAATAAACGCAAATTGGGATATTGAAAAATAATTTTTCATTGAACTATATATAATATTTAAAAAGAATTTTTATTTTGTTTACGAGCCATGCTGTCTTTCGTAAAATTTATATTTTATATTTAACATTTTGGGGGCGATGAATTGATAATCATAGAAACGGATTAACCGCCTACGTATGATTGTGAGCTCACTGTGTTTCAGCATAAACTCGAAAGAAAAAACGCTATTACGGGAGAGATTCTAGAACCAATTATGTTCGTCCTAATACACCCCACTTTATTAATCACAAGGCGAAAATAGAGTTAATTTATTAATTTAAGCAATCTTCCTTACTTCAGCCTATCTTATCTTACACTTCACTTTGCTTGGAATTTTGCTCCAAAGAAAATTTAAGTTTTTTCTATTCAACTGGCTAAAAGTTTTTCCATTTGCTATGAAGAATTAAGTTTATTTATCCAAGCCCCCAAAATATTCGTCATCTACATTTATCCACCGATTTACAACTGCATGTGAAAAATTTAATCTAAGCTAAAGGTCTTAGTAAATGAATAATTCATGTTGTACAAAATATTATTACTTGATGTTATATAAAGAAACTTTCTAGACAAATTTCTTTTAAAAATTGAATATTTCTTTTGAGGTCGTTATTCAATGAAGTATATTTCTTTCGATAGTTACTTTTCAAAAATCTTTTTCCATTTTAGTTAGGAGTTTTATTTGGAATACTAATAGCTCTTTGGACATTGCAGATGAAGCACACATGCAAAAAAATACCACTGTACTTGTTTACATTTCGCAGTAATCAAAAAACTTTTACGCCAACATACTATAAATTTATACTTTTCTTTCAATACACATTTTAATTTAAACAATGTACGTTAAGAGACTTATTCCAATCGATTATGTTTATCTATACTATCATGTTAGAAGAACAACTTATGGGAAATATATGTAATGCTTGAATAACTTTTACACTAACGAAATATAAAGAATTTGTATTGTTATGACAGTAAACTGGTTCAAATTTATTTTGTAGATATTTTAATTGTTACATAATAATGATGATGAATTAAAAGTTGATAAAGCAATTGTATCAACAAAGTGGAAATGATATGCAGTATAGGCATATCTGTGTAAATAGTATGTAACATGAGGATACTTATATGGGTAAACCCCGATCCGTAGTGTGCGAGATTTCTAGACCACTGAAGGACACAGATGATAGATGACGTTGACACTTGACGGAGGTGGTCAAGCGACGAGAAAAGTCATTTTAGAGTTGTTACATATTTGTCTAGAACTTGATAAGAAGATGCTGGAGTGAGGTTTGGGAAATTTTAAATTAAGCGGTACACCGTCATTCGTGTTCTTGTTCTTGTGGCTTATGCCAATTGACCGACAGTATATTGAATCAAGTCCAAATAGGCAAATGGGCAGAATGGGGCGACCCCGGATTTGAATAGTATCACAAGGTCGGAGTGCGACTTGGCTAAAGAATCGGTCCCGTAATTTTGAACCGAATCAAGTGACGAGACCGGTATACTTGACCCCGCACCTCCAGAGGTAAATTTTGAGAACTTGGAGGACATTGCAGCCACGACAGATTTTTCGTGCACCAGCCGACATTAGTGTACACGGCGGTGGATTTTGTCAGCGACCGGCATCGATCCAGAGACGTTCAGATCACGGGCTCGCTGCCTTTGCCAACGGGGCCACCGCATCCCCTATCATTCGTTTGAGCATCCAATAGGGAATTATTTGACAACCAGATACTTTAGACACATTCCTGTTCTTCACTTTTATTTGCAACCTCATGTCTTACTGTAAACTTCAGTTTTTTGTTACGTTTCTCACTATCCTTCTTATCACGAAATCAGAAAGATCTGCATGCCTGTAAAGTTTAGTCTAGTTGGGGATTTATCTACTTTTCATACGTCTGTCTTGTATTTCACAACATGACTCGTATGTGGTTTATAAACTTCTATGCATTTTAGATTCACTTAGTTTATGAAAATATGCTGAATGTATCGTCCTGTTTGATCGATCCTACACCTTCAATTCACTTTGGCAATTTCTCTCCATTTTCACATCAATCAATCATACGTTTTCTGAATGAATAAATTTATGAAATTTATTTTCTAAAAAAAATATTATTTAACTCTCTTGAATTTTGTTAACTCTTGAAAGTCATAAAACTCTTGGAATTAATTCTTTTTAAAATATTTCTTTCTCTTAGTGATAAGTAATTTCCAGGCATGTGTCTTCCAAGCTCAATAGATCTGTATAAGATAGCTCTTGAGATTGTTAATTATTAATAAGTCCTATGTATGTCATGATTCATTGTTAATTAATATACAATATATAAAAATATTTCTTTTTCTGTTTCTGCAACCTCTGATTTTTTTTCTTAAATTTAATTGATTTATTCTGCTCTTTTCCTGTACAAACCCAAATTACAGCGCATTTCTTAGTGATTACATTCTTTGCTTTGTTAAATGTAATCTCTCACAGCTAATGCAAACCAGACAAATTTACCCACCACTTTACTCTACCACAAACCCATTTTAAACAGGTATTTTCATTCATGTCCGGCGAGATAAGGTGTGCATTACCAGTGATATTGGAAACATTTTCCAAAGAAAAGAAATGGCGTGGGCGTCACGGGTTAATCGAATTGAAGCTACTCTTCTAACTGGTTCCACAGCTTCGGACATTCCAGACACTTTTTGAAGTGGGATGTCAACTCATGTATTTTGCTTTTAGCACGGGGAAGAGTTCAAAGCAGACTGGTGATCAAGAGTAAAGTGGTTGAACAGATTTAATTATATAGTGACGAGTTACGCCCATTGCACAATAAATATTTCTGGCTCTCTTGTTCCTTTTCCTTTACTTTTCATGATTTAGAGGAGAAAGCGTGGCCATTCTGGCACTCTTACACAAAAGAGGCGCCTCTTCCTTTTCACTGAAAGTGTTTACAAGTAACAATATGACTTTTAGACCTTTAAATACTTTTTTTCAATTCGTGCATTCACCGAGAAATTTATCGTGTATTTGCTCTCTTTTATTTTTCTTCTTTTACACTGAATATAAATAAAACATGAATAAAATGGAAATCAACGTCCTGAAGTTACAAAGAAAATAAGATAACTGGGAAAACAATGGCAATATTATTATTTAAAATTCGTGTTGAAATGCACATTGACAATTCTTTTTAAAATATGAACCATTTTTTTAAATAATGCTGTTAAAACAATGGTAAAAAAATCTGATTCTATTGATTCTCACATAATTTATTTTGTTTTTATATATTGCGTCCTAAGCTGAAGAAATGTGTTCAATATATGTGGAAAAAGACTTGAAGTCAGCTTTAAAAGTTATATGTGAATACAGCAATTACATTTTTGCTAAACAAAAATTGACAGTTTTTAATATTGTGAGATTTAAATTTGATAGCATTTCAGTTCCACTCAATAACTCAATCAATTTTCTAAAAGCAATTTCTGAATTTTGATTTAATTTTTGTATAGCTGACTGATTTGGCACTACTGCCAGATTTTTTAACTTTTGCTACTTTAACAACGGGTGATGATTACATCCAGCATATAATGATTGTCCCCACAACAGCGCAATGGAACTGCCGACAAGCATTTAGTATTTACAGAAAGCTATTGCTTATAATAGAGGACACGTGAAGATGTTTTAATATTTGACTGGGAATACTATCTATAGCAGTTTAGCACCATATTTCCTCTTGGAAGTTACTTCCCAAAATATTTTTTTTCATCAGTATTCACTTCTGAAGGACTAGTTTAAATATGTCTGATATTTTAAGTCAATCTTTAGAGTTTTTATTTTTATTTAAAAGGCCTTTAGGGGCGCCGTTTGCACAGTGTAAACGCCTAAATCTAGTCTTTTTTCACTTGCATTCAATGTATTCCAAATAAATGAGAAGAAATATGACTAGTACTGTCATCTGTTATCACTTTAAAGAAGTAGAAACATTTTGCAACCTTTTATTGGAAAAATTTTCAAGATTCTTCAGGTTAAAAAAAATTAGGAATAATATCTGCAAGGTGCAAACGGTGGGGGTTATTGCTCCTGAAAGGGTTAAAGGGAGGATTTTAATTCTCTACACTGAAAGTTATCGCTATATCATTAGATAGTGTATCGTCATATTATTAGTAAATCTCTATACCATTTACCGAGAATTATCAGAAGCAAAAATACGTCCATTAAAACATATTCATAGCAACGTACTGCAATGTACAAGTTTCAAATCCGAACTCTTATACCACTTATTTAAAAACAGGCTGATCTTTTAGCAACCATTACTGTCAACGGCATATTTTCAATACGGCAGTTTATAATGTACAGGAGAAAATGTTCTTTAAGTTGCACAGCGTAACTTATTTAATACATTATTCAAGAAAATTTTCATTTACTAAATACTTGTAATGTGAAGTTTACATTTTATCTTTTGTAAAGATTTCCTCATTATGCTCAAGGGAAAATTAAAAATTGAACTAAAGTACGTACACCTATACACATGTATAACACCGGGGGAAATTGCTGATTGCGATCTCTTTGTAGATAAGACAATATACATCAAAATATTTATTCCCCTTTGAAAGCGCTTCTCTCGTAAAATCCATTACCCTGCCCATGTTTATAATCTCTCTAAGCTCTTGTAATGTGCATTCCGGTTGTTAGTTGACACTTTTTTTATGTGCCGCATCTTCAGATTTTTGAACGGTCATCAGCCTCACGTGAGATTTATCACTGGCTAGTCGCACGCAGCGTACCATCTGAGGTCGCGCTGCTGAACTAGGTGGGACTCAAAATGTTTTTCCAATATGCACGCGAAGCACGTTTACCCTTCATTCGCGGTTTTACCCGAACATCTAAAATTATGCGTTTCGTAATTTTTGGCGGACAGTTATCGTTGAAAATTATTGCTTTTGAGTATTTTATTTAAATTAATTGCCACAAGAGAAAGTTGAGTAACAATTTAGGCAAGAGTAGTTAGGGATATTCATGCGCACACCCACAGGAAGTAATTTATCACGTCTATTTCCGTTGCTTGTATATGACAGTAGGACTGCTGCTTTCACTATTACGAAGTAAAAATTGGTATAAATCCTTTCTAAGGTTTCTTTTTCCTCTTAAAACTTACCGATGTAATAGAGCAGAAAACATTAAGGCTTCAGTGTATGAATCCTATTGGAATCGCTCACCTCAGTGTTAACCTATGGAGAAAACGTGTCCAAGGATTGCCGACTTGGATTTAAAGATTTTTTTGAAAAAAATTGTACACCGTAATAAATATAGAAATTTTACACCTTGGAGCATTTTTCCTTTTTTTAAAAATGCAAATAATGTTTTTAAATTTAAATTTTTCGAGGAAAAAAACCCTGATATACAGTGTTTTAAACGCTCCTAAATTCCTTCGGTGGACGACATTTATAAAATGAATCCTGTTCAATTTGCAGAAAAGTTCACGCTACCTAAAAATACTATTTTAATTTTCTTTTCAGCATTTATGTAGCTGTAATAGTGCACAAATTTTCTCCATAGGTAAACATTGAGGTGAGCGAATCCAATAGGGTTAGAAAACAACAGCCTTAAATACGCTAAATGTCATTTTGAACGGAAATGCGATACAAAATCATACATTTTTGATAAAATTTAAATGGGCTTAGTAAAACTAAGAAAGTCATAGTTATTATCAAAGCTTTAGTACTAATTCTGTACTCCATATCTGCATAGTTTTGATCAAAGCTTTAGTACTAATTCTGGACTCCATATCTGTACACACAACACAAATCATAAATAATTCTAATCCATACCTACAGGAAGTGGTTTATTACCCTATATCATAACTGGAGGAAGTAGATTACCACCTATATTTCATTGTCTATTATGTGCCGTCAACTATTATGAATTTCCAACCTCTATTGAGAAAATTAAATTTAAAGTATATTTGCATATAGTTCACATTGTGTGGGTAGATACCTTTACGTACTTATCTGCCATGCATGAATGCATCTGGACGCTTACGTCATGTAAAACTTCGGATGTATGCATGCGTTATTATGCGTTAGCTTTCAAGACTTTAATGTTTAGTGATATGTATCATATTGTTAAAGATACATATATGCATATATCATATTCATTCATGTTGTTATCAAAGCTTATATCATTTTCTAAATTTTTGTATTCTGTGAGAAAACGGGAAACTGATTTTTGAAAACGGATTTTTTAAATTATCAAGTATTTTGAAGTTGGTATGAAATTTATACCTAATATTTAAAATTAAATAAGAATTCTAATAATACTTAAATTTTAATGTTAAGTGAGTAAAATAACGAACCATTGATCTTTTTCGGCATGAAATACTCAGACGTATTTATTTCTTAAAGACATAAAATGATGCCATATTTTTTTCTTTCTACAATCGAAAGAAAAAAACATATTTTAAGACCGATAACTCCTTTGTATGCAAATGGGTTTAACATAGGTACGGAAATGTTATCTTGGTTGTAATCTATCAAAAAAAAGTTTTCAAAATATGTTCCACAATATCTTTGAATGCCTTACGCATTGTATTACTGAAAAGTAGATCTACAGCATGGCCAAAGGTTTCGATTACTTCTTATCAGGATTAGATTACCATTAATGAGTTGCTACTGTTTACATATTACTATATCCATTATCTACCTTTTTATTTGTTTAAAGTTTGAACAAAAATGAGAATGCATTGAAACAAATTAAAAACTAAAGTAACTAAAAATTAGATTTAAATTAAATCTAGATAACTTTTTTCCATTTTTACTGATAAATAGTTTAAAAATTCTAAGGTTGGATCTTATTTTACCTTTTATAAAAAGTAGGATTTCAAGTTTAGTGGAATATAAATTTTAAAAAAAATTAAGTGTTCTTTATTAACCGCATTTTAGTTTTATGCGATTCATTAAGTTTTCTGCGATATCCTTATATCATATAATACTCCACTAAATGCTTACTTTAGCCTCTGTATATATTTTATATTTTTTTCCCAAAATTATCATACTGTACTGAATCTTGAGGAATCGATGTAGAAATGTTACATTTTATTCAATTTTAAATCATTTTTAAGTTTTAATAGAATCACATTATTAATTATATAGTCGTATTTTTTTTACATTGATCAACATAATCTTAGTTCATTTTCCGACTTTTTTAAAATTGCATTCCATGAAAACAATTTAAATCTGTTTTTTCGATATAGAATCAAGGATTATTTTTAATATTTAAACTATCTTATGTATGTTTTCAATTAGTATCAAAACGGCTTACGTCTGTTCTTTTTTTTATGATTGTTTGTAAGATGCGTACATCAGTATGCAAAGAAAATTGATACCGCTATTTCAAGAGAATTTGTTATGTTTCATCATTCGCTGCCCCATAAATGCATCCAATCAGCAAGCTCGTCTTATGAGTTAAGAAAAGAAGTGCATTTAGCCGTTTGCCTAACGACTTGAATGATTTCAAATCGGATGCTTCCTATGATTTCCTACTTTTATAATTGCACAAACAAATTCTACGGCAATCATTCGCAGTTTGGTGGCTTCTTATTCCAGGCAGAACAATAACATTTATAACCTCGGTTAAATAACTTCAAAACCTCACACAAGGTTTAAAATCATTGAGAATATTTTTATGTACCTCTGTGCAAACATAAAAATATATCTTTTTCTACTTCACTCATACGACACTTTTAGTACATAATTTTTAGTAAATTAATGATCATAAATTAATAATCATGTTTGAAACATGTCATGCAATATAGCAGATTCTGTTTAGCTGAGAAATTTATTACCGCAAAACTCTGAACTTTTGAAATTTATTTAACTTAATCGGTACATCCACACACATTTTCGAAATTAAAAAGAGAGATTTGTTATCGACGTATTTGCTTGTAGTATGAAAACAAAGAATAAAATTATCATAAACGTTAATAAAAAAAGGCAGAGACTTTCGGGTATTAATATTTTTTCTGTTTTTCAAATTAGCAGAAGTATTTTAATTCCCACAAAAAAGACAAATTTGTTGAAATAATATACAAATGTGTGTATGTACGCATAAAAAGTAATGTATATGAATTATAAAATAAAGAAATATTTAAAAATGCATTCACCATACCTGTATCAACAGATCATACAAATCTATGCATATGCAAAGCAAATTAAAAAACACAAGATTCATGAATCAGTTCCGTTCTCTCTGTTGGCTTTGTCACCCTACATCAGGGGTGGGCAGACTTTTCCAGGGTACGGGCTACTTCTAATTTTTTCAAGGTGTTGCGGTCCACCCAGTGACGTAAGTGTGGTGAGCTAAAAAAAAACCGGTCTACAATATTTATTGAAACTTAATAATAAATACGGAATACGTACTTACCTACATAACTGCAAGAAAAAAAACTTACTCTTTTAAAACCACGTTTAAAGCAAATCGCGTCGGTGTTCCATAAATATGTTTCTTTTACTATGCGCGTCTTAGGTCTTAGTAAAGGCGGTCACCCCAAAATTTCTTGGTGGTCCACCGGTCGATCACGATCGACTTAATGCCCACCCCTGCCCTACATTGTATACGAAAGGAGAGGCAATAAAATAGGCATTATTATTATATACATATTTTTTCTTGTGATATTGCTCTTTCTCGGCTGTTTATTTCAGTTACCTGCGTAAAGCTAAACAGCAAAACAAGATCAACCCCGTAATTGCTTCTTTTGCGACTAGCAGAAAAATGTATGCACCAGAATTCTCCAAACCTCCAGTTAGTCACATCCAGTTAACCTAAAGATAATTCAAGTTATGGAAATCCAAATGTGAATTACCTGGAGCTTTTTATATTTAAGAGAGGATAGATATGCTAATGTGAGCTTATTTGCTTAAATATGTTTCTTTTTAAAATCAAAATTGAATTCTTCAGTCAAGTAACAAGCGTTAAATAGCTCATTCAGTTGGTTTTCATCTAAAAAACTTAATTGCTGTTGATTTAATCTTCAAATTATTGCTTAAAAGTACTTTTTATTTTCAATTATATAACGTGAGTTATAATTAACAACTTAGCAATTGAATAATTGCAATTAAATAATTTTCACTTGTATATTGAATGTCTTCAATATGTATATGCCCTTGACGAAATCAGAACAGGCATTTTCTACACCCACAGAATGTTAATGCACGAATTCTCGACTATCCACGCTAATTAATGCGGGTTGTTAATTAGGTAACTCGGATAATCGAAAGATAACCCTTAATAAATACAGAATTAATTAATCAGAGTATTTTAATAACACATGTGTGGTGATTTCAATAGAATATAATTATAATAAAGAATTTTAATTTTACTGTAGAAAATGTGTCTGTTGCATAGCTTTGTTTATGATAATTTTATCGCTCTATCGGACGACATTTATTTATCCAAAACTATTTCTATTGTGGTGCCCAGATAATTCACTCAAGGATGGTCAGAAGTTAAGTGTATAGTAATTTTATAAATGCATTAAAAAATCGGCTACGCTAATAACTTCTAATAACTTAATACTTGCATCCATAAAAGAGCGAGTTCAATCATGGGTGCGGTCAGATTAAAATCAGATCAGTCAAAGGTGGAAAAGGAAGTTAATCGGAATTTTTTTAAACTTATCATGCGAAAACAGCCGCGTTTTGAGATAATAGGAATACGAGAAGACAATAATAGACAAATAGATACAAAACACAAAGAGCTATTAAGTGGTGCCATCAAGCAGGTTAATGGTATATAATGATATGCGTGCGTCTGATAAAACTCGAAGATGGCTGCGAGGGGGGCAATACAGTTCAAGAATATTATCGAAAATTTATCTGCGCAGTTGCCCAAATGGAATGGATATGCATTAATTTTATTTATCTTCCTTTCTGATACGTTATTTTCCATTTGCTTGGATTGCATATGATTATAAGATGATTCGAAAAGCTATTAAAATCTAAAGGACTTAAATACAGAGCAATCGTGATAGTTCGCATTTTATAATTATGTGCAAAAACTGAGATGCTTCAACATTGGGTGTTGGAATTTGTGATAAGAAATTCGATGTTTCAAAGGCCATACAATGCAAAATGTCATCCTATACCTTTCCGAAAAATTTTAAAAGCAAATATGTATTCAATATGATGTAATTCCTTCATATAATGCAAATTTATAATTTATTTGTTCACAATCTTGGATGATTTAATTCAACGCTCGCTGAAGTGTTGTTAAAACAGACAATGTAAGAACTTTTTTACAGAATACGGGAAAATACAAAATCGCGCTCCTTGTATTATCGATGCAAAGGAGATCGAAATTAAGGGATGGAACATCTCTTCATGAGATGAGGATCAGATATTTGATCTCATGATTTATGAGACTGAACATCTCATTTTGTAAAATTCAGTTCACGGGCTGTTTCAAAGGGTTTGTTATAACTTTGAATGACTACAGCAGATAAACAGTGAAAGATGGACATTTTTTATTACCAGAAATATTTAATACATTTCTTGAAGTTTCAGCACAGATGGTAAACGTTTGATGTAAATGTACTTCAGTAATGCCGTGGTTGTCTGTTACGAAATAAAAATTTCACCACAAGTGGTAGACCGTATCTGGATTAGCTTGAACAAAGACGGACAATGTCTTGAAGCATAACTCATTTTGCTCAGTAACTTGAGAAAATCTCCTAATAGTTTAACTTTTTATCTGATGTAATTTCACGTACGTCTTACTGTCCACTCTGCCGAATTTTCTCCTACAAAGCATCAAAAGCGTTCGACCTCTGGTTGTCTTGAAGGACACACAACACTGCTTGATTCTGGAAAGTTTTCATCTCATGCAGATCCTTCTTGGAGGTCCTTATCTGTATTGCATGTGAAAATTCCTCTGAACTAGTACTGCACACATCGTTTACTTAACCAAGCATGCAATGTGTTTTCTCTCACCACAAACCCGAAGTTGCGATTTTCACACTGGGTAACATATTACGCCAAATAGCAACGTTATTTGGCCTTAAAGTTATGTCTCCAAAATATGATGTATTTTACTACATTATGACTCACACACTGCTTATGTACGTACTTTTCAGTAATTCCTTAGTTCCCCAAGAAAAGTTATGCACCACCGTTATGAAACATCATGTATCTGAATTAAAATCATATTAAAATAAGCTTCTGCTCGTAGAGGAAGCTAAGTTTTGGAAAGTTATAAGAAGGGAAATAACTCACTGCCTCTTATGTTTCAAAATAAGATAAGCAAGAAGTGAACGACAGCAAATGGTTTGATAACAATGTTAGCAAACAATTTATTTTCCGTTATAGCATTTTATCGAGAGCAAAAGAGGATTTTTAAAGTATGATATATTAACTTCATAACCAATTAATTAAAAATTTAAGTAACTATTAATGAGTTCTGATTATGTCTATCCTATCATAGAATGATCACAATATATATATATATATATATATATATATATATATACTATATATATATTATATATTATATATATATATATGTATGTATATACATGTACGTATGTATAATTTTCCACCAAAGATCTCTGTCAGACATAAAAAAATTCTCTAAGTACCAAATCCGTCTAATCTCTAAAATAACACGTGACCGAGAATGGCCATATTTTTCCATGACAGAGACTATTAGTTTTGTCTCTTGCGTGGTCTGTTTATAAATGCGTTCCGGGATGTGACTTCGTAGAAGAACAGGATTTATATTATCAATTTGAACGGGATCTTTATTAAAGTCATGGTTTAATGATGTTCATGATTTAATATATAAACATACACTAGCAAAATTTATATATAATACTAACTATTCAAACTGAAATGTTTGTTTAGTTTCGAAAGTTTACTTTCAACATTCACTGGTTCAACTACCAGAAATTATTTCAATGTATATACGTAGATATATGTTTTTTTTACGCATATATGTTAAAAATTAACTATTAACTATTCCCTCTAAATATTTAGGGTACATGATTGTCTGTTTCAACTCAAGACAAATTGTGGAAGTTACTTGTTACAAAATATTTGCTTGACGTTTGTTTTGAATTAGTAAATGTGTGTAAAATTAACTTTTCAAAGAATTCTTTTTATAAATAATTTTGAGCGTTAAGATAATTTAGATGTTGGTCACTGCCCTAATTTTAAAAGTAAACTTTTAAATCACATCCTTTCTGAGAACGTACATTTTTCTGAGAAGTATATTCCGCGAAAATTAAAATCCTTCGTAATAATTTTATCAAAAATACTTTTAAATTTTTATAAATTTTAAACTAAGGATGCGAGCTTTTTTGTGCCAAAAGTTGAAAACAATATATCTTTAATTGTGTATATTCCGACTAGTTGATGAATAAAAAAAAATCATGTAAAGTCAGATTTACGAAGTTTAGTAAAGAGAATAAATCTATAAAATATATTATAGCAGCGTAATAGGCATTAAATAAATGATACCAAGTAATTTATTGAATAATAAATAAGTAATAAAATATTCACTATAAAATATTTTATGAAGCAACTAATTATTTATTTATGCTATTTTTGCCGTTAAATATTTGATGCAATTTTTTTATATCAGGCTCATACTTATGCTGAAAATGTTTATTTAACTCGAAAGATTATTGTCAAGCATTCACTTATTACTGTTATATATATATATATATATATATATATATATATATATATATATATATATATATATATATATATATATATATATATATATATATACATACATATATATATATATATATATATATATATATATATATATACACATACATACATATATATATATCTATATATATATACATACATACATACATACATACATATATATAATATATATATATATATATATATATACATACATACATACATACATACATACATATATATATATATATATATATATATATATATATACATACATACATACATACATACATACATATATATATATATATAATACACTATTATAAATTTCAATATAGAAAGGAGTAGGGCACTCGCCGAATTGTGTTCATCTGTTAGCTTGTTCTGAAGTAGCCATTTGAAAAAAATTCCTCTTGGAAGATAATAGGCTTGGATGCATTATATGAAAACTGGCAATACACTCACAGCCTGTTTTTGTAAATAATTGAAATTTTCAAGTTTTGCATTCTAAGTATTCACTGTTCCCTTTCCGGCATTTATCCCATGATCTTTCACTTTCACCCGTTCCCAGGTAATTTCTAATATGGGCTAATGTTTCTTTTCTTATAGAACTGGTTTGAAAATGTATTAGCAGCAAATCATGACTTTCAAATTTAACTACTGAAAATCAATTGCTCGAGTTGGTAAAGTAGTTTTGCGTGCGACCTCTGACTCAAATATCATAGGCTCGCGATCTAGGTTTTAGAAAAGGAGAAATGGAATTTCAATTGCACCATTTTTTCTCAAGCTTAATTTTTAAACCTTCATTAAAAAATTTGGGTAAATGAAAAAAAATGGGTACACCTTGGCGGAGTTTGGCGAAGTTTTCAAAATTCGCCAAAATCACTCCAAAAGACGGGCGGTAACGGCAACATAGCGGACAACAAATGACTTGTATATTACAGAATATACAACCGGTTTGTTGCAATTTAAATGGCATAAATATTTCAGAATAAATCATAATAGATATTCTTTCCTTATAATTGAAACCAAAGAACGGGATATTGTAATGCAAACAATAAAACGAAAACAAGCACTAATAATAAAAATTATCAGTCTAAGGTTACTTTTCGGCTGACAATAATAAACTCTTGGCGTCTTTGTCACGGAAGTAAAATCTGTAAAATACAAACTTGTTATCCGTGTATAGGACTGACTTCAAAACATAAGTTAATAATAAGTTTGGCGCATTTATCGCCCTCGTTAAATTGGGTACCTACTTCTCTACAAGAGCCTAATTGAAGAAACGTAAAAATTCCTAATTGAAGAGCCTAATTGAAGAACTACTTAATTCCTTAAAAGAGTTCAAATTTTTGTGTGATTTTTGAGAATTTTGAAAACTTCGTCAAACATGGAGGGGTACCCACTTCTTGACATTTAACCAAAAACTGTATTTGATATGTTACTGGTTTGTTGATCTAAGTATCATTAAGTATTGTCTCTCTTGATTGTCGTTATAATGGCGTTCTTACAGGTAATAAAACATGTGGAAATTTCCTTTGCTTTTTAAAATGTTTCTGTGAATTTTTAATAACTCAAATTTTGATGCTAGAAAATTTTGATGTCATGGAGTATGTTTTATACATATTTGTAGTTCCAATGACTTTCAAATTGTAAATTTAACCAGTAAAATGCCGGAAAATTTCCCTATGCATATCTCCTCCATAGTTAAAATATTAAATAGCTATTTTAGTTCTAAAACTACGAATTAAGATGAGTTCAATAATGCATTTGTTGAAGTTTAAAGTTTGTCACTTAAAAATGAAGATCATTTTTATCAATTTTGGAATGTGAATATCATTAAATTCAAAACTGATATATATCAAGTTAGAAAACGTTTATGTTCAAATTTATTTAAACACATTATTTAAGTTTGAAACATTAATACATCAATAATTTCGATGCGAACTGATAACGAAAAAAAATCATTTCTTTATTTATTTCGTTTTATAAAGTAATATAGTTTTTCGATTTTTAATAAACAAATGAAATTTTTTTTAAAACTTAAAGTAAGTTTTTTGCAAACAATAACCGTAAGTTGTTATATATCATAGAATATTTATCTCTATAAACAGTTTAAAACATCTATTTAAATATGCTTATTGATCACTTAACAAAAATAGTTTATTTCAGCATTGCAATGTAACAATGAAGTATGAAAATCGATTTGCAATGCGAGAAAACTTTGCACTAAATATTTAATCAAACAGTCCAGAAAAAGTATATAAAACTTAATTTAGATAAAACCTTTCATTTAATATTCATTTAAATAAAACCTTTCATTTAAATAAACCTCCATTCGTTCATAACTGCAACCTGTTTGGATACGATACCTCCAACGTTGAAATTCTATGAACCTAGAAGAAAATGTGTACAGCTTTACTCGACATAAAAACTGTAGTACCATCTTATTTTTCAAAAACAAGACTGATTTATATTTGCAAACAATGGGAAAAACATTTCTATGAATCCATTGTCATTAATTTTATTTTTGTTTTTGGGAATTATAGCTTATACTCTTCCGTTTTCTCAGGTCAAATATGATTTACTAGCTTTGTAAGATTTTTAATGTTATGTTTACTTGAATTTATATTCTTATTGCTGAAAAAGTCAGTAAAGTTTATTTTTTGCGTTTGACATATTAATTTTTCGCTATTTCTACAGTGCTAAAATTTTAATTATAGAATAAGGACAAAAGGACGACATAAAAGAGGACCTTTTTAAAGAGTATAATGATCTTTCATGAAGCCCTACTAGAACAGTTTCTATCCAACTATCCATCTGTTTAGATATATATACACACAGTGAAATCTCTATCGTTCGTTCTCTGAATCATCGTTTTCCCGTATGTGTCGTTTATTCCACCCAGTCTCGTCGATCATATTGCTTTGTTATGTTCCCGCATTTATCGTTCAGTTCAGTCGGTCCCTTGTAAAACGATAGATCGAGATCCCACTGTACATATATATATATATATATATACACAGTGGAATCTCGATCGATCGTTCTCCGAATCATCGTTTTCCCGTATGTGTCGTTCGTTTATTTCACCCAGTCTCATCGATCATATTGCTTTGTTATGTTCCCGCATCTATCGTTTTCCCGCATTTATCGTTCAGTTCAGCGGGTCCCTTGTAAAACGATAGATCGAGATCCTACTGTATATATATATATATGTGGGATAGTTCGCCGTTCGAAGAACAATTACTAAATAATAACACTTAAAGAATACTAACATTTAATTAAACTTTGTACAGAAATATTTACAAAAGGCTTAGTGCCTTGAAGTTACAACGGCCGAACATATCCCAGCAGGTTAAGTGCATGCAAGCACTACGAATATTATATCGGAACTGCACCGGAAGCGATGCACAACAATTCGGATTTCAAATGTTCCTTGCGCCTCTTTCTCATTGGCCAGGTGAGTCGGAGCGCCATCTCGCGGCATTCTCTGCTGATCTGTCCATGGCGTATATCCTCGATTAACTACATATGTATATATATATATATATATATATATATATATATATATATATATATATATATATATATATATATATATATATATATATATATATATAGATAGATAGATAGATAGATAGATAGACAGATATTCAGACTAGAATTAATTTTAACAGGAAGCCAAGTTTGAGACTAAACAGATGTGAGTCGACAGCTAAAGTTTTAGAACCTTGCATGTCAGTGATAGCGTGAAATTCGAATACAGAGTCTTTAAATCTTAGCTGTCTCATAAGATTTATGACAAATCCGCACACGACGTCATTATGCTAATTAAATTCGGAAATTAGCATTTTTTAGTCACACGCACATGTGTCGCAGCTCAATATATAGTTTACAAAAGACACAAAATTGGTATACTTCATTTAGTTGTTGGTATGCCGTGCAAGTTATTTCTCTCTGGTGTAGGGATAAGAGAAATTTGGGGGATTAACGCAAATGGATTGCCGGTTTTACAAGTTTGAGAAGAAATGGGAAAAGGTCCAGCAAGGATTTATAAGATTTGATTAAAAAACAGAGAAAACGTGTTTCGTCTGGGAGTCCAAGAAACTCTGAAAATCAACGATTGTTCCATTCTTTGTATGGTGTCGTTCAAAATTTTTTCCTTCATCACGTTTCCCAGAGTGTAAGCTGCGACATCTTGAAGGATATTCGAATTGCAGAAGCCGGAAACACTTATACTTTATAAAATGCGTCCTATGTACAAACTGAAACAGCACCTTACTGGCTCCATTGCATTGATCCAGATGTTACACACAATGGAATGTCGAATGGATTACCACCAGCTTCTCCAAATGGAAGTCCAACTTGGAGAGCCCGTATGATTGAAACTGCTACAGGAATGATTTTAAACGTGAACCTTGAACTTTCTTCAGGAGACAGAGAGGAAAGGGATCTCCTATGGTTTAGGTAAACCTTTTTTTTAATGGAACTAATGATATATACTTTTTTTAATAGCAGACAAAACCCTGAAAATTACCAGGACGTACTCAGTAGTCATCTCCTACAGACTGCCACGATTTTATCAGGGAATGGCTACACTTTCCAGTATCGTAGTTTAAAGATTCATACTTTACGTTCAACTAAAATGTGGTTTGACATTTATCATGTAACAGTAATGGGTTCATCACCGCTCAACCCCGATCATAACCCAATGGAGAACATTATGAACATTAAAGCTCGCGATGTGTAAACGAATGGATGATAAATTTCAAGTGTACTAGATTTAATGGAATAGATTTAACAGAGCTGGATTTAAATAAATCTAGAACAATAGAAAAAATTGGCAAACAGCATGCTTGAGAGGATTTTCAAAGATATTCTGAAAATTGGTTCAATTGTATAAACGTAAGTTGAATATTTCTTTAATATCATTGTATATTTAAGACAGCCTATTACTGTATTTTCTTTTCAATCGAGTTTTAATCGTTACAATAGCATCAAAATCAATGCTCAAATTCTATTTCATTTACTCAATAATTACTCGAGGAAACAGTTTTTGATGTTTAATTAATTTTTTTTGAAGAAAATTTGCTGTTTTTATACTTTTGAGACGTATGTAATAGAAATTAGGCTGAAAAAGATTTTTTTTAAATTAATGTCATGCTTCCTGAGTTTCATAGACGTTATGAAGATTTTATAATAGACTGATTAAAGTAATACTAAATGATGTGTTAGATCACGAAGTTGGTTACCTGATGGTAAAAGAAATCTATGAGCCCCTCAACCTTTGTAGGACAAATGTCTTATAGCAACAAGACTTTTCTATATATTTTATCTAACAAGCCTCTTTATAATTAAAATTTTGTCAGTTTCAATTTGCAACTTTTTAAGGATTATTAGATTTTTTCGGCTGTGCTTGCTTATTGCAGATGGAAATTCAGTTTAAGAATTCGAATGGCCAACCAGTTAAATAGTAAGGATTTTAAGTTCTTTTTTTCTTAATCAGACATTTATTTGAGTTTAATTTAAAATATACTATATAAATAAGAATTCAACCATGGCTTTTGTAAATGAACTGAAATTTGTCCCAAAGAAGTTACAAGGAGGCTAATGAGTAAGAATCAACGTTTGATTCAAAGATGTCACGGGTAATGCATTCTTATCATGACTAAATAATAAATAAGTAATTATTTTTCCTTACAGTTGGAGCCAGTTTAATCAAGATCAACAATCAGACCAAACAAACGGTTTTTAGAGAGTCACTTTGAGCTTTTATAAATTTGATTTAAAGATCTTTTCACAGAAATTTATTCAAAATTTGTCGCTATCAGTAACTAATATAGTTACAGACTTATAAAATGATACGCCCATAGATACAAGTTAATATAAAGACAGTCTATCACATATTAAGTTTCCTGGAATCTAAGAATTTATTAAGTGTGCTAAAACTACTTGTGTAACAAATCTCTGCTGAAAAAAAAATATTTGAGTTTTCCTATCCATACGAGAGTTGCCCAAATGAGAGTTGACAACGAAATTTATATCTGTTGTGAAAGTTATACACTGCACGTTTAATTCGGATCCTTTATAGCAGACATTATCGTGTAAATACTCGCTATAAGGTAGAAAAAATTGCTTTTAGCTTTTCTAGAAAGCGCTAATTGATATCTCTATTAAGATGTAAGATAAACATGATATAAGTGGTATCTTGCAATTACCTATGCACAGCTCTTAACTTTAATATGATCTTTCTGGTATCATACAATTACCTATGCACAGCCCTTAGAGATAACTTCAAGAACGAACCTGTATGCCAAGAACAATTTAAATTCATACAACGAGAAAAAGAGGTAACAAAAAATGAGCCACACGTGCATGTCACCCCCCTTCCCGATAATGTCATGAAATAAATATGTTGCTTCACCAGTTGTTCAAGTCTAGACTGAAAAGGCTAATGGGCCACTAAGAATTCATCGGTGAAGAGCAACTTGTAGCATGTATATTTCGCGAGCAAAATAAAATTAAGTAAAAATTAATGAAGTTCTCCGGCTTTCAGGTTTGCATTGCAATTTAAGACATAAATATCCTGTGACTCACAGAATGTTGCAAGAATTTAAAAAGAAAATTTGTTCATTTACTCAGTGTCAGTTAACTCTTAAAGATTTCTTGCTCTTAAATTAGTAAATTTCTGCCTCATGAAGGAAGATGCGGTTTTTTGTAAAAGTTCGTCGTAACTTGTAAATGTTGTCATAAAATTTGGAAGACAAGTAACACTTAAAATATACCGATATATATTTACCAGGCAACTGATATTGGTAAATATTAGTATAGTTAGATTTGTTCTAATATTTACCCTGTGTTTCGATATTTTACAATAACGCTGACACACATCTCTCTCTCTCTGTGTATATATATATATATATATATATATATGTATATATATATATATATATATATATATATATATATATATATATATATATACATATATATATACATATATATATATATATATATATATATATATATATATATATATATATATATATATATATATATATATATAATATATATATATATATATATATATAATATATATATATACATATATATATATATACATATATATATATATATATATACATATATATATATATATATATATATATATAATATATATATATACATATATATATATACATATATATATATATATATATATATATATATAATATATATATATATATATATATATATATATATATATATATATATAGGTCAGGGTTTGATCTTTTAACTTTTTCTCAAAACGATGTGTAAACGGTGTGCTCTTTCTTTTCATTCGTTCCATAATTTTAATTTATATCAATTGCCATGCTTTATTTCCCGTTGTGAATATTTGCTGCCTTTATGTCTAATTCTGAGAAGCTGGTGCCTTGCTAACCCGGTATTTTGCCCTATATAAAAACTTTCCAAACATAAATCTTATTTCTAGACTTTATTACCATACCATACGTTCTTTGATCATGCAACGTCACACTCTAATCAGCTTTTATCATTGTAATTCGCTAGTATATTTGAGTATCATATTTTGATATGCTGATACTATAAGTAAAATTGTGCATACTGCTAGTCTCAGTTGGTAGGGACTTGTTTATACATGGGTTTCATCATTCACCATCTTTACAACCAAGATATTTCTTGGAGCATCTTTTCCCTATTTATTATTTTCAAGTTCCCATTATCTAGCCACAGACATTAAAAATGTTTGTCATGAGAAAAAGCTCTAAGGTGGTGCTGAAAATTCATTGAAAGATCGGCTGGTAGGAATTAAGGGCTGGAAGAATGACTTACTATTCAAATCACATGTGGATAGTTTAAAAATTCAATGTGAAAGTCGATACCCTCAGCAACATGTTAATTTTTATTTTCAAACATCAGGTTTGGTCCTTAATCAACAGTCTACGTACGTTATCTGGTTCCTTTCGGAATGGATCAAAAATTTTTATTACGTAAAATATTCGAAAAAAATTGATATATTTTCAGTCTGTTATTTCATTATTTGAATTGGCCATAACTCACACTAAATGATACCCTCGCAATGAACATGGCCTATCATATTTCATTGTGTTGTGTAATAGTCACTTGATAGTAAATAAGTTTTATGATTTTTTTTTTGTGTTACGTAATACTATACATACTTAAATTTTAGGAAATAAGATCTTTAAATCGACACACTGCGTTCTTTTTATTTTCTATCGTTCGTTGAATCATGTGTCACATGGCTGCCTTGGTTATAAATAACTAAATATTAAGCTAATAACGAAACCCATTCCTACATTTTAAACATTTACAGTGAGTTCGTTCACCTCCTTGTTTATTATGGGTCAGCATTTTTTCAGCAAGAGATTGCTGGCGGTCCAGAGCGTAATGAAGGAAATCTTCGATGCGGAACTAGGGGCGGGCATGTTACCACCCTCGATTTCGTTTTTCATTGATTTACTAATTAATAAAGAGGTTGAGGACGCGTTTCTAGATTGGGTGTCATTTCATTAACAAACTCGTTGTTTTTTTTTTCTTGATAGATTTAGGTGACTGAATATGAGAAACTTTTATCACTGCACAACTAGGATTTCTTTTCATTTAAATTGGATTAGAGGGAATAAGTCATTTACTTTGTAGTTTTAACGAGGAACTTAATTAACCTGAGAGATTAGGTCCGGGTACAGCACGATTTCTACAGTTCTTTTAAAATTCCCATATGTCCTGAATTGCTTCTTTTACAACAATAATAATAATAATAATAATAATAATAATAATTATTATTATTATTATTATTATTATTATTATTATTATTATTATTATTATTTTAGAGGGGGGAATTACCGGGTGAACTAAGACCAGTTCCTATGATAAATTTTTGAAAACTAGAAGTCATGAACGTAAAACACCGAACCGAAACCGGTTCGAAACCCTGGACTCCTTTAAAATAATTTAGTAACGACTTGGAGCAAAATGAATCAAGATAGATAAATTGAAAATAATGCTTATTATTATAAATTTTGCAATAGAAAGTTATATGTCCTCTTAAATGAAACTTATTATAAAATGAACAAAAAATATTTCATCTTACTCAGAAATCAGACTAAAAAACTACAGTTTATGGCAATCTATATATTTAAGTTGCTAAGCCGACTTGTTGGGCAGTCCTTGACAGAAAACTACTGCATCAATTTACTTAATTTTGGTCTTAAACGAAAGATTGTAATCTGTAGATTTGTCAAATTTGGTTTTTGTAACCGCACTTTCAATTAATAAGTGATAATTTACAATTGAAAATTTATTTCTGCGCATGCTCAGTGGCATGTTTAAATCTGGCTTTAGAAACTAACTGTTTCTGCGCATGCTCAGTGACATGTTTTAATGATAAACACGTTTATTCCGAGGAGTCAGTCTCTCTCTCTCTCTCTCTCTCTCTCTCTCTCTCTCTCTGCCATTTTTATTTTTATGATAATTATGTCTGTGAAATATAAGATTAAACCTGATAGATATTGTTTATTTCACGCTGTTCAATTAGCGATAATTTACAATTAAAAAATTTACTTTCTGCGCATGCTCAGTGACATTTTTAAATCTGGTTTTAGATACTCACTAAGCACGAGGCCGCTTAAGCACATTAATTTGTTTCTGCGTATTATTATGATTTTCAACATTTGGCAATGATCTGTTGAGTATAATTTGTGTATTAGTGCATTTATTTACTATCTAGCCGTCATATTTCGACGGGTACCAACTAGTTTATAGATAATTTATAATCGCCGATTCTCCGCTTACGTCGTCGTTTGCCACGATATATTCGGTCAGTCCATTAAATCATCCTATAGAAAACAGCGCATTCCTAAAAATCCGGGCACATTTAAAAAATTCCCCGGACTATCGTGGACGCTGTTAAAAAATGGACAATGTCCGGGGAGAAGAGGACGGGTGGCAACCCTAACTAGGACCAGGTATGCCTTTAGTTTCAGTATGGATAACTCCGGTAAGGAATCAAAGAGCGCTTGACAGAGTGATGTCAGTACAAGAATTTAAGGTTTTTAATATCTATCACATGGTTAGAGTAGCGGTCAATGGTCAGAGATTAACTTTTCCTTTCCGGTTTGCTTCCACTGAAAATATAAGAGAAAATAATTGATGTTAGTGGTTGTTGGTAATACGTAGTTTAGTACACAAAATCACTTTTAATCGGGTAATCGGAAATTTGGTAATTTTATAATATTTTTAATATTAGTACCAAAATATCTTTCCCAATGCGGAGGCACTTGTCGGATAGACATCCGCCTTTATTCACCGCTGTTTTTGCTGGTCATTTTATTATAGGAGCACCATATAGACGGACCACCATTACCCCCTATGAAGGGTCGACACAAGCGGAGGTATTTTAGTGGCGCGACGCCGGGATTAGATCCGAGCACCCGCAGCACCGAAATCCAGCGATCTGTACCACAAGGCTACCACATGCCACTAGTAACATAATAATCATACTTCGTAGGTTCTGCTGGAATATCAGGCATGTCTCAATTTTGCGTTTTAAAGTCACATTTCGCTGACTCCTTTCAATAACGTCATATCTCAAAATTCAGCGATTTTAAGTTATGCCTGTTTTCAGAATGCTCTGAAAGAGTAGTATATTCCTGCAAAATCGTCATATCTAAACGCTCAATATTTAGCCGCTAGAGGGCAGAATAAATATTTATTTGTAATACATTTTAATCCACTTTTGAACTTTAAAATCGCTCTCCTGAAAGATCACGCTTTTTGAGATATGACGTTGTTGAAAGGAGTGAGCGATTTGTGTAACTTCAGTATGATTAACTTTCGCATGTATACGATCTTTAATATGTTCTGTTATGACTCTTTTTGAATCTTTTTTAGGTTATACATTGTGTGCACTGTTTCATAAGAAATTCAAATTATAGAAAAGTACCATCATAAGTACCGTCATATTTTTACAATACCTTCTATAGACGTTTCTTTTTCTAGGAGTAAGACTTTCTCTTCTAGAGTAAAAAAGGAACCTTTAGATAGATCCTTACGAAATTTCTTTATGAAGTATTTTAAGGGCTTGACAAGGACCAAATTTGGACTAGAAAGAGAATTGGTACCATCTACTGGAATAAGAAATCTCTTTGGATAGATTTAATTTCAAATAAAATAAAATAAACAAGATTTCAAAATTTTATAGATTTCTACTATTGCTGTACTATTGGACCAATGGAAGCAAAGCGAAGAAGTAATATGCACTGAATTTAAGTGGAAAAATATTTGAGCGTTCTCCGATTCTAAAAACTAATATACATCACACTCAAATTAACACTTATGTCCAGTAAATGCAGAAATAATAATAGTTGTACAAGGTCGTTATTAAGGGTGCTTTGTACTAACCCTATTGGATTCGCTCACCTCATTGTTAACCTATGGAGATAATTTGTCTGCTATTTACAACTACATAAATGCTGAAGGTATTTTCAGATAGCCCGAACTTTTCTGCTCCTCGCAGCAGGATTCATTTTATAGATTTCGTCCACCAAAGGAATTTAGGAGCGCTTAAAACACACTATACCAGATTTTTCCCCGAATAATTTAAGTTTTAAAATATTAGCATTTTTTAAAAAAAAGGAAAAAGTCCCAATGTGTAAAATTTCTTTCACTATTACGAATTGCAATTAAAAAAAATCTTTAAATCCAAGTCGGCAAGCCTTGGACAAATTTTCTCCGTAGGTTAACACTGAGGTGAGAGATACCAATAGGGTTAGCTCAACAGCCTTAAGCAGAAATGCTAAAACACAGTGAGTGTAGCTTCATTAAACAGAATAGAGAAGACAACAAGGGCACTCGACGGCAAATTGGTGATGTTGGTCACTGAATGGCTAAAGCTGAGTAAGACTGAGTCGTTAGAGGCTTGGGAAATTAGGAATTTAGGTGTTTTTCATAAAAAAGAAGTTCAGAGGGTTGGGACAAACAAGGGTTCTGGAGGTTGGAAGTAATGAGGAGATCAGGAGGTTGAGATAATGAAGAATTTACGAAGCTGAGGTATTGAGGAGTTCAGGTAGTTTGGTTAATGAGAAACTCAGATGGTTGGGATGCAAGGGAGGGAGTTAGACATTCATCTATTAAAATCGCATCACTGCCTTAATCCGCCAAGGCAGTCATTTTCTAGCTTCTAAGAGAACATTAATTCAAAACAAACCATAAACTCTATTTTCTATTCAAACCTCTTTTTTAACTGCAAAACCTAAAATCATCTGTAGATTTCTTTCGATAAGCGAACTAAAGTATTTATCTAGATCTTTTGTAAAACTGAAATGATGTAAAGGGAAGTTTCCCAAAACAGGGTAAATAAAGTGATATAGCATTATATTGTGTATGATCGAGATTATTTATTAATTTTTATTAATACGTTTAAATAAATATGTGTATCATTACATTTCAGTAGATATGCATGTCATTCACTAAACATTTAGTTTACTATAAATCTGTAAATTATGTAAGTTTTTAATGAAATAGGCCTTCTACAAAATTATATGAAATAACCATTATTTACCTAGTAGTAGTAGTAGTAGGATAAGGGGGGTAGCTTCTGTTTGTCAAAAACCAGGAGTACCAGAACGCAGAAGAGTAACTTAACTCCAAGTTCCTGCTAACCTTAGCTGGACATAACGGAATGGCCTTCATGCTTAGAGTGGCCCTATAGGATCTAAATTCCTGACGTACTTCGCCCATTCCGTCCAGTGCCACCCCCACCCCTTCCACGATGAGGTAGCATAGCAGGACATTGGGGGGTACATATGGGCTCATGGACTGGTCTAGCGGCTCTAGACCAAGAAAGATTAGGAACAAAAACAACAGGATTACTTTCCTATTAGTAGTGGTAGTAGGGTTAGGGGGATAGCTTCCGTTGGTCAAGAATCAGAAGTACTAGAAGATAGAAGACTTGACTTAGCTCCAAGTGCCTGCTAACTTTAGCTGGACATAATGGAATGGCCTCCATGCCTAGAGTGACCCTACAGGATTTAAATTCTTGACGTTTTTCGTCCATTCCGTGCAGTAACACCCCAACCCCTGCCACGATGAGCTGCATAGCAGGACATAAGGGGGTACTTATGGGCTCATGGACTTGGTCTAGCAGCTCTAGACCAGGAAAGATTAGAAACAACAACAATATGATTATTTACTTATTAGTAGTGGTAGTAGGGTAAGGGAGATAGCTTCTGTTAGTCAAGAATCAGGAGTACCAGAAGGTAGAAGACTGACTTAGCTCCAAGTACCTGCTAACTTTAGCTAGACATAACGGAATGGCCTTCATGCCTAGAGTGGCCCTACTAGTATCTAAATTCCTGACGTACTTCGCCCATTCCGTGCAGTGCCACCCCTCTACCACAATGAGGCAGGGTAGCAGGACAGGGAGCGGCACTTATGGGCTCATGGACCTGGTTTAACGACTCTAGACCAGGAGAGACTGGAAACAACAGCAACACGATTATTTACCAATATTGTGTATGAGTAATCAAATAAATATATATAATTTAAAAATACGATACACATGCCTCTAATTCTTTTTTCTTCAATACGCTTTGTCATTATACTTGTAGTATGTTGTCTTGTGTGTGCATGCTTGTCCCTCTTTTGGGAGTTTCCTTTACATCATGTTTGTCATTTCATTTTCAAACCTAACACTATATGAATAGTCCGTGGAGAGTAACCCGCCTAATACTTTTCGGCAAGAGAAGTATTATTATTACTCCCTATGGTCCAAAATAAGTGTCCCATTTAGTACTTTGAAAGCATGTGCAAATGGGACACTTATTTTGAGACAGAGGGAGTACTTCGCAACTATTTGTCAGTTTTAATTTTTTAAAGTTAATTTTAAGGAACTGCGAGTTTTCGGTTTAACTTTATTTACCTCATAATGATGCTGGTGGTCATTCTTAGAAAACATTTAAGCAGTTCATATAAACACTTTACTCGCTAGTCAGTTTTTAAGTTTCCGTATTATTAATTTGGAAGCTAAGGATCATTATTTTATTTACTATATATATGGTATAGTATATATACATAACACAAAATTGTTAATTTCAGTGTTAAATTAATTACAGGGCAATTATTTATTGTTTAATACAAAATTAAGAAGATTCAACACCAACCAACACACACACACACACATATATATATATATATATATATAATATATATATATATATATAATATATATATATATATATATTATATATATATATATATATATATATATATATATATATATATATATATATATATATATATATATATATATATATATATAAGAGCATATTTGTATCACCTCAAAAAAAAATTACAATTAATATAAGGATCCTCGTTTCAGGGCTAACTTACTTCGCTTGACTTATCTTAGCACTTTAGTTGCTGAGCTGTATACAAGTGTCCTTATTCGTATTCAAAGAGAAAGGATTGCGGAATTTTTTTTGCTTAAGATCAACCTATTTCCTTTTTTACGTATTTATTGGCTGTTTATTATGAAATATTTCATTAACGTTGATATTTATCTGCTCTTTTGCTCAGGCGTGATATTTTTCTCATCCTCTGCACGCTTGAGCGAACACATTTACAACTGAATAAGATAAACATGTGGGAGAATTCTTACACTACGCTTTGGACGTAATCAAATAAATTCCACAGTTATTGCCTACTATCTAGAGATTGAGCAATGCGGAGGATTTCATATGTTGATATATAATACACCGGATGATACCAAGGACTTAGTACGGTGAAATAAAGCTTTGTAAGAAGTAGTGATCGTAAGAAAACATGAATTTCACATCCTTTGGTACAGATAGTGGTCTTTAAATATTTTGGTTGTCCGTAATTTCCTAGTGATGTTAATATAAACTTGATTGTCTTTATAGTATGCCCTACATTTAAAAAAAAATAGAAAATGATAATTTATCAAAGTATTTTTTCAAATAAAAATATATAAAGGAAAAATAATTTTGTGTTATACATTACTCACTGATGTAAACACAAATTAATTTTTTTACCTGTATCAATAGAAATAAAATTTAAAAAATAAGAAATATTTTTAAACTAATCAAAATGTTAAATTTATGGCAGGTTCTATTTAAAAAACTTTGTTCAAGATTTCAAATATGGACCAAAATTTTAAATTCTTTATTTTTTTCTTTTTCTGTAAAGCTTTCCAAGGCTTTGCTATATTACTTGTTGTACTGCGAATTTTAATGAACATGAAAAGGCAGAAACACAAATCTGTCAAAGTGATAACACTAGCATATTAATGCTAAAAATTCCGTTTCAGAGAGAAGCTAGAGAAAAATTATGTTCAATAGTTAAATAATGACTGTCAATGTTCACTCCTTCATCCACAATTTAACTTCTGTTACTTGGATTAGCCCTTTTAAAAGGAAAGCCGAAATCTCTCATTGCTACAGGTGACTAGTAGGTAGCTTGAGACGAAAGCAATCCAAACGTATCATTTCTCCGGCCTGTACTACACTATACATTTTACAGCTACTGTTATTTGTAGACTGTACCACTTCCGCGGGACAGCTCCCGTCTCGAGATATGAAGATCCAGATTTAATTCCTGGTCTAAAAGGTGTATAATGATTTCCGATGCTTGGAAGGTAACTGCGATCCTTTCCAAGCATGATGTTTCGAAAAAATGTGACACGCTGAAGGTGAAAAGACTTAGACTGATTTTTTTTTTATTTAATGACGAGGCACTTTGTCGGGAGACATTCGCCTTTTGTTATTCACCGCTGGTTTGCTGGCTACTTTACTATGGGACCACCGTTTGGGTGAGCCAGCATTGCACCCTATCAGGGGAACGACACGGAAATGACCAACCCTTATTCGGAATTTGAATCCAAGCCCAAAAATCCAGCATGGTAGCTCATGAAGTTAACGACTATACAATGTGGGCGCTTTGAAAAATAATTAAATGGAAAAGAATATATATATATATATATATATGTGTGTGTGTGTGTGTGTGTGTACAGCATGATTTAACTAATAAAAATAAAAGGTAAATAAACACTTAATAGATTTCTTTACATCGTCAAGTTTTCGGTCCAAGCAGTTAGCTTTTCTATACTTAATTAAAGCCTTCCATAATACTTTGTTACCCTGTTTTCATTGTATCATTCTGCATTAGCTGAGTAACGATATTAGGTGATATTTAATTCCTACTGTTATAATTCAAGCATTTAGACTCGTTTAGTGGATATAAGCATTAATGCCAATTCCTCTTTTTGTCGGTGAAAGAAGACATATTCTGCCTACACTTTCGTAAATACACTGTTTGTCACGTACACTTAAATACTGGTATCCACAAACACTCGCAGAGCCTCAGACAAAACCACACATAAACAAACGCACAGATTTACGCACGAACACACGCTCATATTCCACCTTTTAAATTTATTACATATTCCTTATCTCACCGCAACACCCCCGCGACCTCTCCTAGTCACGAAAAGAACATGATATCCAGTAGCTCGTGAAATGTCTGCTACAGATGGGTGTTGCACTATTAGGTAGTATCGCTTACAGGAATCCACCCATAAAGCAGAATGGAGCAGGTACGTCGAGTGAAATGAAAGCCAGCACAGAGTGATGATGGCTATCAGATAACTGCTCCACATTGATAAGGCTGAGATATCTGTCAGGTCGTGATATTTAGCTGGGTTTAATTAGGGAGTAAATAAGGGATTGCCTTGTGATATCTGGGAATCGTGAAAGAATGGATTTCTAATTAGAGCAAATTGTAATGTATACAGATTTCTCGTTCCTAGAGCTATTTTTGATATTCATCGGTTTTGTTTCGTTTGCTGTGTAAAAGGGCTATTTCGATTGAAATCTCGAAGATTGTGAGAGAAAGATTTTATTTTCTGATATCATCAGATCACGGCGTGGAACTTGCCTGTTTTTTAGTTTCTGAATTATCCATGAAATTGTAACAGTTAACTAAAAAATTAAATCGATCAGCCCATTAATTATAACATTGCTTTTATTCCGCCCACATAGTATAGTGGTTAGTGTTCTGAGCTGCCACGCAGTGGGCTTGAGTTCAAATCCCAAATAAGGCTTGGTCGTTTCCATGTCGTCCCCCTCTTTGGGAACAATGCTGGCTCACCTATATGGTTCTCTCGCGTATTAAAGCAGCCAGCAAAACTTCGCGGATCTTCATGGGACAATGTCAAGAAATACCTACCGTCTGAGACAAGTGCCTACCGTATTAAACACAAAAGAACTTTGATTTTATTTGCAAATTATATTTATTCATTTAGGGTAATAACTAATTTGTATATTCATTGATCTCTTTGAGATCATTAAAGTATGATACTGATGACTTATTTTTTTATTATCTATGGTTAATCTTAACAATTTTGATCAAACTTTTATGAAACATTTAGGTCATTATCAGTATCTATTCACACACATATATTCATATATGTAATCCTTACATATATATTTCTTCGTATAATATACGAAAGCCTTATTTGAATAGTGGTCCAAATCCATTCTTGTTCATTCTGAGATACAGAGCCTTAAAGTCTACTGAGTGTTGAGAAATGACTGCTAAAGTCTGATTTATAATGCCATCTGTTGGCAGCAGAAATAAGCTGGAGGTGTACCAGTTTAAAAATAAGATAGAAATGACTTCTATGAACATGAAAGTGAGGCTAACTCCATTTTTTAAAAAGGGGAGTTGGACCACTATTCAAATAAGGCCTTCATATATATATATATATATATATATATATATATATATATATATATATATATATATATATATATCTATTCTAAAAAAAACTAACTGGCGCTGCAGCAGCCGCCGCCGCCGCTGTCAAAAGCTTGTCACGCTATCTCCTCCGAAACCGCTGGGGGTATGGGGTCGAGACCGATACCAGTCGATGCAGAATAATGTGGGGAAGAAAGTAAGACATGTCTCATATTCGTCGGACTTTAAGTTTCTTTTTTATTTTATGTTTTGTGGGAAAATATTGACTTTTTCATGTTCAGATTACGATAACTCTCCAAAAAAGGATCGTAGAATTTTTTTTTTTTACAATCTAAGACTACAGACATTTCTCCTTCAAACAAGACCTCATTTGTTTAAAAATAATTTAAAACAGACTGATATTTTTATTAAAATTGAAAACCCACTTTTTGGAAAAATTTATGCGTTTCGAGATATATAAATTCGATGCTATCAGACTTATTATGTTACAAAGAAAATATTTATATCAACTGGAAGATGAAAGCTTTCTCATTCATATAAACTTCATTTCAAGTCTCTATCTTAAAATTTCGATTTTTAATTGAATTTTAAAGAAATACTTCAAAAAAATCTTCTCATTCGCTTGCTTTGCAGAAGGATTGAAAGAAGATCCGATTTTTCACCCATCTTCATCCGGGCTTATACCCCCCATCTACCCGGGCTTCATCCATTTCGTCGGGAGGGGGGGGGGAAGCTTCAACTGTAAACAAATGAATGACTCAATCGCTGTAAACAAGTATTGAGTCATTCATTCACTTGATTCACCAGAGGAGCGAGCGTAGCGAGCCTAGGGGCGAAGCCCCTAGTATATATATATATATATATATATATATATATATATATATATATATATATATATATATATATATATATATATATATATATATATATATATATATATATATATAATCTTCAGTTACAATTTGAAGACTTTAAGAATATCAGTTATCAACTTACTTGAGATAGTATAAGTGTTATGAAAAAAAATGCAAGTAACGGAGTCCCCAATATTCTCCTTGCTACAAACCTTTTTTGCCATATTTAAGGCTAGTTGCAAAAAAATCCTTAATCTACCGGAATTTGATTACCTTTTAAGGAAGTTGATTGTTGAGTGAGGTAGACTGAGAGCACTCGGTATAAGATTGTAACACCAGAAAGCACGACTTGTAAATTTTTTTTATTACTGTTCTCCCGAATTAAGCCCAAAAAGCATTTATGCTATCAAGTTATTATAACCCTATACAAATGCTTTTCGTTACATCTTTACTAACTATTTTAATGAGACATTGTTTTACTGAAAAAAATGGAATGTTCATGTTATTTAATAGTGAACAGTAAGGTTTGTCAACCTTTGTGTGTGTGTACATGTGTATAAAGAGCGGACATGTATACATATATGTAAACTAATAGTAAAATATAGACTTTAATATTCGTCTCGTTTTAAGTGAATAAGGACAGCATGGCATGAAGGAGGACTTAATAATATGATACACAAAAGAAAATTTGCATCCATTGACGCTTAAATTTAATAGCGAATAAAAATTGATATGTTTAGTGATTGTTATTCAGGCGAGAAAGAGATTAGCTATTATTAAGCCTTGTGGTTATGCTTGAATTTTTTTGTTCACAAAAGTAATATGATTATATGCTGCAAAGAGGCAATTAGAGAGAATAAGTCTGACCATAAATTAGCGCAATGCACTGTAAATTTAGAAATATTAGCCAAGCCAATAGAAATATGAATAGTTTTGAGCACAAATGAAAGTTTTGAGCTGGAATTAACCTGAATAAATATATTTATCAATACGTTTTATCCCCGCTTGATTCAGAAATCCCCATAATTATTGTTCTAATTATTTTTTTAGTCTTAAATTTTTATTTCTGAATCAATTTAGACATTATTGAATTGGGAATTAAGGCCGTTCTTGCTCATTTGTGAGACGTAACGTCAAATTTTTAGCACTTGAATAGTAGATATTATTACAGCTGAGAAGGAAGTACTCCTTTTTAATCTCAGGGTCTTTCATTTCAGATTTCATATGAATTGATATTTTTTTTCTGTTTGATATTTAACGTTACAATATTATTTTTTATACTTAATAACCTTCTTATCTTCTCGAGAAACTATTCATGAAAAATCAATTATGCAAAAAGTATGACGAGCATATGAGCCACAGAACCTTACCCCAAAACAATAAAATACTGATTAAATACAAATAAAGTTAAAATATGTCTTATATGGAACGCAAAACTAGGCTTCACTTGTCTTAAATCGTGGTATCATACTCTTATACTCTTTCCAACATTAGATCTTCACCTAAGACCCTTATGTGAGGACATCATACATTCTGGAAAACCCCATATGACTCGACAAAATGTTTAGGATTACCGTAATTTTCGTATCATACGATAAGACGCACCTCAAATTTATGGGACGATTTTTAGAATAGAATATTTTGTATTTTGTTAGGTATATAAAGATATTGTCAATGCCTTACTTAATAAAGATAAAAAATATAATAAGAAATATATATACAGGTAACCCTCCTATAACATGGTAGATAGGTTCCTAGAAAATGCCGTGTTGTGTGAAACCGTGTTATATGAGACCCAGAGACAGTTCAAAAAAGGGGGTTACGTTCTGAAAACTTATTAAAAGCAGACATTTTTTTAAAATTTCATATAAGCAACTTAATTTTTATTAAAAATATAAATGCATGTATAACACAAAACGAAAAGAAACATTATTTTCATTTTGTGTTTTACATGCATTTATATATCAACAATAAGAAATATTATTTTCATTTAATGCGACCTTAATTTAATAAATTTCTTCCTCATCACTGATCAGTACAATCAAACGAGAACGTTTTTTTTTTGATAGAACGATATCACCTTCACTTACAGAACCTTTTTCTTCATTTAGATTTATTGCACCCTCTATCCTCTTTAAAAAAATCTCTAATTTTGGTTTATTTGCTGGTTCTTACATGGTCATTGTAAATTCACGGTATGGAGATAGACAATTTTGCAGCTACTTTTGAATTTTCGGCTTCTTTCAGCGGAAGGGTCCGTATTCAAGAAAAATGATTCAAGATTTTCAGCTAAGCTTGGACCTTCTTGTAATTTTATAGAGTTATAAATCAATAAATTATAATTTGTTTATACATTTTCATGTAAAGCCACTATAATTCATTATTCCTTCCCATCATTATTTTAAGGTAATTTAGTTTTTAAATGTGTTAAATAAATATCATGTTATCTAGTGCTATATAAGTACAGTGTTGTACAAAGGTTTTCGCAATTTTTTTATCGTGTTAGAGCGAAACCATGTTACAGGTTGTAGTGTTATACGAGGGTTCCCGCATTTTATCTTATCGTGTTAGAGCGAAACCGTGTTGTAAGATGCCGTACTGTAGGAGGGCTACCTGTATATATATATATATATATATATATATATATATATATATATATATATATATATATATATATCTGTGCTCAGATGGCAAAAAGGTATAAGAAACTTTTCTTTAAAAAATTGAGTTTATCACATTCCGGATTCTCGCTCGGCAATATTTTCTGTTTACTGTAACTACTGTAAGTAATAGTCAACTATTTTTCTAAAACATTGGTACTACGTTTGCTCATGTAAAACAAATTACTGATTTTTCATGACACCTTGAATCTTATAACGCAAATTTCTTATTTTGCCACCTGAGCACAGATATGTTGTTGTTGTTGTTGTTGTTACTAATCCTATCTGATCTAGCAGATATGCTAGACCCGATCCATGAGACCAAAAACATTTAAAATATCCAAGACAAGGAAGGGACTCTAGGTCAAATCCTCCTTTTCAAGCCCCAAGCAAGAATGAAGATTGTCAGGGGTGGAATGATTGATTAGGGGTGGAATGATTGTTACATTTTCCACAAATGGTGGAAGATCTTATTGCCTTGATCAAATTTAAAGCACTTCAGATAACCACTTAGGAGTCTTGACAAAGCAGTCTGCTGAGCACGATTGCCCACAAAAGCCATAGCTCCTCCAGGCTGTCTGCCACAATACTAGTCATGTGCTGGAGGAGATTACATGAGAGGGCGATGGCAGTGTAACGTCACGTGTATTGTGCGGTTCTCACGCCTCATGGGCCAGCTGGATGTTTTTCGAGAATACCATTTTCCAGTTCCCACCGTTTTTAAATCACGTGCAGAGTTTTGGCGTGAAAGTTAATCCCTGGCATGGCGGTTTCCCTAACAAGTTGTGGGGGTAACTGTTTGTAAAAACAGAAACATTTGCCATCACCGTCGTAAAGCTGTCTTTCCTAGTGATAGCTATGCGATTTTGTCACTGGAATGTAATAAAGTTTCGGCGTTACGAAGATCTGTCACCAACTGGATTGCCGGCCCCCTCTCTGAAAAACAGACAGATTTTCGTGGAATTGAGAGAGTCGCCGACAAAGAAAACGCCACAAGATATAGGCAGAGAATTTAAGAATTTTCGGGGAGACGGTGCATAGGATGCGCCCTGGGCGGACATGATTTTTTAGGCTCCTGTTTTTTTTTTTGGGGGGGGGGGGCGATCCGGGTCCTGGAGCTTGGATTGTGAATCTGCACGTAAATTAATTGAATATGTTGAAAGGGTTAATGTTTAATTTTTTTTGTGTAAATAAATATTAAGTTTTTGTTTTTAAAAATTGGCCTTTGCCTTTTAATTAGGACTCTGTCTTTCTTAATAATGGATCCAATAGAAGTGATTTTAGCAACGCCTCAGAGAATTGCCTTAGCCATCTATCGTTACGCCACAGCAGATTTAACTCTTGAGCAGATCTCCAAAAAAGGGAAAGTGTTAGAGGGAGCACATATATAATATATATAATAAATATATATAATATATATAATAAAATATTCATTTTAGTTTAATGTTACCTTCGGACCATAAGACGCACCCGAGTTTTAAGTCGATTTTCTTATGTAGAAAGGCTTGTCTTATGGTCCGAAAAATACGGCAGTTTATAAATATACCATTGTGATCCGACTTAGAATAGCACAACAATCAATTTCAAAGGCTAGTAACTTCGTTTTAATATAATAACGCCCAACATTCTCTAAATATCCCTCCTTCTTAAGTCGTGATGGAAGCTAGAAACGGGCTCATTAAGAAAAACCCTGCCTTTTCAAACGTGATTTGGGAAGCACAAAAAAACAAACCTCCGCACCAAATCACGACCGCTATTAATCAGCTAAATTGTGTACAAAAGTTATTAATGCCTGCATCAACTATTATATCAAACTCCGTGTTAAACGATTTTTTATTGTTGCCTTTGAGCAAAAGATGCTAAATGCTACGTGAAGGATGACATTCCCTTTAATGGGTGTATTAACTTACCCGCGAACAACAAGGAAATCTAAATCCTTGATATTGCTGGATTTCAAGATGTTGACGTATGTAGGAAGTTTCGTTGACGTATATGAATGGAGGCTTCTCTGTTGGATACTATTCTAAGAGTATAATTAGGTCACGAGTGTATTGTAATTTTCATTGGTGTTGCTTAAGTATGGTAATTTCAGTCCAAAAAGGGGGAATGTACTGGCAAGGCCGCTTATTATAGATTTTATAACTTTCAATCATTTTCAATCATTTCTATGGATATATGTCTTGTTAATGTCATAGATCTGTATCCTAATATACGTCAAAGATTTTTAAGAATTATCCGTTTTAGTTTATTTCTGTTCATATCCATTGTCTATTTACTTAAACATTTCTTTTAGAACAATTTTTCTTTTACACGTTACTTTTTACTATTATTGTGACCACTATTAGTAAAGGGAAACGCATAAAAAGTGGACGAAGTTGTAGCTCTTGGTTTTTTTTTTACTTAACCATTGACGCATCTATCACTAATAACTTATAAAATGGTTGTAGCTAGTATCTGCCAGGAGAGGGAGTTGAACTTGTGCCTCTGTACACTGAAGCCAGCATCCTAGTCACTAACAATCCAGGCGATGTAGGGAAATCTCGTATTATGAATGTCATTTGTCACGTTCACCCACGTCTACTTTTCCGGCAAGTAACTAGTAAAAAGGTCACCGACAAATACACCGCCTTGTTCAGTAATGGTGGCCGGTGCACGTAAAATCTGTCGTGGCTACAATGTCCTTCAAGTTCTCAAATTACCTCTGGGGGTGCTGGGTCAGGTAGTCTGGTCCCGCCACTTGACTCGGTTCAAAATTCCCGGACCATCAAACGGGTGCAGCGGGGACCCAACCCCTGTGATGCACCCGGGGCAACGCATGCAACGCATGCAGCGAAGTGGTCTCACGCTTCTGGCTCCCCCCGGAGAAGAGCCTAGGCTCAGTTCTCCTAGCCTTCAGAAAAAGAAAAAAACTAGTAAAAAGTGTTAACATCGACAGTGGTCCATGTTTCACAGAAAAATAAATTTAGATATTATTAGCGTAGATGTTACTAAGGTATTATTAGCGTAGATGTTATTATACATTTGAAAAATAATAAGACATTGTAGTTTTCATTTCATTGGAGAATAAACTTTGAAATTTCTTTCAAGAATTAACTATGGTCTCACGAAACCTTGTTTATGGAGACCAAGCCCATTAATTTATAAACTTGTCTATAAAATAGTATTTGACTTCGAAAAATAGTATTTTACTTCATGTATTCAAGTATACTGAATTTAGCGACAATGTGAGAAGGTCAGTTGACTACCCCCAGTATAAGGTAGGGATATAATTCATAAGTAATCTATGTTTCCGCTTGATTGCCTGGCAGCAATAAAATCCAATATCAACAACTCAATCTATCATGGGGTGGCAAATGCTCCCAGGTGACACTTAATATGATGGTCACATTTATTTATTTATTTATTTGGGGAGGCTGAAATGAAAAAATAATTTATGAGGATTAGAAATTGTGGAAAATTGGGCAATGAAAACTAATGCTGTAAGTTTGGGAAAAGCTTTAGGAAAAGCTGAAATTTTGTTAATTAAGTTTTGAAATATATGGGACATTACTTAAAACTGCCTAAATGTTCATTTAGAAGCTGTTATTGATATGAAATAACTTATGGATTTGGAACAGTTATTAAATAGAAAAGAAAATCGTGTTGTGAAGTATGTTTTGACCAAAGCTTAAATGCGTCAAGAAGAGTGATGAAAAAGAGAGAAAAATTATCTTAATAGATCGAGAGTGAACATCTTCGAAAACGATGTCTTCTCCATGCAAATTAAAATCCATTAGTCACTGTTTTTGAGAGAGCATTTCCTAGCTTTTCGATTGCTTGCAACTGGTAAAAGCTGAAATTAAGTGCTTCATCACTTGATTAAGTGGCTGACTCATCGAGGATGCCTTAGAGGTGCTGCCTAATTAACAAGTCCGAGTGATATATAGCTTTAAAACTAGACTTCATTTGCAACCCTTAGGATATGTGATTCACGCACCTGGATAGATGGATAGATGGTATCTCTCCGAAGGATAATAACCATCTTCGAGCAATCACGCGATATATCGAACCGGCTGGGAGCGAAAATTGATAGGCTTCGAAACAATAGCATCCCTGCTTCACGCAGTTGGGATGATTATAAAGCTAAGTTCCTGGATGCTCTAATTTAGAGTTGGAAACGTTTAAATCGACGGTTATTTGGGATTTAAGTCTCTTTCTTCCGATGGTGTCAAAGATAGTGGATTTAAAAGGTGTTAATCCTTTGATGATTTGTCATAATTATAGTGTTTTAGGTAACTCTTAACTTGTTTTAGTCAGCGCAGTACTAACATCCGATGTTTTTGAACGCGATAACAACAAGCGGGTTGATTCAAGAATTATCTTTTTGAATAAACAGAAGATGACCACGGGCATACGCCTTTAAAACTGGGTTATTGAATACTCAAGATTGAAAACGCATGATAGTTCATAAAACAATGTTACACCCTAAATGTTGAAAGATGAAACATATGTTCATTCCGTTTATAACAAAATGTGTTAGAAAATAGACGGTGTATTTTATTGCCTAATCTTTCTCTCCCAATAAATTTTAACCAGGAAACAAAATTATCATAGAAGAGTTGTAAGGTGACATTTTCTGAATTTCCAGCATTTTATATGAAATATGAACAAGAAGTTTCCAAATCCATGCTCCTGCTGGGCGAACTTCACAAATCTTTGAAACTCATTCTTCTAAAATGCAGATTATTCCTAAATTTTAAACATTTCTCTCGAATTTTTTAAAAAAGTTTCTAAATACAAGTATTTTATCGCCAGGGCTAATGCGTTCGTGTTTTATTTAAAAATGTGGGTTAAAATTCTGAATGCGTGTTAGAATTGAGCTAAGACGGAGCATTTTAAAAAGAGACTTCAGGCAATGCATCCAAACCTGCAACACTTATAGGAATGCGAATGGTACATTAAATGTAATATAATAAGTTATTCTTTGAATCTCTTGAAATAAAAATTTATGAAGTCCTATAACATGTGTATAATCGTCAACTCGTAGAAAAAAAAATCATTTGTAACGAAAATTCATTTTTCATTCATTTCAAGAAAATACTTCCATATGTAAAATAGGGATAGTCATTTACTTATTTATTTTTTAAAATCTTTAAAAGAACCTCAGCCATTAATTAACTTACGGAACTTTTTATCATATTTATATTTTTTTTCTCTCTCCGGGTACAGCTGACTTCTATAGACAGTTAACCCAGGACTATAAGCTTTTTTATTATATTTTTTAACCCCAGGAGAAAATGATCAATAGAATGTACTACAGTGTACATACAATGAACAATTTCTTCCAGTGGCTCTGTACTAGAATCTATTCCCGGGAGTTTTTGATATTCAACCGAACTTACAGAACTTCCTGATATGCTTTAACATTGTGAACCTAGAAGTAATTTTTTAAATAAAACTCTTTATGTCTTCTGTATGAAAGGGTTATTACTCTAGTCCTATATTTCTTGATTGTGCCTTGGCTCAAAAGTTTTTTCTTTAGATCTTATTGATACTTTCACAGAAGCTTTGCACAAATTACTTCTGAGCATCCACCCATATTCCAGAGCAAGTAAGTAAAAATGTCTGTTCGGATTGGGAATCTACGTTGAGAATTGACGGTTAAGGTAAAGGAAGCTACGATAACTTTCACGTTATTACCGTAGAATTAATAAGCTATGAATTACTGGCACCCATGACAGTAAATTTTGTGGATTGTTTTGAAATTTACCTGTTTAAATACTTTTGTTCAAGAAGTTTTAATGTATTGAGTTTACAATCACATTGTTGACATTGCGTTTTTATTAAAGTAGACGTTGAAACCAATTCATTTCGATCCATGAAACTATTCAGTTATATTTTTAAAAAATACTTAGATGCATTTGTATTTATAAAATGCCTTCCTGCTACTCAAAATTATGTATGTTCGAATTGGTAATCTGCTTTGAGAACTGACGATTAAGATACTAAAAGCTCCGATAATTTTTTCGTTATTACCGTAGAATTAGCTATCAATTAGTGACACCCATGGCAGCAAATTTTGTGGATCGTCTTCAAATTTACCTATTTAATAAATCATTTTGTTCAAGAAGTTTTAATTTGTTGAGTTTACAATCACATTGTTGACATTGCGTTTTTATTAAAGAAGTCGTTGAAACCAATTCATTTCGATCCATGAAGCTATTCAGTTTTTATATTAAAAAAATACTTAGATGCATTTGTATTTAAAAAATGCCTTCCTGCTAGACAAAATTGTGTATGTTCGAATTGGGAATCAGCGTTGAGAAGTGACGATTGAAATACTAGAGGCTCCGATAATTTTTCCGTTATTAGCGTAGAATTAGCTATGAATTAGTAATACCCAAGGCAGTAAATTTCGTGGATCGTTTTAAAATTTACCTATTTAAATCACGTTGTTCAAGTAGTTTTAATGTATTGAGTTTACAATCACATTGTTGACATTGCGTTTTTATTAAAGCAGAAACCAATTGATTTCCTTCCATGAAGCTCTTCAGTTATATAAAAAAATCTTTAGATACATTTGTATTTAAAAATTGCCTTCCTGCTACACAAAATTATGTATGTTCCCATTGGGAACCTACGTTGAGAACTGACGATTCAGACACTAGAAGCTCCGATAATTTTTCCATTATTACCATAGAATTAGCTATCAACCATTAGCTATTCCATTATTACCATACAATTAGTGACACCCATGACAGCAAATTTTGTGGATCGTCTTGAAATTTACCTATTTAAATCATTTTGTTCAAGAAGTTTTAATTTGTTGAATTTACAAACACATTTTTGACATTACGTTTTTATTAAAGCAGACGTTGAAACCAATTCATTTCGATACATGAAGCTATTCAGTTATTATCTTAAAAAATACTTAGATACATTTGTATTTAAAAAATACCTTCCTGCTACATAAAATTACTTCCGCCCTCAGACACTTCGAATAGAGCCTCAGCTACATCTCTGCCCAAGCAGTAGCTCGGAAAAGTTATTAACTGCCGCAATAAAAATCGCATTCGAATGGGCGTCTAGAATTCATTTTTCCCTCCCATCACGTGCAGAAGCTGAAATTGAAAATGTTTGCTGTGAATAGGTGTGTAGATGATACAACATTACGAGTAGAAATCATCATCTTGATGGTGGTGTTAAGGCAAATATGATAGCCCTATGTCGTGTATGTTTAGTTGTTATTTATTTCTTCACTATAAGCATGGTTGTGTGTAGCAGCGGAAGTACAGAGATTGATTCAGCGATTTCTCCATATAATCCAATTCCTGCATTTTTTTTACTGTTTTAAATGGCTTTTTGCCTCATATCGAGAGGACATAGCTGAAAGAGAGTGATAGTTCTTCATTAAATATAAATTAGGAATGCATCTAAGAAATTCATTTTATTCCCATGGCTCGTATTCTGTGAATATTCGCCCATACTCACCGAAATGTTTTTTGTATATTTTATTATGGGAGTAGGCAATATTTAAACCAATGTTACACAATATAAGAGAGCAGCACAGGAGCACTGATGCTTTAGCTAGGATTTGAACCTAAAACAAAGTGTTGGTCGATATGCAGTGTGGAAGGCAAGGATTTCTAAAGAATCCTTCTTTTTAAAAAATTCCGTTATGCGAGTCTTAAAGCTATCCTTGTTAAAAATACTATTGTGATCATGGTCATTCGTTAACTTTAGAAAAAAAATCTTATCTTTATTTTTTACGTAACTTTCTGTTTGCACTTATCTTTACAGTTCTGTTCAATGAAAAATCAAGATGTTGAGTGTGTTGGTGATGATACTTAGAAAATTTCTAATGCTCCTATAGCATTTTCATCAACTTAAGAACAACGGCGTCGTATACATAACATATTATTTCTCTTTGAATCACACAAATTTGTATACTCACATGTCTTTTAATCAAAGCTAGGGATAAAAATTTTCTAGACCGAACGATTTTGCTCTTATTAACTTCTGATCTTGAATAAATCCCTTAAATGCTTAACATGGTATTTCACATTTAAATTTTAATTTTTGATTAAATATAGTCTAACTAAACATTCATTTTTCAGGTACCGGTAAAAAAAAACTCAAATAAAAAAATGAATTATCTTTTAAAATAGTATGTTTTATCTTTTTATTCCTGTAAAGGACCTAAATCCATTCAAATTAACTAATTTCATCCGAAACTATTTATTTTTCTTCTCTACAAGCTGAACTTATCAGTACTAACTCCTCATTAACTTTTGTACTAATAAAAACAACATTAAAGGGAAACTTTTTAAGTTGTTGAAATTTCCGCTTTAATTTTGGCACGTAACATTTTCACCATCAGCAACAGAACAGGAATAATCGAAAAGAAATTATTTTAAACTTTCGTGGCATTGTTTTCATAATGAAGTTTCATTTTTTGCTTATGTTAATTTCATTGAACGGATTGTTAATTATTTTCATTTTTATTTTTGAAAGAGATCTGACTTTAGCTAATCAAGAATAAACGTGTTGGAACATATTATCAATTTATTTTATCTCTCAAAATACATTGTTTATAAAAGAATGTCGATTTCATTTTATCATATTTTGAATTAAGCCGCATATTTAGCGACAAAGTCATGTGTTCTAAAATACCGTTTTTTTAAGAAAAAATTGCTCTATAACATGACTGTCTCATTTAGTTTTGAATATTTTACTTCATACTTTTAGCTACTGTTAAAACTTTAAATAACTGTTTTTCATTTCTCACCATACTGTGTTTGGATGCAAATATATGATGCGCAAGTTTATCATGGGAATTTTTAATCCAAAGCTAATTTTTAAATATTTAGTTGAATTGCCTCAAATTAAACCTACATTTTGTTGCAATATTCAAGTTATTTTGATTTCTTCATAAACTATGCATAGTGGGTCTAGTATTTTTCTAAAATTTGTTGAAAACTAATCTTGTATCTATGTGTTCGGTTCAATATTCTTTCAGAGATATTACTATTAATTGTTTTGGGCATTCCGAACCGGTTTATTGCATGCACTAAAGTAATTTTACAGTCTTAAATACGTCGCTTATAAGAAAATGTCGATTTCATTTTATCGTATTTTGAACTATTTAAGCCACATATTGAGTGATAAAGTCATATGTTTTAAAATTGAGTTTATTTTTTAAGAAAACCATTGCACTATAATGGGACTGTCTTATTCAGATTTGAATATTTAACGTCATACTTTAGCTATATAGAAAACAATTACAACTGTTTTTGATTTTTTACCATACTGTTTTTTAATGTAAATATACGGTGTATAACTTCGTATGGTGATATTTCATCGAGATCTAGTATTAAAATATTTAGTTAAATTATCTTGAAATAAACCTACATTTCGTTGCAGCATTGAAATTAGTTTGATTTCTTTATTATATATGACAGCAAACAGATCGCAGGTGGTGTAGTATTTTTCTAAAAACTGCTGAAAACTAATCTTGTATCTAAGAGTTCGGTTCAATACTCTTTAAGACAGATTACAATTAATTGTTTTGGGCATTTCGAATCGGTTTATTGCATGCACCAAAGCTATTTTTCAGTCGAGTAGCATATTATCACTTTAGTTATCAGGCACAGTTTCAACTTCTCAAACTGAAACGATTTATATGTGCATCAGATATGACTAACTCATCTGCTAGTTGTTGAGCCGTTCATAACAGTGCATTAAAATATTCGTTTATAATGCGAACAATAGTGAGGAATCTTTTACAGATACCTTTTCATGAAACGCCAATTGCTGATTGTTTTAAATAGATTGAAACTGATAAAATATGGTAGTTATAAATAATTATTTTTATTTCTAGAACACAGAGAGCGATGAAATGAGATTCCTTGGGACAAAAGCACTGATCAATTAGATTTTTCTGTTATGTATACAGGGTTCTGAGAATGATTTGGTTTGTTTTCAATCAGCCATTAGAAACGCTAGAATGAATCAAATGATAACTCATTGTAAAATATCGCTTCGGATGTTTTATCATCTCATTTTCTTTAGGAGCATAGATCTTGAAACCTAAATTTGCGCACATTTTAATCAGAACCTTTGAATCTATGATATACCTCTATTTGAAGTATGAGGAATAAATATAATTATCTTAATTGAGATTCCGCATACTAAAAAAATTATCAAAAGCAAAGTTAATAAATAAAACGTTATCTTCTCACATGAGGGATAGCTGTACCCTTAAAGATATATTATATATGCTGACAAGGATCTGAAACAAAAATAATTACTTGTATATGAGCTTAGGAAAATCTTAAGTTATTTAGGGGTACATCTCTGTTACGTGGTTTGTTATAAATATTGCATTCTGTAAACAATTTAAATGGTATAACGAGAGGAGAAGATTAAACTTGCAATGAAGCGATTGGTTCGAATAATAATCAATGATTCTTGGAAACATGTAGCTGGTTGGGTTTGATCGTGGAAGAGTGTCATAAAACACAAATATCATTAAACTGATAGTAAATGTTTTGTATTTTCGGGGATGAATTCATCTTATTAGTAAGCTGTAAAACTCTGATTTATAAAACTAACTCAGCTATAATAAAATCTTCAAAAATTGACTTTTCAATAGTCAATACTGGAATGTATTCAGAATGCTGTGGAAATTAAAATTTAGTTCAACAACTAAATATAAGCTCCCATTCTAAAAGAAAATTAGAAGAGTTAATAAAATGTGTCTGCAGAAATTATTAACAAAAAAAGATATATAAATTACAATAATTTCACATGCTAAAATTAGTATTTCTTATAAAATTGTATATATATATATATATATATATATATATATATATATATATACGAGTATATATACAAAAGAGAGAGTGAAGAATCGTGCATGTTTGCAGTTGAAATTACAAAATTACTATTTTGCTGTTAAATATTTGTTTTTATGAATTATTTCCTGCTGTAATTTCGCATTATTCATCTGTGAAATGCTAAAATAACTAACGTGTATTATTTCAAAACGTGTCGGTCATAAATGAAAAATACGTTGTGCTCCCATCATAAAAAAGTTAATCAAAAGGCTTATCAAAATAGCTGACCAAATACAAACATTTTAGCTACCTGAGACAGAGACGAATGTCTGCGTAATCACACAGGGCTCCTTAAACATATCCTTAAATTGCTTACTGATGTGTTCTCAATTTTATTTCTAAAACCAAATGATTTTCCAAAGTGAGAAACAACCAGTTTTAGATTAAAATGTGAGAATTCTAAGTAGATATTGATTTAAAAGATCATTTACCTTTACTTAAAATATCTACGCTATTTCTTGAACATTGGCTTTAATTTCTTTCCGGAATTACTAAGGTAAAATTTCATTGCTAGTTTCTCTAAAATAGAAGTTTATATGCAAAATTATGGTCTTAGAATATGTATGTAGTGACACCATTACGACCCTGTCTATTTAGATAACTTCTAAAATAGATCGGCAAAACTTGAGACCTTATTTCAGAGAGGCTTTGTTTTCTAAGTTGATGCGTGATAGTCGTTTGTAGTTAGTTGTTTCTTCCACTTAGTGCGCTTCTTTTTTTCTCATCTATCCCACGACAAAACAATTGTTTGCTTTTCACAATTTCCTCGGGATCGTTCTTATAATTCTGAAAGGGCCTAGTTCAAATTAAAGGTTAACTATATTTGACTGTCTGTTAGATATCTAAAAAAGGATAATTTTAAACTAAGATAATTATTCTCGGTTATTTGATGCCTCTTTTAGGTTTTTTTAGCTCACATATTTTTGCTGAGAACTCATTAACATTGACCCTATGATCTTCTGCATTTCTTTGTTTTAAGGTATTCGTGCAAGCATCTTCAAACTGCTAAAGAATGTTGATAGTCTTTAGAATATATGTTATTTTAGAAATTCTTTCTTTTGTTTGTTTCTGCTGAATGTCGAAAACGTACAGTGAAGAAGTTATTATTATAGTCAATAGTCAATTCTAATTATTTTATACATAATTAACATTCTCCTAAACATTATAGATCACTCTAAACTGTTTAAAGAATTACTAGCTTCTATAAAATAATAATTTGAAAAAAAATGATATTTTAATACTCAATTTTTTTTCAAATACTGTTCACAGACAGATATGTTAAACAGCTACGAAATTTACTATTTATATAAAATTACCTACATTTTTATTTAAACCTTGCAAAGATTCAAACTTTTAAAAGTGATATCTACGAGAAAGTGATATGAAAGCTTGGGTTCTCGGTCGTTTTTATTTAAATAACATCCTATTACGTATCTTATATATTAGTTAATATGAGTTCTCGATTAAGTAGGAACCTTAACTGTATTAATCATTAATATAAGCATATCGAATGCGTTTTTTAAGACTTGCTTTCAAAACTCATAAGAATGCTTAATTTTTGAGCCGTGCAAGTGTGTAAAATTTGTGATAACATTGATATTGCATTTTAATGTAGTCACGATATAACGATAAACATGAAAAAGTAATAGTAAAAACTGGATACCTCTATAAAACTTAATTTGACAAGTATTATATTTGTAAAAAAAGGGGGGGAGGCAAATTATTTTTATAATTGATTAGTTACATGAGTGCAACACATGTAGGAATACTTTAACCCTTTGAGGGGCGCCGTATGCACAGTGCAAACGCCTAAATCTAGTCTTTTTTTTCACTTGCATTCAATGTATCCCAGTTAAATGAGGAAAAAAATGGTTAGTACTGCCATCTGTTATCAGTTTAAAGAACTGAAAAAAATTTGCAACCTTTAATTATAAAAATTTTCAAGATTCTTTAGGTTAAAAATAAATCGGCAAAAAAATCTGCACCGTACAAACGGTGGAGGTTGTTGCCCCTGAAAGGGTTAAAGAGAATCCTCTAAATTCTTATATAGATCCTAAGTTTTTAGGTATTACTTTCCTCATTTTAATTTAAAATAAGAATGAATTAGTGATTACAAAAAAAATGCGATTAGATTACATAGATTAGATTTCAGAACTATTACCTCGGAAAATCATGAGTACTCAAACTTTTTTAACTAGCGTATTAATGTATAAAATTCTGCAACAACATTGATATGAAATTACTAATAGGTACGTAGTTATTGACAGGACTATCAGTTGTCTCTTTAAAAAGATGATCTAACAAGTATTTTGTCCATGCAGGAGAGTAAATAACTGTTGTGGTTCATTTGTTTCAAAGATAGTGACACTTTGTGTAGAAGCCTTTTAAACAAATCAGGAACATATTTCGGAAATATTTTAAGATATTTTACTGTATTTAAAGTGCATCTTTTAAGCAATTTAAAAGAAAATGAATGCACTTAATATTGTAATATATTTTTTTCTCCTTTTGCAGGTGATCTAGACCCTATTACTATGAATCTGGTCGCCCAGACGCAGTTTGCACCTTTGCCAGAAGCTCTCTGCAAAGTGGTATATGATTTGACGTCAGAGGGAATTACTGCGTCTATGCCCGTCATTAGCAAAAGACTGAAGACTTCCTTTCCAGAAATAATGCTTCCATCCGACGACATTCTGTATAAAACACTAGGTATGTAATATTTCAATATAAAAAATAGGATATTCCCAATGTCTGAATTTTTTTAAATCTGCTTTTGTCGAATGTAAATATAATCATAATGTAGAATTCGGATGTACAAAGTTGTGGGAAATTTTCAGAAGAATTTATCTTCTTTTCTTGTGCGAGAGAGAATTTGTAGTAAGTCTCGCGGCATGTATTGCCCATTTTTTTTCAGTCCTACTCTGTAGCATTCCCAATATGTCTTGCAGCTCAATCATTTGTTATTTACTGAAACCCTTCTATAAAAACCGTTAAACCCTGAAAATTCTGATGACGATCTATTTTTTTCCAGAGCAAGTCGCAAACTACGTAGGGACTGTGTTATTATGACACCATTGCATCAAACACACTCTCATAGATGGGTAACTTATGCAAAATCAGGCAACTGCAGCCTATCCTGAAGTATCCATGAAACTAGGTCCGCAGATACTGAGACGCTTATTTTTTGTGTTAGTAACCAGTCTACGAGGGTGTGTTGTCATAGTTGTTGATGTTCATAATGCTATGACTACGGGTTTAAAATTGTTCAGCAGACATCTGGGTTATGTAGCAAAGCGCACTGTTTGGGGATACTGCTATGCATATTCGGGGGAGATTTGTAATAAAAGTCATAAACAGTGAGTAACCTGAAGTTAGTTATAAATTTTCAGATTCAGGGAGACATATATAGGACACTCTGAATTCAGAGGGCTTTCCCATCGCTTGCCCTTTGCACGGACGATATGTTGCTCAAGATTTATTCTTTTGCAACAGTCGTTATTGAAACCGCTTGAGAGTATAGGCAAAGAGGTATCCGCTTATTTTGACAATTCTTTGTCATGGCCAGAAAATTTGCTTTTTCATAATTAGTATCGAATATGAGTGCATTTAATTAGTATCTGCAATATCATTAAAATATTCTAAAATATCAGTAAGGTGCCAATTTTATTATGGTTCAAACAGTTTGGTTCCTTTTTATGAGACTAAAACCAAAGACATCATAAAGAAAATCAAGGAAATGCCGTAGTCATAGCATTATGAACATCAACAACTATGACAACACACCCTCGTAGACTGGTTACTAACACAAAAAATAAGCGTCTCAGTATCTGCGGACCTAGTTTCATGGATACTTCTGGATAGGCTGCAATTGCCTGATTTTGCATAAGTTACCCATCTATGAGAGTGTGTTTGATGCAATGGTGTCATAATAACATTGCTTATATTTTGTTCCTTAAATTAAGAAATAGGTTATGATCTTTCTTTTATTGGCTGTACTGGATATTGACTACATATTACCCGTTACAAAAACAGAAAAAAAAATCCACCCCCTTTTTTGCCTACAGCGTACTTTTAAAGTACTTTAGAAATCGTTGTCAAATAAATTTACGAATATTAGCATTTTTCCTTTTACTCTTTGACAACTATTTAAAGTATTATAATTCTCGGCATCCGAAATGAACTTGCCTGCTGAAATATTTAATTCTATAAAATTCTTCATCTTGATAGTTAAATGCCAGTACTCCTTATAGCATTTGGATTATTCAATTTAAAATGTAGACTCTGGTTCCAAATCCACTTCCTCTACATCTCTTTTTGCTATTTCTCTTTCTAAGTGCTAACTATGCACAGGAAGTAAAGCTAAAGTTCCGTGTATTTTTTCGAAACTTTTGAATTTCGAAATTTAAATGGGGTGTTTACAGCTTTATCTTTTACCTATTTGCAATTCAGATTAGACGCAATAAATCAGTTTGCGGCAGAGCAATTTCATTTGACCCACATTTTTATTCTATTTCGATCTTCTCGTAACATCATCTGAAATAAATTAGGTTTATTTCTTTGTTGTTTGAACGCACGTTTCCCAACTTGCTCCAATAGAGTGTACACCCCAAAGTTAAAAGTCTTTTGAATAAATACATAAATACATAATTTTGAATAATTCTAATAATCCATCAATCACCAAGGGTTTTATGTTCTAATAGTTTGTTCGAGGTTTGCCAAGATCACATTATTGGCAGTGTTTTAGATATGATGCTAATTTTTTGCTTATCGTGGCATAAAGAAATAGCATAATCTCGAATCAAAATTTTGACTTATAGGAAAAAAATTGTTTATCGAAGGCCAGAAGAAATTTAAAACGATCAACGTATTTGCAATGGATTTCTCTACATGCTAGACATTTTTCCTTTATTTTAAATATGACAAAAGGAAAAGAAATACTGGACGATAAAACATTACGTCGAATGTTGAAATATAACCCCCCCCCCCGTTCTAATTTTTAAACTGGTGAATTTTTTTTTATTATTAATTACTTATTTTCTTTTTAAATAATTTATTCCTTTTCCTATGCTTCCAATTTTTAGACAATACTTGCCATAAGGTCCTAGAAAATGGGCAATAGGAAGAGGGATAAGATTTCATGGGTCCTTTTGCTTTAGGGGACCGGACTATCTTTTGCTCTAAAGTTCGACATACCGTCCTAGAACTCACAGAAATTTTTCCGGTATCGGTTCCCATGTTTTCTATACGTACAAACATATATACACAGACTATATATATATATATATATATATATATATATATATATATATATGTGTGTGTGTGTGTATATGTATGTATGTATGTATGTGTGTGTTTGCATGCATATATGCATATACAGTGGGAAAGGGAAAGAGGGAGATAGAGAGGATAAAAGGTTAGCACCGTATGTTCATACAATAAATATATACGGACAAATTCAGTTAATTTTCATGATATACACATTTCTAAACTGCAAAGGTAAAATGTCGTAGAAAAAACATCATCGATAAATAAACTTAATAACTGTGTGAATTCTTTGTTAAAGCTTATTAAATATCAAGCAAATGTCATATGTGAAGTAAAGTTCTCTTGATAGATTATAATGTGAGATAATTATAGTGTTATAGCTCCTTGGTGATACGGTCCATTAAGCAGGAGCATCCGGTTCGAGTCCGGATTGAGCCTAGTTCCTTTCTCAAATGGAAAAAAAGAGTAATGCATCAGAGTCTGTCGTCATAAATATTAAGTTGATCCTAATAAGATTAAATCTGTTAACTCCCGTTTTAGGTATTTAATAGAAATTGCAGAGGTTAAAAAAGTTCTTGCAATGAGTGGTCTTGTTCGTCCATCAATGATACGGAGTATCTCACGCCACTTTAAAGCAGATTTTTTTTTTACTATCTTCAGTAAGTACTTATTCAGTAGTACTTATTTAATAACATCAGTATGTTATTAAATAAGCTAGTATATGGGATTTTTATTCATGTTTATGAATCTCACTCAGATACCTGGTCAGTAAGTCCCTACTATTGTTATAATATCCTCTCGTTTGTACTAGCTTGGAAGAAACCTAAAGAAAAATGTTTAGAGATTATATACAAAACATCTTTACATATCTAAACATTCATTAATCGTTACCTGAATGTGTATTTTGTTGTTGAGAAACATACAAAAATATAAGTGGGAAACTGGTAACTCTAGAGTATTTTGATTCGTAAATGGAAATATTAAGCCTTTATAAAAATATCTCCAATTTTTTAATTAATCAAGTAACTATTTTAATTACACATATTTAATGTTTCTCTATGCATTCATATACAGTTACGACAAGCTACAAGTGCAAATTAATCCTCTTTCAAACATATCGTACAAAATATTTCTTGCATGAAACTTTTGGTAAAAGCATTAAGAGGAACCCACAACTTCTTAATAACCTCTATAAATAAGAAAAGTGGAACTTGTTTTGAACTAATGAATATGGTTCTTCCTCATTCCGAAGAGCATTAAGTGTGACTGTCTCTATGGATAAACAATTTTAATTGTTGATATTAAGATGTGTGTTCTTGCTGTGTGTTTCCCACAAGTTTCATGAAGCTTGTTTAATTTTCCCAATTCTGGGATTTTAATTATGTGTAAGTATTTGCAATATGTCCGTAGAAACAATCATAATGTTCCTAGGCTTGATGAAGAACTATATTAATTAGTTAGATACTAGTTGCCAGATTAATTTCTTACTGTGGGTATTAAAAAGCTGTTTGTTCCTGCCACATCATGCAGAATTTTGAAGAAATAGGTTAAAACTCCTTATGATTCATGCTATTGAAAACCTAAAGCTTAAGATACATTTTATTGTATTATATGGAAAAACTGATAAACATAAAATCCTCTATTGATTGTTGTTTACTTTAAAGGCATAGTTCTATTTCATTCGATAATTCAAATTAATATCTATAATTTTAAAATCGAATTAGTTTTTTTCATGATTTCCTTTAGCTTTTGAAAAGATAAATTTTCCATTTTCTTTATTTTACCAGGCACTTTGATTCGGGAAAGGAAGTTATACCATACGGGCTCTGGCTATTCAGTAGTCACTCCAGACACCTTCCGCCTCCTCGCCATGTCTACGCCAATGGAGCGCCCTATGTTACTGACCAACGAAGAAGCCCTAGTACGATTGCACGGTGTCGCAACGGACAACGGCACAACAGCTTGCACGCAGACGAAACAGGATATGCTAACTGCCTGGTCTTCAGCTGAACGAATAGTTGAGCCTAGAAAACAAGGTAAGATGGCAAAAACGATTGGATGGGTTCTTGGGAAGTGAACTTTAAGGTTTTAATGACACAGCCATTTTGAAATATGGATTATAGTAGTTATTCAAAATTTTTTTTCCATATGCTGTAGGTATTTATTTTGATACCTACAATATACAAATCTCGGGAATTTCTCTTGTCTACGTTGTGAAAGCAACAATAAGTGAACCTGTGATGACCCATAGAAGGTGTCAACTCAGGAGCATCTATGCTTTAGCTGGGATTAAAGTCAGGGCTCTCAATACGAGTTACGCTAACTAGAAAACAGGGCACAAAACAAAAGTAATGTGGTGGCCCAAATATCAAGTAAAACTACAGACCGAATACTATGAAAATTTCATTTTTTATACTCCCTAAACAGACACGTCAACAACGCAGTATGAGGTTATAGCGTAATCAACTTAAAGAAATCAGGCAGCTAATTATAGAAAACATTACCAACCTTATGTTACAGCTTGTAATCTTTTTACACCCATACCACAAAACTTAGGCCAAGCGCATACAGGTCACACGCACTACTCGTTACGCTGCCAAACATTCACTCACCCTTCATTCCCCGTGCACTATAACTACGAGCTGTTGCTCTCGTGTAGATGCATCATACAAGGTAAGTATCCTATTGTCACAACCACTAATTAGCGTAAACTCTTTTAATTGGACTTCATATTCTTATATGGGGCTACAAGTTATGTATAGGTTTATTAAATACTAACACGATTTTTTCTTTTCAATCCTTATTCTAAAACTTTTCCGATAAATATTCTTCGCTTTTAAAGCCCTCTGTGTCACTGCGTTGCACATCTGTAACATAATCAATGAGACAACTATCTAATTTTCAAATAGCATATGTTGCAGTTATGCAGCAAATATCATTTTTGTTAATAATTTTTTATTTTTTATGCGCTTAATTTTTTATTTTTATTTTTATATGCTTAAAATGATATAATCATATTTTTAAGTAAATTATTTCTCAAATTGGAGATGTTGCAATACAAAGGGTTAAGTTTTGTTGTGTTTAAATAACTTTATCTTGCTGACGAAGAATTTTAAACTCATAGACCATTGTTTACTAGATTAACATTAATATTCATATCTTTGCTCGAAATAACCAGTACCTGCGTTTTCTTTTGGAATGTTGTTGTTGTTGTTTTTAATGCCCGGAAGTAATTCCAGACCAGGTCCATATAGGCCAGTGGGCTCAGTGGTGCGGCTCCGGTTTATAGAGACATCACAAGGGTCGCAGTCCTATTTAGCCAGGTACCACCTCAATTTTGACCGAGCATCCCCAGGGACGACATCTTGGATCGTACCCTCTTCCACCCTCTCTGACCTCGTAGAAAGACTTTCTGGTCTACGGATTTAACGTGCCCCTATCCGGCCTAGACACGGAGGTATTTAATGATGCTTTTCGGGATTCGATCAGAGCACCCTCAGCACTGAATGCCGACGTACCTCAAGCCCTTTCTTTTGAAATAGTTTCAGCTATATTTAATAAGCATTGCCTGCTTTTAGCTATAGCGGCTTTGACTGTACTCTAGAGAAGGCTTCCGGCTAATTCGTGACCTTTTTTTCTATCATCAGAACGTCGTAGTCGGACTTTTCAAAGAAAAGATTTAAGCTGAATAATAGTAAAAAATAATTGTCTCCAATACACGTTACATATTCCAAAATACATCTGTCTGTATTACGTGTACTAGATACGTGTACACATGTAATACAGTAAACAAGACCCCTCCTGATTGCAGAAACCAAACACTGCAATGGGTTGCCTCATTTAGAGTTCGAGTCGCCCAGTGGCTAAGTGGTTAAGGCATCAGCCTGCCAAGCCGGGAGCGCAGGTTTGATTCCCGCATAAGACTTGGTTGTATTCTGGGTAACCGGTCAGTCTTTCGCCTGCAAAAGGAACACCGTCTAGAAAGGGGAGCTGCAACCCATCGTCCATCGCCGGTGTCATCGTTTGTTAATAAACATTCTTCTGTGATTTGTGTTTCTATTTCCATGTCATATGCACACAGGACTGGGGTGTAATGTCGTCAGCCCCCAGAGACTTTAGCCCCCCCCCCCAAAAAAAAGAGTTTGAAATATCTATTTAATCAATTTTCTTCATCGGATATTGCTCATATAGTACCAACGAAAGAAGGAGAATATAGTTTAAACACATGAAGCGACGAAGGGGAATTTTTTAATGTTGTTGATTCTGTCTAAAGGATTTTAATGTATGCAGTTATTTAGCCCCCTTTGAAAGTTTTTACAAAGATGTTAAAATTTCATAATGAGTGCCATAAATAAGATAATTCATTTTTACTTTTAAAAAATAATGTAGAGTTTTATGAACGTAAAACTATGCTGTGAAATTTTTCCCGTTTTTATATCTCCATTTAAATTCTTCTAAAAACATGATTAAAAAATTTTATTTTTAAAAATTAGAAGTTCAGCTTATAACTGTTAGAGCTTTTAGAAATTCAGAGATTTAAGAAGAGATTTTAGAAATTCAGAAATTATTTAGATAAGTATTAAAATTCGAGGAAGAGTTTCAAAGGAAACTTGCGAATAAAACCAATGGCATGGTGAAAAAGAGAAAGAAAATTTATTCAATAAATATATATGTGCATTAGAGGTCTTATTTTATTTGTTCTTAAGTCACTTTGAAGCTATCCTTGGAAAAAATAATCGTCAGTCATTCAAGCTACATACAACTGATTTAGAAGTACCAGGAAACGGCAAATGATTAGCATAGAGTTCAGAGGCGAACAAAATCTCAATTTTAAATAAGGTCTTTACTAATTCCTCTATACATGAATAACAGATACTGCTAATAGATTATCGAAGCTGTTGAAATTCTTTCAGGAAATTAATTTCTTTACTTTTATATTGACTCATTAATTACTGGTAGATAGTAATTTGTTAAGAGTGTTACCTCATAGAATTTTATGTCTCCAAGTGATATATCTTCCTGATCTTCAACGCGTATGGTTTCTGGTTTTAATTTTTATTCGCTCCTTTGAAATTCCTCAACCGTAAGTTTAATTTCTTATTTCTTTAATAATATACCATACTCAATATTTACTACAATTCATCTTGTAATAACAACTGCACTTAAGGGAAGTTGTTATTATAAAATGAATTTTGTAATAACAATTTGCTGTTCTTAAATATAATTACTACCAAGTGATGATAGCTTTCATGTAACAATATGAAAACCGTACGCAAGAGTCTTGTAATTGCCTCATTTGGAAGATTTTTCCTAAGAAAATTGAGCTTCCCATTGTTAATTAATTCACAGCTCACTTAATAAAGAGGTTCAAACTTAACACTTTTAGATTGATATTGTTCTCATCTCGCCTGTTTAGACAACATCATGACGTGGGTAGATCTAATCATTGAAATTTTTTTCCCATAGGAAGTTAGTGAATAGAATTTTAGTTTATATTGTCACATAATTTGTCACCATTTGAAAATTAAACTCAATACCTCTCGCTGACTAGAGCGGACTAAAGTGTGTACTGCAAGCACTGACTATTTGTTTGTTATGATATTCCTAATTTCAAAAATTACTTAAATACATAGTTTAGTTTTTTAAATCGTAGAATTTTGTTATAACATGCAATTAATAATATTTTGTTTCTTTAAAGGCGCTTCTCTCGGTAAGCTGAAGAGATGTCATTCTCTGAAGTTATTAAGAGGTCGAGATAAAGAGAAATTGTCCAGGAGCAATTCTTTCAAGTCAACTGGAACAAGTCCTGGACCGAATAATGATTTCCGAAGTGACATAGAAAATATTGAACCAGTCAAAAGTAAATTTATTGAAACGCGATTTCATAATATCCCCTAAAGCTAACACTTTATTTCGAATTCAGAAATTGATAATTGTACTTTAACACTATTGTCGAAAAAATACGGTTTGTAACCAAGTTTCAACTGCTTATATATGTTTTGATTATATTGTTTCATCGTACTTATCGCAGGTAAGTAAAAGTGTTTCAAATGGGATGCTTCAGATACTGATTCGAATGTCTTGCATGTCTGCAAGCTTGCAACCCAGAACTTAAGTGTTTTCTTTAAGTATTGCTTTTCTATTTCTCAGATTTCTCTGAAAAATTCCCATTGTATAAGATTATGTAGTTAAATGCTTTAATCAAATATTTTTCCTCGTTATTAACTCGTTAATCAAAAAGTTTTGCTGTAGTATACATCAAATTATTTTTGCAAAATTCTTCTTGAATATGTTCATATTACGAGCATTTTTTAAAAAAAATGAAGTCCAGTGGCGTAGTGATTAAAAGCGTCAAGCTGCCATCCCACAGATCCAGGGTTCAACCCTGTGACTGGGCAAGGTCGACTCAGTCTTTCATCCCTTCAGTGGGTCGATAAAATGAGGACCAAGCATGCTTGGGAACTAAACTCTGGGGGTCCCACGTCAGGTTGACCACCTGACTGAGACATATGCTGTATGGCACCCTAAGCCCACGGTTACGAAAGCGGAGATGGGTACCGCCGGCGTTGGTCCACATCGGACTGTTGCGCCGTGAGTTTTTTAAGTTTTATAAAAAAATATTTTTCCGTTATATATCATTTGATCCAAAAACTTCCAACTGTAATATTGGATTTATGAAATGCTTGTTTAGTAATGAATTTTTTAATCATAGTATATGTTTACTGGAGTCAAATAAGATCAAAAATACACTGAAATAATATTATTAAAGTATAACTCTAGTTCCGTGAAGGAAGTTTCGATTGCCATAATTCACAGAGATAAGGCAGTCTGTCAAACGTCAACAAGGTCCTCCTACGTATTTTTATCACGTATGTATATGCGTAAGAAGTGACCATTTAACATTAAGCATCCTTGGAACTTTGTTTTATTATGTGTGTAGTAGCTCATATGTTAATAGCTTTTCTCTAATGCTGTGTTAAAAAAAATGTAAAAGCGCTGAAAATTTTGAAATTTTATACGTATCTCTTTACCTAAGAATTTATGGAACAAGGTTAATTTTTGCTGGTTTTGCTCAGTAAATATAGATTTGAAAACTCATATAGGCACGTATATTGAGGAAGTTAAGGAATTATGTACATACATATAGGTTTGTGTTACGATGGTTTACTGTGATCGCCAGAGGGCGCTTTTTTACGAGATCTCGTTGTCCTTGTTACGTGTATTATGAGTTAATCTGAAAATATCTGTAAATAAATGTGGTCATCCTATTAATAGAGCTCTCGTGACTTCTTTTCTGTGGAGTTTTAAATCGAGTAATTCAAGTGATGTGATGGTCATCGTGAACACTATGAATGTATCGATTTAGAAAGTCATATGTTCTTTTCTTTAAGATGCGGAAAAAGAAATAGATTATCACCGGATAAAATGCATAAATATATTAGGTGCTTAGAAATTTTGCTTAAGTGACTACGTCTAAATTATTCATACCTCTTCTTATGAAAATTATTCAGAGTTAGTCTGTAGAGCTTATGGCTATGTTTGGTTAATAAAGAATCTGTACGCACAAGTTATTTAAGTTTAAAAGTTATGATGGTGCCGATTCTGAAACTGAGGTCAGGTACCCTGAGAGATCCATAAGTAAAGAACTGTTTTAAATCTACAACCCTTTTAAAACCCATTTTGGACCAGTTTTATAGCGGGGAAAAATATTCTTGGAATGGAAAATTAGAAAATTAAATGTACATAGATCTGTCAAATTATAAGAATTGCTTTAAAAACAGAGCAGTCTTCTTGAATTTTTATGATGGATCGTGGGATAAATATTTTTCCTTTTCATCCGTGCGGTTGACTTCAAAGTCGTGCAACTTGCTTTTGTTAGTTTTCTTCTTGTTTTTAGAAAAAAAATAGTAGCTAACGAAATGGATTGAATTCGATATATCAGTCAATAATGAACGTCAAATTATTCAGTTTGATATTATCGGATGCTGTGGCAAAAACAAAATACGATATACTGTACTGTTCAGCTACATAAAAACATTATATATTCATAGATACCTACATGGCTTTTATACAATGGTATATTTAGGCATTATGGTGAAATTGCTATATTTAAATAAATTGAGTTTTATAGTAATTTTTTTTCGGATTATTTATTAATCCCTGGCTTAAACATAAGAATTTTAAAAAATACACTAATATAACGTATCTCTTTACCTAAAAAATTATTGCTTTTACAAACAGTTTGCGAGCTTTCAAAGTTTGATAATAGCCTATAAATTAATAAAAAATAGCATTTTTGTGATATCAGTTTGTAGTTACACATGAATTTAAACAATGGCAGTTCATTTATGTCAACAGGGGACTGTTACATTCTTACAAAAAGGATAAGATTAACTTATAGGACAATTAGGCACCGTAAAGTTCTGAGAGCTTTTTCTACGTTTTCCTACAGGATGACTAGGCATATATAATATTTGCAAACATACACTGCTGGCCACTGTAAATGCAACACCCTGAAGGAAACATGCAAATAACATGAAATTTACAACATGCATTAGCGGAGGTGAGTTATGCAAATGATTAGAATTTCAGCGCAGACGCACATCATGCGCGCCTGTGGCGCCACTTCAAAGCGCTATTTAAGGCTTGGAGATTTCGACGATTTCAAGTTCGGCAATTGTGTTTTTGTTGTGGTTTTTTCAAAAAAACGATCAATTATGCCTCGTCGAAAACAGCGATCATCTTTTGATCAAGTATCCGAGTTCGACAGAGGAAGGATAGTGGCCTACCGAGATTGTGGATTATCTTTCAGGGAAATCGGTAGTCGTGTTGGACGAAACCAAACAACTGTAATGAGGATATGTGATCGTTGGATGCAGGAGGGTACGACGGACCGGCGTGTTCGATCGCATCCACCTCAGCGCACCACTTCACGTGATGACAGGCAAATTGTGCGCATGACAGTGACGGATCGCTCAGTCACATCACGAACCATAGCACAGCACATGCAGTCTGTAACGCATCATCCAGTGTCTGCGCGTACCATTCGATGCCGTTTACAGCAGAGTGGTCTGTCCGCAAGACGTCCATTGCTTTGTCTACCCTTGACGCAGAACCACAGATGTCTCCGCCGCCAATGGTGCGATGACAGAAGGATGTGGACGGCAGAATGGAATGAAATTGTCTTTACTGACGAGTCACGCTTCTGTCTGCAACACCACGATGGTCGCATTCGAGTCTGGAGACACCGTGAAGAGAGGATGCTGAACAGCTGCGTTATGCACCGCCACACTGGTCCTGCACCGGGTATTATGGTATGGGGCGGTATTGGATATCACTCTCGCACACCTCTAGTACGCATTGCTGGTACTTTAAACAGCCAGCGCTACATCTCCGAGGTGTTGGAGCCAGTTGTCCTTCCTTACCTTCAGGGCTTGCCCAGAGCCATATTTCAACAGGATAATGCGCGACCACACGTGGCACGCATTGTCCAACGGTTCTTCGTCAATCGCCAGATTGAATTGCTTCCCGGCCGCCTCGCTCTCCGGATCTTTCGCCGATAGAAAACATGTGGTCCATGGTTGCTCTACGATTGACCCAGATTCCATCCCCAGCTGCCACAGCAGATCAACTTTGGCAAGGTGTGGAAGCTGCTTGGTCTGCTGTACCCCAAGAACTCATCCAAAGTCTCTTTGGATCAATGCCGAGGCGTGTGGCAGCGGTGATCTCCAACAATGGCGGCTACTCTGGCTACTGATTTTGGCAGGAACCACTCTTCACAGAAGTCTATAAATTTAATCATTTGATACTTGGTCAACATGTTATCTACAAAATAAATTTTGTTGTGATATGTCTTGTCTTTCTTGGTGTTGCAATTTGGGTGGCCAGCAGTGTATATCACCCATAAAACTAAAAACGAAATGAACGAAAATAGAATAGTTATCACTATTCTCTGAAACACTTTCTGCTGCTAGCAATTATTTTTGATTTCATCATATTAACCCACTAAAAAATGCATTAAACGATTTTGTTCACTTCTATTTACAATAGGTTACAATACATTCCCCCTCCTGTCTTCACAGTTTGTAATTCAAAATTGTAAATGATAGTAATTGTTTCTTCTCATAATAAATTAATTTTTTAAACAGACATAATTCTGCTTCTTTTTATCTAATCTGAACAAAGAGGTTACGTAGATTTATTTATTTCAAAAATGGTCCGCTTTCAAAAAGGTTTATCAGGCATATTTCAGCTCTTAAATAATAAGCAGATTCAAGTATACTGGCTATTTTCATCTCTTAAAAACAGCTTGAAATTTAAACCATCATCTTCGGGGAAAACATAAATAATTTCAAATATGTGTGATTTCCGTTATTATACTAAGCTTGGTAAATACCCTTCTTATTGTGTGTACTATTTATCCGTAATATTATTAAATGTACTATGTACTCATTGAAATTGTTTTTCTAACACTAATTTATTCCTCTACAGAAGATAAACCTTCAATGTTTAGTAAACTGTTCAGAAGAGGTCGGAGTGAAAAAAATAGAGCAAAATCAAAAGGAACATCTTCGTCCACACAGTTTCCTCCAAGAGACTGGGCTGACCCAGACTATGTTCTGTTTAATTCTAGAGCAACACAAACTCTTGATAAGAATGAAGAGCAAAGGATAAAGGTAAGCTAGCATTAGAATATGTGACTGGGTGTAAATGAGATATTTTTCTCAGTTATGTGACTTGGCATGGGAAACAGTTGCATACCTCAAATGCTTCAAGTGCCAAACTTCTCAAATAGATGTATGCCTCATTACAAGTTCGAGAAATTATGAAATACTGCTCTAATATCCCCTGTGTGTGGACTCTCTTGAGTACGAGGCTTCAGTAACAGTAGCTCCCTAAAGACTGAGTACAAATTCCTGTGCGATAGTTCAATAAATAATGTAAAATTATTTAAAAATAAGCTAAAATAAGTAAAAATAAATTAGAAACTCTTAATGACATTGTGGGTTCCCAACTTAACTTTATTTAAATGCATAAATTTGAATAAGAAAACTCATTTAAAATTAAAGGTATAAATTTTAAAAAACTAAATTTAAAGATACAACTAGAATTAAATTTTATAAAGTTTTAATTTCTTCATTTACTTAGATTTAAAAAAAAAAAAGTCACTTTACAAAAATATTAGCATGCTACGTTTTTAGTTAATTTTACTAGTGCGTAGATATTTAAAAAAATTTACTATTTTAAAAAACTAGCTTTAAAATTTTAACATATTTAAAAGTTAATTAAAATCTAATTTTATAATATTTTAATTTCTTAAACTATTAACTTATAATTAAAGAATTTCACTTCAGAAAAATGCTTATAAGTTATTAAATTTTTAATTTCTTATCATATTTAATATGTCAAAATATATTTTTTACATTCTGCTGATTAGAATAAACAGAATTCAAGATCTTACAGACAAACATTCCAAACTTTTAACTTTTCCGTTTGAAATTTGGTCTGAAAAATATAATATTAAAATATTACAGTTGTAACTGAGATTACAAAGGAAGAACTGTACATATCAGTTTAAAAATTTTAGTTCATTACACATCCTAATGCTGATTTTACTGTGGAATTTTGAAATCTTAACTATGTTCATCACATGAGTTATAAAAGCAGGCTACTTCATAAAACCGAAATTTCTATATGTTCTTAAAAAAAATGTGGAAAACGAAAATTAATCAAATTTGATTCCTTATATGTAAAAAAAATTAAAAGATATTCTCTATCTCATTTTGACATTATGATGTAAAACCAGATTTTCAGGCGTAAACATACATACGTTCTGTGAAATATTGGAAATTGTACAGATACACTTAAAGAATGACTCAAGCCATTTACACATTTCAAAAGAGCATGCAATTAACAGGTGCGTATTTTCAGGCACAGGTGTCAAATTTCCAACTTTTGTTTAGTGCTATTTGCGTCATTTCTTTTCGGATTCGTAGCAGAGAAGGAAATGCGTAGAAAATATTACGAATTTTAAATTTTGAAATAACCATAAAAGTTTTAAAACAAGTATTTTTTTAAGTTCTAAATTATACGCTGTCTTCTTAACCTGAACGACAAGAATATTTTTACAGTCCTAAACGTAAGGTTGTATATTATATGTATGGCTACTTACTTTTATTAAAGATGTAAAAGAAAGAGATAAAAAAGATATAACTATTTCATCGTTAAATTAATCAGGTTTGAATTACTTGATAAAGTTTCAGATTCGAAACAAGGAAAGAGTTTCATTGAAAAATTAAGAAATCTTTAGGTATTAAAAGTTTAAGAAATTTAACCATCAAATCTAACATATTGTTTCCTTTTATTGTAAAATTTTACACACTGCTCTGGTACTTATTGTATGAATATATTCTCTATTGACGAATATGTAACAAGATCATAGTTTTTATGGTGTGTTCAAATACCGGATGATATTATACATGTTAGTTCATAGCTTATGATTAAATGCATCTATTGAGAGTTCATAAGAAATTTATTATTAGACAAACTATCAGTTATTAAAATATAAATAACTATCTGAATACCCGTGCTTCGCTACGGAGTACATTCAAATTAAGTACAACTGCCAATGTATGCAATTAATTTGTATGTTTAATATCCATAAAACATACTAATTTGAATTAAATTCTTAAAAAGCTCTAATGAATCTAGTGGTTAAATTTTATCTTTTACCGTAGTTTAATATTTTTTTGTCAATTTATTTTGTTGTTATACACGTGACGTAAAATTAATTTAAAGTATCAGAAAAAGGAAAAGAACCACGTGATCAGCATTTAATAAATTAAATTCTAAAAATTAATCTTTAAAAATTCACCGAAAATCACAAAATGGAGATAAAGATTCTAAAAATATTTCATTTTAAAGGAATTTTTATGATCTTTCTCGTGATATAAATTTTATAACCCTCATATTATTATTTTAAATGCAAACTTAAAAAACTACAAAAACAGACTAAAAATTTAATTTAAAAATATCTAAGAAAATTTTTTCAAAAATCTTTCTTAATGCACCCCTACCCTATAAGAAGAATAGCTATGCAAAATTTCAGCTCTTTATGTCCAGCGGTTTGGTCTGTGTTTTACTGTCAGTCAGTCAGTCAGTCACGGAACTGTTATCTATACTTATATATAAATAGAGAAGCGATTTTGTACGTGGAGGGTAATCTCCAGAACCACTGCACCTATTTGAAAAATTCTTTCACTGTTTGAAATGTACATTATTCCAGATGGACATAGGCTATATATTATGTATATCTGATCATCTATACTTATATATAAAGAGAGAGCGATTTTGTACGTGGAGGGTAATCTCCAGAACCATTGCACCAATTTGAAAAATTGTTTCACTGTTTGAAAAGTACATTATTCCAGATGGACATAGGCTATATATTATGTATATCTGATCATCTATACTTATATATAAAGAGAGCGATTTTGTACGTGGAGGGTAATCTCCAGAACCACTGCACCTATTTGAAAAATTCTTTCACTGTTTGAAAGGTACATTATTCCAGATGGACATAGGCTATATATTATGTATATCTGATCATCTATCTATACTTATATATAAAGAGAGAGCGATTTTGTACGTGGAGGGTAATCTTCAGAACCACTGTACCTATTTGCAAAATTCTTTCACTGTTTGAAAGGTACATTATTCCAGATGGACATAGGCCATATATTATGTATATCTGATCAGTAGAAATAAAGTTAGGGGCTTAATCCTAACAATCTCTATTGTTTCCGCTACTGTCTTCTACCGCTTTTTGTTCCGAAGATTTCAACGATCCTTATCGTGGTGCTATCGCGGTGGGCTTCTGTTCTGACGCTAGCGGTTCGAACCTAGCCGTTCTCCGGCACGCCTTTTTCTTTTAAAAAAATTATTTTAATTATTAACTAACATAAAATTAATTTAAGGTATTATTTTGGTTATTATTAAGGTAAAAAAAGATTTACAATTTATTGGCTATCAACTGGAAATTTATTGGTATAATATTTTGTTCAACCCGGACAAAGCCGCTAGTAGTATATACAGTTGGTTCTCTGTTTAACGACTTTCAAGGGACCGTGAAAAATCGTCCTTAAGTAGAGATCGCCCTTAAACAGAATATGTGAAAGAATAACATTTCCCATAACGTCGGAGGGGCTGGGACAGGGAAATATCGTCTTTAAATAGAGATCGTCGTTAAGTAGAGCGTCTTTGAACAGAGAAACAACTGTATATAGATAATACATATTTTGAAAATATTGATATTATATTTTTTTTAATTCGAGACTTAAAATCCATTAGTGATAGTGTAAAAAAAATATTTTTAAGATAAAAACTTAAGCATTGCATCATTATTTTAATTTTTTAACTTCTACCCACTTCCAAGTTTTAGATGAGATAAAAAATTCGCTTAAATCCTGCTGATAAAGAGGTGCAATCACATGAGGTCAGATAACATTTCGTGAAAAGATTACTTTTCATTAACCCTGACATATCTATGACGCATAACTTTCCCACAATTAAAAAAAACAGAACGTTACCTGGAAAGAGGTTATTTGCAAATAATTATTACAAATTTTACTTTTTTAGAGGTAAGCAATGGATTGGTACTCTAACACAGATCTTTTAACAAAAATATCAAAGAATTTTAGATTGCGCAGTACAATACATGCGAGGTCTTCCAGGTTTTACTTTCGACCCAAATCACGTCTGCGGTCCGAAGTTAAATTCAAGCGCGCACTATTCAATCATGATATCATTAAAAAGTCGACCTGCTGTGCTGATATCACGTTTATGACCCAAAATAATTTTTCTGCGCTGATGTGTAGGATGGATAAAGAGGTATAAAAGAAATACTTTCATTTTGCATCTGAATCGGTACCAATCTAGAAAATACCGACCTACATGACTTCCAGTCTGTAATTTTTAAACTATATTGAATTACGGTCTTCAGATCGACGTAGAAAAAACAGGATGTATTTAGATTATAAAAGGGATAGCTGAAATGAACTTTCAAATTCTCTGCATTATATAATACTTTTCTTGTCAATTTATTTTTTCCAGCCATTATTCATATAGGGAACAAGATTGAGTATGTATAGACAACAAAAGAATGGGCTGGGGATAAGAAAATATAGTTTTCGTTTAAAAAGTGTAAAGTTTTCCATTACGTAAGGGTACTTCTGGTTCTTGTGATAGACAGAAAAAAAGCTTGTAACTGTGATAATTAATCCATTTAAATAATTAAAGCTACGTTTTTGTCACTGATAGAGAAATATATAAATAATTTTTGTTGTTAATGATTTCAAAATTTTGTGCTTACATACATAAAACAAATTTTATTGATAATTTTGTTTCGAGTTAGTGATGATCTGTACTGTTAGTATATGAACTTTAAATTGTAGTTTTCATCTTTTGAAGAAATATTTAATTTTATATTCAAAAGTAAACAAGATACTCTGAATTTGAAATATTTATGATATAATCAATTCTTTTAGAATGGATATTAAAACGTCATTTTAATAGTATTACAGTGAAGTCCTGATAATCCGAACTTCGGTAATCCGAAAGTCCGCTAAATCCGAAATAAAAGTCAAAAAGAACTAAGGTTACAATAAAACCACAGTGATACTAATTAATATAAAGTATATTTTTGAAAATTACAAGAAAATTCAAAGTTAGACAATGTACTGAACTAATTATTACTGAACTTTATTGGTTTGAAAAAATCTGTTAACTTTTTTGTCGAGGTGAAGAATACTTATATTATATTTATAATCTCCCTTGAAGACAAATTACGCCAACACCTCAGAAAAATGATGTCCGCATGGGTCGCGGCGGAGTGTTGCTCTACGTAGCGCAGCGTCACATCAAATGCAGCCGCGGCGTCTGAATGGAATAACCTATACTCGCTGTCACCGTCTGCTTCACCTTCACTCTCGTCTGAGACGTTGACAAGTTCTTTCGAAACCATTTCAACAATCTGCTGATCATCTAAAATTCGACTGTCGAGCACTGTGAACGTATGGTTAGAACAACTTACACTCTACTGTACTGTACGATACTGTTCTTACAGTACAAACATACCTTATAAAGTAGTTTAGACATACCTTGTAAAATAAACTGTAATCACACGTTATATGTAACATTTATGTAATCTCACGTTATTATGTAATTTAAGTTTATTTTAAGAAATATTTCGCTTAATCCGGAAAATTCGTTAATCCGAAAAGGGTCTGGTCCCAATCATTTCGGATTATCGGAACTCAACTGTACATGAGAAAAATTCACATTCTGCCATCTTCTACGTATTTTCAGGAAAAAATTTATAAATACGCGCAATAACTAATAGACTAATGAAATCACAATATACTAAATCAACACTACTTTTAATAATTTTGAATCCGGTGTTAACCGATGATTTATACTGTTTGGTCATGATCGCATGAAGTTTATCATGTGCAATTATGCGAGTTCACATGGAGATAATCTTATATTATATGTTTAAGATCCTCATCCGCATTTGAATCGCCAGACTGTACTCTGTGACTCTCGCCAGCCTATGGACGTTTGAACATCATTGAAAAATACTGAAGAACTCGTACACTAATGGCTTGAGAGCTAATGCCCGTGGCCTTTGTAATCAGCATATTTTTTAGATTAGTTTAAATTTCATTTTCTTCGTGAGATAGAAGAATATTATTCATTTTTTATTTACTGAATGCTTGGGTTCTCTAAAACACACCCCAATTTTCACTATGGCTTATGTCTATGTTATCTGTTTTGTAATTATTAAATCATGTGTTATTGATAACCTTAACAACATTTTACAAAATTTATGCGTGAAGTTTGTCCGAAATATAACTGATAAATATAATTTTTCCGATCTGAAATGAATTAAAAATATGTAAACATATAAAGCATGAAATTAATAGTCGTTTGCTTCAGACACAAAAGAGTAAAATCTAGTTTTAACGTATATAAAGAGAAACAGTAAAACACAATTATCAAGAAAAATGAATGAGATGACATCCTATTGATAACTTATTTGTTCAATTGTTGATATTTACCATTAATACAGAAATATATGCTTACAAACAGGCGCACATATCCCAATCCGTTCGCATAATCTGAAAATGTGTTTATATAACGACCACAAGGATCAAGGTCGAATTTAAACCTCATTGCATTCTATAAACTAAAGGTTTGCATTCTAAAAACTAAATTATTCTGGCTTATGAAGTGTTATTTTCAAGGATTTTTCCCCGCGTGTATATTGCACAATTTTAATTTAATGACATATATAGATATATCAAAGTATCTTATTAGATTTAAAATGAGCGGAATGCTAATAATCTAAAGGACACGTAATGAACACTTCTTCAAATTCCACAATCAATTAAGAAAAAGGGAGAAGGGGTGGCTACATGTTCAAACTATTTAATAATTCCTAATCAGGCCGGAGAGCATTGGTGTGATTGTCGCAATACAGAATTCACAAATTGTGGAACTGAAGAAGTGTACATTACGTATTTGTCATCCACGAGTTTACTCTTAAGTCATAATTTATAGGATTTTTCAAAACGTGTCTTCTATGTTTCTCAAACAATAAAATATCAAAATTATGATACTTGTTACGCTTCTATTTTTGCGAAATTAAAATAATAAAGTAATTATGCATATTAAACCTTCTGCATTCAGCAACTCTTAACAGTATCATGCAATAGAAAGCAGATTTTGAGATCCACCCCCTCATCGTATTCTGTTATTATTTAAATATTCTTTTCTATTCTAAGAGTCACAATACAGAGCGGGAAATATTCCGGACATCTTTTGGTCCCACCCCATTGGGTCAGTTACAAAGCAATGACCGATGTTCCGCTGACCCTTTTCATAACTGTAAGCGAAAAAAGGACCAGTTGCATTTTTTTTTCACTTTACGCATGCAGGTGTGTGGCGGGTTTTGAAATTGAATCCTACTTCCTGTACCATTTATTTACCCCAAAAAGATATGGACCACCAATGTCTGAATAATTTATATTGTGTTGATAAAAGTCGATAAAAAAAATTATATTTTAGGCATGATACTCCTTCAAATTTTCAGTTAATGTTTGAATCTTCAGCATGTTTATTTCAGCTGTTGTTTCCTTCTTAAAGAATTCTTCAAAGATTTAGCAGAATCTTCTCGTAGAGAATCTATTAAATTAGTTTAGGAAGGAATAGAGTATAGAATATTACGCTTTCTCTTCATTTAAAAATAATACAGGCTTGGGGAAATTCGGTAAGGAAAAAAGCCTTTGTGTCCTTTCATTGAGACTTACTATAATAAATTAACGGATATAGATAACATATGTTGTTGTTGTTGTTGTCGTATCCAGAACAGTGCAGAAGAAAAAGAATAAGAATAAAAATAAGATTTGCACTATCCATAGAAGAGGGGTGCCGTTGTCTCGAAAGAGATTGGATTTCTAACTGTTGGTCCGCGGAAGATATATTATTTCCCTTCTATATACCACCCAATGGATATTCAAGTGGTGGCATTCCCCGATCCGCTGCCTAGAGACATGCGCTCTAGGGGTTACAGGCTCCCCGGAGGGAGATAAGTTTGTGAAATGTAATTTCAGTGTTTTGAAGCACGCTTTTAACATACACCCGAGGTCGAGACTCGTCACGTTACCTTGTACAATAGCACATTTTCTGAAGAAAAATGAAGGAATAAAGTATATTTTTGCGATTCCAGAAAGGATATTTTCTTCATTCCTTGCGTATTCATTAAATAAATTGCAATCTGAATTTTCTCACGTTTCTTATTCTTCTCTTTGGAGATGAAAAATGATTAATGATGAAAAAGGCCCTCTCGCAAAATTGTTTTCATTTCCATTAAAACACGCAAAGAAAAACGAGAAAAAATTTCACGGGGGATATTTGTAAGCATCTTAAGCGTGGGATGTGCTAAACCGAATTTTCATTCTCAGATAAAAAATACTGTTATGAGTGGGTAGTGTGAAGAGTGTTCTAGGGTCGCGATAAACTTTTAGCATGAGTTTCTTTTCTCTTTTGTTTGGGCATAATATCATTTATTTTATTTACAGCTAGATACCTGCGGTGATATTTCCACCACGTTTACTGTAATTTAGCGGACGTAATTTTTCATGTGGTTACCTGACAATTTTCAAATGCTATTTCGTTAACCTCATTTGGATGCTTAGTCTACAGAAAACCTCTGTGGAAGCATGTCCTTAAAATTGAACATAAGGTTTCAAACATTTGTTCTTGTTGTTTTGGTTTGAAGTTCAAAAACACCCCGCAAGGTTAATTTGAAATCATTATTATAAGACATGGCACAGCAAGCACACTTGCCCATAAAACAGGAAGTGTGGAGTTTGATTCCTACGCTAACTTCTTGTTCTTCGTAGTGAAAGAAACAAACATAGTAAACGTGTGAATGTGGGTTGAATACTGGAAGTTACTCGTATATTCAGCTCGGAATTAAACAGTCCTTGAAGAATTCCTCTGCAAAATGTTATAAAATATATGTACTAGTATTATACCCTAGTATAGTACCCTATTGTGGGTCTTAACTTTATTAATAGTTATAGGCTTGATATTTTAGATGCATACTATGGCAGTTTTGAAATATTATCAAATAAATTATTATCGATTCAAAACAAATCTAAATCAACCCACTGAATAACAAACTTCAACTCAAAGCAGTATGATGTGTATTTAATTACAGACATTCGTATCAAAAAACTCTTTGGCAGAGCCGGTCCCATGCCGAATTGAAACTGGCTCGAAAAAAAACATAGTAAAAATAAGAAAATTTTAACGAATAACGAAAAAATTTTAATAGTTTAATCTAATAAATGAAGAAATTCATAAAAATATACGAATATAAGCGAATAATTAGACTTTTATTTTAACTCCTGAATTTGAGATTATGAGAAATAAATTTTTTGAATGCATATTGGCAAACGTTTTTATAGCTCTAATTCTACTAACTAATTCTACTAAGAATTCTACTAACTTTACATGTCACTGTAGCAACAACTGAGCGCATTTTTTTCTAAATTGAAAATACTTAAGAATTATCTATTAACAACAATAACTCAATAGCGATTGAATGATCTAGCAATCATTTCTAAAGAAAAGACGATATGAAAAACAATAAATTATAGCGATGCAATTAAACAATTGGCTGCCATAAAAGCTCGATGAATAATTTAGAAATTATTTTTATTACATAAATTATGCTGTTGTTTGTTGTTGTTTCTTTTGCCCCCTGGTTGGAAGTTCCAGACCAGTTCCATGTAGGCTTCGGGCTGAAGTGTGTGGCTCCGGTTTAATTAGCACCAGAAGGGTCGGAATCCGTCTTAGCTAGTTGCCATCTCAATTTTGACCGAGCACCCCCAGGGGCGACATTTGGAGAATAGTACCCTCTCCCACCCTTACTGACCTTCATAGAGGGTGTAGCATAAAGCTACACAATTTTGATTTTTAATTATTAGATATAAATTTTTTTGCAATTGTTTTCCAGCGCCTTTTGTAGATATAAAGATCCTGGTCACGGCACCAATTTTTATGTGATGAAGTGGCTCGTGAGCGTATATATGATATCCGAAATTATGAGCAAAGACATACCTTCGATACTTTCTTTTATTGAAGTCTGTTGATAACTATGAGATTGGAGAGTGGACTGCCGAACAAAAAGTTCACTCCCATCACGGATATCGAGCACGTGCATCTTCCACGTGTAGACACATGTTCAAGTGTAGGCACCACTTCACCACAGAGGGACTTTCCTATCCACGGATTTAACATACCCATATCCGGCCTAGACACGGAAGTATTTTATCGGCGCGCACCAGGATTCGATACGAGCACCCTCAGAACCGAAAGCCAACACGGTACCGCAAGGCCACCTTGAGCCCTAACAAATTGTATTCAGATTTGTTTACCTTTTCTATATTTTTAAAGTTCTGTAATTTTTTATGCTATTTAAAAATAAATAATTTTTTTTTAATTTTTAATATTTTTTTCAAAAATGTTCTTTATTCTATTAAGTAGACTTTTTCTAATAGATATTAAGAGTCCAAAAATTTGTAAAGGCACCGTTTTTAAAACTTGCCTCAGGAACCACAATTGATCGGCCTGACCCTGTTCTTTAGATTATTAATTATTCCTTTACTGAATTGCAACTTGAATTCTTGATGTTTGTCCGGCGTTTACCGTAACGAATATTTACCACATTATACAACGAGTGGCCTTTGAAATCAAACTTTGTCATTACATTAGAAAGTTCTTAAAGTTAAATTTTCTTTTTCTGTTATTGGATTTTTATAACCCCATATAAACACTCTAGAAAAAGATAAATAAATATATTAAAAGGTCAGAAAGAAACAATCTTTTCCCGAAAGCTTTTTAAATAACAAGATGGTTGAACACAAACTCTATGCTTTGATAACCGTAATATAACTCAAGCTAAATGCAGTCCTAAACAATAAAAGAATGAACAAATTAATGAAGGAAGAAACAACGATTATCAAAAGAATTAATTGATAGAAATTAAATGTTAAATTAAGGTCTAATAAAGATATAATTAAACTAATCTTAGTTTAAAAGCACATTTTACTAGCTTCATTATTTCTTCATTAGATCTGAATTAAAATTGCAGCCTCCATATTTATTTCATTGTTTAGTTTGTAATTTCTCTCATCTTTAAATTGCATTTATACACAAGCACACATGAACGAATCAATTAACAGCCAGTAGGGTTTGCATTTTTTTTAGCATTAATAGGAAAAAAGTGCGTTTCATTACCTCAAATGTCATCAATGGTCTCTTAAGGAATGGAATGAAAAACACTGTATTCTTGAAGAGATATTACCTAAGTAAAATCTCTGCTTTTATTTTAAATTAAACATTTTTTCTCTGATTTACTAACATACACGCATACCATTTTACAGGATGTACTTTATGTTTCATATGTTACTCGAATTTAACGCGTCTGAAAACATTTTTGCTTTTATTTATCGTCTTTTAAATTTTTTTTTTGTTAATCAATTAAATCTTTCTTTTATTTCAGTCTCATACTAGATCCAGCAGCTTAAATAGAAATTCAAGCAAAGAACGCCATTCTCTTCATCTCTCATCAACTCCAGCCACACCTCGAATTGTACATCGAAACAGCAATCGCCAGCAACAATCTTCAGATATCTACCATTACAGATCGTCCAGCTTGTCTAGAAAGCCATCCTCGTCACCAAAACGGGATTGTCGCCTATCCGTGAACGAAAATGCAGTGCCAAGAGTTAACGGTTACCACGTAGTTTCTAGTAGAAATCAAGAGCAAGTGAAACCAAGACCGAGGTACGATAATTGAAAACTGTTACTCATAGATAGCAGGCGTAGAAAAAGAGAAATAAAATGACAGTAGAGGATTGATCCAGAAATGTTTTGGTTTTGTTTCAATTTAAAAGTTATTGTCGGATCATTCTATATATATAAAACAGTTCCGTAGCTGACTGACTGACTGACAAACATATAACGCACAGAGCAAACCGCTGGACCTAAAGGGCTGAAATTTTGCATGGCAATTCTTCTTATAGTGTAGGGGTGCACTAAAAAAGATTTTTGAAAATTCTTCTTAGATTTTTTAAAATTAAGTTTTTAAGCTGTTTTAGTAAATTTTTTAAGTTTGCATTTAAAATAATAATTTGAGGGTTATAAAATTTATATCACGAGAAGGATAATAAAATTACCTTTAAAATGAAATCTTTTTCGAATCTTTACCTCCAGTTTCTGATTTTTGGTGAATTTTTAAATATTAATTTTTAGAATTAAATTTATTAAATGTTGATCACGGGATTTCTTTTTCTGGTACTTTAAATTCATTTATCGTCACGTGTATAACAACGAAATAGACAAAAAAAAATATTTTTTTTTCTTGCTAATGCGGCAAACGATTGGACATTATCGAAAAAAATATTAACATATAGTAAAATATATGTCCTTCAAACTGTACTATATTTACTGTACAATATTCTTTAGTATGTTCTATTAGATTTAACTTGAATATTTTCTTCTACATTAATTTCTCTATAAAAATATCCATTACGATTTTTTTATAAATATATTTTTTGTTTTCTTTTACATCAATTGCATACATTGATCGTTGTATTTATTATATATATATATATATATATATATACATATATATATACATATATATATACATATATATATATATATATATATATATATATATATATATATATACATATATATATATATATATATATATATATATATACATATATATATACATATATATATATACATATATATATATACATATATATATATATATATATATATATATATATATACATATATATATATATATATATATATATATATATATATATATATATATATTTATTTATTTGGCATTAATTGCATACATTGACTGTTGTATTTAATTTGAATGTACTCCGTTGCGAAGTGCGGGTTTTCAGCTAGTATTAGCATATATAAATAATATCAATGATAAGAGTAAAATATATGGTTACTTTGCTTGTGCAAAAGCACGATTTCCGATGCAGAAATTTCTCTCAGTACATCTAGAAGTTGCGTTTCTCAGTGGCAAATATCAAAAGTTATTTGGAACAGAACAGAGATAGTGGATAGTTAAAAAATGATTGTCTGTTGACATTCTAGGATCCGTATGCATGCGCCTTAGCGTAAGCACTAACTTAAGAGCGATTTAGAGGAAAAAATTGTGGAAGGTTGTTTATGGGAAAGTTTCAGAAAATATGAATAAATCGCTGCTTTATTTTTATAAAAATATTAAAATAAATGAAAAAGTATTTATTATTGGTTTATTATATTATATTATAAAAGTTAAAGTAAAATATTTTTGTTTTATTTTTTATTTTAATAATACTGGAAAAGAATTTATTTTTAAATTATTAAAAATTTCAAGAATATTCAAGGCCTGAAGCTTTCAAAACTTCAGGCCTTTTTCTGCATAGGTATATGTAATGATGGACTGGTTAGTGAATTAGTTTATGATCTAATATATCTTAATTAAGATATATTTCGTAAAATATACCTTAATTAAGTTATTTCGTAAAATTTTTCTTCAAATATTTTCTACCAATAAACATTTCTACCACTCGAAATTTGACAACACACATCGGGAGATCACTCATTTAAGTTACATATTTAAAGACTGATAAAACTCTTTTTTTTATCAAATTCTAATACAATTCCTAACACTTTTTTTCTAAAATATATTTCATAAGACCAATTTCTTTGGTTCTGATAATAATCATTAGCATTCCTATGAATACATCAATATAATATGCATAGTATTTCAGTAACTTAAGAATCGGTGAATTTAGCCTTTAATATATTTTAGCCTTTAATATATTTTATATTTTAATATATTTTATATGATTATTCGCGAATGTAAATCTACCTCTCTTGATGGTACCGCTCAATGTCATAAATTCTTCTATTTCCGTCAGACTTCTAACAATAGTTATCAAATTGTTTCTTTGTCTTGTTACGACAACTCAAAGCATTGAACATCTGAAAACCACGCTATTGAACTGCAACACTAGCTTCTTTCTACAGCATATACCTACATAAGGCATGAGATATAACAACTGCCGTATATTTGCACATGTTAAGTAAACGTTGAAGCTGTATAAATTTGCGCTGAGATCTCTCTAGGGTGTCTGTCACATAGATATATGCTCTGTGTCACACTTTATGGAGAGTCGATAACAAACTATTACTTTCCGACTGATCGGCGAATGAAATTTACTTTGCTTTCATGTCATTTAAAGGCTATATATTTCATCTAATATTTATTTTAAATTACATTCTGAAGAATATTTTTATTAGCTGACAAATTATTAATGAAATATCTAAAATTAAAGGAATTATATTACATTAAATCTTTAAATATAATTATTAGGTAATTATATATGTTTAAATTTCTCATGTAACATACTGCCGACTCAGAATGAACTGAATGTTATTAATCAAATACTCTAATTTTTCCTAACCGTATGCATCTGCCGTCATGAATTAAAAAGTACATGGACCTTTCCATACATGACTACAGAAATTATGAATCGAAAGCATACATTCAAGTAATAGCCAAAAAGTTACAAAAATAAAGCATTCTGATCGATATGTGGTATTAAAGTGAAGACAAATTTTTAAATTTAATGAATTTCTTAAAGATGGAAAGAATATCATTCAGTTCAGTATCTAAAATGTGAATGTTCTCGTAATTAAAAAATAATATATAATCTTAAAGAATTTTTCTTTGGTCTCATCTCATTAGAGGTTCATTTTTTTCTTAATTATTAAGGAATTATTACTTTGTGTATTAAAAGATTTTGCACAAAGATTTTAAGGATAATTTTTTTTTGCATTCGCGCACGCTTCCTTTCTGTATAAAGTGTAAACCTTCAACATGGGTCAGATAACACTCTTTTGCAGTATTCAGTAGGTCACATTCACATATTCTCATAAAGAGAAAACAATTTCTCATTTATGAGAATATGTGAATTTGCAGGAGATCTCAGAAACTGAATGAATGTTAGGATCAGATTTCTTCTATCTTAAGCCAGACTCTTAATCAAGAAACAACATTATTAATATTTTGAAAGGGAAATCTATGCCATGAACATATTAGCATTGCTAAAATCCATAAAAAAATATGAGTACAAACATTCTCCTACTCTAAATCTTCAAAACATGCGATTTGAACGAAATTAATATTTTTGCTTAATTTTTCAGAATAGTTCTAATGATAGAGCAGCAATTCTTCATTTGTCCTTATTTGTATTAATTATTTTTATTACGGGATGCCTAGAATAAGTTCATAAGTATTGTTAACTCAGTAGTTATTGGTGGTTTTTTATTTAATGGCAATCCTTGTTTCGGAATGTAAAATGCGTACTTCTATTTTTGTATCCAAAAGTGTTCGCAATGTCCTATTGAAAATAGTCTCTGCATTCCATAATTCTTCTTTTTTACTGATACATTGCTGTAGGAAATCCTTGCGCAACTGGAATATTTATTTATCGGTAGTTGTTTGATCTCATATTACAGAATTTCTAAATTCGTATCACACATCAGCAGAAATGTTCCTTTTGTACCTACGTGGGTCAGAAAATTTAAATTCATTGCCTGTTTCTGCAGGAGCAAATGTTAAATTTAACTATGTCAATTGCAAAACTTTCAACTTTTAATATTTATTCCTCAATTTAATACTGCAGTACGTTCTACAATTTATATGCCAATGTTCAATTAGATTCATATTTTACCTTAATGCCTACTTGTTTTTATAACTTTTTTTCTTTTTTTTTACAGATATGAATCTCCGTTCAGTCCCTTTTCTATGCGGGATAAAACTCAGCCACTCCTGACAGCCAGTGATAAATACGCTACAGTTCCAAATGAAACGCCTAATCTTCATGGAAATGTTTCGCCATACCAATCTACAGATATTCTAAAGTCAGCACCGTTGGCAAATAAACTATCTTCGTTCTCAACACCTTTGGAGAAGCGAGACACTTCTTTAGGTTGGCGGAGACCCACATCTTTCACTTCAGCATCGACAACTCCAAATTCTACAATCGGCAATTCTTTTAAATCGTCACCCACTCGTATAATACCTCGCTTTTCTGCATTACCGAGAGAATTTTCGCCTCTTCCCCCATCAAAATCTACCCCAACGCCTCAGACAACGACGAAAATCATTACAGAAGATTTTAAGACAACTGAGACTCTGACCAAAACCTTCCCCAGCAACGGAAAGGAACTGAGACTCGGGACAACAGTTGATGTTGAAATAAGCGTCAACAATAACCTCAATTCCCAAAATAAAAAGACTCTCTTAACAACTGACTTAGACAGTCCTGTAAAGAATGATTTGTTGAAGATTGCTACCACTTGGAATCACTCCATTAAAAGTAACACAGTTAAGGCTTCTGATGACTTTAAAAAAGCTAACACGGGAATCCCAAAATTGACCGCAACAACGAATATAACTACAAGTCTCAGTCATGGTACCGCCAAAGACCTGAGAACAAATAAAGTGGAAACTACGACCAATACTGTTATGAAAAGCACACCTCTCATCAAAAGAACAACCGCCATAGATTGCAGTAATGGTCGAGATTCTCCTGGTAAAGACACTCTATGCAGTAGTTCACCTCGATCTACACTGACGGCTGATGCGAAATCAGAATTCTTTTCTGAATCTCCAAACACTACAACCGAAGTCCACTTGTCCAAAGACGATAGTGGATTTTCATCGTCAGCGTCCACATCACGGCCTATGAGTGTTAGTCCTTGTTGAACAGCTTCCGAAATCCCGTTTTTTAAAATTAAAGATTTAAATATTGTATCTTATTGTAATCTTATTGTATTTTATTGTATTTGAAATTTTCTTTCGATATTGTGAGTTCAGATTTTTATGTGAAGAAATCTTCAATTTGAGGTCTAAAAACAGCCTTAAAACTGAAGTTCAGCTGTGCATTTAAATAGATATATATTTTTTGTACTTATTTCCAAACAGGAAATCCTGAGTTGTCTACAACCAGGACATGTGAAAAGTGTAATAACAATGCCAGTATTTATTTTTTGACAACTTCATAAAGTTTTTCATGATTTAAAATGTTCTGGGTTGTACTGTTTCATTCAGTTAAAACAGAGAAAAAGACTGCATTTACGTTTATGGAAACGTTTAGCTATTTCAGTCAATGGCAATTATGTATATAATAAAGATATTACATAAATCTAGCCATTCTTTAAATTGATGATTAAGACTTCCCTGTCTAATTGCTTGTTGTCTTTCTGTATTGTCGAAACTTAAGTATTTTGTTTTGTGTGTCTGTTTTAGTAGGTATTTGTGGTTGTACATTTTGTTCCCTTAATCTAAGACTTTTTACATAACTTTCAGAAAATGTAGCAAAAATTTTCAATACAATATTTTGGGAGAGACATAAACTGGAATTAAATTCAAATTTACCCGTTATTTACAAAAATATTTTTGAAACTTAGCGTGACTATAATTGGTCGTTTGTTTTGACTGTTTTTACTGTTGATGTTATACTTGTTGTAAATGCTTCTAAGAGTAGATGTTTTGTTGTGTTAGAAAAGTGCTTTTCGTTTTCCTGTCTTAACTAAGAAAAAAAGAAAACTATTAAAAAAAAGAATTTTAGCTTGTTTGCTGTAGCCTTCTTGTTGTAAACAAAATGAAAGACAACATTATGCTTCAAGGTATCCTTATAGAAGAACATTAACTAGCAGCGTCAAAATAATTATTGTCTCAGAAATCATGGGGTGGTCTATTTATGAGCTTTTTATGTACTTTTTAGCCCTTCGTAAGGGTTTTTATGAGTTTTCTTTTAATGAGCAGTATTATCAAGCTCACGAAACAGACTCCCTACTGTTAAAAATACTCAACGAGATAGACTAAATTGGTTGAAAAAGGGTAATTCTTTGGATTCTGAATACTCGAGGCTCTTGTTTTCAAGTTTGATTAAATTATAATCAATGTCTTTAAAGTGACTATCTTACCATGAATGAAATGAAAGAATTTTAATTACTCTCTCTGCCACCTTATTAAATGAAAGTATTACCATTGTGTCTCAGCAAGATCTTCGAGAATACTGATTTATATAAACTGAACAGTTATACGATGGATCACCGGTAATAATTACGGAAGCCAATGTTTTAAATACTCAAAAGCTTCAAAAGCATCAATTTTTATATTTCATACATCTCTTGTATCGAGGATATATTACATTTATTGTAAACTGAATGTAATATTTAGTATGACTTTGTTTCTACAAAAAAATATATATATATATTTTTACAGATTATGCCAATGAAGGGAATATAAAATATTTTTTTAACTATTTACACAGTAAATTTTGTTTGCGTTAAGATCCTAAATGCGTTAACCTGCAAGTAATAAATGTACTGTCGATATCCATTCGATGAAGTCCTGTAATAATATTCGGTCAGTTAATAAAACATCCTCATTTCTATATTAAAGAAGTAAAAATATCAGATTGTTCGACTTGGGGATAATTTTCATTTGTTTACTATCAAGAAGGCTGTGATGCATAAGCTTTTTATGTTCAAGGGACATAGGATGAAGCCACGTGTCCATCTGACGTCACGTGGTGACCATCTGGTCAGGCCCTGTGCCATCGCAATATGGAAGGGTGACAGAGTTCATTTTCGAAAAAACTCTGAATAATTTTCTTTCAGCTTTGTCAGAGTCCGTAAATTACTTTTAACGCACAGAAGCTTCTTAGGCAAATCTATTTATGTAAACAATTTTTCTTTTATTATCGTATTGGATCTTTGATTATTCTTTTTGCTTTAATTAATTTGTGTCTTAGGAAATTTTTAAGATTCCTAAAAAATTATTATCATTATGTTAGAACCTTGAAACTTAAGTGATCTATTATGCACAATAGAGATATACTGTAAGCATCATATAAATATAATTCAATAATATGCGTAGTTTTAGTAATAGATTCCTAAATCATATTTTTTTTCAAATTATGTGCAATTACATATTAATCCTTATAAGCTAACCTTATAAAAATAGATTCTAAAAACCAGAATGACGCATCAAATAAATTAAATATTTCAGTTAATGGGAACAAAAAACCCTTGAGACATTCGCTATAAATAACTGTAAATTAAGCTCAATTCAAATTTCGAAAAGCGAATACAGACTGCTTTTTAAATTCGATATAATCTTCATTTACAGTTGTTTACAGTGAAGTGTCCTACGGTTTTTCTATCCCGTGACCTGTTTCACTAGTTATGGGGATATTTCCCCTATTTATTTCATTTAATACTGCAAGTAACATTTGCAAATAATTATGCCAACAGTCCAAAATGTCATTCTATTGGTTTGTCAAGTCATGAGCTATCAAAAATCCAGTTGTTATACGTTATAATTTAATTATCATACAAAATATTGAGTGCATCATCTTAATATTGGAAGTTCTTCCGAGGCGCTCTCCAGACGTAGTATCTGGCTTAACAGCATGTTGTTATATTCGAATCGATCGTCCTTGGGTTCTATTTAAACCTATTAAAAGTGATCATGTGAATTTTTAAAATGATAGACAGCCTATCGGGAGAACTTTAAATTTTAAGGAGAGGAAATCAGAGCAGCAGAGCGTTGAAATGTTATTAATCTTTAATTCTAAAAGCTACATTAAAAGAAAACCACATATAAACACTACTCGCATTTGGGGTGAATTTTACCCCATACGAAATATTTAAGGCTTCAAAAATTTTATTTAGGTGAAAAACTATCATCTTACGAGCATTGTTAATTATAAAATGTAAAGATATAAGCCAAAATTTAAAGAACATTTTTTGCCTGTAGCACAAAAAATTATGTAATTTTGAGTAAACTCAAAATTCTCCAGCTATACAAAGCTAACTTACATTTTGAATTCAATGAGACAACTTCAAATAATAACAGATCACGACCTGATATTAAATAAATATATAAATAAAGACTAGGATGATTTACACTAAATTAGACAATCGAAACTGTTTCGCTCTCTGGTTCATTTCAGTGAAGATCCATACAGCATTTCTGCAGGTGCAGAGAGCATGTGATAGAAATTTTAATTTTACATTTTAACGATGAAAAGTAGGAAAAAAATTAAATAGTTAAAAACTACTAATAAGGTAAAAAACAGATAGTGCTACGCAATATAATTATACATTATCATCGTTATAAAACCGCCAAATTCCTCTTCTTGTTTTGAAGAGGATAACAGGCATAAAAGAAATAGAAAATTTAATTATAATATGCATGAAAGTAATATTTGCTAACCTGTTTAAATTATCATATCTATAAGAATTCACTGCTGTTGTCTTAACAGATTGTGGTTTATCAAAGATAAAGATTATATTTTAAGGAATAATAATGACGAATTTTAATCCCATTGTTGTAGAAAATAAAATACCTCACTAAAAACACTGTAAGAAGTGGTTTGAAGGTATTAATATCGTTAGGCTTCAAATTTTTTTGCCCGAATGTTCCATGGTGAGGCAAATTTAAGTGAACTATGTAATTGGTGCCTCTATGTACTGTTTTATTAACAACAGCTGCATGAAAAATTGTATATTATGTTATATCTCAGTTGTAATATGTTAAGTTTCTTGAGTTCTTAAAAAAGATAAATATTTATTTTTGTTATTTTTTTGTAAACTAAATTTATATATATATATATATAGTTATAATTTATATGCGTCACCTTTCCACTTGAGTGCCATTGTGGGCAAGGTGTTTCGGTCTTCTACTGAAATGTTAGAAGTCACGTAAACTCCTGCTCATCAAGCATGAACCAGTATCACCATCTACATTTTTATGTTCTGTATTTCTCTTTTCATTTCACAATCTGCTTTGTAACTTTATGTGTGTCTTTGTTGCAAATAAAATATAAAAATCTTATGATGCGTTTATTGTCTTCAGTCTGCGTCTATCTCTCTATTTCAGAGATTTTGAACATGCTTTTGGCCTATCAATCCGTTTAGATCTTGAGTGACATACCTCTGATTTAATCGTAGGCTCTCACATGCACCCTCTTAAACCACATTCACAAATTTATGTGATTTTGCAGATTTTAAGGAAAAACTTCACTAAAGAAAATAAGTTTATTAATGCATATTAGATGAAAGCTTTTGTCCCATTTTTAAAAAAATTTTATCTCATTTATTCTTTCATTAGATGTACTAGCTGAAAACCCGCACTTCGCTACGGAGTACATTCAAATTAAATACAACGGTCAATGTATGCAATTAATGCCAAAAATATATACGTATATTTATAATAAATACAACGATCAATGTATGCAACTGATGTAAAAAAAACGAAAAATATATTTATAAAAATGTCGTAACGGATATTTTTATAGACAAAATAATGTAGGAGAAAATATTCAAATTAAATCTAATAGAACATACTAAAGAATATAGTAGAGTTAATATAGCATAGTTTGAGGAACATTTCTTTTACTGTATTTTAATATTTTTTTGTATAATGTCCAATCATCTGCTGCATTAGCAAGAAATTTTTTTTTGTTTATTTCGTTGTTATGCACGTGACGCAAAATTAGTTTATAGTATCACAAAAAAAATAAGAAACCACGTTATCAGCATTTAATAAATAAAATTCTAAAAATTAATCTTTAAAAATTCACCAAAAATCGGAAATTGTAGGTAAAGATTCGAAAAAGATTTATTTTTAAAGGAATGTTTATGATCTTTTTCGTGATATAGATTTTATAACCCTCGGATTATTATTTTAAATGCAAACTTTAAAGAATGTTACAAAAACAGTTTAAAATTTTAATTTAAAAAAATCTAAGAAGAATTTTACAAAAATCTTTCTCAGTGCACCCCTACACTATAAGAAGAATCGCCATGCAAAATTTCAGCCCTTTAAGTCCAGCGGTTTGGTCTGTGCGTTGTATGTCAGTCAGTCAGTCAGTCAGTAACGGAACTATTTTATATATATATATATATATATATATATATATATATAAGATTAAATTAAATACATACTTTTTTTATGCTCTGGAGATAACTCATCTAATTTTTCTAGCTTTTTTTACTTCTTATAATACCCACATAAAATGTTAGTAAGTTTTCCAAACTTCTATATGCCTATTTGCAGTCACCACGGAATCTGCTGATCGTTATTTTTTCTTGGCAAACACATTTTATGGATGGTGCTTTTTTTTTTCTTGGGGGGGAGGGAAGAAGGGCTCATAGGTGTAGCGTCGGGGGGGCCACGTGCCCCCCCCAACTGAACTTGAAATAAATTAAAACTTAATAGAGTTCAGTTAAAATCGGAAAATTGTAGAAAACTTTTAAGAAAGTTGGGTTATTTCCCGCTTTTTCAAACTGTGAAACTGAATATTCCGATTATGTCTTTAGCCTTAACATAGATTTTAACAATGATATGATCCATAACAAAAATTCGATGCTATATTTTTTCCTCGGCTAAAAATCCTTTGCGTTCAGACCACACTCTTTACCCCCTTGAGGTCATTGAACTTACTCCCCCGCACCCCTTCAAGGAATGCGCTACAAAGGGTCGCTATCAGTGTTTCTGGAAACACGAAGCAGGCGCTGAGTGGAGAATTTTAATGGTCTAGCGGCTGGCCTAGACCACACCACTTTCTATATCCACCTCTAACAGTCAGTAATTCTTTGTGTGTTGGTTTCAATTCTTTGTTTTCGTGCACGCTTTATCAAATCATTGTTTTTGTACGTTTGAAAATGTCAAAACAGAAATCAGTATTTTCTTTTTTCAAAAAAGTCGATAGCTCGAATAAAAAAGTTGATTTGTTAAACCAAGAAAAAATCTAGAAGCAAGTAGTGACAGTAGCATTAATAAATGTGCCAAGTCCAACTATGGTGATAATCAGCTGAAGCCGATACCATCCTGGTCAACAAATCTCGATGTGGATGAAAAATGGCCTAGACCTATGGACGTGGTGGAAAGTAGTGGTAGAGATCCTGCTCTGGGTCTACAATCAGCGGATATTTCTAGGGGTCCATTCCAGCCTGTTGATTGTTTCAAGGTAAGCAAAATACAGTTAAAATCTAGACAGTTTAGAAAACGTGGTATTCTGAATTTGGTTGGGTTGAATACAGCCCCATTTTGGATGCTGCATTTTGTTTCTCTTGTCGTATTTTTTGCAAAGATAAAACAGGGCGTGGAGAGGAGTCATTTACTAAAATTGGGGTGACAAACTGGAAAAAAGCATTGGAAAAATTTAGAAAACACGAAAAAAGTGATATGCATCTAAAATCTACCTAATTTCTTACAGAATACCGAAAATCTGACAAAACAGTTGCAAACTCTTTGTCTTCAGCACACACTAAAAAAGTTAAAGAAAATCGAAAATATGTAAAATTCATTATTGAAACTATTTTGTTCCTTGGAAAACAAGGTCTTGCCCTAAGAAGACATTGTGGGGGTTCGGTGTCTTTAAATAGAGGTAATTTTCAGGAGCTACTTGACTTTAGGTCAAAAGATAAAGGAGAAGATATAATAGCACTGATGAATTCATCAGTTCATTCATACAGGAGTCCTCAGATACAGAATGAAATTATAGATTGTATAAAAAGTGAAATGATACAATATATCGTGAGAGTTAGAGGTTACGGCCTATTCTATAATTTGTGACGAAACAACAGATGTTTCCACTCGTGAGCAAGTGAGCATATGCATTCGCTACATCACTAACAATGACGAAAATGTCCGAATTAAAGAGAGATTTCTGGGCTTTGTTGATGTTGCAGAAACAACAGGTCAAAACTTACATTCGGTTATTAAAGGTTATATACAGCAAATTGGGATAAATCTTAATAAAATGCGTGGTCAGGCGTATGACGGTGCTAGTCAAATGAGTGGAAAGTTCAATGGCGTAGCTGCAAGGTTTCAGGAAGAAGAGCCTAGGGCATTATACACTCATTGTCATGCCCATTTGTTGGATCTTGATGTTATGCGGTTTTGTGAAGAAGTAAGACAGTTGCGAAATTGTTTGTCCATAATAAATTCTCTGTATAATATTATCAATGCTTCTGCCAAGAGGTTTTCTATTTTTGAATCTATATGTAAACAAAATGAAGAGGCTAAAAGTAAAAGGCTGATTAGTTTGTCACAAACAAGATGGACTGTTCGTCACCATGCTATAAGGGTTATCTTAGAGCAGCTCCCAGAAGTTTTGGAAGCAATGGAAGTTGTGGCAAGTGACGCTTCCAATAGAAAGGTTGCAGCTGAAGCAGATGGACTAATAAAACAGGCGAGTAGTTTTGAATTCATCTTCAGCCTTAAACTCGTGTACAACGTTCTAAGCCTGACTGACATACTGTCGAAAGAGCTTCAAAGTGAAACGTTAGACATTTCCAAACTGTTCAGTAAAGTTGAAGCTGTTATCGACAGTATAAAACTTCAACGAAATGATCAAGGTTTCATTCACTTATGGCACGAAACAGAAGAACTTTGCAAAGTTTTTTCCACCAAAGGCTTATATGTTGACAGACTCTCCTTGCCTCGAAAACGGAAGACACCAAAAAGGCTTGAATATAATGATGCGGCTGAATCTTTTTATCATCACACCTCGGCAGAAGGGCAATGTAAAATAGAAATTTATTTTGCGGGGCTTGACATTGTAGTAAGTAACCTCCAAGCTCGATTTTCTCAGAATGACTACGACAAAATCAATTCCATTATCCAGGTTTTGTTGGATTGGGATAGCTTAGATGAAACTGTTGTTGGGAAAATCCAAACCTTTTATCAGTTGTCTTCAAGTCTTTCCTCACAGCTGAAGTTTTTTCACTGCTTCTCTAAAAAAAATTTTATAAAAACAGACAAGAAAAATCCAAACATAAATCTGCAAGAGTTGGCACAGTTTTGCACAAAAAACGGCCTGAAAAACAATGTACCTGAAGTGATACATCTCTTAGAAATTGCTCTTTCAGGGCCTATCACAACTACGACCGCAGAGAGGTCATTCTCTACCCTGCGAAGGCTCAAAATTTACTTGAGAAGCACGATGAAAGAAGAACGCTTAAGTGGACTTGCCATAATGGCAATAGAACATGAACTGACGCAGCTGTACTCGAGTGAAGAGAAACTGGACTTGCTTGTGGAAAAAAATTTTTAAGGCATTCTGAAAGAAGACTTTTATTAAATTAAAGAGGGCTGTTATGGCCAAGTACGAGACAAGGTTTACCAATGTGTTAAACAGACATTTAAAATACACTGTAAAAACTTGTAGAACTTGCCTAGAATTATTATTTTATATTTTATTTATTAACTTAAGATTTTTCAAAGTTTCAATATTTGTTGTTTAAGAAAAGAGTTTGTAGTAATAAAAGCACTGATTTTGACTAGAAAGTGATTTAACTTTACCATCCCTGTCCTGTGAGGGAACGAAAAATAAAATATTTTTTGTATTTTAAGTTGAGAGCTAATTATAGCAGAGGTGTGATAGGTTTTTTGTTGAATAATTGAAAATCCAATACAGCAATCAAATAACATTTATATTAAAATGCGTTACGTTTAGGAGATGTTGCTTTCGTAACTTTGTTAAAATGATAAGTTTCACTTAACTTTTTAAGTTGTTTTATTTCACTTTGCTTTTTACCCGTTGAGTACTTTCCGCCGCTGACAACTTAGGAGATCTTAGCGGCCGAAAGTACTCAACAGATAAAAGACAAAGGGAAATAAAACATCCTAAAAAAGATAAGTAAAACTTAGACTTTATTGGTTATCTTTTTTTACAATATCCTCGCCAAATTCATTAATCATGTTGTAGAAAAGATTTTGGGTCCTCAGATAGCCTAAAAACACGTTTTAGGGCTTTCAATAAAAAAAAAAATTATAAACCTTTATAGAAACTTTTTAATTTCATAAATATTGCTTATTGAAATGTTATTTCTTTATTGAATTAAATTACGACCATTTTTTTTTATCGTACTATTACAATATTTATATATTATTTTACTATACAATCATTCCTCCGAATACGATTGACTGCTTGGTGAAAGGAAAATGTGTTATCGATATTTTGAAATATCGTTTATATTTTGAAATATCGTCTATATTTTGAAATATCGTCGATATTTTGAAATATCGTCGATATCTTGAAATAACGATATTTTTGTGCTGAAATATTATTGATATCGATATTAATAGCCGATATTATCATCGCTACTCATATCGATATTTTGCTTTCGATATTATTATCGATACTCATATCGATATTTTGCTTTCGATATCCTATCCCTAATTCGTGCCCCCCCAAAATTTAGAAGCACGCTACGCCTATGGAAGGGCGAAGGGCTTGTTGATATTTGGCAAGACCAGATCTTCCGATCCTTATATTTTAATTACTAGGGGTCTGAGATAATGACCTCTCTAATTCGGCAGGTTTTTTTTTTTTCGCTTGTCGGTTTCCTGAGACATACTTTTCGGATAGCCTCAACCTTTTACCGGCTGACGACAGCCGATTTTTCACTTTTTACTCCCTTTTCGACCTGCCAAGGGAATCTTTGTAACTTGATACTTCATTCTTTGTTTGGTTGCGGCTCACTTATGTCTACGAAGGAAAAATAAAGCTTCTTTGGTGTCAGTGCTTAGCGGTGCTTTGTAGTTCTTTTTAGAGATTTTGAGACTAAACGAGAAGGTTTTCCCACCTCAAAAGTTCACGAAAAGTCCTCGCTATGCGAATCTAGTTTTCTCCTGTAATCTGATCGAGGATCCAGGAATCTAGTCTCGTCAACTGAGGGGTACCGCGGTGACTTGGATGTGGAATCCGGCGATTCATATATGTCAAAACCGCGAATCATATAGGTCAAAACCAAAAGTGTGTGTGTGGAGGGGGGGGGGGTAATGATTAGACTCTACGGACACTACGTGAGGAGGTAATAATGTTGTCTTAACATACATAAAAAAATGTTATTTTGCATTAATACTGATTCCATCCTTACTTTAATTTAACATCTCACTGTTGACATGAATGTTTGTAGCCGTTCGGAATCGGCTTTAAACTGTAGGTCCCGGTCTAACTAGCCCTTGTGCAGCAAAAAGTTGACCGTAGTGCTCCAAACTAAACCAATCATTAGTAAGTAATTTATCATGCCGCTTAGCTCGAAAGAGAAAAAAAATATATACCATCTTCAACCAGATTAGCCATTTCTGTATAGAGATAAACTGGCTGTCATATGAAATGTCACAGGAAGTATTTACTCTTACCCGCAATGATGATATATATGTAAAATACGCTGAGGGTGATTTATGATTTCCAACGTCATTGTTTCAAACTGTTTACGCAATCATAAAAGAGACAAAAGAATCGGATAGCAGATGAGAAGAGGATTAAGAAAGCATTCTAGCTCTGCTGCAAACTAGGATTTACTGATACAATCATCAATTTTAATCTTGTAAATTTGTGTTCAACTAGTGATAACTTGAATGATAACATAAAAATGCCCTGTCAAAATAAGGCTTAGTCAGATCACGAGCGTCTGCAAAATTTAAATCGACAAAACTTTGTCTGTCAGATCCTTCAGTGTTGCACTTGTATGATATAAACTTACTCCTTTTTTTTATGTAAATCCTTTACTTCATTAGATACTGATTGAATATGAATTCATATGCAAGACTTAAGTCTTGCCTTGAATAGAGTGAGGCTAAGAATAAAAGACGATTTAATATACACGTACACTATGACATAATTTCTTTTTCTCCTTTCGGGTTTTTACGCAAACTGGAATGAGTTAGAACGGTACTTGAGCACGTTTCTCTCATAAACATGTTTATCTTACCACTTTTCCTTGTAAATCTTCTAAAGGTAAAACCTGCACTTGATACAACTGGATATGATTTATACTTTCCGAAGCTCGCTTTATTCTCATATGGTTAGATAAATCCTAGCTACTCTGAAACAAAGAGAAATTTTCCAGAAGTTCTAAGAAAATCAAGATCGACCAAAATACCCACCTAAATGAACGCAAAGATTCTTCGAAAAAGAAATGGTAGATGGCAAAGAGCCTAGGATTTAGTCTTAAAACAATAAATAAATTTAGTCTTAAAATAAATCCCGTTTTAATAAAGCTTTTCGTGTATATATCGAATATGATGGGTGTGGTGGACCTATCAAGTAAGAATGCCGCACAAGTTGTTGCTCTGGAAAATTAAACTATGCTGGCATCACACAGTACGGTGTGATCTTTGCAAGGGATCCCTTGCAAAGACATCCCAGCAAAACTCCGAAAATTAATTTTAAACGTCTTAGTAATATCTCCAAATAAAAGATGAAAAGACACTTTATAGGTCAAAGGTCGATATCTGATTGTGACAAATTTCTGCTGTGGCGCAACCACAAAGAGGGTTTTAGGACTGACCTCCCCGTGAGTCTGTAAATCGGTAGCAAGGAAAGGTAATTTTAGGGTTAATTTTCATCAGTCCATCTCAAGTGAAGTTCTTCCTTCAGGAAAGGGATCCTTCTGCTTAGAAATGATTCTTGTTGAGCCACTGATGTCTGGAGAAGCTTCTTCTATTCTAGGGCTATTATTACAAAGGCTTTCTTTTACCCATCATTAGTGCCTGGAGTGTTTTCTCGAGTGGTCTTAGAGGTCAGATGTTTGAAGGGAACGGGAAAACATAGCTTCTTGTATTTCACAATGTTATTAATGGGGTTTATCGTTAGGCCGAGGAGCCTAACGATGAACTATTTATTACTTCGAAACATATCGCCACCCCTTTAATTGCACTGTGGAACATAAGAAGATGTCTTTTCCTGTTGCATTTTCCATAAGTTTTCTGTAAGTAGTTTCATGGGAACTTCGTATAGTACGCTCATAATGAACGCTTTATCTGGCCAAGTGCAGGTTTCTTGATAGAGTCGAACTAACGGAAGAAATAGATATTCTCATCACAGGTTTAAATGAGTTCAATTTATTTTAATTTTAATTTTGTTTGATTGTGGTTATTAGGCAGCCTTCTATTCCTGTGTAAGTGACTGAGTTAAAGAATAAAAATCTCATTTCTTTTTTTCTATATGCATAAATTATATCAATGCAAAACTCATGTAGAACTGGTACATCCCCTTCATATCTTTGAGTTGTTTGCTATACCGTACAGACCTTACCTTTTAAGATTGCTTCCTCTTTCTCACACCTTACCGATGTTAACTTCCTGATATCCGGTTGCTTCTTTTCTGACAGCAGTACAAACGGGAAGGTGTTTGTTTCTACGCACACCCACTTTTCTAAGCAAGAGATGTATTTCCATTTTTGAAATTCGTCCTTACATTTTTGAAATATCAATATTGCAATCTTTTTTTTTTTTAATTTTAAAGCCAATTTTGATGAAACTGCGTCATTAGCACGTTTCAAAAATTATGCAAACTTGAAATGACAAACTTTTCATGACAAACTTGAAACATGTCTTTATTGAAATCTATCCAATTCACCTTCGTTCTTGCAAGTTATAATTACTTGCCCTATGAACTCGATCGAATTCTATAAGGGAAATATATATTATACGTATTTTTCATCGGTATTCCGATTTGTATCTTGTTTGTATAAAATCCGACAACCGGAAAATATAACTAAAAAACGCCGAGGTCTTCTGTTATTCTTGATAGTTGAAGATTTTTGATTTGCAGTTACTCAGAATTTTTGATTCCATGTTCCAAGATCATAATTTTCTTTACACACACACACACACACACACATATATATATATATATATACCATTCTTTTTCCTAGATTAGGGCCCGTATGCCGATCAAACACTTACGAGAGCAAAGCTCTCGCAAAGCCCCTCCCTTCCGCAGAGGGGTCGCAATCGCGATGCAGATCAAACAGCGAGACCTTTTTCTCTCGTAAATACGAACGTCACGTGATCAAAACTTGCGGCTAGTAGGGAGCTCTCGTAAGACTCGTCTTTTCTCTCGCAAAGCCGGAATAGTCATTCGCTTTGCGAAGGAGAAGGATGTTATCCCTTTCTTTAAGCAGGGAATGGATATTACAAGATACGGATAATCCACTTGAGATGGAAGATGAAGTTTTTATTACAAAAATTTAGACTGTGCAAACATGAATTTATGTGTTTATTACATTTTTTCTACAACATCTTCAGCATTTATGAGCTCTAAAAGCTTTTTATTTCTGACTAACAACTATTTTTGTCTTCCATTATTTTAATTAATGTTTCTAAATTTTGATTAATTTTTAGCAGAATTCCTTGCCGGGATGTTGTTTCGATTTCTTGCACCATAGTTTTTTGGGTTTGAAGAGCCTCAGCTTCAAATTTGCTGCTTCTCTTTTTCTTTTTAATGCTAGATGCTTCCTGCCACGTACTGTTGAACTGTCTAGAAAATAATAAAAAATACATAGTAAATGAGATAGCACATGGAACAGAGCTATTATGTCATACATAAAAATCAACATATGTTATTTCATAGAAGTTATTGTCACAGATTATATAGTAAAACTGCAAATAATTATGAAGAAGAGTTCTATGCAGGCATTTACATAAAACTATGTATGTTACGTAAAACATACAATTGTTTAATTTCTATAAAGTATGGTACTAAAAAAATTTTAATTATCTCCAACAATTTCAGTCTGAAATTTATATTTTAAAACTTGTTACAAAAATTTGATTTAAATTTATCAAAATCCAAATAACTTACTTGATGATTGAGCAATATGTCAAGACTTTGTTTCTGCTGTTTTAGTGGTAGTTACAATCTTAGGTATTGTAATTCACTTTGAATAACAACAACTTTCTGGGGGAGGGGGGGAATTAATTAGTATAAATAGCAAATAATTTTGCTTTAAATTTATTTAAAATATTAAAATTTTCCAAAAGCATTATGAAACAAACATTCATTTTGTTAGTTACAATAGCTATTTTTTTCTCTGGGATTTTTCTTAGCTTTATGATTATTAAATACATAGTTGCATTTAACAATCACAAAGCTAAACATAATTCTGATATATGACTGAGCATTGGCAGTAATCTTTTGAAGCACAATTATTAAATTTATATTTGCTATTTAAGTGTACAATGTCATGGTCTCAATCCCCACCCTCAAATATTAATAATGCGGTGATCTTTACCTGGTAACAAAGCCTCCTGCAACAAAATATTTTGATCTTTGTTTAATGATTAACTAACAGCATTTTTAAAAATTTATAATAAGATTTATAAACAAAAATAGAAATATGATATTCTTGTACACAAATGCCAGAAAAGTCTAACAGAACATTTTTAGTACTTAATTGTCCCTTAAATAAGCATTACGACATTTTAAAATTTTGCTTTAATTAAATTTATTTATGATAAATATCTTGCAATGTAAAAATATGATATATTATAAATAGCATTGAAAATGATTAAAAGAAATTCTAATAAACAGGTAATTAAATACAAAATTAATAGTTTACTTACCATCCATTTTTTTCTGTTTTAAAACAGCCTACAAGTAAAAAAATAATAATAAAATATTAGGATATTGCTAAAGTCAAATTACATTTTTTTCTTTTCAAATACAACTGAAATTACTTACCAATGCAGATGAATAGAATGACTCATCAGTGATGCCTTCACTGCACTTTTTTCTCGATCTCCTCTACTGAAAAATTTGATGTCCTTTGAGACAATTTTATCTACAAAATGTAAAATAAACAGCCACGTTGATCGAAGTCAAAGCGCGGGTTTTTCCTATACTGTATACTTTTTCTTGAACCCCAACGCAAGGAAGCAATTAAAATGCCGTGTTTGAGGCAGTTCAGTCGGACGGTTTCGCTAAATTGACCGTCGAATCCCCCCCGCAGGTTAGGGTTCATGAGGGACCCCAGCTCCCGCAAAAGGGAGGAGAAAAAGGGCGTGGCTTGACCATATAAGGTTTTCTTACACATCTTGACGTCATCATTTGCGGAAGCGCAAATTGTTTGATCAGCATAGCTAAAAAGAGTGCTCACCCCCTACTCTCGCAACAAGTCTCTCGTTTGCGAAACGAGAGACACAAAGCTCCAGCGTTTGTTCTGCATACGGGCCTAAAATGAGCCGACCTACCAGAGATTGTGACGCTCAGCTGTTTCTTCAGTCAACTCGAAAGGTTGAGAACTTTCATTTTTATGGATGACTAGGGGCTTCGCCCCTAGTCATCCATAAAAATGAAAGCACGAGCGTAGTGAGCCTAGGGGCTTCGCCCCTAGTCATCCATAAAAATGAAAGCACGAGCGTAGTGAGCCTAGGGGCGAAGCCCCTAGGCTCACTACGCTCGTTCCTCTGTTAGGGCTAATAGCGAGATACATAGGGGTGATTCTCGATCAATGTAACAGCTTCTATTTACTGTTGTCACCCTTATGCGAAGGGCTTTTCATCACTGTTGAATTATCAGCTTTAAAATTCAATTAAAAATCGAAAATTTAAGATACAGACTTGAAATGAGGTTTTTATGAGTAAGAAAGCTTTCAGCTTTCAGATGATGTAAATATTTTCTTTGTAAGATAAAAACTCGAGGAGCATCGATATCGATGCTCCTCGAGTATGGGGATGTAACATATGTTACATCCCCATATGGGACGATATTCCTTGAAAAACTGTGTTTCACTTTTTGATGAAAATATTAGTCTGTTTTAAAATATTTTTAAACAAATGAGGTCTAGTTTGAAAGAGAAATGTCTGTAGTCTTAGATTGTAAAAAGATCAAAATTCTACGATCATTTTTTGGTGAGTTATCGTAATCTGAAGATGAAAAAGTCAATATTTTCCCACAAAATAGAAAAAAAAAAAAAACTTAAAGTTCGACGAAGATGAGACATGTCTTACTTTGGTCCCCCCATTTTTCTGCATCCATTGGTATCGCTCTCGACCCCATACCCCAAGCGGTTTCGGAGGGGATAGCGTGCCAAGCTTTTGACAGCGGTAGCGGGAATTACTTTTTTTTAGAATAGAGAGATAAAACGGAGGGTGGTAATAAAGTAGTCAAGCAATCACGTTTACGCAGGATAATAAGAGAAATAACTTTTTTTCTTCTCTCTCTCTTTCAACAAGACCCTACAGGAAGATATAGATCCTCACCTGCTTCCTAATGGATCCTGTTGAAAGAGAAAACAAAACAAGACAAAAAACGATTTTTATCTTATTTATTAAAATCTTATTTCTTCGAAAATATCATTGCTTGACTAAATTGTTACCCGCCATTTCATCATTCATTAAAATCATGAAAGGTTTTTTTTCTTTATTATATTACCTGAAAATTTAACATCTGACATTATGAGGCACTTACGGTATACCCGCAAACAGCTGTTTGATGTTTTTTAATAGACTTGACACGATAAAACTGGCTTACGTACTGAATGTCATAACTACGTCATGGTTTCCATGGTAACAAACAGAGTATTCTCCGTTAATATGTTATCTAATATTGGCATGTTTTTCTCCCTTTTGCATTTTAAATCAAACGTAGTAATTCTACAGCATGCACAATTTTGAAACGATTTCAAGCTACGCTAATGATTATTTCCCATTAATTTGCAGTTAACAAACTAAAATTAGTATTCCAGTTTTAAAGGTGTTTATAGAAAGTCTGGCAATAAAATATAAACGCAATGGAATGTCGCTAGCAATGTTGGCGTATTTGGCGACAAAAATTGTTTATGATTAAGTGCAACCCTGTATCTTGTAATATGGAGACTCTTGATTAAAACAAGACTTTTCTTCCGTCTCGGCTTCCATTTCGATGTACTTCTTGAATCTAAACATGCTGCTTTTATTTATAACTTTATCTATAGCTGTTGCCTCTGGTGACAAATCTTTATCTGAAGAATCATTAGCTCATTTAAACAATGCCGAGCTTCAGGAGTATTTGCTTAAAGTTCATCAAAAATGTCCCAATATTACTCGTATGTATGAACTGAGCCAGAGAAGCGTTAATGGATGGCCACTTTTAGTAATAGAAATTACTCGAAATCCAGGAAAACATGAAGAACGTAAGTGAACTTCTGTTTATAGAATCTGTTTCCATATGGTGCTCCTTGTTTATACTGTCCCTATTCATTTCGATAAAAAGGTTATCGAATTATGTTTATCTTATGTAAAGACTTTTACCTTTTTGTTTATAGTATGAATGGTGAACTTCGTTATCATATTGTAAATAAATTCTCAATGTGGGAAAAATTTAGATCAAAATGAGAAAATACTGATTAGTGCATGACAGTGGTCAATATACATATTTTCAAAATATGTGGTTGAAATCCAAACTATTTTTTAGCGTGTAAGATTTGCTCACAAGTTTATAAATGAAATAAAATATTAGAGGTTTGTTTTGATAATGTCCCAAAGGTTCTGTTGAAAATATTATATAGTATATCATTTAGAAATGTTGATAGTTAATACATCTTTTTCATTGTAATTCTTCTCGATGTTATTTCATAACATGACATTACTATTAGTTTATTTCTTTTATTTTCATTTCAGTAAAACCAGAATTCAAATATATTGGTAATATGCATGGAAATGAAGTTCTTGGCAGAGTATTGCTTTCAGCGCTTGCTGGCTACTTGTGTGATGAATATAACAATGGAAATACAGAGATTCAGAAACTGATTAATGCTACTCGTATACATATACTGCCCTCTATGAATCCTGATGGCTGGGATATTGCAACTCAGGTTATTAATTTAGCTTTTATATTAAAAAATAACTTATCTCTAATTTTAAGTTGAAATAAGAGTTTTGAAATATTACTTAGTGAAATATTCCCTCTGTGTTATAATGTCTTTCTGATTAATATGGTTTATTGTGAATATCCTGTATGTAATTTTTTACTTGAAGTTCTTATCAAGCATAATTAAACAAGTTACTTAACAATCAAGTTGAAATATGTATTTAAGACAACAGAAGCTCTATATACTTGTATAATCAGTTTTTAGTTACTAAACAAATTACTAGAGTTTTTTAAAAAAATTTAGTGCTAAATTTATTTCATAAGATAACGAAATATCCTTATTTTATATGTGTTGGTGAAGAGCTCAGCTGTGATCTTTAGAGTTTGTATCACAGATTTGTCTTGATTTAGATGTTTTAAACTTTTAAGTATTCTCTTCACATATCATTACTAGTATCAGTTTCAGATTTATGACTGGAAGCACATTTTAAGCGTTTAAAGATATTTAGTTTGTTTTCTGTTAAAAAAAAGTATAAAATGCTATCAATATGAAAAATGGTCAGCAAATTGATTTTGGATATCTTTTGTTGTTTATCTTTTAAGTAATACCTATACTTATTGGGAGAAAGAAAGTCTGAGAGACCTTAAAGTAGGATATTTGCAACATAGTAAAATTCTAAATATATATTTCTTACATATACATGATATAATATTATCTGAATATAGTAAAAGTAAATACGTTTGAAAATTAAATTTGTTTTGTGTGCCATAAAGAAAATAGCACATGTTAGCATGTAGTTAAAATGTATATAATTCAAATCATTAAAAATGTAAGGTTTTTTAATGTAAATTTGTATATAATATTAATTCTAAAAATATTTTACATTCCTTATCCAGTAAAATTCTTTGTAACAATTATTTTTTATTGATAATTTGGTTGTTTAAAAATTTAGAGCTGCTTTTAAAACTTTGAATTTGGAATTATTTCCTTTTTATATAAAAATATTTCCAAGTACTTGTTGATATTCTCATTTTTTATACTGAGTTATTTTATTAAATAAATGCATTGCATTTTTTTCTTGTATCCTGATATTCCATGTACAATAATGTTAATTTCATGTCTTTATAGATTATTATAATAATTAAGATTATTAAAATGCACAACTTTTATCATTATCAGGCTGGTGGAAGAGATTGGTTAGCTGGAAGAGAGAATGCTAATGGAGTTGATTTAAACAGAGATTTCCCTGACCTTAACTCTATTGCATACACATCCGAGAGAGGACGAAAACACAAAACAGATCATTTCTTTACCTCAGATGTAGTTGATCACAAGGTATTTTTTTTTTAAGGAAAAAAAAGTATAAATATATCATTATTCGTTATAATTTTTTAAGTGTGCAAGAAGTTTTTCATTTATAACTTTGCCTATCAGAGTATTCTTGTAAGTAAGGTCTAATGTTTGACTCTTATCTGTAAAAAAATCATTTAAAAATCATTTATGTGTACTGAATGTGTTAAATATATTGGTCCAAAATACTCCTGCAAAGTTTCAGTCCAAGGAAGAAAAATATAGACTTTTAAAGATTCTGTCTATTATAAAGATGATTCAAGTAGCTGCCTTATTTTAAAAATTTTGTTAATAATGCTTTATTAAATCAAGATGTCACTGAGTTAAATAAAATTCATAAAGTGTGACAAATGAAATGTTGAATATTTAGAATTTCAGAGTATGTAATACTATGAATTTATTTACTGCCTTAAAAGTTTAAACTTTATGTTCTAAAATATTATATAATTTTTAAATTGAATATTAAGAAAAAAATTAATAATATAGTGAAATTCTGTGATCAGAAATGAATCAGTACTAAGTAAAAGGAAATATTTAAATTCCTCCCAAAGAATTAGCTGTAATCAATAAAAGAAAATATCTTTAATAGAAGATAAAATTAAAATCCAATAAAAGAGGAGTCTAAATAAACAAGGATTTCAGCATTGTGCCACTGATATCTATAAACAAAATTTTTTTTATTTCTGAATAGGCTGATCTTAATGATAATGGCTGGGATATCAAACACACTTAGAAAAGGTAAAATTTTATAGCAAAGGCTTAGGTCAGGAAATCATTATCATCTTGAAGGATACATTTAGTTTTTTGATATATATTGTTATTACAAAGAGAAAATTTATATAACTTATAAAATGAAGTAATTTTCCAAAAACTTAACAGCAATGCTGGATTTAAATTATAATCTTTTTAAAACTTAAACTTTTTAGGTTAGGGTTATTCCAAAAAAGTCTCAAATCAGACTTCAAATTTATTGAAATGATGATGATTTTTAATATTATTTAGTAGTTGTGATCACTGTTTATTTTAGATTATTATTTAATGTGTAATTTTTAGTATTTAAAATTATAATGTTAAACGAGCAAAAATTGCATAAATATTGAATTTGAATGTTACAGACTTAAAATGGTTGAAGGGGTCGTATGAAATTTTGAAATTAAAGTTGGAATTAGAGAAGAAAAATTAAAGTTGTTAGTTATATTTGGACATGGTTGCAAATAAATAATTTATTTTTGCAGTTGCAGCCTGAAACTAAAGCAGTTATCCGATGGATACTGAACAATCCCTTTGTATTATCTGCTAATTTACATGGAGGTGCACTAGTCGCTAATTACCCATATGATGAAGCTCGAAAACCAAACCAGTTGCATGACTATACTGCTACCCCAGATGATGACACATTTAGGTAAGGAAGTTTATCAAGTACTCATATTTCATAATTATTTATTTTTGTATTTTTTTCATATTTATGTAAGATCTCTTTATCTGATAATTTTTGTCCATTCAATATCTACTAATATATTTTAAATATATTAGTAGATAACTAACCAGACCTGCCAACTTTCCGGATTTATCCCGGCAATGCCAGATTTTTAATGCATTTTTCGGGTTTCCAGAATGGACACTATTATTACCGGATTCGGAAACGTACAAAAATAACGCTGGTTTTAACAATGCCTCACAGTAATGCAGAGTGTGAGAGGATTTTTAGTTACATAACAAAAATATGTACTCAGTTCAGGTCATCTATGTCAAGAGAAACCTTAGAAAATTTGCTAATATGCAAATCGAACCCACAAGGACACTGTTATGAAGAACAATTTCATAATGAATTTTTAAAAGAACAAAATCAGCTACAGTAAATGCTACAAAAATTCAAAGATTTTCTGCAATTAATTAAAACAAACATTATAAAGAAACAGAAGTACTCAAAATATAGACTGCTGGGATCCCTGCTAGTGTAAATATGATGTACATTAAAATGTATGATTACAAATTTCAAATATATAACTTTTGTTCAATATTATAATTTCAAGATGAGCTGAACAGTAAGGAAATATTTTGAACTATGTAATATTATTAAAGAGATCCTATAAACTATAAGTAAGTTTACATTATAATTCATTTATTATAATTTTTTACTGTACTGTTTTGTGTTATGTCGATTATTTTATGCACGGTAGAATGTTATAGGATTTTGCTTTTACTGAGGTTGACAGGTCTGTATTTACCTGATAATGATCATCAAGCATCTTTTAAGAATAATGTGTTAATGTGTAGAGAGAATTATAAACCACTATTGCTGAAAAAAAATGATCATATTGAGGAAGATAATCAGAAGAATTTTTAAAATTTATTTTTTCTGTATATACTAAATGTATAGCTAAATTTAATATTAAATAGACTGAAATATTTTAAACTGCAAATTCTAATTATTTAACTCAAACTTAGTGAAAACACTAAACAAAGAATACTGAATTTCCTAATATCCCCAATAATGATAAAGATTTTTTGTACTTTCAAATTAATAAATACAGTTCTTCATCAAGGTGGGGTGCATTAAATGTGATTGTATCATTGAACAATTCACAAATAAAGAGATCATTAAACTCTCTGATAAATATGGAAACAACAGAGTTGTCTAGAACTTTGTGAAAATCCGGTGTTGAAGTGGAGACAAAAAGGGGGTTGTGTCTCAGAGGAGCGTGGGAGTGAAATTTATATGATCAGGCTCTTGCAAAGGGATAGACTTGAAAACAAAACAAACAAATAAAGCTGGATGAAGTGAAAAGGTGGAAAAATAGGGAAACTGCAGTTATTAAGTGGAATGAAGAAATAAAGGAATAATATCAAAATATGTCAAGGGGAAAGTAGGAAAAAGGAATATGCATTCATGTCCAAAAATTATTATGAGAAACTTAAGCATTCTTGTATGTTTGCAAATCAGTAAATATATAAATTTTGTATATTTCTATAAAATTCAACCCATTTGTTAAAAATAAAATTAAATGTAGAAGAGATACCTTAATCATTTTAGGAGTTTTAAAACTAGTCAATTTTAATACATGAGGGTGGGAGTAGGGCCAGTGGTGGAATTCAGCCAGTTTGTACCAGTTCTGTAGAACCAATACCTAATGTAAGTATCAGTTCTACAGAGCCGGTGTGAACCAGCTGAAGTCTACCAATGATTAGGACATAGAACGTGTTGTTAATTTATTTGAATCCGACCAATGGGTGGGGCTACAAAAATTCAGATTTATTTTTAGTACAGCATTTTAATTTTTATATCACTATATTAAATAATTTCCATTCATGCAAATCTGAAATAACAATACTGTGATGAATACTTGATTAATAGGTTCATAATGGATTTAATTGCCATATACCTTTTATCTTTTTTGCTTTAATTCTTTATTGCTATGAATGTGTAAGAAATGTTCACTTTTAGTTCTTTTGAAGCAAAAGTGTATGTGTTAAATACTAGATGAGACCTTTGGAAAAGTTAAAAACACAGTTATTTTTCAAAAGCTTGGATATCCTTCATAAAGGCTTTCCACTATATTTCTAAATAAATATAAGAGTTCTTTTTTAAATACATAATTGTAACTCTAAATCTTCAAAGTAAAATTTATATTAAAAATGAATGATCACTAAAAAAGGTTGATTATACTTAAAAAATTTAACAAATTAGTTTGTTGATTTTAGGCATTTGTTAGATTGATTTTCAAATGATTGCAAAAATCTGTAAGGAGGATTAGAACCTAAAATTGAGTTTGTGGATGTGTAGCAGTTGTCTTTTAAAACTACAATGGATAAATATAATTTCAAATTGTGCTATTCAGTTTCTTTCTATTCAAACAACACCTAGCTTAAAGAGATTATAAATATGTGCTAAGCTTTTTCTTTTAATGATTCATTCAGATGATAAAAATATAATGCAGCTTTCTTCCTGTAATTTTCTAATGTGTATAATTCCATTACATTGGATGGGGCCTGGCATAGTATCGATATGTATACAGTCAAACCCCATTATAACGAACTTCAAGGAACCAAAGCTTTTGTTCGCTTTATCTGGTGGTTTGCTATATCTGATCCTTTAATAAAAATGCTAGAGTTCACAAAATGTATAACTCATTAGTTGCAATGTGTATTCAATAATGATATATTAAACAAATTATAAAATCTATTAAAAATGATCATTAATGAATTAAATCAACTAAAATATATTACATTAAACTGGCACAATAATAATTAAATTGCGTACAATAGGAAAACGGCAGGACCAAAATTTTCATTCGTTATATACTGGGTTTGCTATAACGGGGTTCAACTGTATATGCATATATATAAAATCTTTATTTTCTTTCTTCTTCTTCATAGGTTTTTAGCTGGAGTATACTCTGGAGCCCATAAGGTTATGGCAGCAGGGAAGCCAGTTAGCTGTGGAGGAGATGATTTTACTCACCAAGGTGGCATCACCAATGGGGCAGCATGGTATAGCGTAGCTGGAGGTAAAAATAAGAAGAAAAAAAAGTTTTTAAATTACAATTCTTATTAATATTATATTTATAAGTGAGATTGCTCTTGGGGTACATATCAGTTAAGAGAAAAGATGGAAAGGTTAAGAAAATTTCAATATCAAAGTAAAATATCAAGGAAGTTTCACTTGACATTATTATCTGATCCTATAGATTTATGTTTCAGTCATTAGCCTCAAGGTAGTGGTAAAATAATAGGGTGTTGTAAAATAAGATCTTAAAATATCATATTTAAGCTTTATCTTCTTAACTTTGGAAGAAAAAAAATTGTATAGTTTATGATGGTAATACTTGCTTCTTTTATTTTTGAATTTGTATAATGTGTAGATTAGCTCTTAACAAAGTTATTAAAAATGCTTTTAACACAGTGTTAGGGCTAGTGCTTACACACTGCCACAGGATGGTTATGTTAGGCTCTCTCTCTCTATATATATGTAAAACATACTATAAGTATACATGATGTGCTTCTCTAAAAAGTCTAAAAGTAAGTAACAGTGATGTGCTTCTCTAAAAGTAAAAGTATAGAAAGCACCTCCAGTCCATTCTTAATTTGTTCTTTGTAATTGCATACAAGAATACATCAGAACTGTAAAGACAATTTTCTCTCTTTATCACAAGTGATTTAATTAAAAGAATTTAAGCTTCTTATTTTCATTCTAAATCAATGTAAAATCTCTTTAAACTGATTTTTTGTATAGTACATACATTTATTGTAGATCATGTTTATAGATGAAATTGTCAGTTTCATCTAGTCTTTTTTTCTGTCATAGAAAAGGCATTTAAATGTTTAGCTTGTGAAAAACAAATTATGTCAAAAATTGAAAATTCTATCTGAATTTTTTGAAAAAGAGAAAATTTTATTTAAATTTTCAAAACCAAAATCTGAATAGCATTTCAAATCAGGGAAATATCATGTATTTTTCTCACTGTACTAAATTATTTAAATGCTAAATTAACAAGATTATAAATATGAGAATAGTATTCTTCTAAATTGTGTCATTTATTGTGATCGTTGCATAAGTGGTTAATTAAATATATACATACATTTCTTCAAGTAAGCAGCTGGAAAAAGTTAAAAGCAACAGTTTTAAAAAACTTTAATATCTATTGCTAGCAATGAATTAGAGAACTGTGTACAATGACCCATAATTTAAAAAATTATCATGTCTTTGTTTGTCTTTTGACTTAAAACCTTAGTTCATAAATAATTTTAGTCCATGTTTTATAAAGCAATCTTTTCTCCTACTAAAGGTTTATGCTATGCTTACTATGCTAGATTATCTTATTTTATTTGATATCTAATCTAATGAAAGTTGCTTGATAGTTAAGGGATCAGCACTCTGCATGAGGAGTTTATAATTAAACAACTTCCAGAGTTCAGCATTCAATGCTTTATACTAGGGGTCTTCAACCTGTGGCCTGCCAAAGCATTTCGATTATGCAAAACAAAAGTTTGATATAAATTTGAAAAAACCTTAGAATGGCAAATTCTCTCATACAAAAAGATGAAGAATGTACGGGGAAAAATAGCCCACAGCACATAGACTTATCAAAACAATAAACTGGTAATTGTATTCAGAATCTTAAGATGAAATAAACACAAAAGCAGCATGCCAAGGCTCTTTATTTCCAGAACCTCATGTGTGTTTTGTCTTCCTGCCTTCATTCTGTCTCATGCAATATAAAGTGCAAAATACATTGATTCAACTCCATTTTTTGTTGTTTGTAGAAAATAAATAAAACTATTTTTTATTTAATAATGGTTATAAAGGTACAAAATACTTTTTAAAACACACCAAAGATACGAAACTTCAGTGACGTGTTTTGTAGGAATTAATCCTTCATCATCATGCTATAAAGAGCAAATCAACAATCATCTCAAAGGCTGAAGCTTGTTTGTAAATAATACATTTTTTTCCTCTGCCTCTACTACTAATTTCACAGATGTGGCCCACGAACATGAAAGGTTGAAAACCCCTACTTTATAGGTTTGGTGGTATACGTCTGCTATATTTATAGTCATATTCTTCACTGATGCAAAGTACTCTTTCCAGAATAGAAAAATCTTTACAGATGACATACTCTAGGGTGATTACCTATTCTTGTGTTGCTGTAATCAAACTTCATCAGTTTACCATTTATAAATAGATAATCTGCCAAATAAAGAAATATTTACTATTATTTTAATTTTTTTGTAGACATTACTGAATACTGAAAGATATCTTGTACAACCTATGAATATTATCTTCCTTATTACTTTTCTCAATTTTTCCTCGTGTATTCAAATATGGCCCCTAAAGCAGTTAAACACCATTTGATAATTGTATACTTTCTAATTTTTTTTTTTCAAAATTCAATGTACTGTTATCATAACCATTATTGTTTTACATTTTTATTTTTATTGAAGACTATGTAAGACTTCTGTTTTAAATACTTTTAATTAAAAAAAATTCAGTTATAAATAAATAATTAAAGCAATTATTTTCTGTGCACTTTCTAAACACTAAAGATGAGTCACATAATGAAATTGACTGAAATTTGCTGCTAAAGAATAAACAATGTAAATGTGTCATTAATAAGTAAGGATATTTCAGTAAATTATTGCTAAATTTTATCAATTTTTAAATTGCCATTACTTTCAAAGTGATTCAAAATATGTTAAATCTTACTTTTAAAAATCTGATATAAATATATTTTGATAATTACCTATTATACTATAACAGCTTATTAAAATCGAATAAAGTATAAAATTAGCTTAAAATAATGTAACATATAGTATGGAATTAACTCAATTTTTTTCATATCTTGAAAGAATAATTTACCAGTTTTTGTTTTTCTTTTAGGTATGCAGGATTTCAATTACCTAAGCTCTAATGACTTCGAAATTACTCTTGAGTTAGGCTGTGACAAATATCCTCCTGCATCAGAGCTCAAAAAAGAGTGGGAAAACAACAAAAAAGCCCTCATTGATTTCATTTGGAAAGTATGTAAAAATTTCATTATTAATGAGTTATATGATGTCTTGAATAATCCCATCTTTATACACTTAAATTATTTTATAACCTCATGCATTGCTAATGCATTGATGTCATTTGAAGCATATTAAAATTTTTTTAAAGATTTTCGTGATATAATCATTTAAGGATACTTCAGAATATAATCGATGCATTAAATTATTGATGTAGAAGTAAGATTCTGTATCCCAAACTTTTTCCAAAGTTGTCACACTGTGGAAGTATGAAAATTTATCACCTAAAAATAAATTTTGTGTCCCAGCATTGACTTTTATTTTTATATAATGCTATTATATTAAATACTAAAATTCGCTGTTTTCTGTAGAGGAAGATTTATTGTGTAACTAGCTGAATACCTATGCTTCGCTACGGAGTACATTCAATTTAAATACAATGGTCAATGTATGCAATTAATGGCAAAAAATATATATATATATATATATATATATATATATATTTATAATAAATGCAATGGTCAATGTATGCAAATAATACAAAAAAAAAATTATAAAAAAATTGGAATGGATATTTTTATAGAGAAAATAATGTAGAAGAAAATATTTAAATTAGAATAGAACGCTCATTATATGCAATTAATTTGTATGTTTAATATCCATAAAACACACTAATTTGAATTAAATTCTTCAAAGTCTTCCATCTCAATTAGTCTAGTGGTTAAATTTTATCTTTTACGTTATTTAAATATTTTTTTTGTCAATTTATTTTGTTGTTATGCACATGGAGCAAAATTAATTTAAAGTATCACAAAAAGAAAAAAAACCTGTGATCAGCATTTAATAAATCAAAGTCTAAAAATTAATCTTTAAAATTTCACCAAAATTCAGAAAATGAAGGTAAAGATTCGAAAAAGATTATATTTTAAAGGAATTTTTATGATCTTTCTTGTGACTCAAATTTTAGAACCCTCAGATTATTATTTTAAATGCAAACTAAAAAAAAAAGTTACAAAAACAGCTTAAAAATTTAATTTGAAAAATCTAAGAGTTTTTTTTTTTAAATCTTCTTACCCCTGCACTATAAGAAGAATCACCATGCAAAATTTCATCCCTTTAGGTCCAGCAGTTTGGTCTGTGCGCTATCTGTCAGTCAGCCAGTCAGCTACGGAACTGTTTTATATATATAAATATAGATATATATATATATATAGATTATGTTAAACTAGAAATAGAATTTTTTTTCTCTTTGGTAGGGGAGGTGTTTATTTTATGTATAATTCAGGATAACAATGAACCACATTTGTGTTATGTACTATCTCTCTTATGTACTAGAACATTGAAAAAAAAAATATGGGAATTTTCTTTTCGTTGTTCCTGTTTTAACATGTGCATTTGATGTTTACTTTAAGAAACTAAAAATTGTGTAGAAACCAATATAATCCAGATTTTTAAAAATATATTTAAGTTCATTTTTTGTTTCATATGATTTTAGCTTATAATCAACTTCAATCTGTTTACAATGGTTAAAATTGGTTTTCATTTATTTTGCAAAAATATACCTATATAAGTGAAATAAAAGAAATTTTCTAATTTCTTTGTATCTAACTTTTTCTGTCTAATTCATATTCTTTAATTTTTTTTAAAATTTTACTTTATTTTTAGCATGATTAAATTGTACCTCAGTAAAAGGTATAAAACAGAAGAGCACTTTTTCTATAGATTCTTAATACAAATAAAAGGTGGTAACTAATTTGAAACTGAAAATTATAGTTATTCTATGTGTCATTGAGTATTAGGTGTAATTGTCTCTGTGGGCAGTTCGCAAATATTCAAAACTTGTTGCCAATATATAATTTCTATCATGGATTTTAAGAAATGATGTTTTCCTATTTTAGCATCCTCCAGTTAGTTATTTTGAGGTTTATTTTTATCTGAATAGTTTATAACTAAAATAAACTTGGAACTCTGCTAAACTTTCTTTTACTTTCATTTCTTCTAATGTTTAAATATTTATTCAGTATTTTAGTTTATTTAAATCTAATCATTTAGTAAGAATAATTAAGCTGTTTTCCTAACATCATCTAAAACATTCTTTATATGTTAATTTTTCTTTTATGTAGCTTCCTATGGTTTGAGTAATTCAGAATAAAATTTAAAATTAAACTAAAATTTTTTATAATTTTACCAAATTTTGCAATTCTTTTTCTAATGTATATTCTATAATTTATTATTCAGAGCCATATTGGTGTCAAAGGAATAGTAAAAGATGCATCTACTGGCATGCCTATTCAGGGTGCCCGAATAAAAGTGTTCAATGCAACTGGCAACCGACAAATTGATCATGATATTACTTCAGGTAAATGGAAATTATTTATTCAAGGATTTTCCTTGGAAATAGAACTTCAATTAAAAATACATGTTGCTATTAAAAGTTTCATTGTTCCTACTCTCTTGAAGGAGTTAAATTTTTATGATTTGTGCCAATAATTACAGAAATAAAGGTTAGTTTATTTCTGTAATTATCGAAACAGAAATATGGGTAATTTGGGGACAATCCTCAATAAAACCCTATTTGATCTACTTTTGATTGTAGGTTTAATCCTTCAGCAGACGTGCCTGTGTACAAAGTGCAACATTTTCGTAATTTTGAATGGTTTGTTTTTACATGTAAGGTTTGAATGTTCTAAGCAGTTTCTGTTTATAGCTTCACAATTTCTAATGCAGGTCTAATTTTCTGACCCTTGTATTCTTTTCCATTCATTGGTAGTTGTGATTTAACCATCGTAAACCAACGATTATACTGGATTACAATACAACAAAAGCAAGAGTTGATGTAGTCAATCCAATGTGCAGCTTTTACACGGTATCCCACATATCACAAAGATGGACAATCTCATTGTTTTTTAGGTTTTTGGACATAATAGGAATCCATTCGCAAATTGTCCTTAGATCGAATAAACAGGACAGTTTTGAAATAAGGTGATTGTATCTGCATTCTTTGGCCTTTAATTATAAATATATCTCTATTATAAACATTTTATGTCTTGTCATAAAGTACATAATCATTATTTTCAATTTGAAAAAAAAATTATTACAAAAGGAATAATCAAGATTGAAAGAGACGTTGCACTTTGTGCCACACGTGCCTGCTGGTGTTCCAAAAATTGGTGTGCTCGCTGAAGGGTTAAAGTTCATTTTTAGATTTAATGAATGAAATGTTTTTTACTCAATGGGATCATAGCAGACTAAATTGCTCATTTATATATCCACTGTTCTTTTCTTGTATTAGATTTTGAAAGTATCATAATTTTAAAGTTTCACAGGTCTTAAAGTTGTTAAAAGGACTTTTAAATTGACTTTTAATCTGAAAAAACTTAAAAAGTAAATTAAAAGTCAGATTTGAATTTTTTCACATTTCTGGGTTGTCCAAAATATTACATAAATGTAAAGTCAAGATGTTGAAACACACAAAAAATATGATGATAAAAGTCTTTAATTTACTCCATGTTTTTTAAAAAATATAATTATAATGTTTAATTCAGCTTTCTTCAGTGTCTTTCCTCCCAGATTATCGATACCATAACAAGAATTTTGAACTAATCTTTCTTTTTTTGTTTCTGTGATGTACACATAAATGTTATGAAAATGTATTTTGAAAATTTTTGTCTATTTCTTATAATGATTCGTTATGTGATGAATAATTTTTCCTTCTTTCACTGATAAAAATTAAAATATAAAATTCAGTGTTCTGAAGATTTTTATAATTGAATCTTCCATAATTTTTTCTTAAGGATTTATTTTAAAGAGTAATAGAAAAATTAACAAAATAACTTGTTATGCTTCAAGTTAATATTCTTTTCACCTCTTTATATAATCAAGTCATGAAAATTTAAAAATGCAATTAATGTTGTATAATTTTGCATTACTTTAAAGTTATGAAGGAGATAGCTGTTAACAGTCATTATGATTCTTTTAAAACTAATGACTGTTAACAGCTGTGATAGGTTTCAATTTCTGAATCGACATAAAGCAAGGTTTAAAAAAATATAGAGTTCACTTGATAGACATGATTGTGAAGATCTTTCACTTAATATTTTAAAACTGTTTTTATATTAGTTTATTATCTGTTATTTTACTGAAAAAAAATATATTGTGAGACTTCATTGAACTCTTGAAAAAGTTTGCAGTCATATTTTAATCTGTGGTAATTTTAACTGAAAATGTCATGTAAGATATAATGTTACCTTAACCTCATGCTCTAAAGTGATAATGAAACTTTTTATAAAAAATTACTTGATAATACTTATAAATGATTATTTATGTTGATTATCTTTTGTGTAGTATATGGAGGAGAGTACTGGCGTTTGTTGACACCTGGTAAATATCGCATCACAGCAGTAAAAGATGGTTTTATTCCTGAGATGCATGATGTTGTTGTAAAGAATGAACCAAACACTGAAGCTGCTCGCCAAGATTTTCAATTGAAACCAGACTACAATGAACAATCTGATGTTTTATTTGATACAATGGTAAGAATTTTTGTTAGTTTCTTATTCTTTATATCCATACAAAACACTGTGCCTTTGATACTTAACCTGTCAGCTGTGTGATACATGTTTAATACTTCTTAAATATGACTGACTGCGCTGTACACTAGTCTAATATCACAAGTCTTGGTACCTTGTTTTTAGCGCTAATTCGCAAATGTTGGAGTAATTGTTGGAGGCTTATCTTTTTTTTTTTTTTTTTTAAGCCAAATTTAGTGTGATTCAAAATTGCTCTAGGGCCAAGATTTAAAAATTTTTTATATATATATATATATATTTTTTTTTTTTTTACAATATTTGTAAGTATTGTAAAAAAAAAAAAAAGATTGATATTGTCCATTTTCTGATTGGTTGATTTGGTTTGAAGTACTGTGTTCATCTCTTGCAACATCTAGGTATTGGAAAAAAATCTTTTTACAAGAATTTTGTTTTAGTTTATGGATGATTGAATCAGTCATTTGTCATCCAAGTCAAAATAGATCTATTGATTTTTGCTCGTTAGATTATTCCAAGCATCATTTTGAGAATCTCAAGCTATTTCACTTAGAGTTACTATGTTTAGAGACTGACTAAACTGGACTGATTAATCTGGAAAAATAGGTGTAGAAACATCTGTTTAAAAGTATGCTGAAAAATTCATCATTAAGGGTTAAATTTATTTAAGTTGAATTATATTAAGAGTTACTAAACGACAATGTACTACTAATAATTATCATCCATCTAGTAAATTTTCAAAGTTTTTTTTTTTTTAAATGTAGGATTACATTCCTCCATAATGGTCCTCTAGCAAAATTTCAGATGCTAAAATCATCCGTTGTCGTGAGTTATAATTTTGGCAGCCCGCCAAACCCAGTCTGTATCGCTTGGGCAAGCAGTAAACAATTAATCAGAAAAGTACTAAAATGCGTCAAAATTTTGACATATATATATATATATATATATATATATATATATATATATATATATATATATATATATATATATATATATATATATATATATATATATATATATATATATATATACGTACATATATATAGATACATATATATGTAACACATACATATATACATACAAAAGAGGTAAGCAATGATAAGTAATCCTACATTAATAACCCGCAGTAGTTTCGTTAGAAGAGACTACCTGAAATATTTTTTTTTTGTTTGTGATAAAGTATCAATCTCATTATTATCTAGATCTAAATTTCTCTCTTTCAATTGTTTTCAACAAAATATTAATGTCTAAGTATGGTATTTGATTGTAAAATTCACTAAATAAAAAAGGTAATAAAATTATAAATACTTGGAGTAAGTAATTACTACATTTTATTGGGAGATGCACTTAAATTGATAGATTACCTTCAATTTCTAGGAAATAAAATTTGCCATGGAGCTAATTTTGTTTTTTATGTTTTGTGAAAATCTACTTTATTTTTTTTTTAACCAGAAAATAAATTTTATTAACACTGTATAAGAAATTACATGTAAAATTATACTGGTTGCAATAATAAATGAAAACTTGTTTGTTGCAAATTAGCATTATTTTTATTAAAAATTTTTGGTAATGTTCAGAGTTATGTTTATAAATTTAGGTATTTTTCTTCAGAGATGAGCATTCTACTCATTTTCTGTGGGAGAGAATGCTGTGCAAGTTTATCTCTAATGTTAATTTTTGTATAGTAATATTTAAAACAATTTATTGTTTTACTGTTTTTTTATTTTATTGTAAATCTTTTATACATTAGAAATAAAAGAAAAGTTTGGATTAAAAATCGTATAACATCTGTTAAACTTGTTACTATTAATTAACATTTTTTATTAAGAATTCGTGCTTATAAAAATATGCCAAAAAAATAAATATGTATTTTTGTTTCTTAATAGGGAAGTGATCCAGAGACTCTTGAAATCTTGAATTTGTTAGATTACTTACGTTCACAAGCAGGCCAAAACTAATTAAAAGACGTTATCAAAGGTGAAGTTTTAAAAAAATATGTGTCAAAATTATATTCTGTATTAAATGAATTCCTTTGCTATTTTATGCTCCCATCTGTTTACAACTGTGTACAGTAGACCATGTCAAAGTCTCATCCTACTGAAACATATGAATAATTGCTTAATATATCCAGTTAAATATAAGTTCAATTGAAAAGATTTATCATACTATCCAATTACAAAAATTTCCATACATAAATTAATTATAAATTGTGGAGTTTTATGTTTGTATTTTCCAGCTATTTTATGGTGATTAAAGAAAGATTATGACCCTTGTAAATGTCACCTAGTTTGACTAAAGAAAATATATATTTTTGAATGTAAGTTCTAAATTAAAGAAATGGTATTCTTGAAAAATGTTCCAACCAGCAAATATGCAGTTTTAGAAGCTAATTCATCCGAGTTCTTTTGATATATTTTGAATTTAATAATGTAGTTTCTCTGTGTCATTATATACTAAATAATCATATTTTAACATGAAGTGTTCATTGTTTTTAAAGCAACATAATTAAAATTTCACCATTCTAATTCATGATTTGATAATTTTTAACATTTCGTATAAAAATATAATATAAAATTTTTCACTGCACTTAAATTGGAATTTTTTTGTACAAATTTTGGGTTGTAAAAAAGGTTTATAAATATGCATAAAACAGATATAATGCTACCGCTATCTTCAATAGTTCTACCGTGTGTCTTGTTTTTACATTTGAGCATTTATTACTTTGCAAGTTGTATATTTATGATAGCTGTTGTGCAATTAAGTTTATATATAGACTTATAACTGCAATAGCAGTTCCTACTGTATTCTTATTTTGTAATACAACATTCCGACTGTGCATGACATTTTGCCGTTTGTTGTTATTGTTATAGTTTATTAGATATAAACAATACTGTATAAAAATGTTTTATTAAAATTTGGGACCTACGGCCAGATGTGTGAAATGTAAATAGCCTATACAAGTATATCTAGTTATGTCTTATAAGAATATTATCTGTATATTAAACTTGAATATTTAAATGAAAATTTATATATTTGGGCTTTTGTTAAATTATTGGCTGTTATTTATAAATATCTGGACATCTCAAACTTTAAAAAAAAAAAAAAAAAAAAAAAAGCCAGGCTGTTGGCAGTTAAGCCATTAGCCTTCTGGCTTAATTAGCAGAATGATAGAGCAATAGAGCATTTGGATGTTGGAGAGTATTTACACCCTTTTTCACCAAGAGGTCTGCATTTTTATTTACCTTTACACCACAATGAGCAGGTACCTATTGCAAAACAGCTTCATAATTAAATCTCTTTTAGCCTGGGAAAGGCTGTCAGCATCCTATTGCAGAATTCTCAAATTATTATTGTCTTTAGACTTAATGGAATCTGTTCATTCACTCAAGCAAATGAAGAGAAGCGGTAATACTGTGGTAGATTTAATGTTAAGGAAGGTGCACCATGATGAGGCCTTCCACATAATGCTATTGTCTTTAGACATAATGCAATCTATTCATTCACTCGAGCAAACAAAGAGAAGTGGTAATACTGTGGTAGAATTAATGTTAAGCAAGGTGCACCATGAGGAGGCCTACCACATTATACTTTCTCACACTTGTTATGAGAGAATGCAGGCCAAATCCTAGAAGATGTCCAAAAATCTCAGAAAAAATAATGGACACGTAATAAATAAGTTTTTTAAAAATTTTGAAACTTTCAGTAAAAAATCATATTTATCTACCTTATGTATAGATTTTAAAACTGATGAGAATTGCATTTAGGAGGTGAATTTGATTTTTGTGGTATGCTAAATATTGTTAAAAATATTTTTTTAAATTGTTTTCAAAATTTCTTATGATATTTTTAAAGAATTTATCACTAGTTTTCAAGGAAAATAAATTTTGAAAATAAAGTACTTTCTCTATGCTTTGAATATGTTTCTAGTCAAAATATAATGGAAAGATAGGGCTCTATTATTTAAAACTTTGAGTCAAAGGTTTTTCTTATCTACTGTAATGTGGATTATGAATTTGAGTTATACTAAATATATTAGTTCAGCATTTTAAAATTCTATAATGAGAAGAACACTTAAACATTGGATAGATGATTTGTGTGAGGATAGATATGCATTAAGTTTGTGTCAGTTATAAAGTTTTAAAATAAGAGTTCTGTAAACCACTGCAAGCAGCCTTTTATATTTACTAAGTGATAGTATATAAAGTTGCTTGTTGCATATATGTATATATGTATATCCTAAGTAGGCCAAGAATGTCATTTTTTTAAAAATTCCAGGTTTTATCTAATACCTATATTTATTATTATAGATTATAATCGATCATTATTTAATAATTTTTCTATTTTTATAAAAGGATGTTACTATGTTTTCAGTAAAGAGGACACATTTTTAGAAAAAAATACCATCATTATTATTTCATTATGTATGTTAGAAAAGTCTAGTCGACTGAATTGTGTGAGAACTGAGGTTCAAATTTTGGACTTGTGAGTTATGCATTTCTTTAATCATGTTATTTTTCATTTAATTTATCAAATATGTTGGTTCAGTGCAATATCTTTTTACTTTATTTTGTAGACAGAAGTTTTTGCTAAAAATTTTACATCATTTTAGTGTTACTTGGTCTGAATGTTTTACTAGTCATAATTATTGCTAAAAGTGTCATAATTCTTATTATAATGACCATTATGATAAATCTTTTTAGTGTTATTATACATTGTTATACTGTTATAAGTAAATATTTTAGTTTTATTTACTAAACTGCCAAAAAGTTATAATTTATTGTTTCTGATCTCAGAAATATATTTACAGAGAAGAATCATTTTTTACTTTAATTTATTATGTAGTATTTTAATTTATTATGCCTGTAAATCTTTAATTTTAAAAGATCATAATAAATGAAAAGGAAGTCAATCTCTACAATACTATTATTTTGCTGATGGAGATTTTTATGCTATCGAACCCCATTTTTTTAAACTGCTTGAAAGTTTTTAATGATTTTAGTAAAAAATTTTAATGAATTAAAATTTATTAATTTTGAAACTAAATTTCAAAATTAAAACATTATAGACTATACAACCTTATTTGGTATTGAATTAAACATAAGATGTTTTTACAAATATTTTTGATAACCCTTTTTCTGTCAAATTTTTTTGCTGATTAGTCATTATGTAATTTGTAATAAATTATTTTGAGTGTTGGAAGACATTTTAAGATAAAGTTTTAATAATTGTTTGATTTTACTTCAGAAAAAAAAAAATTATAATTTTGAATTCTGTTGGTATTACATTGTGAAACATTTTGATAATTTTTCTGTTCTTTGACTTCTTTATTTTGGGAAAGAAGTCTCTAATTACGATGTTGTTTCTATTTTATTTTCTGTAAAAAAACACTTATGAGTATAGTTTTTATATATTATGTTCAGAATCTTAATTTAATATAAAAAGTTTATAATTTTGTTTGAAAGACTTGGAAATGTTAGTGACATAGTTGGTCAAGTGTACTAATAATGTGAAGGTGAAAAAATCTTTATTTAATGAAAAATTTACATTTGCTAATTTCAAAATATAAGGATTTGATTTATATTTATTTTTGAATACTTTCATTATGTATGAATTGTGCAAATATTTATTTACTGAACTGACTTTAGTCTAGTCTTTTTAATTTATTGATCTGTATATTTCTATAGATTTGTTGTATAGTCTAGCTTTGTTTGCATTTAACTTTGTTTTACTTAAGTTTACATAAGCCAATATCTGCCTAGTCAATTTTCTGTGCCAAAATTATACATAATTTAATATAGATTTTTTTTTTTGTGTTTTTGATGCTCTCTTTGTTTTCTAAAATCAGCATTTTTTACCTTGAATAATGCAAAATGTAACCAAAATTTTGTTTTGCAAGTCTAGTTTTTGTAGCTGGATCATTTCTTTATTTATAAATTTTAAAAAGCTTTATTTAATTTTTTTATATATATATATAATCCTGGCTTCAGCTGTACGATTTCTTATATCCTTCATTCAATGTTTGGAGTGCAAAAATGTTGTTTTTATTCTTTTTCATTTTGGTTTTTAATTTTTGGGTATCACAAAAGCTATTAGCTTTCGATAAAATGTTCTTAGTGCCATAATTTCCACATAATTTGAATCAGTTAATGATATGCTAAGGAATGAGAAGTGGGATATTCTCAATGTAAATTTCACGTTTAAGCCTCCAAAGTTGGATATTTGAAAAGCTGTAAAATCTAGCATGAAATGTTGGGAATTTTCTGCTCTGCCTCAGAAGTTAAAATTATTTTTCATGGTTTCTTTCTACATTTCATTTCCAGTTTCTCTAAAATCTTCATTTTTTTTTTGGGGGGGGGGGGGGTCAGGAAATAATTATCTTACTCATCTAGTCAATTTAGTTCTTTATTTTTTATGTCGCACAACTTTTCGAATATTAATTCTTAGTATTGCTGACTAATATACCAAAAAGTTTCAATATAAAAGTTCTGTTTTTCATTCTACTAATCTTTGGTTATTAAGATGTCCAGAACTTTTGTTAATTAAATGTATTTTCATATCATGAATTTTTGTTGATATGTACTGTAAATGAGGAGAATTTATGAAATAAAACAGTGTTTTGATGATAAAATAGTTTTACTTGAGTAAAAAGATATAAAATGTACAAACTTTATATATATATATATGTTAGAGTTAAAATTAAATACCCATTCCTTGTTGTAACGATGTAACTGTATTGTTGCAAATAAAAATATTTCTAGCACAATCTTATTGTATTTGGTCAATTTATTTCTTCTTCAATAAATTTTATATAAACACAACTTTGGGCGTAACATTATTGTTGATTGAGATGATTACCTATTAAGTAATGTAGAAATGTTAGAGAAATGATTGTTTGGATAAAGTATACACACAACACAAAAATCGTCTGTAATTTTCCTAAAATCACTGTTGCACATTACTTTCCTTTCTCTATGATTGGTTTTCATATTAAGGGTAGTTGTAATTAAAAGGAATTTTAGTTGAAGAGCTAATGCTGTATGACTACTGCCACTGTTGTATAAAGTTACGAACTGAGAAAGAAAACCTTAATGTTGAATCATTCAAATAAGGATTAATACTTCTGTCAAAGCTATGTCATCACAAAAACTATGCTCTAATTCAGTTGTGCATAAAATATTTTCGTCCGTGACTCACTCTCTTTAAATAAGAAAATCACTCGACTCCCAATGAAATATTTTTGGTAAAAATTAAATTAAAAAAATTGCAAAAATGTTAACAAAAAAGAAAAATATGTATGCAAATTTTGACAAACTATTTTAAAAATCCAGATTTGAAAATCTGGTGTTACACAGATAGGTAGAAGCAAATGGAAGCAATGTAGGTGTAGTCTTTTGCTGATGGAATTTTCATTGCAAGACTGCTTGACATTTAATTTAACAATATCATAACACACATTTTTTAACATATAAAAAAATATAATTAAAAATATGTAATTATAGAAAATTTAAAGTATATTTTTTGTTTAAATAGTTCAATAGGATATAAATTAACTTCAGAATCTGTGACTCCCACCCATTTTTTTTAGTGACCCACAGTTTGTGCACCACTGCACCATATAACTTGTCACTTGACTCGGTTCAAAATTCGGACACAGTGGCCCAGTTGACAAGAGCAGCGGGCTAGTGATCTGAAAGTCATTGGTTTGATGCTCGTCGCTGACAAATCCACTGCTGTGTACACTAATGGTGGCTGGTGCATGTAAAATCTGTCGTGGCTGCAATGTCCTCCAAGTTCTCAAAATTATCTCTGGAGGTGCGGGGTTAAGTGTTCTGGTCTTGTCACTTGACTCGGTTCAAAATTACAAGACTGGTCCTTTGGCCTAGTCGGACTCCTACCCTTGTGGTGCCAGTCAAAACAGGAGCTACACCTTCATCGCCCATAGCCTTCGGGACTTGATCTGATGTTGCTGTTGGTCAAGTGGCATAAGCAACAACAACATATATACAACTTTACTAAACAAAAGTGTTTTATCAGTGTTACTTCCTTTACTGGAAAAATAGGAATGTTTTATACTTAAAGTGGGTGAATAACAAAAGATGTAACCAAGGGTTGATATGGATCTCAAAACAATTTTATGTTAAGAATCTGCTACCCACACACAATTTTAGGGGAATATATAAATCATTGGGGCACAAACTGGGTTGTGACCCACAGGGGTCTCTAAAAAAATTGGAGGGGTTGCATTAGTCTGAAGTAAATTTACATCACATTGAATTATTGAATTAAAAGACATGCTTTAAATTTTCTGTAACGACATATTTTTTAATTATATTTTTTAATATGTTAAAAAATATGTGTTATGATATTGTTAAATAAGATGTCAAATAGTCTTACAATAAAAACTCCTTCAGTTAAATACTATACTTACATTGCCTCCATTTGCTTCTACCTATCTGAGTAAGACTGAGTTTTCTAATCTGGATTTTTAAAATAGTTTGTCAAAATTTGCTTTTCTATTTTTCTTTTATGTTAATATTCTCTGAATTATTTAAATTTTGCTCTACCAAAAATTTCTTGTTGGGATCAAAAGATTTTTCTTTTTTAAAGAAAGTGGGTCATGGTCGAAAAATGTTTGAGCACCAATTTAAATAAGTAACTCTAATGAATCTTTTTCTCCTATTCCATAAACGTTAAATGCTGCCTATTATGACATACAGAAAACTTGTGGGAAATGCAACCAAGAACACACAACTTCTTAAAATGAACAATATAATTAAAGGGGGGGGGGGCTACTATTTTCAAACAAATTAGTCCATCGTCAGACCAAGGAGCATTAGGTGTGATTGTTGCTATGAGAGTTCTCAATTGCCATTTGTGAATTGTTCATAGTGATAGTCTTACCTAATGCTTCTGGTTCTGATGATGAAATAATCAGTGGCTTAGCGAACATAACTGGCACCCTTTTGGGATACCTTTTTGGAAAATCTTGGTTGTCTTGGGGACCATTTGGCGCCCCACTGCGAGTGGTGACCGGGACTTTATAGACCCCCTTGCCCCCCCTCGCTACGCCACTGGAAATATTATTTACTTTGAAACAAATTGTTCTCCACCTTATTTTTTATTGTGGATTTTGAGAAGTTGAACAGTCATATTTTCTGTTATTTAAGTTTTATTATAAAAAAAAAATAGGATCATGGCCAAATTTGATAATAAGGTTGTTTAGATATTACATTTCGAATTATATAGTTGTATCGCAGTTAAAAAAATAATTCCAATTGATTTTAAAAAAGTATTTTTCCTTTTTTACAGTGTTAAAAGTCTTTTTTTTTCTGAATCTGTAGATTCATACAACTAGAATTTGTAGAGCTTAGTCATGTTCAGTGATACTGCTTATAATGCCCCCTCCCCCACCCTCTCGCTAGCATCCGGTACAAGAGTCAGTGGGTTCGAGTCCCACTATTGGCATGGATGTTTGTAGCCGCTCGAAATCGGCTTTACGTAGAACGCCCCGGTCTAATTAGCCCTTGTGTAACAAAAATTGTTCGTAGTGCTCTCAACCCCCCCCCCCCTTTCTATCTTTATCCTTTTTATTTCAGACGATTAAAATCAACATTTTTGGGTAAGGCAACACAATTGGTATGCTGGTGACAAAAGATGGATCGAGTTGGTTGAGAAGTGCTACGTGTCAACTTTTTGCAACACAAGGGCTAGACTGGGTATACAGTTTAAAGCCTACACTGGCTACAGACATACATGCCAACACTGGGACTCGAACCCACGGGTTCTGGGACGGAAGGCCAGTATCCAGCGAACAAACAGCGAAGCATACAAAGAACTTTGTTCCCACAGTGGAACATGAAGGGTGCTCTACGCTCGTTTTATGTCATGGTTGTAATTTTAATTTATAATTAATGGGTTTATGAAACATCAGGTGTGTATACATATTTAAAAATAGTTTATGGTCAATGAAATGGAAATGGGTCTTAGCCGTAAATATGCGGCTATTAGTATTATATAATGCCTGTAAGTTTATAAAAAAATTTTCCCTCGTTCCATACACATCAATTAAATTGAAAATTCGTAGATGTACATGATGGAAGATTGAGATCCAAGACAATTTCCAACAAAGATCGTTTAAAAAATACACCTCAGCAAGGGTGAGACTATCTGAGTCCGTGGGTTCGAGTCCCATTCTTGGCATGGGCATTTGCAGCCGTTCGGAATCGGGGTAGTGGTGCCATCTGTTATCACTTTAAATAAGTAAAATTTTACAACCTTAATTAGGAAGATTTTTCAGGATTTTTTAGGTTAAAAAAAATTGAGAAAAAAATGTGCACCGTGCAAACGGTGAAGGTTGTTGCCCCCGAAAGGATTAAGCAGTAGGTCCTGCTCAAATTAGCCATCGTGTACAAAAAATGACAGTAGCGCTCTAAACCAAACTAAACCTTTATTCAGTTTTGTGATATGGAGTCTAACCGAATTAAAGCAACGAAGGTCCAGGGCCGGCTTTATGCTTAGGCAAAGTAGGCTCCGGCTAAGGGCGCCACAACTCGAAGGGCGCCATCCCATGATAAAAAAAAATCGTACAAAATTAAAATTCGCCCGTCGGTATTTCGCCGACGAATAGTGTTTTTTTTGCGCATGAGGCCTTATTTTTTTTATACAATGCATCGCGGCGGCGGTAGACTAGATGTTACTCGCAGTCAATTTTGTCTACGCACGAAGGAAAATAATATTGAATACATGACTCGAATTCGTAACATATTACAGAAAATAGGAACTGCATACCGTATCTCGATGCATTGTACTACGGACTACGGCCCTACAAAACCTTAACCTTGCGAGCACTACGAATTTTTTTTCGGCTGAAAGTTCGGTGGCCGAGTGAAATACACTCTGACTTTTATTGTAAAAATATCGAAGGTAAGTTGGAACTTATTTTATAGTTATGGATTATGCTATGCATTTTTTGTTTACATTTACTAAAGTACTTATTGTTTTGCGTTTTAGAATTATTTTCATTTGGATTCTTATTTGACAATTTGACTAATTTCAACATGTTTAAAAGAAAAAAACTGAGTGGTTCAGATAATAGAAAAAATAAAGCCAAAAAAGATGCAGTTGCAGAAAAACATAAGAACGCTTTACAGAAGTTTTTAACTAAATCAAACGATATCGAATGCGAACCATCAACATCAAAAAGTTGCTCAACTAACTCAACATTCGCCCTTGATCAAAACGACGATATGATCGAAAATATTGAAAGGGAAGTTTGTGAAACTGAGGTTATTTCAGAAAGTTCTCAAAATGAAAAAATTTCTGAAAATGAAGGAAAAATTGAAGAAGCACAGAAAGAAATTTCGGTACAATTATTGAAAGATTATGAAGATGCTGGAAAATGGCCACAGCCAGAAAATAGAAAGTCCATAATAGACATGTTGGTAAGAATTGGACCTGTGCAATTAATAAATCACAAATTTCCGAAGGACGTAAACACCAATAGAAAATTTTTGTCAACGAATTATTTTCGAATACTTCCTAACGGTGAAAAATATCTTCGAGACTGGTTAGTATACTCTAAATCTCTCGATGTGGTCAATTGTTTTTGCTGCAAATTATTTTCCAAGGTCCAAGTAGCAATAAACCAGGAGGGTTTAAAAGATTGGGAAAATATTATCAATAGATTAAAGATACACGAAACAAGTAAAGAACATTTAAATTCCTATAATATCTGGAAGGATTTCGTAAACAGAATTAATTATATCTCAACAATCGATAAAATGCAGCAGAAACAAATTAATGAAAATACGAAATACTGGAGAAGTATTTTAAAGAGAATGTTTTCAATTATTAAATTGCATGGAACAGAAAATTTACCTTTACGTGGTACATCTGATAAGTTGTACACAGATAATAATTGAATTTTTTTGAAAATTATAGAAGTTTTCGCGGAATTCGATCCTCTTATGAAAGAGCATTTAAGAAAATTTTTAAATAAAGATGTTAATTACCATTATTTGGGGAAGAATATCCAAAATGAAATTATATTTCTTTTCAACGATATAATTAAGGAAAGTATAGTTAAGAAATTAAAAGAAGCCAAGTATTATTCTGTAATTGTTGATTGTACACCATATCTTTCACACATTGAACAAATGTCTTTAATTGTCCGCTTTGTTAAAATACTTCCCTCCGCGAATGAAAATGGAGATTTTTGGGAAATCTCAGAACATTTTTTAGGATTTATTGAGATTAACAACAGTACTGGCAAAGGAATGACGGAGAAAATATATGAAATTTTGAATAAAAATGAGATATCTTTAAATGATTTAAGAGGACAAGGATACGACAACGGCGTAAATATGCGTGGAAAGCATAATGGAGTTCAAAGCCGTATACTGATCACATATCCGAGAGCATTTTTTGTACCATGCTCAGCTCACTCTCTAAATCTTGTAGTAAATGATGCAGCAAATTAATGTTCTGAAGCTGTGTCCTTTTTTGATAATGTACAACGCCTTTACACGTTTTTTTCTGCTTCTACACAAAGGTGGGATATCCTCAAGAAACATGTCAAATTATTGACCTTAAAAGGTTTTAGTGATACCAGATGGGCTAGTCGTTTAGAAGCTTTAAAACCAGCAATATATCAGCTTGAAGAAGTAATGGAAGCATTGGAAAGTTTTTTGAACACACAAGAACCAATTACCACTGCAACTATTGCAAAAAATAAGTCTGATGCAAAGGGTCTGTTGAAAATTATTGGCAATTTTAAATTTATATGTTCATTAATAATATGGTATGATATTTTAAACAACATAAATATTACAAGTAAAACTCTTCAGAACATAAATTTAGATTTAGTAAATGCAAATTTCCATATAAACAGTTCAATTTGTTTTCTTGAAAAATATAGAAGTGAGGAGAAATTTGAAACTATTTTGTTGGAAGCAAAACAAATTGCAACTAATTTAGATATCGACCCAAATTTTGAAAAAAAATCGAATTCGCAAAAAAAGAAACCTTTTTGAATATGAAGGCAATGACGAAATAGGATCTATTGAAAAAGACAATTTTAGGATTCATTTTTTTATAAATATTCTAGACACTGCTATAAATGCGTTAAAAGATCGATTTGAATTATCTTCCAAACATACTGACAATTTTAATATTTTGTATATGATTGAAAAATCTAAAGAATGGGATGACACAGTTCTTATGAAAAATTGTATGGATTTGGAAATTCTGTTAACCGATAATGAAGAGAAAGACATAAGTGGATTAGATTTATTTCAAGAAATAGGATATATACAAAATTTGTATCAATACGAAGAATTGCCAGAAAAAATTTTGGAATTTATATGCAAAAATAAATTAACTTCCTCACTTCCTAATTTGTTTATTGCATTACGTATTTTATTAACATTACCGGTTTCAGTAGCTAGTGCTGAACGAAGTTTTTCAAAGTTAAAGCTAATAAAAACTTACACTGCTGGCCACCCAAATTGCAACACCAAGAAAGACAAGAGATATCACAACAAAATTTATTTTGTACATAACATGTTGACCAAGTATCAAATGATTAAATTTATAGACTTCTGTGAAGTGTGGTTCCTGCCAAAATCAGTAGCCAGAGTAGCCGCCATTGTTGGAGATCACCGCTGCCACACGCCTCGGCATTGATTCAAAGAGACTTTGGATGATTTCTTGGGGTACAGCAGACCAAGCAGCTTCCACACCTTGCCAAAGTTGATCTGCTGTGGCAGCTGGGGATGGAATCTGGGTCAATCGTAGAGCAACCATGGACCACATGTTTTCTATCGGCGAAAGATCCGGAGAGCGAGGCGGCCAGGGAAGCAATTCAATCTGGCGATTGACGAAGAACCGTTGGACAATGCGTGCCACGTGTGGTCGTGCAGTATCCTGTTGAAATATGGCTGTGGGCAAGCCCTGAAGGTAAGGAAGGACAACTGGCTCCAACACCTCGGAGATGTAGCACTGGCAGTATAATGTACCGGCAATGCGTACTAGAGGTGTGCGAGAGTGATATCCAATACCGCCCCATACCATAATACCCGGTGCAGGACCAGTGTGGCGGTGCATAACGCAGCTGTTCAGCATCCTCTCTTCACGGTGTCTCCAGACTCGAATGCGACCATCGTGGTGTTGCAGACAGAAGCGTGACTCGTCAGTAAAGACAATTTCATTCCATTCTGCCGTCCACATCCTTCTGTCATCGCACCATTGGCGGCGGAGACGTCTGTGGTTCTGCGTCAAGGGTAGACAAAGCAATAGACGTCTTGCGGACAGACCATTCTGCTGTAAACGGCGTCGAATGGTACCCGCAGACACTGGATGATGCGTTACAGACTGCATGTGCTGTGCTATGATTCGTGATGTGACTGAGCGATCCGTCACTGCCATGCGCACAATTTGCCTGTCATCACGTGAAGTGTTGCGCTGAGGTGGATGCGATCGAACACGCCGGTCCGTTGTACCCTCCTGCATCCAACGATCACATATCCGCATTACAGTTGTTTGGTTTCGTCCAACACGACTACCGATTTCCCTGAAAGATAATCCACAATCTCGGTAGGCCACTATCCTTCCTCTGTCGAACTCGGATACTTCATTAAAAGATGATCGCTGTTTTCGACGAAGCATAATTGATCGTTTTTTTTAAAGAACCACAAGAAAAACACAATTGCCGAACTTGAAATCGCCGAAATCTCCAAGCCTTAAATAGCGTTTTGAAGTGGCGCCACAGGCGCGTGTGATGTGCGTCTGCGCTGAAATTCTAATCATTTGCATATCTCACCTCCGCTAATGCATGTTGTAAATTTCATTTTATTTGCATGGTTCCTTCAGGGTGTTGCATTTACAGTGGCCAGCAGTGTATTTAAGAACATCGATGACACAACAAAGATTGGATGGATTATCAACGATGTCAATTGAGCGCAAACTTTTAAATGAATTTGATTTAAGTGATGTAATTGATAAATTTGCTATTGTAAAAGCACGAAAAGCTCATATTTAGTTGTATTTTATATTTTAATAAATCATAGTTTTGTTGCAAATTTTTTTCCCTTTTATTAAAAAAATCTTTCATTTGAAAGGGCGCTCTTAAGAAATTTTGCTAAGGGCGCCAACCAACCTCGAGCCGGCCCTGCGAAGGTCCCAATCGATTATTAAAACAGAATATATAAAATGAATATTGATCACAAAATAATAGTGTAAATTCTTCAAAATAACAGTCTGAAACTCAAATTATGTAAAATGTAAGAATAATTTCATCCTTGAAATAATGGCATTTTTGTTTCACGTCATTTTTTCGTAAATGTAACTTTAAACGTAAACTTTCCATAGAACACTGGAATAATTTTTCTTATATAGTTAATTGCTTTTTGGATGGTTTAATTCACTAGCTTTTAATTTTTTTTCTTATTACTACTGTGCTAACAGTATATACTGGTACAAATGCTCTCCGTATATTAGATCAGCGGTGCACAAACTGTGGGTCTCGGCATTGATTGGAGGGGTCACGGATTGTTTGAATAAACTTTATATTCTGAATTATCTAATTAAAAAAATTTGCTATTAATATGCTAATAATTTTGAAACCATGCTCCTTTTTAACTTTAATTTTTGTTCATTTATACCTAATTAGAATACAGATACATATTAATATTAAGATAGGAAGTTTTAGTTACGCGATGTTAACTAAAATCAAGTGCAAAAGGTAAGCAAGATATTTTAACGTAGGATTACGTTTCTCCATAACGGTCCTCTTGAAAGCAAAATTTCAGATGTCCTGCGTCGCGAGTTATAAATTTGGTAGCGCGCCAAACCCAGCCTGTATCGCGTGGACAAGCAGTAAGCAGTTAAACAGAAAAGAAACTAAATGCGTCAAAATTTTGACTGACACACACACACACACACACACACACACACATATATATATATATATATATATATATATATATATATATATATATATATATATATGTCGATCGTAAGACTGCGCCCGTCATATTACAAATTATGGCAGTCATGGTATATCCGGTGGTGTAGCAAGAAGTAATCCAGTAAACATTGAACAGGCATCAGTTCGAGTTATTCCAGTTTATTTCTTCATTCGAACACTACCACTGATCCAAGGTTCATCCAATTTAAATGTTCGCCATTTACATTTTGGAGAACACGGCGATACACGTCCGACCCCAATAAATTTCTCCCGAGCTCTGACGAAACTGCTATTGTCTTTCGACCGTCTAACGCCATCGCGCATGCCCACAAGAGCTTCGTGACGCATACACCGAAGATGAGGCAGAGGCGGAGCCACAAGCTGTCACTCAAAAGCAACGAAAAACCCGGGGATTTCCCTTTTTCTCTCGTTGCGTTTCGAATTAAGATATAAGAATAGTGGCGAATTACGCCACGAAAATAATTTGATTCCTAAGCCCCCTTTAATTTTAAATTCATCATTCCTTTCCCACTAATTCCTTGATATATATATATGTGTGTGTCAAAATTTTGACGCATTTTGTTTCTTTTTTGTTTTTATTAATATGGGGGATGGTAGAGCCCTTTGTAATGATGCGCCTTCGAATAGGTAAAGATATCATAAAAATATTAAAAGAATAAGTTAATTCGAAGGCGTTCATCATTACATTCAAATGGTTAAATTTGGAAGCGATGGCTAGAAGCGGCATGCAAATTAAAGAGCGAAGCGGTCCGGTGTTTTGATGTAGAGGAAGAAGCGGTCAGCTTGGAAAGTTAGATCGATAGAGGCAGATAAGCGGGGTGTCTCCAAAAGTGACATTATATGACTAAGGGCTTTGTATTCGAATTTACGACAGCGGCGTGAGAAAACCACAAACAACTTGGGAGGTTTTGGCGTGCGGTTTCGGTGGTCGAAGCAGGGGCGTCCAATTAAAGAAGGTTGGAGTGATGCGGGCAAATGAAATTTTGGCAGTATCAGGAATGGTTGAAAAGAAATTCGAAGAAGGAGTCAAGAAAGAAGAATGGGTTTTGAAATAATATAAATTGGGGAGTTTGGAAAATTTAAAAAGCTCTCTCCCTTTCTCTCTAAAATAGCAAGCTCTCCGATCTCTCAGGGAGAGACTCCTTTCTTGAGTTTGGCGTATCGGGTCGAACTACAGTTCCCCGTTGCCTCATAAGATTTTGTGTTCTACGGCGTTGGGTCGAATTTTGAGTTCCCCAAATATAATTGTGAAATAAAATATTTTGTGTGTGCGTGTGAGGATAGAAGGCAGCAGCAAGCTCAACGACATAGAAGCAAGAAAATTCCCCGTCATATAAACGGAAGTCGACCTACAAATATACCGGAACGCAACTCAACGAGTGAGTCAAAATATTTCATTTGTTTAGATCAGTCCTTTTCTTTTGGTTGATGTTTATATTTGATTTGGCTATTGGTTTACGAATAACTGTAGAGATAGTTAATAGGAGATATAATTTGTATTCTACGTTTTGGATAGTTATTATGTGCTCCCTTGTTTCATTTGAAAAGAAATCTTTGAAATTTTATATTAAAGGATGAGAAACTGGTTTTGTGTATGGCTAGGTGTGCTTACGAAAGTTTTATTAAGATAAAATGCATAAATGTACAAATTGTAAATAAATCAATTTAAATTTAATTAGTTCTCTGTTTTAATTGTTATCATTGGTTTTCAGTTAAATTGTTCGTTATTGCTAACTACGTCCTGAACTATGGGTTATTAACAAATAATTTAAACACAACGCACCCAACTACCCTTTTCGCAAATAATTAATGTACTACCCCAACTAAATCACGCCCGATTAAATAACTTTGGACTAGCATTACGACACCCTTCCCAGCCCCAGCGAGCAAACACATCAGCCACAGTTTGCGCACAAGCATTTTCCTTCCATCAGCACGATGCAACACATTATTTCGTACGATAACTAAAACATGGCTGTGTTCATCCTGTCACTGTTCAGGCGTGTGATATTTGTGAAGAGAGCACATTCGCTCTCAGGTAAGGCTGGTGCGTGACGTACGTGTCGTGTAAACTGCTTTCCTGTGTTCTGCTGCGTGGTGGCTCTACAACAGTGTTGCCACTATTAAAGTTCCATCCCTCGTATATAGAATAAACTATTGAAATTTTAAAAAATGAGTTTGAAGGTCTCTTGCTCCCTTTAGGGGAGATGGGAATTCAACCTCTTTTTTATTTAAATTTTTCAATAATATACTCTGTATACGAAATAAGAATAATTAAAATTTTTTTTTTGCTATATCGAAGACACTTAGAATTCAAGTATAAACATTTTGCGGAAGTATAAGACCTGTTTTTCAAAAAATTCTTCAAAAATGCTAGAATTTTTAAAAGGCGCCATGCGGATTAATTTTCTTTTGATTTATTTCAAATTTCTCAAGATTTTTTATTAGTGTTTGTCATAAAACAAAGCATAATTATTTGAAACCACAAATGTTTCTCAAATTTATAGACCATGAATTAAAATAAAGACATGCAAAAATATTAAAAAAAACAAACAGGTAAATAAAAAATTCCTTTATGGCTTTAGGCCCGTACAAAAATAAATTCAGGGCATAATTAGGTTCATATATACATACACACACACACACACACACACGCACACACACACACACATATATATATATATATATATATATATATATATATATATATATATATGTATATATATATATATACCTAAAAATTTGGTAAACTTATATTAAAAAAAAATTAGATGACATAGAAAGCTCACGGAGCATTTTGAGAAGTGCAAGCATTTTTGAAAAAAACTTCGATAAACAGGTATCATTCTGCAAAAAAAAATCCTTATTTTGAATTCAAAGGATCTTCAATGTAGTAAAAAAGATTATTAATCATTCTCATTCTGTATACAGAGTTAAAAATTTAAAATTAAAAAATACGCGGTTGAAGGTCCCTTATCTCCTTAAAGAAACATGCTTTTAATAATTATAAATTAATCTTGCCTACACATTGTAGGGTTTGAAATATTACATATTAAACTGGATTCTTCTAAAACTGGATTTTCTTTTGAATGATCTTTTTACTAATTCTGTGTTCTAATCAATAACTGAAAGCATCCAACTTCATTTACGCTCTCTAAATGGAATGATTTTTTTTTCTTATGCTTACTTCACTGAATCTATAAAATTTCAAGAAACAAAAATTTCAATAATTTTAGCACTTAAAAGTAATTGAATCTTACATTAACGCAGCGAGGGAATATTGTAAAAACAAATAAAAATTCCAAACTCGAAAAAGGGGGAACTTCTGTTTTATGAATTTTTGAGAAGAAATCTTAATATTTAACCCCAGTTCCCCTTTGCTTAAGGCGGAATACTTCCTTTTTTTATTCAACGAAATTCCAATCTTTTTTTCTTCATCTTTCACGATTTATTGCATTTGAATTTAGAAACTCGTAACATGAATTGATTTTAAATACAATCGCTGAAAAATTCTTAAGAGCTGTTGACTGTTAAAGTTATTGATAATTTTAGATGATATTAAGTTCTTGAAAAAGCTCTTTACAATTGCTCTTTCGGCCATTAGCGTTTCGAAACACTCATTTTGTCAGGCCATTAAAAGAACTATACTAAGTATGCTTTAATGGATATATTTTTTTTCTAGAGTTTTGTGAATGTTTTGTTTGTAATTACACGTGAAATAGAAAAGTGAAGTAAATGTAACGATTCTGTGAAAGTAATTAATTATTAAATCAATGCAGATTTTAATGTAAATAGAAATAATAAGCATTTAAACATATGTACTATTTATTTACTCATTTCAGTTAAGTATTGACTTATAGCACTACATTAAATTTTGCGATAACTGAGAGTATGACGAAACTGTTTTAAAGACATAAAGAGATTAAATACTGAAAATGGGGAAAACTATTTTTATTTTAATTAAAGTGACTGTTTTTTATAGAAAGTATCGTATTAAATAGTACACATCTGTACTATGTATTTATTTCAGGTAAGTATTGATTTATTGTATTTCATTAAACTTTACGATAACTGAGAGTATGATTATACTATTTAAAGGCTTAAAGAGATTAAGTACTGAAAATAGGGAAAGCTATTTTCATTTAAGTTCAGATGATTTTTTTAAATTAAAAGTATCGTATAAAATAGTGGACATATGTGCTATATATTTATTTCAGATAAGTATTGTCTTAATGAATTGCATTTAATTTTACGATAACTGAAAGTATAATTAAATTGTTAAGATTTAATCATAGTTGAAAGTACGTTTAAATTGTAAATAACTGAGAAATGATTGTAAATAACTCTGTATGATTTAAGCCATAATGAGGATTAATAACCTAAAAATGAAGAAAACTAATTTATTTAAGTTCAGATAACTGTTTTCAATTAAAAGTATCGTATTAAATAGTACACATACATACTATTTATTTATTTCAGTTAAGTATTGACGTATACCATTGCATTTGATTTTACGATAACTGAAAATATGATTAAATTGTAAATAACTGAAAGTATAATTAAAAACATTATGAGGGCTGAACACTGAAAATGAGGAAAACCATTTTTATTTTATTTAAGATGACTGTTTTTAATTGAAAGTATCGTATTAAATAGTACACATGAATATACTATATATTTATTTCAGATAGGTATTGACTTATAGCATTGCATTTTATTTCACGATAACTGAAAGTATGATCAAGCTGTTTAATAATTAAATAATGGATTAAATAATGAAAATAGGGAAAACTATTTTAATTTCTGTTCAAGTTCTTTTAAATTTAAAGTATCCACTCACCTTCGGATAAAGGCTTTTAATATTTTTAGATTTCCCATCACCCGCTGGATCGTCTGCACCAGAGGTTCTCAACCTTATTTTGCCTACCTCTCCCTTTTCGAAAGAAAAATTACTCAGGGCCTGCCCTGCAAATTTTCCTTCCTAAGCTAAAAAGCAGAGATGCAGTGACAAATTTACGTCCTTTTATGCACATGTATTTCTACTTGTGTCCTTCAACACAGTAAAGAAAGATGTTGTATATAAGACACCTTGAAGCTTAAAATTATAATATTATTTATTAAAACAAACCATAGTAAAATTCGAATTACACACACAAAATGAAGATAACGAAGAAAAATATTAAAATAAAAATTACGAAAAACTTTAAAACTAATCATAATGAGAAGGATGAACTTGGTGCGCTGCTATCAGTTGATTTACGTTCAGCACTATTTTTGTCAACACCATTTTTAAATCATTGCAATTTGCTATTTGTAGTCGGTTTCTGTTTTTAGTAAGCAGTTTCGTGACAGCACAGAACCTGTATTCCTCTATATAGAATGAAGAATATATTTCAGTTTTGTACTATAGCGTATAATCCAGGATAAAGTATGGGTATCTGATTTTTCAACCAGAACTGTTGGTAACTGAGTTTGAGTACCGCTTTATTATATCTTGGACCAGCAGTGCCCCCCTGGATCTTCTCAGCTCCCACCAGGGGATGGTACCGCCCCGTTTGAGAACCACTGATCCACCCTGATAGATTATAAAAAAATTTATTCTAATTTTAATTTTGCCCCGAAATGAAAGTTTATTGTTAGATAGTATAATTGAGCATTTTAATATCTGCATGTTATTCGCAATTCATCTATTGGAATTATAAACCAATTTATTCAATCAAATAATTAAAAATTTTTCTTGTTCATTTTCTTTGGTTTTATACACTGCTGGCCACCCAAATTGCAACACCAAGAAAGACGAGAGATATCACAACAAAATTTATTTTGTAGATAACATGTTGACCAAGTATCAAATGATTAAATTTATAGACTTCTGTGAAGTGTGGTTCCTGCCAAAATCAGTAGCCAGAGTAGCCGCCATTGTTGGAGATCACCGCTGCCACACGCCTCGGCATTGATTCAAAGAGACTTTGGATGAGTTCTTGGGGTACAGCAGACCAAGCAGCTTCCATACGTTGCCAAAGTTGATCTGCTGTGGCAGCTGGGGATGGAATCTGGGTCAATCGTAGAACAACCATGGACCACATGTTTTTTATGGGCGAAAGATCCGGAGAGCGAGGCGGCCAGGGAAGCAATTCAATCTGGCGATGACGAAGAACTGTTTGACAATGCGTGCCACGTGTGGTCGCGCATTATCCTGTTGAAATATGGCTGTGGGCAAGCCCTGAAGGTAAGGAAGGACAACTGGCTCCAACACCTCGGAGATGTAGCGCTGGCTGTTTAAAGTACCGGCAATGCGTACTAGAGGTGTGCGAGAGTGATATCCAATACCGCCCCATACCATAATTCCCGGTGCAGGACCAGTGTGGCGGTGCATAACGCAGCTGTTCAGCATCCTCTCTTCACAGTGTCTCCAGACTCGAATGCGACCAGCGTGGTGTTGCAGACAGAAGCGTGACTCGTCAGTAAAGATAATTTCATTCCATTCTGCCGTCCACATCCTTCTGTCATCGCACCATTGGCGGCGGAGACGTCTGTGGTTCTGCGTCAAGGGTAGACAAAGCAATGGACGTCTTGCGGACAGACCACTCTGCTGTAAAAGGCGTCGAATGGTACGCGCAGACACTGGATGATGCGTTACAGACTGCATGTGCTGGTTCGTGATGTGACTGAGCGATCCGTCACTGCCATGCGCACAATTTGCCTGTCATCACGTGAAGTGGTGCACTGAGGTGGATGCGATCGAACACGCCGGTCCCTCGTACCCTCCTGCATCCAACGATCACATATCCGCATTACAGTTGTTTGGTTTCGTCCAACACGACTACCGATTTCCCTGAAAGATAATCCACAATCTCGGTAGGCCACTATCCTTCCTCTGTCGAACTCGGATACTTGATCAAAAGATGATCGCTGTTTTCGACGAGGCATAATTGATCGTTTTTTTGAAAAAACCACAAGAAAAACACAATTGCTGAATTTGAAATCGTCGAAATCTCCAATCCTTAAATAGAGCTTTGAAGTGGCGCCACATAGGCGCGCTAGATGTGCGTTTGCGCTGAAATTCTAATCATTTGCATATCTCACCTCCGCTAATGCATGTTGTAAATTTCATGATATTTGCATGTTTCCTTCAGGGTGTTGCATTTACAGTGGCCAGCAGTGTATATGTTCTCCACTGCAGAACATTCAGAGTGACTGTCAAATTCCTGCGATACCTTCGAGAGCACTTAGAAGAACGTCGAGATGTCATGCCGAAATATGTAGACCACCTTGCCTCTAAAATCGTTGCCCAGGGTACACCACGAAGAGGTAGGTCTACGTTGTATCCCAAAGCGATATGGCACTTTCGATTTTTCTTTTGCATTCAAAAAATTCAAGTATGCTATATCGCTCTATAAAATTATACATAATACACTCATGGACAAAAAAATTAGCGCACCAAGAAATAATTGCGGGATCGTAACGAAACTTGCAATGAAGGTACATGTCGGGGAAATACGCAAATGATTAGAAATGCAGCGTGATTGCGCATTACGTATAGCCGGTAGAGGGCGTTGAACATCGTACTCTGTGGAGTATAAAACAGGTAACCAAAGCTTGTTTGAGTGTGCTGAATCATTTACAAAGGAAGAGCTGAGATAGACATGCCATTACGCCGTGTTCGAAGACAATATAAGCAGTTGTCGCAGTTTGAGAGGGGGAGAATCGTCGGGATGATGGAAGCTGGGTGGTCAGCTAGGCGAGTAGCTCGTCAATTAGGCCGCTCTGATTGTGTTGTGAGGAGGTGTTGGGACCAGTGGACCCGAGAGATGTCATGTACACGAAGACCAGGCTCAGGACGCCTCCGACAAACCAGTCGTCGAGAAGACCGCCACATCGTAAGAAATGCACGCGTACAGCCAACTGCTTCATCGTCCGCCATCCAGGCACAGGTAGCACCTTCACTAGGGGCCTCTGTGGCTTATCAAACCATACGAAGGCGACTGGCTGAAGGACAGTTGGTATCGCGGAGCCCATTGCGTGTGCTGCCCTTGACGCCCACCCATCGACGCCTCCGTTTGGAGTTTTGCCGCGCACGAGGAAACTGGACTGCAGCAGAATGGAACCAGGTCGTCTTTAGCGACGAATCCAGATTCAATCTCGGCAGTGATGACAATCGTGTTCGTGTGTGGAGAGCCCGTGGTAAACGCTTCAATCCTGCCTTTGCTGTACAGCGACACATCGCTCCCACAGCTGGTGTGATGGTATGGGGTGCCATTGCCTACAATACACGGTCACCCCTAGTATTGTTCCGTGGCACCATGACAGGGCCAGCGGTATGTTCATGAAATCCTGCAACCACATGTGTTGCCACTCATGCAACGGCTCCCAGGAGCCATTTTTGAACAAGACAATGCTCGGCCTCATACGGCAAGGGTGTCACAAGACTGTCTCCGCACTGTTACTACCCTTCCTTGGCCTCCCCGATCCCCAGATTTGTCTCCAATCGAGCATATCTGGGATCATTTGGGACGATGAGTTGGGCATCCCACGAGTTTGAACGAACTAGAGGCAAGGTTACAGCAAATATGGAACGAAATGTCTCAAGACATCATACAGAACTTGTATGACTCAATGCCCGATCGTATCGCATCGTGCATTCGCGCTAGAGGGAGTCCAACGGAGTATTAACTCCTCCTTTCTTTTGCCTTTTTCTCTGAAATAAATTATCCTTTTTCTTTGATTTTCTTATCATTTACTTATATCAAAGTAGTCATTACGTATGTAAAATTTCGTTTCATTTTGACGACTCCTTCTTGGTGCGCTAATTTTTTTGTCCATGAGTGTACAATCCATGAGAAATAGATGCCAGTTGAAATTGTTGGATAGAATTAAGACGAAACGTTGGAGGTTTGAAGATTTCACTTGCTTACCAGATAGCCCACGACGAGACGCAGTAGCCTCGTTTCGGCTATTGACAGGCCATGACTGTCTAGGTGAGCATCTTCATCGGATTGGTGTATTTCCCACCCTTTCTGTCCACTTTGCGATCTTATGGAACCCGTGAACAGAGCTCATCTGCGTCGTTGTGGAGCATTTCCTGGTTGTGACTCCGAGACCGCCCGATATTGGCGTGCCAGAGACTGTCGAAGGGAATGACTGCAGTCATTTACTTTCATGTAACTTATGTGTAATTGTTTGTATTTCCTTTTTTCCTTGCCTTGCCATTAGAAATAAAAACATATATATGTTCTCCTATTTTGTACTAGCATGTATTTCTCCCGGCCTAAGGGCTTCAGCCAACAGCCGCTCTGCATTTGAAAAAAAATTGGAATTAATTATTTATCATTGTTTTGAGAAGAAGTTTTTTAAATTTATTAAAGATAGCTTTAGATGACCACAGTTTTGGTTGATTTGTATCTTCAAAACACTAGATCATTTCCCTTTCTTGTTCCTTTGCTTAGACCCTTTTATAGCCTCATTTCCTAGTTTGCCCCATTTCTATGAAAACGAAGCAATTCGGTATAAAATCAATGATCTATATGTATATATATTTAGATCGCATTTGCTTAAAGATTTTTCTTTTTACCAATGCGGAGGCACTTGTCGTGAAGACATTCACTTATCATACAACGCAGTTTTTGCTGGTCATTATGGGGCACCATATCGGCGCACCATCATTACCCCCTATGAAGGGCCGACACAAACGGAGACATTTTAGTGGCGTGATGCCGGAATTCTATCCGTGCACCCTCATCATTGAAAACCAGCTCTCTGTACCCCAAGGGTGTCACAGGCCCATTTGCTTAAAAATAGATAACACGAAAACATCTTTCATCACATGAATGAAATTAAATTGACTATTTATTTAGGAGATGACTAACATAATGAAATTACTCAGCGGGGATTTCATGAACAAATTACTAGTATGCCATTCTCTTTACTATTTTATATTGCTATTTTTATTTATATTGTTTTCGTTAATATTATTATTTTTTTTTTTTTTTTTTTTTTTAACCAATGCGGAGGCACTTGTATTCAAACATTGGCCCTTACTACGCCGCAGTTTTTTACTGTCCATTTTATTGTGGGGGCACCATATAGGCGGACAGCATTACCCCCTATGAAGGGACGACACGAACGGAGGCATTTTTCGTGGCGCAACGCTGGGACTCGATCTGAGCACCCTCAGCACCGAAAACCAGCGCGCTGTACCACTGGGCCCGTTAATATTATTTATCACATAAAGAATTGCAATACACGTACGATAAGAAACAATTTATGTATAAGTAACATTCTTTGTTTCATGATAATGTCAGCTCGGTATTATTGGTGAGATGTTGTTTTTAATGCATACATGCTGGCATAAACCAACAGAAAAAAATGGTATATGAACGAAATCCAAAGGCAAAGAAAGGAGAAAAAAAATCAAAGGCATACAAATACGAAAATTAAACGAAAGGAGGGCAACGAAGACAGTTAGTGGTGGTGTGTAGCTTAAATGAATAGAATTGTCTGCATGCCAGGTATTCTCTCGCAATACAATAATTTTGGCACGTGTTGCTGCTATGAGGGCAGAGTAATGAACTAAGTGTCCGTTATCCACATCTGCGCTACCAAGTCAGAGGGGACACGAAGAACCATTGACGATTTCAATGCGGGTTTTATGACGTGGAGACAACATGGTCTGTGGCTATTCTAAAATCAGCATTAGCCACGTATCTGGGATAATCTGATCATCGGGAGATATTTTTTTTTATTTTTCGGTTTGTTTTAATTCTCTATAATAGCAGAGAGGATCTAGGATAACTCTCTGCTCAATGCAGTGGCGCACCCAGGATTTAATCTTGGAGGGGGGGGGGGGAGGGGGCGAGTTGAACGGATAAAAATATTTATAATGCAAATTCAATATCCATAATGCCATTTTTATTTATTTGGGGGGGGGGAGGCCCCTTGGCCCACCTCCTGGATGCTCCACTGACTCAATGTACGATAAATGACTGAAGAAATTTTGTGGAAAAAAGACGGTATTGGGGTATTAGATATACGTTAAATAACCAATGTACCTTTCTACGTCGACATTCTCATTTCCTTTAAGCCTTCAAAGCGAAGGTATTCACTGCAGGAAGACTATTATATTCGATTTCTGTAAAGTTCGCTAGTGTCATTCACGCAATCTAATATTCTTGGTTGGGTTTGGTGTAATAATTCGAAACAGCCTGTATTGCAGCCTTTGAATTGGAGAGGATGACAAAGTTCGAAAAAATAGTCCATTCATCATCTTGATTGTCTCAGGCCACGCGAACCGACTCGAGTTCATTTTCAAATACAGGATTATAAAGTTACAAGTGATTGCAATGTGCGAAGTTTTAGCAGCAAACGCCAGCCACTGGTTCCCACCATTCCCTATTTTGGACGCGTCAAAGAAAACACGTAGCCAAGACCATGCAGGATGGCGAAGGTATGTGGTATATGGAATATGGTATATGGAAGGTATATGAAGAGATATGGAGTTTATAATTTGAGAGCAAGTCCTTTTTTTAGGCCCATTTCCAGTAAATCAAGTTTTAATTTTATAAGTATAAACTTCGTTTGCTTTAAAATACACCCCTGAATCTTTAATTTACTTTGTTCCTTTGGTAAGTTTGAAAATACATCAAAGAAAGGAAGTGTGTTTTTCATGTGGTTGGAAAGCAGACTCCAAACTATCAGTCATCATGTTAACATGGTCTGTCACGTATGATACTATATCTATAGGTTATTTGACTGGGCCGTTTAAAACGCGTAGAACTTGGTTTTGCGTTCAGTTTTACCAATGACTACATCAGAGGGAGAAATAAGAACTCCACAACAGTACTTAAGGACAGGTTTAATAAAAAGTTCTGTAAGTATTATTGAGAGACGATGTGAATCTGTCATCTTTCGTGCATCTGAGTATCGAAAAAAATTTCTTATCTTTACATTCAAAGTCCTCGAAGTGCATGCTTCTTATTTTATCCTAAAATTTTACCCCACGGCATTTAAAGCTGTTATCTGAAATTAGTGGTGTATTTGTATAATGCCGATATAACCAATTCATAATTCCTGATTTTGATGACACAGAGAAACTGATTGGTGCCATGTTTTGTCAGTTTTTGATGTCACAATATTTGCATCCCACTATGTGTTAAGTCGCTTCAGAGCAGCATTCAGCACTTTCTCAGTATAAGTGGAGGATATATATATATATATATATATATATATATATATATATATACACACACTAGTTATCAAAAATTAAGGAAAAATCACAAAAAGAGGGATAACACGTTCAAAACTAGGCCAATCTGTATAAAATTTGAATATGTTGTTAAGTAAAAGGTGCTAAATAATACTACATTATGCAAAATAGTGGCTCTGCAGTCGGAATACGTCATTTTCGAGGAGCATAAAAGTACATGTCTCAGAGCAAGGCGGCAATTGCATCTGCGAGGCTGAGATTAGACATCTGGCATAGCCAAATTGTAAGAATGACCTCCAGGCATCATTTGACCGAAGAACTGCGATGGCGAGCTATTGGGAGACTAGAGACAGGACAAAGTCAGACAGAAGTGGTCAGATGGCTAAATGTGAGTCCGCCTGCGGTTCAGAAACTTTGGCAACAATTTCTAACCACGGATTCGGCATCCAGGAGGTTCAGCCAAGGACGGCCATACGCTACGACGAGTGCCAATGACCGATATTTGTCATTATGCGCACGAAGGAATAGAACCGCAACTCCGTCTGCAAGCTCCGTCTGCAAATCCTCCCTCGCTGCAAGCTCTGGAAGGTTGGTATCAACGTAAACCGTGCGTAGAAGGCTTCACGAAGGTGGTCTTTTTGCAAGGCGATCAGCCATTTGCGTCCCGATCACGTCACGCAATAGGCGGGAACGATTGCAGTGAGCACGTCAACATGTCCACTGGACGCGTGATCAATGGAGGGTTGTTCTCTTTATGGATGAGTCCAGGTTTAGACTCCAAAGCGATAGTAAGCGTATTTTGATTTGGAGAGAACCTGAAACTCGTTTTCATTCATCACACATCCGTAAAAGAGATGCATACGGATCAGGCAGTGTCTGTGTTTGGGGTGGTATCTCTTTGGGTGGACGCACAGACATCCATGTCTTTCCCCGTGGAAATGTGAATGCTGACACCTATAAAGATGACATTCTTGATGCTTATGTGCGCCCTTATACCGGGGCAATAGGTGATGATTTCGTGCTACAGGACGATAACGCGAGACCGCACAGGGCTCGCATCGGGGATGCTTATCTTGAGCAGGAAACAATTCAGCGCATAGAGTGGCCATCTCGATCACCGGACCTGAATCCTATCGAGCATGTTTGGGATGCTTTAGGACGACGTATAGCTGCTCTCAATCCTCCTTCTAGGACCCTAGCTACGCTTTCAACTGCTTTGCAAGAGGGCTCCTCTCACTTCCTACCAAACTCATAGACTGCATAACTGACAGCATCACACTCACTGTATGTGATGTATTGCTTCTCGGGAGGATTATACGCTACATTAAAGGTACTTTTCCTATACCAAACTGACACATCCGATTTGTTCATTGTATACATATGCTAGTTTCTATAACACCATAATTGTCTGGCGATTTCTTTTTATGCTATTTTATACCTACCTATGTGTTGTATAATGTGTATAAGTTTCATGAAATTCTACTCGTAACTTTTTGAGTAATCGCTAATTTTGTGACTTTTCCTTAATTTTTGATAACCAGTGTATATATATATATATATATATATATATATATATATATATATATATATATATATATATATATATATATATATATATATATATATATATACATTCATGGACAAAAAAATTAGCGCACCAAGAAGGAGTCGTCAAAATGAAACGAAATTTTACATACGTGATGACTACTTTGATATAAGTAAATGATAAGAAAATCAAAGAAAAAGAATAATTTATTTCAGAGAAAAGGGCAAAAGAACGGAGGAGTTAATACTCCGTTGGACCCCCTCTAGCGCGAATGCACGATGCGATACGATCGGGCATTGAGTCATACAAGTTCTGTATGATGTCTTGAGACATTTCGTTCCATATTTGCTGTAACCTTGCCTCTAGTTCGTTCAAACTCGTGGGATGCCCAACTCGTCGTCCCAAATGATAACAGATATGCTCGATTGGAGACAAATCTGGGGATCGGGCAGGCCAAGGAAGGGTAGTAACAGTGCGGAGACAGTCTTGTGACATCCTTGCCGTATGAGGCCGAGCATTGTCTTGTTGAAAAATGGCTCCTGGGAGCCGTTGCATGAGTGGCAACACATGTGGTTGCAGGATTTCATGAACATACCGCTGGCCCTGTCATGGTGCCACGGAACAATACTAGGGGTGACCGTGTATTGTAGGCAATGACACCCATACCATCACACCAGCTGTGGGAGCGATGTGTCGCTGTACAGCAAAGGCAGGATTGAAGCGTTCACCACGGGCTCTCCACACACGAACACGATTGTCATCACTGCCGAGATTGAATCTGGATTCGTCGCTAAAGACGACCTGGTTCCATTCCGCTGCAGTCCAGTTTCCTCGTGCGCGGCAAAACTCCAAACGGAGGCGTCGATGGGTGGGCGTCAAGGGCAGCACACGTAATGGGCGCCGCGATACTAACTGTCCTTCAGCCAGGCGCCTTCGTATGGTTCGAGAAGACACAGAGGCCCCTAATGAAGGTGCTACCTGTGCCTGGATGGCGGTCGATGAAGCAGTTGGCTGTACGCGTGCATTTCTTACGATGTGGCGGTCTTCTCGACGACTGGTCTGTCGAGGGCGTCCTGAGCCTGGTCTTCGTGTACATGACATCTCTCGGGTCCACTGGTCCCAACACCTCCTCACAACACAATCAGAGCGGCCTAATTGACGAGCTACTCGCCTAGCTGACCACCCAGCTTCCATCATCCCGACGATTCTCCCCATCTCAAACTGCGACAACTGCTTATATTGTCTTCGAACACGGCGTAATGGCATGTCTATCTCAGCTCTTCCTTTGTAAATGATTCAGCACACTCAAACAAGCTTTGGTTACCTGTTTTATACTCCACAGAGTACGATGTTCAACGCCCTCTACCGGCTATACGTAATGCGCAATCACGCTGCATTTCTAATCATTTGCATATCTCCCCGACATGTATCTTCATTGCAAGTTTCGTTATGATCCCGCAATTATTTGTTGATGCGCTAATTTTTTTGTCCATGAGTGTATATATATATATATATATATATATATATATGTAGGATTTATGCAAAATCTCTTATGCCCTAGTAATTTTCTCTGCTGCTATGCGAACAGAGACGCGTCAAGCCCGTCCATGCGACGGCGGGAAGGGACGGTCGAAACAGAGGGTTGAATGACCTCGACTCTTAGCCGCTCGACAGAGGGGGTGTTTTCTTGTGCCCCACGCGAAAGGCGCGGGATTTTAGGGGGGAGAAGATAGAGAGAGACCCCGTTGAGGGAAGTTGTGTTTTGGATTCCGTGCGATAGGCACGAGAGATTGTATGACGGGAGCAAGTAAGCTGCCCGATCTTGTAATTCTGTTGAAGGGAAGCGAAGCATTGCGCTCCCGTGATTATTGCCATATTGTACCGGAGACTGTAAAAGTAGGATCTCCGGCATATCATAATTGCTATCTACTTCAATAAACAGTATTGTTAAGTTTTACAAAGTATAGTTGATTGATGACTCAAGTGTGCTCTTATTATACACCCCCCTAGACGCCGCCAGGTAGACAGGAAAGTCTACATATTTAATATATATATATATATATATATATATATATATTATATATATATATATATATATATATATATATATATATATATATATATATATATATATATATATATATATTTATATATATATATATATATACTAGCTGAAGTACCCGGGATTTTAAGAATGTTTGTTAACCAAAATCAATTTAAAAATTAGCACAGTATAAATAACATAGAAAAAGTATATGTGAAATGTTATACACATCTCAGAATTCAGGAATTTCAGCCTTTCATCATTGTAGCACTAAAATCTGAAAAGTAAAAATGTCAAATTGTCTATTGTTTGCTAACCAAAATTAATTTAAAACTAAACACGGTATAAATAACATAGATAAACATGTGAAATCTTATACACATGAATAAAATGAAAACCCAATAAAAAAATATATAAAATTATAATAAACTCCTCAGAATTCAGCTAGATTTAGCCTTTTATCATTTGGGCAAAAAAAAAGAAGCTGAAATTACAGGTTGAGCAGAAATTTCCAATAGAACCATGATATGACTCTAGCGTTGCCTCTTAAAAAATGAAGTGTTTGATTGAGGGCTGCAAACCATTCAACTCCTCTCCACATTAAACTCCTATAAACATTCTCTACATATTTAATTCTCTCCATAATAAACTCCTCAGAATTTTGGTAGATTCAGCCTTTCATCATAGTACCACTAAAAACTGAAACATCCTCTCCAGAAATATAAATTTATTAATTACAATAATTAAACTCACACAAATGTATAAATTACATAAAAGTTTTTTAACTAACATTTGAATAATTCGTAAATGAAAAAGCATATGAAAATAAAAATAATAAGAACTTCCGGAATCGAAATTAATTACCCTTAATTTTTAATTAATAAAAAAACCAACATAATATGAATAAAAACGATAGTTGTTTAAAAGCATATGAAAATAAAGCTATTATAAAGATAATAATAAAAAAAAGCATATGAAAATAATGCTCGCGTATGAAGTTAACGTTATGATATAAAGATAGTAATAATAATATAAACCGCGTGCATAAAATACACTGCTGGCCACCCAAATTGCAACACCAAGAAAGACAAGAGATATCACAACAAAATTTATTTTGTAGATAACATGTTGACCAAGTATCAAATGATTAAATTTATAGACTTCTGTGAAGTGTGGTTCCTGCCAAACTCAGTAGCCAGAGTAGCCGCCATTGTTGGAGATCACCGCTGCCACACGGCTAGGCATTGATTCAAAGAGACTTTGGTTGAGCTCTTGGGGTACAGCAGACCAAGCAGCTTCCACACGTTGCCAAAGTTGATCTGCTGTGGCAGCTGGGGATGGAATCTGGGTCAATCGTAGAGCAACCATGGACCACATGTTTTCTATCGGCGAAAGATCCGGAGAGCGAGGCGGCCAGGGAAGCAATTCAATCTGGCGATTGACGAAGAACCGTTGGACAATGCGTGCCACGTGTGGTCGCGCATTATCCTGTTGAAATATGGCTCTGGGCAAGCCCTGAAGGTAAGGAAGGACAACTGGCTCCAACACCTCGGAGATGTAGCGCTGGCTGTTTAAAGTACTGGCAATGCGTACTAGAGGTGTGCGAGAGTGATATCCAATACCGCCCCATACCATAATACCCGGTGCAGGACCAGTGTGGCGGTGCATAACGCAGCTGTTCAGCATCCTCTCTTCACGGTGTCTCCAGACTCGAATGCGACCATCGTGGTGTTGCAGACAGAAGCGTGACTCGTCAGTAAAGACAATTTCATTCCATTCTGCCGTCCACATCCTTCTGTCATCGCACCATTGGCGGCGGAGACGTCTGTGGTTCTGCGTCAAGGGTAGACAAAGCAATGGACGTCTTGCGGACAGACCACTCTGCTGTAAACGGAGTCGAATGGTACGCGCAGACACTGGATGATGCGTTACAGACTGCATGTGCTGTGCTATGGTTCGTGATGTGACTGAGCGATCCGTCACTGCCATGCGCACAATTTGCCTGTCATCACGTGAAGTGGTGCGCTGAGGTGGATGCGATCGAACACGCCGGTCCCTCGTACCCTCCTGCATCCAACGATCACATATCCGCATTACAGTTGTTTGGTTTCGTCCAACACGACTACCGATTTCCCTGAAAGATAATCCACAATCTCGGTAGGCCACTATCCTTCCTCTGTCGAACTCGGATACTTGATCAAAAGATGATCGCTGTTTTCGACGAGGCATAATTGATCGTTTTTTTGAAGAAACCACAAGAAAAACACAATTGCCGAACTTGAAATCGTCGAAATATCCAAGCCCTAAATAGCGCTTTGAAGTGGCGCCACAGGCGCGCGTGATGTGCGTCTGCGCTGAAATTCTAATCATTTGCATATCTCACCTCCGCTAATGCATGTTGTAAATTTCATGTTATTTGCATGTTTCCTTCAGGGTGTTGCATTTACAGTGGCCAGCAGTGTATTTAGCTTTTCAAGCGAAATAAATTAATTTTTAGAAAAAAAACTACTTTTAATCGAGAAATAAAAATACATTGCACAAAATTTTGATTTTATCAACTTTCTACCCTACAATTTACACCCTACTTCTTTTAAATAGGGTATAAATATAAAGTTTTAACAGCCAATTGAATGCCAGTTAAAAATTATTGTTGTTTAAAATCATATGAAAATTACGCTATTATAAATATAATAAAAAAAGCATAGGAAAATAATGCGTGCGCATGAAGTTAACTTTACGATATAAAGATAGTAATAATAATAATAATATATATATATATATATATATATATATATATATAAAACAGTTCCGTAACTGACTGGCTGACTGACTGACTGATTGACTGACTGACATACAACGTACAGACCAAACCGCGGGAAATAAAAGGGCTAAAATTTTGCATGGCGATTCTTCTTATAGTGTAGGGGTGCACTAAGAAAGATTTTTGAAAAATTCTTCTTAGATTTTTTAAAATTAAATTTTTAAGTTGTTTTAGTAACTTTTTTTAAGTTTGCATTTAAAATAATAATAATTTGAGGGTTATAAAATTTATATCACGAAAAAGATCATAAAAATTCCTTTAATATGAAATCTTTTTCGAATCTTTGCCTGAATTTTATGATTTTTGGTGAATTTTTAAAGATTAATTTTTAGAATTTAACCTTTTACATGCCGCACTATGATCAAGGAATAAAGTACCATATATTGCTGACTAACTTTGGTCGATAACTTCCAGGAAGTCGGTCCAACAGGTGTACTCCACTCATTCCTTTATTATATAATTTTATAATGTAAGGTTAAGGAAAATCAACTTTTTTTTTAGCTTGGACATATCTTTTTGCTCTTCCTAATGGTTCGTGAGTGATAAAATTTGATGTAATAGTTACAACAAAACATCGTTCCAATGGAACATATAAACTTCTCCATCGCATCGGTAATCAAACTCTCCACGTTGAAATTTCGATATTTCTTTTGCTGATTTAAGAGAACATTGTCCCGTTCTGGAATCTCGTACTGTGCCGATTGCCTTAAAGCCTTTGTTAGATAAATCTGTCAGCAGAATGTACAATGTAAAAAAAGTTATCGAAAAATATTTTGTGTTTCTCTGGATTGTCAATAAAAGATAATAGTTCGGAGACAACTTTTGATCCAAGTGGCAAATTTTCAATTTTCGAACTTTTTCCACCGTAGATAGACATAGCATAAGGATAACCATTTGCTGAGCAGATCCTCCAAACTTTGAAACCAAAGCGAATTGGCTTTCCACGTATGAACACCTTAGACGAACGATGTCCGTAACACGGAACCATGGATTCATCGATACTCATATTTTCATCAAAAAATCCAAATTGACGAAAATATTTTCCAATCTCTTTATAAAAGGGAGAAAGTTTTCCTAATTTTTCACCTGGTTGCAATTTACTATTATCAACAATCTGGAAATACTTTTTTAACATCCGAAATTTATTTCTGGGCATTGTATTGCTAACAATTAGGATATGCAAATCTTCCTGAGAGCTCCAATATGTATTTTCATGAGGTACTGAGTGGTAGCCACTAAACAATAGTAATCCAAGAAACTGCCGAATGTCATTTGCGTCGACGTCTAAAGAGTCTCCTTTTTGTAGGGAGTGCAGCTTTATAAGTTCGGCTGAATTTTCTAAGTAATAAGACGGCAGAATCACTGATCGCGTGTGATATCACTGATTTTGTATATCGTTACATGCCAATGTTCCTTTTTTGGAACATTGCATTTTTACGCAGTCATGAGGAACTATTTCTTGTTATTATTTTAATTTATTTTATTAACTCGTTAAACTTGTCCTTTGCAAGTACGATGGGGACATTTTTGGGTGGATTTGAATTTTTAGGAATTTTATAGAATTTTTTTTTATTACGCACTGTAAAAATTGTAAAATAAAAGCCGATTTTTAGAAATTTTTCTACGCTAAAATATTCATATTTGAAAAAAAAATATGTCAAAAAATCAATCATGTCTTCCATAATAAACGGTAATTTTTTCAAACTGACAGATATTACAGTTTATTTTAAAAAAAATATTAAACATGGTGTTCCAAAAAAGGAACATTGGCATGTAAAAGGTTAATTTATTAAACGCTGATCACGTGATTTCTTTTTCTGGTACTTTAAATAAATTTATCGTCACATAACAACGAAATAGACAAAAAAATACTTTTTTTCTTGCTAATGCGGCAGACGATTGGACATTATCCAAAAAAATATTAACATACAGTAAAATATATGTTCCTCAAACTGTACTACATTAACTGTACTATATTCTTTAGTATGTCCTATGAGATTTAATTTGAATATTTTCTTCTACATTATTTTGTCTATAAAAATATCCCTTACGATTTTTGTTATAAATATATTTTTTTGTGTTTTTACATCATTCGTATACATTGATCGTCGTATTTATTATATATATATATATCTTTATATATAAAAGGCAAAGTCTGTGTGTGTGTGACCGAGTTTTTGTCTGCTCGCGGCACGGCGCAAAGACGGCAGGTCGGACAGTCTTGAGATTCGACACGAAGATGCCCCCCGAGGTCTCATTATGCACCTCGAAGCCCTTTTTTCGATTTTTTAATTAGATTTTCCGTAATTAAATATTTAGTCGCGATTTGGTGCTCCCGGACGAGTAAAAGCTCCGTAAATCCTAACGTATCCGTCCAAGAATTTTTTTTTCGGACGAGCCTATACGGGAAAGATGACACTATACGGAAATCACAATTAAAATTGTCTGTCTTAATTTATCAATTAATTGTGATTTTTTTTCGATCGCCTGTACGCACCCGTTTTTCAGAAAAAAACGCGATTTTGGCCGCGACCCATTTTTCCAAATTGTCGAATCTATACGTAAATGTCGTTACATTTTTACGAAATTTTTATCTCAGAGACCCTAGACATCACAGTTTCGAAATCCAGAACCAAAATTAATTTACAAATTGTAGTTATTTTTTAATAATTTATTTTATGATTCGGAAACTCTTGCGAGAAATCTCATTTTGGAGATTTCGTTCTTCATTTCCGGACGAAGGTAAAGCGGGGGAAAACAGGTTTTCGACGTCAAGCACGTGATGTGTTGGGGCGTTTGTTTTCTATGAGGGGTTGGGTGGTTAAAGGAAATCGATTACTATTACAGTGATAATCGATTAAAAAATCGCATTTAGTAATGCCGTAATTTTTTTGGTCAACACTTAGTTAATATCATATAATTTGTGGTGTGTTTGTGGAAAACGTTTTTCGTCTCGCTGACTGTTGTGGAAAGTTTTAAGTAATCCTATGTCAAAATGTGCGAGAAAGGATTAAATTTATATGGATAAAATAATGTATCGTGGTGAGGAAAAGGATGACAGCGACGCAAATTAACAAAGGGTTAAGGCTACTAAAAAATTGGTAATTACATTACCCGAGCAATGCCGGGACGGGTACAGCTAGTATATATATATATATATATATATATATATATATATATATATATATATATATATATATATATATATATATATATATATATATACATATATATATATATATTGGCATTAATTGCATACACTGACATTGTATTTAATTTGAATGTACTCCGTAGCGAAGTGCGGGTTTATGGAATACTAAAAGTTTAAAATAGTGGCGCCATCTACTGCACGTCTGTGAATCGAGAATCGCATCCTTCAGAAATTGTTAGTTATCCTAATTGTTAGCAATACAATGCAAAGAAATACATTATTGATGAATGTTTGTTAACCAAAATCAATTTTAAAACTAAACACAGTATAAATAACATAGAAAAGATTTACCCTTTATCATTGGAGCAAAAAATCCTGAAAAGTAAAACATAAAATATATAAATTTATAATAAACCTACCAAAATCCATTAAAAAACTAAACACAGTATAAATAACATAGAAAAAAAACATACGAAATGTTATACACATTAATAATATGTAAACCAATTAAAAATATATAAATGTATAATAAACTCCTCAGATTTCAGCTATATTCGGTCTTTCATCATAAAAAAGCTGAAAAAAAAAATAAAATAAAAATAATTTTAAAAAATAATAAAATAAAATAAAAATAATAAAATAATAAAATAATAATAATTAAAAAAATAATAAAATAAAAGCTGAAATAAAAAAGCTGAAAATACAGGTTTAGCAAAATTTGTACGCTCCCGTATTCGAACCCGAGTCATACAAGGTAGCAAGCGAGCCGTTTTACCGAATGCGCCACGATGACGATTGCAGTAAATGATATTCGCAATGAGTTTTTTTGAAAGTTGCTATGGGTTGGTGAATATACATACATTTATGGAGTAAGAGGAGTTTTAAGTGAGAAATAAGTTAGCAGGATAGAAGCTTAGTCTTTAACTCTTCAATAGACACAAAGATATAAGCGAGGGGAATTGCAGTAGCGATTAAAAAAGATCTCGTGACACTTGGTTGATTCGAATTTTCCATCGCGTGTCGAGAGTGTGAATATGCGGTTGGATCTATTTTAGAGTATCTATTTTAGAGTATCTATTTTAGAGTAGCAACACTTTTAAAAAAGCGTAAAATCTACATAAACACCTATAAAGTCTCGTGATCTGCAATATGACGTACGCTGAGCAGAAGAAGTTCTTTATTCAAATTTCACGTTACATCCATTGGCACAGTGCCAGCTGCTTTGGTTTTAAAAGGCAATGTGTTACGTTTCGAATCAATCGGATTGAAAGTTTATGTGCAATGTCTCCTTCTTTAGTCGAGCGTGCGTTACTGGTCAAATTCATTTACCTCAACCAGTGCAACGCGTCAGCCGCTCTTCGTGCTTTTAGAAAGCACAAAAAAATGCGTAAAGGTAACGGTCCTGTGTCAGTTAATGGGCTAAAAGCAATGGTTGCGACATTTGAGAAAACAGGTTCTCTGAAGGTTCAGTCAGGCAGAGGACGAAAACCTGTACCACAGGATACAATCGAAGCAGTTGCCACGGCGATTGTCGACAGAGGACCAGACAATATTGCTGCCACCTCTAGCGCTCGTGGATTAGCTCGGAATATGGATATGCCTTACAGTACGGTATGGAAAATCTTACGAAAGATTATCAACTTCTATCCGTACAAGATCAGCCGTGTACAGGAGTTACTGTACCCCTACCATGATAAGCGATTGACTTTTGCTCTCACCTTTCTTGCCAGAATGGAGGTGGATGATGCTTGGCCGTGGAAAATCTTATGGGGAGACGAGGCCCACTTTTACCTGCATGGAACTGTGAATTCCCAGAACTGCCGAATTTGGGATGACAAATCACCACATGCAGTCACAGAAATTCCCTTACATTCACCAAAGGTAACTGTTTGGTGTGGGTTCACAGCGGAATTTATCGTAGGTCCATTCTTCTATTACACAGCGCCAAATATTCCCCTAGCGGTGACTTTTGGAACTAATTTATTTTTTCGTGGAATCCTTCGTCCCCCGTCTTGTTTAATCTTCCTACAAAATGTGGCGTCATTCTCGCAAATAGATCGCGCTACAGAACACTGTGAGCACTGTCAGTTTAATTATGGCCACCCGGTATATATATATACATATATATATACATATATATATATATATATATATATATATATATATATATGTATATATATATATATATATATATATATATATATGTATATATGTATGTATATATATATATATATATATATGTATATATATATATATATATATATATATATACATATATATATATGTATATATATACATACATATATATATATATATATATATATATATATATATATATATATATATATATATATATATATATATATGTATATATATATATATATTAGATAACTGGTCACATGGCAGTTGAGACGGCTGGCTTTTTAGCTGATAGATTCTAGGTCCTTCCTTTAAGTTTATGGCTGGAAGAACTGTTATCAGTACATTGGCTAAATTTTTAGCACCCTGTGATCTATAAATCATGACTAAAACATAACATCTACTCAGTATATAAAAGAGAGTGAATGAAGTATTTAAAGGATTTTTTTTCTGTTTTTCCCCTGTCTTGTTAGCATGTAGTTCTTTTTAATCGAATTTTCCAAAGTTGTATTCGTCACGTGAAATAAATGTTTATGCACTAGTATAGACCAGTTTTATGCCAGGATGCGAGTGTAATTAAAGTATTTATAAAACTTACATAGGTTTACAGTTTGCATCTAAAAGTATGGTATGAATATATAGTATATTGTATGGTTCTATAATAAAAATCACTATTGGTTTTGTTTCCGATAATTTGTATTTTTTAATTATATATTTTTCCATTGTGTGGGGGGAACCTGGATAATTTGCATAACCAATAATCTATCTGCTTTCGGTTTATCGGGATTTTCTGTGTTTATGCATGCATCTATACGGTTTATTGTTAGGCTAAAACGTTATAGTCATGATATCATGAGAATGTTTACGATATCCCAGAACGCAATGATAGGTTTAAATTTTACTCATGAAAATGTTTGGCCAATTTAATATCCTTTGGAAGCATCCATTATAACCTAGCCATAATATATAACCAGAAAATTAATTAAACGCGGATATCCACGCGTAGTCCTATACAACTGGGTGAAATTTCCTTTCGATTGTGTTTCGCTCGCCAAACCGCTAAACATATCCAGTATTTGGTCAATTTAATGTTAAACTAAATTCATTCCATCCTACGCAAAATTTGAATGACAATGCGTGCAGGAAGCGATGAGCGGTTAATGCATACTTAGTGAATAGCAATATGACTGTCATTTTGTAATCACTCAAACAGGTGCTATGGTCTGCTGTTGGGACGTTTTAAGTGCTTATGTTGTATCTATGGCAGTGGAAACGGGTTCTAAAACGCAGCGTATGGTAGGCATTAAAATTATGTAATTTCTCAAGTCCAGCGTGTCACATATATGTTGCAGTTAATAAAATTTAATAGAACTGGGTACAAAATACGGGTATTTTACGGTTATTTTAAAACTATCGAATTTTTCGGACCATGAGACGCACCTCGAATTTATGGGAGGATTTTCAGAAAAGAATATTTTGTATTTTGTTTGGTATATAAAGATATTTTCAATTTCTTACTTAATGAATATAAAAATATATATATAAATAAATAACAAATATTATAATATCTATAATATATATAATAAATATGCATAATATATATTTTTATGCAGTCAAAGACTCTCAAAGAACACAGGAGGACATAGGTAATAGCACTCGTATTTAATTAAAAATATATATACAGTATTTATTTATTCCACCTGCCGTGTAGTTTTCCATAAATTAAATTATTTCATTAGAGTACGACCGTTATTTTCATAGTATTTTTACTCTTAAAAATAAAAAGGGATATTCACCATGGAAATTCACCTCGTGCTTTAATTATGGAATATTATTACTTGTACACTGTTTTGAAGGTGTGATAAAATAAGTTGCAATTTTTTTTGATGTCTTAACTCCTGATACAGCTAAAATAAGTTTACTAAGGGTAGATCCTATTCTAGCAGATGAAGTTTCCATTTCTGGGGAAGAGGATGCTAATTTACCATGGATTTATCTTCGGTTTTGTAGTTATTTTTAGTTTTAAGAGAACATTATACGTAACCACATGCCAAAGAAACTCAGATTTCAGTCGAAATTTGAATTTTATCAAAATTATATTTTAAACTTTCCCTAAGTGTTTCTCATGGACTTTATTTGTTTAAATATTTTTTATGTACTTTAACAACCATAAGAAAATTTAATAAAAAACAATTTTGAATGCTCTAACTCACAAAAAATCACAATTAAAAGTTTTCTATGCTTTAAAAGCGTTTTATAAGTCTAAAAATTGCGAACAAAGTTTTTAAAAACATTTTTAAAGTTAAAATTCTTGATCAATTTCAAAATTTCCGAGTTAAATTTATTTTTAAAATTTCCGTTTTACATGGGGTTTTATAATTCTTCTTTTTAACTTCAGCTCTTGAAATTATATATATATATATATATATATATATATATATATATATATATATATATATATATATATATACAGTGTGTGTGTGTGTTTGTTTGTATAAAAGAAATCGGAACGTCGCCAAGCATTGGTGTGGAGGGTGGGTGGGTGGAATATCCTATACGTCAATATGGACCCAGCTCAAACTACAAGAGTCATTTCAACTCAGATATGTCTGATGACTCTTTCTAGAAGCAGGTATTGCTTAAGTTTCGGGAAAGAAAATAAAAAATCTCTCCTTAATCAAGCTTTACTTTCAATTTAAAAGTTACTCCTCTGTGTACTCAAAGCATTTCTGTTTTGTTATTTTACACCAGATGGCAGCACTAGAACACTAGTCTACGTAAAAGAAAATCTGTATAATACCAGACTTCCTTTCCATCAGGGCCATCCTGCGTAGTGTACCCCTCCACAGGTTGTGTTCGCACAAAAGCACCTAACGGAGGGTATCGGGGTGGGGGGGTGCCATTTCAAGACAAATAAATAAATAGTTATATTCATAAATTCCATTTTATGAGGGCATTAAAATATAACTTTGAACAATGGCGCCTCTTATTCACGGAACGGCACTGATTTCTATATTGTATTACACAGAAACATAAACAAGTAGAGCAGCGAATATTTAATGACTATATATAAACCAAATGTCCCTTTTGGGTAATAATTTAATTTCTAAGTACTTAGTTTAACCATGTTGTGAATAAAGTTTATAGGATGTTTGTATGAAGTACATATTGAATTTAAGACGTGGTAGTATTCCCACAGCAGGTTTGAACAGCAAAGTATTAAGTACTCACGCATAGAATTTTCAGAACAAAAGAGAAAATTGTTAAAACTTTTATTACTTCCTGTAATTTTTTGACTACATATTGCCAACTGCAACGTTTGGTACCACACACACACACACACACACATATATATATATATGTATGTAACGGCCAAAGTCCAAAGTCTGCCAAATTCGCGAAATGGCTGGCCACTTCTAAAATTGGCCAAGTCACTTGGCCAAAGCCCGAAATAATCAAGAATTGACGACTACATCGGGCTTTAATAAGCCAATTCATGAAGCGCCGAACAATCAATGGTCAGTTTCCGAATTACCCAAGAAAAATCGTTCTTTTCCCTTTGTTTTGAAGCAATATTTTCTTCTTTGACTAAATTATAGGGATTTTCATAGTGGTAATATTATGAGTTAGAACTGGTATGATCAACTCCCGTTACTGCATGATCAAGCTCCGCAAAACTTCTAGCTTTAGCCACTTTTACTGGGACAGTTTGTGAACTGGCCATGGATTGTCGGGCACATCACGGATTAGTCGGCAAAAGCCCGAAGTTGTTGTCAATTCTCGATTATTTTGGACTTTGGCCAAGTGACTTGGCTAATACTAGAAGTGGCCAGACATTTTGTGAATTGGCCAGACTTCGAACTTTGGCCGTAACGCACACACAAACACAATTATACACACAAACAAACAAACAAACAAACACACAGACACTCAAACACACACACACACACACATATATATATTATATGCATGTGCGTATGGTTTACATTTCTTCTCAAAATAAAAATAATCAAGAGATAAATAAAGAGTTTCTTTAATTAAAATCATTTACTATAAAATATCTTCCATAAACCCAGGGATTTTTTACAGTTATTTTTCATGAAATATTATTGAAGATGTATTATAGAGAAAACTACTTCTGAGGTTGCTTGTGTATCTAAATAATGCAGTGTTTTTCTAATTTTTTTCTTTAACAGTTTAGACAAGTCATGACGTGAGTTATTAGTTATATTAAATTGAGCTGAGAGCTGTATATGCTTTGACTGTAATTTGACTCCTACAGTAAGAGTGATGGGCTGGGGATACTTATTATTCAAGTGCTTTTCTAGTACTTCTGTGGTCTTAAATAAACATGGCAGCCTTATCGTTTTAGAAATTGGTTTGTGTTATGCATACATCCTTCGGCCTATGTTCCTCCTTCAAGTAGACGGGGTTAGTAAAAAATAAAATCCTTATCCAACGATATTCTCATTTCTTATCTAAAAAGGTAATGGCAGGAAACTTTAAATTGTTTCCTTGTAATATTAAATTGTATTAAAATTAAACAAAATTAAATTATTGTAACAATTATTATTTATTTTTAATTAAAGGATTTACTCTTTTAATAACTTATTAATAAGGTCCTATTTTTACATGCATATAATCATTTTAGAGTGTATTGGCATCATAAAAAGATGTTTAACTGAGACAATGGAATTTAATCATTAAAGTCTTAGTATCATGTTAATGTACAAAAGACACCTTATTGAAATTAAGGGACTATAAAATATAATCACCCTGCAAGGATAGTAACATACAGTAATATAACTGCACAAAACACAGTCATATTGCTGCCATTGGATTAAAGTTACAGATGGGATAAAATCTACATGTCGCAACTAAGCTGTAACGCACAATGACGTCGTTGTAAATTATACTGCACTATTATTGTATAATTGCGCTCATTTGATTTTTTTGCGATGATTCCCATAGTTTTGTAAAGGGATTTTTCTAACACACGATACGTCTTATGCAATTTAAACAAAAGACAGACTCGACACTGTAGGAGAAATATCCAGTATTATGCCGTGTTTATCTTTTAAATCATATCTTTTAGGAACAACCCTTCATCAAATAATATTATTTAAGGATCACTGTCAACTTGTTTTATATTCCAAAATGGGAACGAAATCAATCTGAGAATGATATACCAAAATTGAGAGGGGAAATACAAACTAAAAAAACCTTTTGGAGATTTAATTTGTGCTAATTCATTACATGAGAGTAATTTTTCACATGGTGTTGAAACTTTGATTATGTTTATCAAATTAGTTTAATCCAGCGTCCCCTGAAAAGAGTATATATTGATGCCATTAACGGGTGCTGGTGCAACACTTGACTCATGCAGATCTTTTAATAATTTCTCAAAGTTACCCTACGCTAACTCTTAAAATAAGAATAATAATTTCCATATCAAAGGAACCGTTTGATGCTACAGAATTTATGTAATTAACTCACTAAAGATTCTATAATCATAGCAATGTTGGTCTATGAATATTGTGTCAACGTAAGAGCGATGCAGCGCTATACAAATATTTAACTATATCCCACAGCGTTAATTCTTTAAATGTAAATAAATTCTCCCATTTTAAAAAGGCTTAGATAGGTTACACAAATCAGTTCACTTAAGAAAAAGAGCTTATGTTATGATATAATAATCGATTAACGAATGTTTGGTAAACACTTAAGTTATGAAGATCTAGTAATTGTTATTGAAATTGCATTACATTTACTCTTTACACACAATAAAACCTTCATGTGATATAAATCAAACATAGACTTTATGTGCTAACTAGTTTATATATCTAAGATACCACAATGATAGAAAATCCGTTTATGGATACTATGTCAACATGCGTGTGATGGAGATATGTTAATTATTCAGCAATTTCCCTTTGCGCTGATTTTTCAGATCAAAATAAATTTTTCTTAATTTAAGAAATCTGAGATTATGTGTACAAACTGCTTTAATTTTGAACAAGGGACAATCTATAACGATTAGTATCAGTCTGTGAACTCTGTGTCAACATGTAGCACATGCAGATCTGATAATTATTACACAACTATGCTTTGCGCTAATATTTAGTGCGCAATTAATTTTTTACTAAATACAGAAGATCTCATTATCTATGCGAATTAGTGTCACACAGAGTCTATAGAAAATAAAATTATGATTATAGGTCAACAAGTGAGGTATACAGAACAAATTAATTATCTGGAGAAGTTAAGGAGTCTTTAAATAAAATTAAATGCAAGAGAAATCAAAGTTTAGATTTTGGATATAAGCTATTTAACTTGCTTTAGAATCCATAATGGTAGCGAAATATATTTCTAAATGGTGCGCAATGAATGGTGATATCTAGACCAATTAATTATATAACTTTTCGACATATCTTCAATTTCGAATAAATTTTCAAATTTTAGAAAAGCTTAGGTTATGTATATAAAAACTGTAGTTTGGAGTCTATTGAGAATAGATTAAAGTCGATCTACGAACATTATGTCAACAGAGTAGGGATACAGGTATTTTTTTTTATTATCTGACAATTTCATAATAATTCTCGAAATGTAGACATATATTTTCATATTTTAATGAAGCTCAGTTATACATTCAGACTTGTTTAATTTAAAATCTTATGGCAGAATGCCTATAACTTTAATAAAATGGAAAAAATGCACATCTCCAGAGCTCATGTAGCCCTGGACATAGGTCTTATGGTAGAGTGCCTATAACTTTACAGAATGCCTATATTTATGGATTGCCTTGGTAGAATGCCTATAACCTAATATTATGGTAGAATGCCTATCCTAGGTTTTATGGTAGAATGCCTATAACTTTATAGAATGCCTATAACCTAATCTTATGGTAGAATGCCTATAACTTTAATAAAATGGAAAAAATACACATCTCCAGTGCGCATGTAGCCCTGGACCTAGGTCTTATGGTAGAATGCCTATAACTTTATAGAATGGCTACATTTATAGAATGCCTATAACCTAATCTTATGGTATAATACCTATATCCTAGGTCTTATGGTAGAATGCCTATAACTTTATAGAATGCCTACATTTATAGAATGCCTATAACCTAATCGTATGCTAGAATGCCTATAACTTTAATAAAAGGGAAAAATACACATCTCCAGTGCGCATGTAGCCCTACACCTAGGTCTTATGGTAGAATGCCTATAACTTTATAGAATGCCTATATTTATGGAATGCCTTGGTAGAATGCCTATATCCTAGGTCTTATGGTAGAATGCCTATAACTTTATAGAATGCCTATATTTATAGGATGACTTGGTAGAATGCCTATAACCTAATCCTATGGTAGAATTCCTATAACTTTAATAAAATAGAAAAAATACACATCTACAGTGCGCAGGTAGCCCTGGACCTAGGTTTTGTCCTTGTTATTTGCTCCTTAGCAAAGCATAACCGTTGAGTACTGAAGAGGAAAAGGAATCCCACATGTTGAAATTCTCTAAATTTTTATTGGTACAGTAAAACCTCGTTTATCCGGCCCTCGTGGATCCGGACCAGATTTGTAGACATTATTTTAATTTAATGTTCACATTAGATAATAATTTTTAACTATGATAGCAAGAACGTAACTACAAGTACGCCAAATATTCGCTTTTATTCGGTTCAATGCACAGTTCCTGCATGGATTGTACCATAAATTATCGTAATAAAAGGCTTTTTTTGAGTTTAAGAAAGCTTTACTAGACATGCCAATTCTTTGTTAAGAAATGATGTGAAAATATATTTTTAAATTTTTTAATGTCTTGTCACAATACTATGCAATTTTGTTACAAAATATAGTTTTTTTTATTGTAATAAACGGTAAGTCTGCTTAGTTAAGGATTTTGTTTTGCTCATTATCCATACTACCCGGATAATCCGGATTACCTACGGTCCGAGTTAGTCTGGATAAACGAGGTTTTAATGTAACTTTCAAAGTGCAGTCATCCAACTGTTTTCGGTAAAAACCAACGTCTATCACGGTCATTGTGGTATAAAATTTTAAGGGAAAGTAGAGGACAAAATGCATAAAGCCTGCCAAACACGGGCGAAACCTAGAATCAAAATATCTAGAACCTAGAACCTGGAACCTAAATCCAAGGCTGCCAGTAAGTTGGAGATGCATATGCTTGCCTTAAACATCGTCCATATGACTTTAAGCTTTAGGCATTTTGTTACTGAATAAAATAGGTGTAGAAATGCTGTGACCACAAGTGAGAAAGGCAGATTTAATAATTATTTTGCAATTTAATTTTGAGCTAATTCAGGGAAAAAAAATTCAGATTATGATAGTCTCTAATTCTGAAATAAAGAATAATTTTTCACATAATAGTTATGTTTAGACTCTTAGTACAAATGAGTTAAACGTAAGACCACTGATATAAATAGCCTATAATGATACAGAAAAGGGTATATGCATGCTGGGTCGACTTGTGCATTTATTAAGTATATGGCGCGGCTATTTTACGCTGATTCTTTAAATGTGAAACGAAAAATTCATAAAATAGATATAAAAGAGGAATTTTTCTATGTATATAAGCTAATCTGCATACTTTAAAGTCCAAAATGAGAGTGAAATTAGTTTATAAGTTCTGTTTCAATACGTCAGGTATGCAATCTTTCGATTTCAAGTGCTCTTCATCAAATGCAAAATAAATTTTCTAATCAAACGAATGGTAAATCAGATTGGGTCGACAACTAGTTCAATAAATTTTAACGTAGGATTACGTTTCTCCATAACGGTCCTCCGGAAAGCAAATTTTCAGATGTTCTGAGTCGCGAGTTATAATTTTGGCAGCGCGCCAAACCCAGTCTGTATCGCTTGGGCAAGCATTAAACAGTTACACAGAAAAGTACAAAAATGCGTCAAAATTTTGACTGACTGACACACACACACACACATATATATATATATATACACTCTGTCAGAAAAAAATATATGCACCCAGAAGGAAAAGAGCTACTATCACGAAACTTAACATGTATGTAGTGTATGAGGAGATAATCAAATGATTACAAATTCAGAAGAACAGACTGTTTTATTAAGAAGATATGGCATGAAAGAAGATACAAATCAGTAAGTAGTAAATCCACCTCTGGCAGCTATACAAGCCGAAACACGGCGTGGCATCGAATCAATGAGGTCACCTATGACCTCCTGCGGAAGATCATGCCATAATTTTGCAACTGGGCAGTCAATTCACCAGTATTCCGGGACGGCTGCAGTTGTCTTCCAAGCACGTCCCAGACGTGCTCTATTGGCGAGAGGTCTGGTGACCTGGCAGGCCATGGGAGTACATCATATCCTTGAAGACATTGTTGGGAGAGTCGCGCAGTATGTGGAAGAGCGTTGTCTTGCTGATAAATGGCACCTGAGCGACTTGATAGCATAGGCAGTACAACTGGCATTAAAATTTCGTCCACGTAACTGCGTGCCGTCAAAGTGCGTTGAAGGACGACTAGAGGTGATCGTGTGTCCCAACAAATCGATCCCCACACTGTCACATCTTGTGTAATCGCCGTATGCCTCTCGACAACAAATGCCGGATCGGACCGGTGGTCTGGCCGCCTCCACACGTATGCGCTGGTCATCAGCATTGAGACTGAATCTGGATTCATCGCTGTAGATCACACGCCTCCAGTCGGTCACACTCCAGCTTGCCCGTGGTCGGCAAAAATCCAATCGACACTGCCTATGATGTGGGGTTAGTGGTAAGCGTCTTAATGGACGTCGGCACCTTATACCTGCGTCGGCCAGTCGTCTCCGAATGGTTTTCCTTGATACCACCGGATGTCTGGAGAGTGGTAAATGGCGTCGAACCGATTCTAGCGACGTTGTTAGTGCGGACATGGCCGCTCTTATGATTGCGCGATCCTCGAGCGCATTTGTGTTCCTAGGACGCCCTGACCCTCCGACGGTAGACTATCCCTTCCGTGATCCATTGTTGCCAACTCCGAGCAACTACCATATAACTCCAACGGAGGTGGCGGCCGATACGCCTGTTCGACCAACATGCTTCTCTGAGGCCTACTATACGACCCTTCTCAAAGTCCAACAATTTTTCGTACTGTCGCTGGTTACGTCTCAGAGGCATCTCTAGTCACAATACTGTGCATCCAAGTCGACAGATTTGTTTGATTAACCCTATGGCACTAGCAATCATGCTTTTAAACTCTCCCAGCTGCTCATCTCATATGCGCATAGCGCGCATACCCTTGTCTCATTGGCGTCGAAATTTAAATCATTTGCATATCTCTTACCAGACTACATTCCTGTCAAGTTTCGTTAGAGTAGCTCGATTTCTTCTGGGTGCATATATTATTTTGTGACAGAGTGTATATATATATATATATATATATATAACAAGATTTCTGAAAAATTCTTCTTACATTTTTTAAAATAAAATTTTTAAGCTGCTTTTGTAATATTCTTTTAAGTTTGCATTTAAAATAATATTCTGGGGGTTATAAAATTTATATCACGAGAAAGACCATAAAATTACCTTTAAAATGAAACCTTTTTTGAATCCTTACCTCCCTTTTCTCTTTTTTGGTGAATTTTTAAAGATTAATTTTTAGAATTTAATTTATAAAATGCTGATAACGTGATTTCTTTTATTTTTGTGATACTTTAAATTAATTTTCGTCATTTGCATAACAGCGAAATAAATTGACAAAAAATATTTAAATACGGTAAAAGATGAAATTTAACCACTAGACTAACTGAGAGGAAAGTTTTTTAAGAATTTAATTCCAATTAGTATGTTTTATGAATATTAAAGGTACAAATTATTTGCATATATTGACCGTTGTCTCTAATTTGTATGTATCTACTCCATATCGAAGCACGGGTATTCAGGTACAATATATATATATACTAGCATTATTGCCCGGCGTTGCCCAGGTAGATATATAGATATAAAATATTTCATGCATTCCATCAAAAATATACTGGGCTGTACTCCCGCTCATGTTCATCTGGCCAGACAGAATGCTCTTAGCATGTTTCTACTGAAATGATATACAAACAATAAGAAAGAAAGAAACTTTGAGCCTGCCGACCTTCGTCTGATTTTAAGGTCATTCCCGACCCTCTTTTTCCCGTGCATTGTAATTTGACCCCCCCCCCCCTCCGTCATCCTCAAACCACCCCTCTTATCGCAGCTGGTCGAGGAGAATCCACAGGGGGTAGACGCACCTCTATCGGGCACAAAAAACATTAAAAAATTAATTTAAAAAAAACTAATTGAGCCCCAAATTTCGTTTTTCCTGATTTAAGTTTCTCGGGTCCAAAACATTAACTGTGCGGAATTTGGTCCCGGTGGGTGAAACAGTCTATGATTCTATAGCGGACAAACAAACAGACAAGCTCTTTTATATATTTATATATATATATATATATATATATATATATATATATATATATATATATATATATATATATATATATATATATTTATACGTACATACATATAGATACATCTATACATAACACTTATACATACATATATTCATGCAAAAGAGGTAAGCAACGATAAGTAAACATACGTTAATAACCCGCGGTAGTTTTGTTACAAGAGATTACCTGAAATTTGTTTTTTCATTCCATTTTTTAATGTTAAACAATATTGTCCATAATCAGAGAGAAATTGGCTTATGAGATCTGTTCCAATACGCAAGGCATGCAAATCTTGCAATTCCACAGTACTCTAATTCATGAAATCCGAAAGGAATTTTCTAACCAAAGAAATCGATGATCAGATTGGATTAACAAACTAGTTAAATTTAATATTTACATCCCATTATTGTAATATTAAACAACGATATTGGATTTTTTTTTGTATTATAAAGTTTGATAGGATACGATAAAGAATACGCTTGAAAAGATTGAGCTTAGAATCACAGGAAAACTTTTATCAAAATTGTATATACTATACTTTCTAAAATTCAAAGTGTCCCTTTTGAAAGCCAAAATCAATCGGAGAGAATGGAAGAAAAATTTCGAGATGAAAGAGAAGAAAAAACAGTGTAATAAAAGAGGGAACTCCAAAGAATATTTTGGTGTTCCTCTATACAGTATGAGCAGGTGGGGTAATTCGCACGGAAAGGCGTTTTTACTTAATGCGAGCAGAACTTTCTATGGAAGAATTCTATGACACACACTCTTTTCGAAAACTCTCTTAAACTGCTAAAAGTATCAAGAATAAATGACTGGAAACTGTCTGCTCTAAAAATCTTTGCTTTTCTTTTATAAATATCTGTGAAAGTTAATGTTTAGGAATTTCTAATTATGTGGAATTTTTCCTCATTCCCATAACTTATTGGAGAATACAAAGTTTGAAAAAAAATCTTCAAACTAAGCATTTTGAGCTTGATTATAGAATATATAAAAGGGCATAGACCGAGAATTATTTTTATAAATCCTATTACGCGTTTATCATGTTCTAGAATATAAAGTAATTTTCTTCGAGCGTGCATGGTTGTTTCAGGTAATGTGTTGTTTGTAGATAATAATAAATGAAAATTATGTAAAGAAAATTCTTGACTGAATGAAAATAAGAAACAAGAAATAGGGATTATTTTCTAGTCATCAGTCCTGCTTTTTACAACTCAGACGTTATTCGTTTTTGATGTTTATAAACGGGATGATTGATTTATGGTGAATTTTTTAAGCTGCATTAAATCTTTTTTCAGTGATAAACATTTAACGTGGAATTTGAGTTAATTAACTAAATTCTAAAGGGAAGAAAATGAAATCGAGGCACATATGATGCATGTCTAAGACACTTTTAAAAGGAGGTTAAAGTGATTTCAGATCAAGAACTCTTATTTGAGGACATCTTGTTACTAGTATACGTTGCCAAAGTGTAGTAACTGAGTACAGCACTATCAGCAGATTGGAAGATACATTGTTTGAAATCCAAGAAAAGCAGTTACGATTTGCATTGTCGCTTGGTAGTTTAGATAGTTGGACTGTTTTGGAATTAGCTCGTTTAAATTATAATTTATTGTGTTGGTAGGGTTAACAACCTTAGTAACATTAGGAGTTGTAGCATCCTCAGAGGATTTCTATGCATATAGTCCCTAGCATATGGGAAGAATGGGATTAATTTCACGCACACACACACATGCAAAGATATATACTGATGGCAAAGGAATATACTAATGGCAATATCCCTCTGGATCAGCACCCTCATAGACATCATTATATAATCTAGATTCACTTCGTTATTGAAAAGACAAAACGGCGAAATAACTCTCTGCCATAAAAGATGTTTTTGTCATCTATATATATAAAACAGTTCCATAACTGACTGACTCACTGACTCACTGACATACAATGCACAGACCAAACCGCTGGACCTAAAGGGCTGCAATTTTGCATGGCGTTTCTTCTTATAGTGTAGGGGTGCACTAAGAAAGATATTTGAAAAATTCTTCTTAGATTTTTATTAAATTTTTAAGCTGTTTTTGTAACATTCTTTAAAGTTGGCATTTAAAATAATAATCTGAGGATTATAAAATTTATATCACGAGAAAGATCATAAAAATTCCTTTAAAATGAAATCTTTTTCGAATCTTTACCTCCATATTCTGATTTTCGGAGAATTTTTAAAGATTAATTTTTAGAATTTAATTTACCAAATGCTAATTTATTTTCTTTTTGTGATACTTTAAATTCATTTTACGTCACGTGCATAACAACAAAATAAACTGACAAAGAATTTTTTTTTTCTTTCTAATGCGGCAGACGATTGGACATTATCCAAAAAATATTAAAATACAGTAAAAGAAATGTTCCGCAAACTGTACTATATTAACTGTACTATATTCTTTAGTATATTCTATTAGATTTAATTTCAATATTTTCTGCTACATTATTTTGTCTATAAAAATATCCGTTACGATTTTTTTATATATACATTTTTTTTGCTTTTTTGGGCATTAATTGCATACATTGACCGTTGTATTTATTGTATATATGTATATATATATATATAATGTATATTTTTTGACATTAATTGCATACGTTGACCATTGTATTTAATTTGAATGTACTCCGTAGCGAAGCATGGGTATTGAGCTAGTTATGATATATATTATCCTAGGTATTTAGACTAATCCGTTTGGTTTCCAAGCTGTGAAACATTGGAGCTAATCTCGCATATAAAACTTAATAAAAATTTATTTGATTTGGAGGATTTAATTAAATATTAAAGTATTTTCATGTTATCTACCGATAATTCATGGATAGAAATATTATTTTCGGATATTTTGAGAAGTAATTTATCTGAGCACATCGAAGAGTATTTAGGATAACATTTTTGATTGATCTGCCAGCTTTCAATTCAACTTGAATATTTTCTTTGTTTTTACTTCCTCGGTCTAGATTCAATTGCCGAGCTAATACTTTTTAAAAAAAAGTTATATTTGAAAGTAACTCAGTTTTTCTTTTAGATTAATGTTGAATATACAGTAAAATCTAATGAAAAAACAGTAGGGGTGATAATTAGTGAACTTTTAAAAAATTTTTTACTCTCATGGTTGATTTCTCGTCAAATCAGTTAATTTGGAACTTTTGGTTTATTTTTAGAATCAACATATGGAACCGTTATGTCAAGCATTCGACGGAGATTACGGCAAACTTAAACTTTAAAAAATGGTAACTAATCGGAACGTACAGTATTTAATGCTTAGAATTCCCGAACCCCTTGTCCGATTGTTATAAAACTTGTTTTCTTTTGCTTCTGCTCGACTAAGGAGTACCATATTCTTATCAATATTGTGATATTGTGAACATTTTTTGCTGAATTGGATTACAGACAGACAAACAAATTATGATTTTTGATTGTTGTAGAAATAGTTAAAAATCAGCCAAAGTAAAATACATATTTAATCTAAAATATGAAAATTCCTAAGTCATGTATAATAAGTCCAGGCCTCCTTGATATTTTCCATGGTAACAGTGGTTGAGGATTTAAAGCAATCATAACCATATGACTTGGTTGGCATGGTAACACCCCTGAAAGGCATAAATCTAATGAAGTACCACAGCTTGTTGTATCGTCCGATAAATGATCTAACAGGCCCTGAAAGAGCAGCCTACTTGGCTATCATGGGTAAAATATATCCATGGAGGATCTTTTCTTCGAGGGGTGTGAATAAAATATGGTGTTATATTTCAGGGGAAGAGGCTGGAAATGAAAGGTATAAGAAAAAGATTTCTAGTGTTTATGAACGGTTCTAAAAAATTTAATGCCATTACTGTCATTGTATAGGTAATAAGTATTGATCGAAATACACTCAACGGGATGTAACATGTTATTTATGCACACATTGTAGACACACACATACACGTTTATGCGCTTGCTGAATATGTTAAGCAATAAAAAAAATTGGATATTACTCATAGTCATATTATTAGCTATATGTTAATAGGAGGATATTAATCGAAGAATGAAATAACATATGGACCGATTAATTAAGAAAAGATAGTATGATTTATTTTTCCCTCTCGATATGTCAACGTGTTCGAGAATAATAGGATGATATTAAAACTAGGCCACAGTTGATGTTATCTCAAATGTTTAAAGAAAAGGCTGTAGATCAGGGGTCGGCAACGCGGGGCCCGAGGGCACCCTGAAGCCCGCAAAGCAATTTTAAGGTGCCCGCCATTCAAATTTCGAAAATTTTTAGATATTTGAACAACAAATGCTCGTACTTGTAATGAACAATTTTAGTTTAAAAAAAAAATCGCAAAACTGTAAAAATCAAAAACTGAGCAGCTTGATCTCTCGACAGCGTCGTTCTCCCCTTGCTTCTATGATAAGTGGGATAAATGCATTAAAAGATAAATTGTCGCTCTGGAAATCGCATATTGAGAAAGATAATTTATCCCAAATTCAAAATTAGAAAATTATTGCGATGGAAATGTTACCACCTATTAGTTTGTCAAACATTTTGATTCCTTATTGGAAGAATTTAATACCAAAAATTTATGCTTGTGAATCTTTGTTTTCTAATATGAAATACTTAAAATCAAAGTACCGATCAAGCCCCACTGACACTTAGTTGGACCAATGCCTGAGAACTGGGAATTCAACTTATGTGCCACATTACAACGAATTGGCCGTAGATTTGCAGTGTCAAATATTGCATTATCAATTTTAAGAATATTTTGTTTAAATTAAAATTTGAATTTATGTATTAAAAATTTATGTCGCATTAATATATTTATGTTTAAATATTAACCCAACCACCCTTCCTCCTCTTCCCCCAGTGGTGCCCGCCGAACTCCCGCATTTCTGAAATATGCCCTCCTAGTTAAAAAGGTTGCCAACCCCTGCTGTAGATGGTCTTACCGCCAATGGTAGATTTGGTTTAAATATACGATTTGATAACGATGTAGAGAAACGATGTTTTCAAAATAAGAGAAAAGATTAGTTACATGAAGCCTGATCAAATATTTCGCATGGAGCATATTCAAAATTCCCTTGCCAATTTTCGTTATAATCCAGTGCGTAGACGCCGTACTCTTTTCTTTTTTCTTCATGCTCTAAAAAATTACATTTTTCGATATAGTCAATGTTAGTTGGTTTCCAGAACGTACAGGTAATATTTTTCTACACAAGGACTAAACATATCGAGACCTTTATTGTAATTAATGCCCTTGTATAATTCATTTCTTTCTGAGAACAGACCATAAACAGAGAGCTTCAAGTGGCCACTTTGAATAGGTGGACCTGAAACACGGAGCCCATCTCCCATTGTTGCAAGCATATCTTATTAATAAAAGCGAATGTTTGCGTGTGTGTGTGTGTGTGTGTGCGGCCTCCAGACAAATCTATGAAACTTACAGCCATGAAATTTGGCACACGGGTAGTTAAGAGTCTGAACATGTGCACCTCGAAGCCCGAATTTTAAATTTTATTACAGTTAATTTTTAATTAATAAAAGACCAACAATTTTTGAAGGGTGAGTCCAGAAATGGAAGAGCCTCGCAGCCGTCTTTCCGCCATATTTGAAAATATTTGAAAATGGTATTTTTTTCATGAAAGTACATAAATGTTACATATTTGCAAAGAGCTTTAAAAACTGATAATTTTTTCTGCGTACACTTAATCTGTTACTTCAATAGTTTTAGAGTTATTTGGACTCTAATCTTATTTGGATATTTGGATTCTAATCCCGGGAGGGTTAAGGCCGTGGCGCCATCTTTCGGTTCTGATTACAATTGAGTGCTTTATTAAGAAATTAAATGAAACTAACTGCTATTGAAATAATCACAGAATTATTTAATAAAAATTAAAATGTTAAATGCATATAAGAATTATATGGAAGAAATATGAGTGTGACACATATTTTTGTTCCACCACAAAATTTAAATACCTTTATTCGTTTTTTTTTAGTGTTTCCATTCTCTGACAATGATTGCTGTATTGAGCGGGTCCCTAAACCAACCGGCTAGACGGGCGAAGTCCGGATAGTATATATATATATATATATAACATAAAAACCCATAAATCCCTTTCAAGATTCTAAATTCTTCTAAATTTCCCTGGGCGTAGATTAATTTCGTTTCCGATTTAAAGGACAAAGACAGTTTCGTAGCGTCCCCTTGAAAATCTCCATTTCTCGCGCATCCTTGCATAAGATACTACGTGACCTCTGACACCAGAGTTATGGATAGCCAATCATTATTCTTTTTCATGATCGCATGGCGAGTCACCTCAAAAGTTTATATAAAACCCTGCGGTCAGAATTCGAAGAGCTTTTTTCATATTTCATTGCCCCGAGAGGTTGTGTCATTTTGTCTAATAAAATATTTAGTTCAACGTTATGATTGCTGTTAATGCTCTGGCCTCGACTACATAACATCCGTCTATCTCTCCGCTGTGACATGGTGGGTCCTTGATTCAATTGTTCCTCTCGGGTGGACCTACCATGTTACACATATTTATGAATATATGTCTGTATGCATAATATGTATATTTTATATATATATATATATATATATATATATATATATATACTTAGCAAGTGACAGCGTCAGGTCAGGATCTGTGTAGGAGCTGTATACCTGTGAAAGCTGTAAGAAGGATCTCACGTATCAAATAACGAAGCAAGAATAGACAAAAATTCACGGAATAAGTGAGAACTTTGACCGAAGTTCTTCACGCTCATTTCTTAAGGCTGCTGTCTACTAACCCTATTGGATTCGCTCACCTCGATGTTAACCTATGGAGAAAATGTGTCTACTATATACAGCTACATAAATACTGATAATCAAATAAAAAGGGTATTTACAAATAGCCTGAACTATTCTGCACATTGAAACAGGATTCATTTCTTAAACTTCATCCACCAAAGGAATTTATGAGCGTTTAAAACACGCTATACCAGATTTTTTCGCCCGAATAATTTAAGTTAAAAAATATTATTTGCATTTTTTTCATAAAAAACGAAAAATACCCAAAGTGTAAAATTTCTTTCTCTATCACGGAGTACAATTAAAACAAATCTTTAAATCCAAGTAAGCAATCCCTGGACAAATTTGTTCCATAGGATCATTGAGGTGAGCGAATCAAATAGTGTTAGTACACAGCAACCTCAATGTTCAATAAGAACTTGCCGTCCTTTGCAGGTTCATTACTTTATCTTTCCTCTCATCCCTTTCAAGCGCTGATAGAAGTAGCTAAATCCCTATGTCAGTGCCTTTTAGGATCTTCGGAATTCACTCGTGGCCAATTGTTTAAATTTTCAGTTCGTCCGAGATCCGCCAGGTCCCTCACTACCTTCCGACATCTTAATCGTGTTCCATGTTAGACGTCCAAAAGCCTTAGATCCATTAACACCCAAAACTGGATCTTAATGTCTAAAGCTGATTTCAAAAAAAATCAGCAGTTATTCCAAGACCCAGGTAAAATCCCATGCTAAGCGAATACTCCTCCGCTGGTGACAGAACTATAGTTTTGTATAAGTCTTGCTGTCTGATTAACACACTTATTAGGAACAACGGAGAAATTAGGTTGACGATATATTTACGGGGTAACCGATCCATACGTTCCTTAATGAAAGCGAAGTACTCACAGTTACAAAAGATATCAGTCTCTCCCCGATGGATACTATATTAATACTCTGTTGGGTATTTCTAATTGTTTCCTTGGGAAGTATGTTACACGCGTATTCCTTATTATTTTCGAATTTGAACCTACGTTTTATCAGTTGGTTTTGTTTCTTTAGTTCATGCTTCAGATTTTCATCCTGTTCGAATGCCCCCTCTGAAACCTAAATGAGCTATTTTACATCAACGTTTTCCTCAAAAGGACATTTTTTAAAACGTTTATTCGTATAATAACTACTCTCTGCCTTTCATGTAAATCTTCTTGAATGGTTCGCATGTACACTTGAACACATATCATTCATCGATATATAGTAGAAGGTATAATGATGTAACATATATAACTAGAATACTTGAGGAAGATTAATGCCGAATTTTGGTTATATGGCCTGTGAACCAAAAATAACAGCTAAGAATAGTGCTGTAAATTTTAACTGAACTCATTTAAATAGATAGACCTAGGCTATCGATTTTTTTTGTACTTTTGTTCTTGCATTTATATGTTTCATTGAATTCAAATGCAGTTACTTGGCGTGTTGTTAAATTCATCAGACATGATAATAACGACTATTCGACAAGAACGGTTTTTATTCAGTTTGAAATGAGCACGGTTATAGGATGGTCTGAGTTAACACTAAGGGATCATGCCATTGCGTAAAAGATGCCTGTAAATCAGGTCTGAACAACATACGGCCCGTGAAGACGCAGAACGTTATAAATCTTAAAAATAATGAATACTATTTTTAGATTTATAAAAAATATTATTTTTAGGTTTACAATATTACGAAAGGGATAGTTAAGGAATAGATATTAATATTGATTTAATTTTAAAATAATCAGAAATTTATTTGTGTTAGATAAAATATTTTTTGCTTTCTTATCTATCCCATTTTCTTACAGACTGAAGAAGCTTTACCTAAATTGATATGGCCCTCATCACAATTAGAGTTGTGCAGGCCTGCTCCAAACAGTTTTAACGATGTACTTTTATAGATAGATTTAAAAAAAAATCAGAAAATAAGTTGTATGCTGGGAAAATTTGGTAGGGATATTTTATGTTTAATTCCGATCTGGATATTCCTGGCTCAAAAATATTTCATTTAATTTTTAAAGCTGTTTTATTACTTTTATTAGCTCTGGAGCCCCAAGGTATTTTGATTCTTTTACTATTTGTCATTCATTCAGAAAACAAGAAACAGATATAATTTATAGTAAATATACAAAGCCTGCAAAACAACAAAATTCATAAAGCCTGTCAAATGGTTAGAGCTTACAGCAAAAATATACATTTCCTGCTTGCATGTAGACTTAAGATATGTATATAGAGGAGATATTATAGTAATTATAGGGACTAAATTAAAAACAACTTCAGAAGATAAATTGAGGCATTTAAAACATTAAATACTTGCAATATTTGGTCAATACAAGGAGTGATTTTCCCCTATTTTAATGGTCTAAGGTTCGTTCGGTAATGGAACTTTAAAAAGAAAAAAAGAATTTTTCCAAAGTACATAGTGAGGTTTATTTTAACTATCGAATTTGCATATGCAATACATTCTTAGCGAATTCAAGAATATATATATATATATATATATATTTATATATATATTAATTATTTGGCGATTTAAGAAAATATTTATTGAAAAGTAAAACACTTTTATAGGCATAGTTACACTTTAAAAGTAAAATATAAATATTTTAGTCGTATATATAATAATTTTATGCCAGTATAAATTGATTATTGTAATCCCCTTACAGATTTTGATGTCCTAAACTACATTGGAATTGTATCACATTTTAAATTTTTATTACATACAATTTAAGATAGACGAAATAAAATTTATATATTTATGGAAAAAAACTATTAAGAATATTCATTATTGAGTCTTTTAGAAAAGTTTCTGTCTTATGCAATGATGCCACTTAAAAAAAACTTATAATTTTAGCATGTCATGTTACAAAATGAAGTTAAACGACTGCCCGTACGTCTTTTCTGCCTCCTACAGTATACTTAAAATAATTTCCTTGGATTCTCCTTTTCAATTTCTGCATAAAATCACCATAATATCTGCTAATATCCCTTGCAATTACTGTAAGCGAATAAACAGATTGCATTTTAATTTGAATAAAATATTTCACGAATATCCTTTCGCAAAAGCGTTTCTTTCGTGAATTGCAAATTTTGTATAATTAATCTGGGAGAAATTTTTATAAAAATGCTGATAAATCTCTCGCGAATGAGATGTAGAAGAACTTTACTGCATTTATTCAATTTGTAAATGTAAAGCGTTTCATTAATTTTACCTGAAAAAAAACACAGGATTATATTAATATCTCTTTCGTATAATTGAATTGAATCAAGCGACGCTGTTCGAAAGAGGTTAATAATGAAGATAAAAAGTGTTTCATGTAACAATTTATAAGTGGAAATGGTTTCCCATAAACCCCGAAAATTACGGATATTAAATTTGGATAATTATTTCATTATAAGACTCTAGAAGTTTACTAAACACCTCCCCGATATTCCAAAGTTCCACAAAGAGATCCCATCACAAACCTATAATCAAGTTCCGCATCGATAAATACGGGGCAATATGTATTCATAATTATCATTTAAGAGAACTAATGATTGGTTAAGTGCATTAATGGGCTTCCTTGAGCATCTGATTATATCGATTTTATCGATACGCGAGACATTTCTGTGACACTTCTGAGAAGCTAATTATAACCCAGGAGGGGGAAAATTCCGTTGGTTCACCCTGAAGGATGGTAATTTTCCCTGGCCCTTTTTGTTTGAAATCGATCTTTGTGTCTCAGAGAGAGGATACTTTGAGTGTCTGTCAGTGTCTCCATTGCAGTCGGTGAAATACCAGCCCCGCAATCAACTGAGAGCCTCGCACACTCCCTTGCCCTGTTATCGGGACTTGAACCACGCCTAGCACTCAAGGGGTCGTGTAGTGACTGATTAAAAGTTAGGTACGAATGCGTGTGAGAGAATCGTAGGTGTAGTGCGTAATAAAGCAGTGTTGTTTATTGGCGAGTTGTTAGCATTTAGCCCTGAATAAAACGAGGATTTCGGTGAAGATTTGAATTTTCCGTTACATAAACACGTTTGAAGCAGTAAGGCGGTTTTAGTTTGCTATTACAGTTAATTAAATAACTTTAAGTCTCAGTATTATATAATTGATAGACCCCTCGAACGCCATTCTTTCTTGTTTCTCTCATGAAATCTACCCCAGGGAGAATCAGTTCATGGGTTAGCCAATTTACAAATGAAACGGCACCCGTCATTTATTGAATCAGCAAGAACTGCCTTTTTTTTTCTCCAGATTCCGTCACGCGAAATATTCTCAACACAAGACTGAACGGCTCTGAAGAACCCAAACTTGCCGGTCTTTCTCGTTACCGAAGGTGACTGGCAGTTCTCCAGCCTCAAAAAATGTTCACCGCAGACCAAGGCACAAGCAACAGGAGATTCGTATTAAAAGATACAGATAAGCCCCTCAAATGTTCAGAAGCTTCTCCAGTTTTGAGATAATCTGATATTTAAAGGACGAATAAAACATCACATAATTAAGGCTGTTGTGTTGTTGCTTATGCCACTTGACCGACAGGAAGATCTGATCACGTCCCGAAGGCTAAGGACGATGAAGGTGCGGCTCCTGTTTTGTTTTAGCACCACAAGGGTCGGAGTCCGACTTGGCTAAATGACCGGTCCCGAAGTTTTGAACCGAGTCAAGTGACGAGACCGGAACGCTTGACCCCGCACCTCCAGAGGTAAATTTGAGAACTTGGAGGGCAATGCGGCCACACCCTATTTTACGTGCTCCGTCCACCATTAGTGAACACGGCGGTGGATTTGCAGCGATGAGCATCCAGCCAGGGATGATCAGATCACTGGCCCGCTGCTCTTGCCAACTGGGCCACCGCACTCCTAGGCTGTTGTGCACTAACCCTATTAGATTTGCTCACCTCAATGTTAACCTATGGAAAAATGTGTCCAAGGACTGCCGACTTGGATTGAAATATTTAAAAAAAAACTGAACTCCGTAATAGAGAAAGAAATTTTACGCCTTGGAGCAATTTTCGTTTAAAAAAACTGCAAATAATATTATAAAATTTAAATTATTGGGGTAAGAAATGTGGTCTAGTGTGTTTTTAACGCTCCTAAATTCCTTTGGTGGACGAAATTTATAAAATGAAACTTGTTGCAAGGTGCAGAAAAGGCTATCTGAAAATACCCTTTTTATTGGATTATAAGTTTTTATGTAGTTGTTAATAGAAGACAAATTTTCTCCATAGGTTAACATTGAGGTGAACGAATCTAATAGGTTTAGTACACATCAGCTTTAAGGGGATATTTTTACCACGAATTCAAATCTTGTGAAGTCTGATTTATCAATTTTGATGACATTTATTTATACAAACTAACTGATTCTTTCTTCCCTTTACCATTTCTCTTGCAGACCTAAGATTCAGAATTTTTTAAACGATTAGGCTGTTATGTTCCATTACCGTCCGACCGCTCCATGGAAGGGTTCACAGTGAGAGATTTTAATTTCGCATCAGGATTTACGATACATTTATTTCAAAGCATGGAGCAGCTTTTCAAGTAAAAGCTTTAACGTTAGTTTGTTTTTTCCTCTCTGTAAACAGAAAAATAAATTTTTAAAGTTTTTTCCAAATAGTTTTACTGAAAAGAATAGTTGTTCGCAAAAATTAGTGTATTACGGATGTCAGCACCAAGAGGGGAAATTCCTTAGATGTATTTTATACATTTTATGGCCATTAAGTCAACCAGTAAGAATATAGCTTAATTTACTTTATACTACTGTGCCACTTACCTGTGTTCGGAAGTTAAAGTTTTACAATATTTCCAAAAATTATTGAAATATACCAAAAAAGTGAAAAAAATTTCAGGTAGTCTCTTCTAAAGAAACTACCGCGGGTTATTAATGTAGGATTGCTTATCGTTGCTTACCTCTTTTGTATGTATAAATGTATGTATGTGTTATGTATATATGTAGCTATATATATGTAGATATGTATACCCATACACACACACACACACAAATATATATATATATATATATATATATATATATATATATATATATATATATATGTGATAATAATCACATTTGGAAAATTTAGCACAAGTTGAATTGATGCGCACAACTTGGAGAGATGCAGTCGGGCGTAGTGTGACTGGGTTTGGTGACCTGCCAAAATTATAATTCGTGACGAGGACATCTGAAATTTTGCTTTATGGAGGACCGTTATGGAGGAACGTATTCCTACGTTAAAAACAAAGATTTAAAAAAATATTTTTAAAAAGAAATATTAAATTAACACATATAGCTTGGCTTTTACTTCATAACATAGTTAGTAATATGCAAAAAACTATTGCAAAAATTCATTGAAATATATTGAAAACATTTTAAATTATTAGATTCTCGTTTACAAAAGTAACTGAAAAATTAGTTTTCTAGAAAATGCATTTAAAGATGCTACTTCCGTTTTTTTATGTAGTAGCTTTTGATTTATTAAGATGGCTATTCTCATCTAAGGATCGAAAGGATTCTCATCTAAGGTACGAAAAAAGCAAAGCAGTTTTGGAATCATAAAAAAGATTGGCTTTTTAAATAAAGCAATAAATTTTAAATTTTGCCCCAAAACAGCCATTTTAACATTGCTAGATACTTTAAGCAAGTTTTCTTACGTATATATTATTTTTCATAACTCCTATTTACTATTGAAATTTTAACATAATGCCATTAAAAATAATGTAAAAATTTTTTTTTCATTATTTTTAATCCGCTTGGGAGATAATTTCCATTAAAGTGGGTACCAAAATCATTCCAATGTAGGTAGATACCTTAAAGATGCGGTAGCTTTTAAACGCATTGCTAAATAAACATGCATAGTGTTAAAAAATGTACACATCTAATTAGGACTTACTCATAATTATAAATGTACACATGATTGAGGAATTTGCATATATTATGTATTAGTTTACTAATTTACACTTAAATTTATTTGGGTATAAAGGGCATTTCTTTCATTTTGTCAATTTCAAGCACTTCGTGTATATCAAATGTGCTAATTTCTATTGTGCAAATAAATAAATTTCTATTTACTGTATACCTTAAAAATAATTTGTGCTACATGTTCATTGTTAAATAACTGTCAGCAAATATAATTTAAATGCCATTTTAGTGTGTATTAAATTCGGATGCAGTTGAATGGCTCTCGGTACATTGAATTAGAAGGGAAAAAGACCGTTTACATGACAAAAAAAATCTATGGATTCTCTGAATGTTTACAATAAATGATAAGTTTATTTCTATGGTTTCAAAAATTTGTTACAGGAAAACAACGTAATTCCTGCGGAATCACACCTGGGACATTTTAAATAAAGTTAGTGCGAATTGAAAATATCAAAATATGTCCAATTAAAAGCATTTTCAATACTTTTAGCTGATTATATTGATCATGGGTATTTGAGAGTAATAATAGTAGTACAGCCATGTGTCAAAACAATTTATTCAATGTTTGAAAAAAAAATTGTTTTGAAAGTCCGCTGTTCCTATAAGTTTATTATGTTTGATGTTTCTAATTTAATACCTTAAGCTTCATTTTGCCATAATATTACTTTTTGCAATTTTTTCAAAAATCCTCCACCTTCTACAATATTTTACAAAATATTCCTTAATACTGTTACTTACTTACTTACAAACACACACACACAAGCACACACATACGTATATATATATATATATATATTTCTGTGTTTGCTGTGCACAGGATGTAAAGTCCAAAATGGGAAAAAATAAGTTATCAAACCAGGCATGTTTGAAAAATCAAGGGCTGCTGCGGGGTACAGAAAGCTAAGTCCAATTCCCGACCTAAATATTTTTATTCATCAGGGAAAATTTGGGATATGTGACACAAAACACAAACATGTTAGTGTGAAAAGGCTTATGTCCCAATCAAGGACTTAACACTCTTTACCCAAGAAAATTAAAATTGGAAAAATTTACTTAAAATTTTTTTAATTAAACTTAAAAAATCTGACTTTACAAAAGCCGTATTTTTATCAATCCCGTTTTTCTCAAAACTACGATTTTGGACTTGACACTCTTTGCACTGCAAACACAGATATATGTGAAGAGGCTACTCCCAGTGGACGATTCCGCCGCCATATTATTCATAACGGTTTTCACCGCGGCCCTCCGCAAACGAGGGTCTTCCACTTCGTGGCCGATCCTCCAAATCCTCGTGTATCACGGTCATTTATTGCAAGATTGATTTGCATAATTCTGCTGAATCTCTCCCATGTCAGCGCCATCTACCGGTGACTTTTAACTTTTTAAATCTTTAAAAAACCTTTTAAACTTTTATTGGCTGAAAAAAAAAAAAAAAAAATCCAACTTCCTCGTGAGCCTTTTCTTGCAAACCGCACTTCTTTATCACGATTTCTTTGTTTTTTATGAGTTTTTAAAGTTTTTACGAACTTTTGGCTCACCATATATATATATATATATATATATATATATATATATATATATATATATATATATAAGAGCTCGTCTGTTTGTTTGTCCGCTATAGAATCATAGACTGTTTCACCCATCGGGACCAAATTCGGCACAATTAATGTTTAGGACCCGAGAAACTTAAACCAGGAAAATCGAAATTTGGGGCTCAATTAGTTTTTTTTTAATTAATTTTTTAATAATTTTTGTGCCTCTAAGAGGAGCGCGACCACCTGTGGAGCCCCTTCACCACAACCAGCTGCGTTAAGAGAGATGGTTTGGGGGGTGACGGGGGGTCAAATTCTAATGCGCGGGAGGAAGAGGGTTGGGAATGACCTTTGGCCCTGGCTCCCCAAATAAACACAAATGGCCAGATGAACATGAAGAGCGGGGGTACAGCCCAGTATTTTTTTGATGGAATGCATGAAAAAATTTATATCTATATATCTACCCGGGCAACGCCGGGCAATAATGCTAGTATATATATATATATATATATATATATATATATATATATATATATATATACCGGGTGGCCATAATTAAACTGACAGTGCTCACAGTGTTGTGTAGCGCGATCTATTTGCGAGAATGACGCCACATTTTGTAGGAAGATTAAACAAGACGGGGGAAAAATAAATTAGTTCCAAAAGTCACCGCTAGGGGAATATTTGGCGCTGTGTAATAGAAAATAGAGTGTTAACAAATGCAAATTAATACGGAATAAAATTACCTTTTATTATGCACATTTTCTTACTTAGTTCAAGTGCAATATGGCAACACTTTTAAAAAAGCGTAAAGTCTACATAAACACCGATAAAGTCTCGTGATCTGCAATATCACGTACTCTGAGCAGAAGAAGAAGTTCTTTATTCAAATTTCAAGTTACATCCATTGGCACAGTGCCAGCTGCTTCGGTTTTAAAAGGCAATGTGTTACGTTTCGAATTAATCGGATTGAAAGCTTATGTGCAATGTCTCCTTCTTTAGTCGAGCGTGCGTTACTGGTCAAATTCTTTTACCTCAACTAGTTCAACGCGTCAGCCGCTCTTCGTGCTTTTAGAACGCACAAAAAATGCGTAAAGGTAACGGTCCTGTGTCAGTTAATGGGCTAAAAGCAATGGTTGCGACGTTTGAGAAAACAGGTTCTCTGAAGGTTCAGTCAGGCAGAGGACAAAAACCTGTACCACAGGATACAATCGAAGCAGTTGCCACGGCGATTGTCGACAGAGGACCAGACAATATTGCTGCCACCTCTAGCGCTCGTGGATTAGCTCGGAATATGGATATGCCTTACAGTACGGTATGGAAAATCTTACGAAAGATTATCAACTTCTATCCGTACAAGATCAGCCGTGTACAGGATAAGCCCCGACCATGATAAGCGATTGACTTTTGCTCTCACCTTTCTTGCCAGAATGGAGGTGGATGATGCTTGGCCGTGGAAAATCTTATGGGGAGACGAAGCCCACTTTTACCTGCATGGAACTGTGAATACCCAGAACTGCCGAATTTGGGATGACAAATCACCACATGCAGTCACAGAAATTCCCTTACATTCACCAAAGGTAACTGTTTGGTGTGGGTTCACAGCGGAATTTATCGTAGGCCCATTATTCTATGAGAACATTACCCCGACAGGACCGGAAACCTGTTCTGTTACCGGAGAGAAATATCGCCACATGTTGAACAGCTTTGTCATTCCGGCACTTCAGCAAAGACAATGCCTGGGGGAAATCATTTTCATGCAAGATGGAGCCCCTCCACACGTTGCTGTACGGGTGCAACAGCTGCTACGACACAAATTCACAACAGAAAGAGTCATTAGCCGCTACTTTCCAACTGCATGGCCACCTCGGTCGCCTGATCTTACCCCATGCGACTTCTGGCTATGGGGTTACCTTAAGTCCAAGGTCTATCAAGGAGTGGTCCAGGACCTGGCTACGTTGAAGGATAACATGTCACGGACTGTACGGGAGATTCCTGCAGACATGTTACTTTCTGCTGTTGTGCATACTGTGCACAGAATGCAATTTGTGGTCCACAACAACGGCAGCCACATTGAACCTCATTTGAATGCAAAATACAAGGTAATTTCCGTATTGATTTGCATTTGTTAACACTCTATTTCCTATTACACAGCGCCAAATATTCCCCTAGCGGTGACTTTTGGAACTAATTTATTTTTTCGCGCAATCCTTCGTCCCCCGTCTTGTTTAATCTTCCTACAAAATGTGGCGTCATTCTCGCAAATAGATCGCGCTACAGAACACTGTGAGCACTGTCAGTTTAATTATGGCCACCCGGTATATATATATATATACAGTGGTACCTCGACTTACGAGTTTTTCGAGATACGAGCATTCTCTCGGCAGATTTTTTTGCTTCGAGTTACGAGCAAAAATTCGGGTTACGAGCAAGCTTCAGATACCCCACAGCTAGTTTGCGCAGCGAATGCCATGTGCTCATCAAATGAGAACACTAGAAACCTGTAATATTTACAACCTTTATGTACAATTATTATACAGTTGCATACATATTATTCTAAGACTACTATCCAGTCTTAAACCGAGAGATTAACACTCAACAATTATAACCCAGGGCAGTTTGCTCTGGCCACACTTGAGTCGCCCTCCGAAACCGAGCAGCGTCCAACCTCTCTCGCTGAGAGATAGCTTAAATTCCCTCTCCCACACTGGTAGTCGCCATGGGTTCTAGGGGATGGGATGACCTTGGTCCTAGGATCGAAAACTCTCCTCCTTCTACGGATTCTGAGAAAACGATCTTCGGATTCTCAGAAAGAGGATTTTGGGCATTACATCCTAGTGAACGATGCAACAATCCCTCAGCTTACGTGTCTCCCTTTAAAAGGGTAGCTCGTAATAAAAGCGAAAGCTAGGAAAATGTGGTGAAAAGATCAAAAATCAACGAATAAAATTTAATTTTTCAGTTCAGCTTTTCTCCTCCTCTTTCATCAGCATCTTCAAGTCTGATCTCCAAAGTAAATATTGTGCATTACACTTAATAAAGCAAGTTTATTGCAGTATATTCTATTGCATTGCGTTTTTATACAACGTTCGTCATTTATAAGCACATTAAAAACATGTTACTAAACATGTATTTAAAAACATGTAACCAAAAATTGCTGTGTTTGGGGGGAGCCCGGAACGAATTAATGGCATTTCCATTCATTTCAATGGGGAAAATTGATTCAAGATACGAGTATTTCGAGTTACGAGCTCCGTCATGGAACGAATTAAACTCGTAAGTCGAGGTACCACTGTATATATAAGAAGATATTTGACATTGGATAGTGACTAACGTAAAGACAGTATATTTCATTATGGCGTAGATTTATCCTTTGATTGATCTGGATGAACCAGTTAATAAAATATAAAATAATTTGATCTGCAGTTAATAAAATTTTACTAGCAAACATTTCGGTCTTTTTCTTGACGTTAACCATATGGCTGTTCAGAAACAGTGCCAGGAATTTATAATATTCATAACCGTCTAAACTAACTGTGTAAAGAAAAATAATTTTACAGACACTTTTCCTTACGACGGAACCGTTCCGCATTGCTCACATTTCTAACATAACATTGATCAGAGGTTTTTCTTCCCTTCTTTATTTCCTCTCTGCGCTTGCAATTCTGGCCGAAAATATAAATTTTCCCCATAAAAGGTGATGAATTATAGACATTTCGTGAGAATCTGAACACGTTCGTTGCCTCTTAGATATCGACTAAAATAGATATCGTGCAACTGTGATACCGTTCTTTTGATGGGAAACACAGGCGGTTCCCATAGGGATAGTGCTAGACAGTGGTACATAATTCTGTACTTGTCAAAAAGTAATAATTACTTTCGCTTTCGAGGGATGAGAGGGAGGGGGGGGGGATGAATTTTACAGATGCATTTGAAATGCGGATAATTTAATAAGAAGAAAATTTATTTCTCACATTGCGCATCAAAACGTCATTCCGATATCGGGTTCTGATGATTAAATTTCTAGTTATAAAATATGGCCAAAAATTAAAGAAGAACCAGAAAACGGAATGAAATTTTCGGGTGTCAAAGTTAAGCATAGTTTGAGATGAATAAATTCTCCGATCTTGGGACCTTCGGATACGTGGTTCAGGTGTTGCAGTTATTGGACCGCTGTAAATAATATTAAACTCAAATTGAAGTTGCATTTTCTTCTGAAAGAGTTACGCCAATATATACAAAATACTTAATAAAAGGAATTGAATTAAAGTGTTACTTTTGTTCACTTTCGCATAAAGGTAATTTTATTTTTCTTACCTCAGGGAGTATTATAGATACCTTTCATGGAAAAAATACATGAGGAAATTTTTTAAAGAATGTTTGTGGTATTATACTATTTATTTATTTATTTATTTAATTTTTATTTTAAACATGTAAATCAAGGGTCGGTAACGCGGTGCCCGAGAAACAATTTTAGGGTGCCCGCCGTTGAAATTTCGAAAATTGTTAGATATTTGAACAACAAAAGCTCGTACTTGTAATGAATAATTGTAGAAAATAAAATAAAAATCGCAAAACCGCAAAAATCAAAAACTGAGCAGTCTGATCTCTCGACAGCGTCGTTCTCCCCTTTCATCTATAATAAGTCCGATAAATGTATTAAACGAAAAATTGTAGCTCTGGAAATTACATATTGAGAAAGATAATTTATCACATTTCCCAAATTTAAAATTAGAAAATTATTGTGATGGAAATGCTACCACCTATTAGTTTATCAAACATTTTGATTCCTTATCTATATATATAAAACGTGTAGGTATGCGGCACAAAAATCGACGATATTTCTACACTCCGAATGGCAACGGCTGCAACTACCCGATGTAAACATTAGTGACCGTTCGTAATTTGCAACCACGTGTTAACATGGATTTATGCACTGAAATCAGGAAAGCTCGAAAGCGAGTTGCACGATCAAGTGAAAATTGGGAACAGTCTCAAGAAAGAAATAGAAGGTGAAATAATTCATTAAGAGAGCGGCGTGAAAGAGAGAGCATAAATGATCACGAGGTTAGGTTTAACCGTTGCCGGCAAAGCAACTGACTGCCAGTAATAGTTAATATTCTACACTTGCTGAATTTTTACTCCATTGTATAAGTGAAGAAATTTTCCCAACAATTTATTATTTTATATCATTAAGTGTAGATATCTGCATTGTGAACAATAGTACATACAGAGAGTGATGTAATCCACACTATATTTTAGTACTTGCTGAATTTTTACTCCATTTTTTGGGTGAAAATTTTTTTCCACAACAATTTCTTATTTGATGTACTGATAAAGTGTAGATATCTTAATGTTGAAAAATAGTACATACAGAGAGGGATGTAAATTTTAAAATCATTGTTGGGTTTCTCAGTCTTATCTTTAACTCTGAAGTAATGGAAATCCATGAATTTTAATCCCGATGTTTTAGAATCAACCTTATGGAGAATACCCCTTAACAATGTATATTTATGATGATAGGTAATGGTAACATTCCTCACATATGTTGCGTTCAGTTGAGTTGTTTTGCAAAAGAAAATACAAATCTAAAAGCGACCATGCTGGTAGCGCAGCGGCTAGTTGGAAGAATTTAATATCAAGAATTTATTCTTGTGAATCTTTGTTTTCTAATTCGAAATACTTAAAATCAAAGTACTGATCAAGCTCCACTGACACTCATTTGGATTAATGTCTGAGAACTGGGAATTCAACTTAAGTGCCACACTACAAGGAGTTGGCTGAAGATTTGCAAAGTTAAATATTGCGTTATCAATTTTAAGATTATTTTGTTTAAATTAAAATTTTTAATTTATGTTTTAAAAATTTATGTCGCATTAATATTTTCATGTTTGAATATTAACCCCCCCCCCCTTTTTACTCTTCACCCAATGGTGCCCGCCGAACTCCCACATTTCTGAAATATGCCCTCCTAGTTTAAAAGGTTGCCGATCCCTGATGTAAACTATGCTCTTAAAAGTGTCAAAAAGAAGTATTCTTAAAAATTCTTTAAAATAAACTGAAGATCCTACCCTTTACAGGGCCCAGAAGTAAGGGTCGGACAAATTTTTTAACTAAACCAAGATTGTATTAAAAAATTAAATTGAGTTAACAAATCTTTACAATTAAGGTGATAAATACACGTTGCAAGCAAGGAATAGCCGTAACAAATGCCAACGATGAACACTTACTAACATAAAAGATTTTTACCTGAAGAGATTCTTAATTGAATCGCGTAGTCACTTTACTTATAACAAACAACCTTAATTGTCGACTGCAAATTTTTCTACCGGAGAGTAAATGTCCTTTGGCCCAAGTACCTTGACTTAAATTCTATCTCTGCTCTAACGCCCGGAAGAAGTATCAGACTTTGAATGCTTGACCTAATTTGAAAATTTTTGCTCCTAGCTTTTATTTTGAAATTAAAATAAAACTTTGAGACTTAAATATGTATGAGGTTTATATGTATGAGACTTTTTAAAGTTTTACAAGAGTTGCAGCAAAAAAGATAACAGAAACTGGTCAGTAACACGAACAAAACATTTCAGGTTGTCTCTTCTAACGAAACTACCGCGGGTTATTAACGTAGGATTACTTATCGTTGCTTACCTCTTTTGTATATATATATGTATGTATGTGCTATGTATATGAATCTACAGTGTTTTCAGCGAAGGAGTCCCTGATTTCAAAATCAAAAATCTCGAAAACAAAGATCTGTAGAAGAATGCAACAAACGGTATGTTTATCATGAAAGCTGTAAGAATTTTATAAACAAATTTTCGAAATAGTTACAAGAGCTGCAACCAAATGGCACTCTACAACTCGTATCAGCATACATAAATAAACTCGTAGTCTTTGAAAGCAGTCGTTGCAATCACTACATCACAATCTTTTAAAAATGTCCACCATTCGCTATACGGAGGTGGCGCAAACAAACAATAAAATTTGCCATCACACTCTGTAATGTCTCGACAGAAATCGACCTGCCACACAGATCGCCGATTGAAGCTCCTCAAACGTGGTGGGATGGTTCCTGTAGACAGTATATTTTAATATGCTCCATAAAAAATAGTCACAGGGACTCAGGTCAGGCAAATATGGAGGGCAATCCATGCTTGCGCCAATAAAACTTGGCTAACTGCGCCATCTGTTAGCAGTTTTTGTAACTATTCCGAAAATTAGTGTACAAAAATTCTCACAGCTTTCACGATAAACATACCGTTTGTAGCAGTCTTCTACACCTTTGTTTTCGAGATTTTTAATTTTGAAATCAGGGACTCCTTCGCTGGACACACTGATATATATGTATGTATGTATACATATATATATATATATGTATGTCAAAATTTTGACGCATTTTGGAACTTTTCTGTTTAACTGTTTACTGCTTGCCCAAGCGATACAGACTGGGTTTGGCGCGCTGCCAAAATTATAACTCGCGACGCAGGACATCGGAAATTTTGCTTTCCGAAGGACCGTTATGGAGGAACGTAATACTACGTTAAAAAAGTAAGAAAACTCTGGAATGACACTCAGACTTTTACGAAAATTACAGTTTTTACAATGAATTAGAAGCGAAAGCTATTTTATCCGAAAAGCTTCAATATCGCTTCACGAAAATTTTCTATTTTTACAAAACTCAAGGGAAACGCTTTAATTTCTTATTTAAAAAAATTCTCAAATTTTAGAACAAATTTACTAATGTTAAAACGCTCTACAAACAATATGATAGATTTTCTCTGTCTAATTAATGTCTGGTCCTCCACAGGTAACATATCCGACATCTAACGTTTTGTTTACAGTACCCTTTTGTGTCCATTGCTATAAGGAATCTATATGTCTCTTACGTGTACCTACCATTTTCGAAGACCTCATTTTCAAAGCGCAATCTGTTGTTTTTTAAAGACTATTTCATTTGTAATAAAAGCCAGATACTCCAAATTAACTGCTTTCTATGATCGAGGAGAGGGTGATGGTGCTGTGGATTACAAAACTTTCATTGTGCAGAAAAATAGCATAACTATGCAAAATTTGTATCGTACATTTGATAGCAACGCCATTCATACCTTTCTTAATTTTTTAATTTACATTTTATAAGGTATGGAATAGTTAAAAGTTTTTAAAATAGACATAATATTAATCAAACTGATTAATATTATAACTCAGTGAGATTACGATCGGAATTTGAAATATCATTTATTGAATTTGAAAAATTCAAAAACAATTTAAAGTGCGTGCCCAAAAACTATTATACTGCCTCTTGATAAAACTTAGCTGATACCTGAATGCAGAATGTTATGCCAAGAATCGACTATTTCAACGCGGGAATTTTACAGAAATTATCATAAAATATATATCTTAAAGAGCTGTATTTCTTTTATATTCGTTGGTCACTTCTGTGCTATTATTCAGAAGCTACATTTAAACTGAATATGAAGTTTTTGAGTTAATATATGTAGCAACTGTAATTAAAAAAAAAGCCTTAAAAAGTTTAAAAGTCTTTACAAAAAAAGGCCTTTAAGAAGTTTTATGTTTCAATCAAGAGCACAAGATGGCAGCACAGCACTTATTTCTTGATCTACGAGAAAGTCTAGCTTCGGTTATGGATGTTATTGTTTGTTTCTAAAACAACTTTGGAAATTTATATTTTTGAATCTAGATGCTATTTAGTATTTTTATCTATCAAATCTAGAGTATTTACTTTAATATATATCTTTAATTAGATACTCAAAGGCAAAAATAAATAAATAAAAAACAAATAAATAAAATAACATTTTTTTTTCTTTCTGTAGTTTCATAATTTGAAAATTATTTATCTTCAAATAATCAGAATTAAATATTAAAAAACAGTATAAACTACATGACTATTTTCCTAGAATTTTGAATAACCTCCAGATAAATGAATACATTTTGCTGTTTATTATTTGCAGGAGACTACAGCATTTCTTATTTTGAAAAGTCTTTCTTTATATTTTGTTGTTAAAATATTGACCGTATCTCTAATTCAAAAATCACAGACTCGGTGGATGCAAGTCATGAACATCCTTGCATTCAGACGCATCCATGTTTGTTGAATATTTGCAATGTGAGCAGGCCCTGATTTTCCATTAGGCCTAGTAGGCCCCCCAAATTTTTATTTTAAAAGAAAAAAATTCTCAATTCAAATTTTTTAATTTTACCTTTTTTAATAGCAAATTTTTTTATATATCCTTTCAAATTTGATTGTTAGGTTCATCATATGTATGTTATAGTGTATATAAATGATTAATAAGTTTTTCTGTTTGCATTGTATTGGTGTTTTAATGATGAAGTTAATATGTTGTATTGCTTTTTGTTATTTGATAATGTTTTAGGTTTCTACACTTCAAATAGCCAATTCTTGGCAAAAGGGTACTTTCACAATGATTCATAATTATTTTTTGTGTGTGTCAATTTTGGAAATATTACGCCCACATCAGTTTTTGGGCCCCCCCCCCCCCCCCCCCCAATCCCAAGTTGTGCCTATAGTCAAGAATTTTCTAAATCGCGCCCTGAATGTGAGAAACTGGTCTGTCTCTTTGACGCACGTATACGAGTCACACTCCAATATAGGCGTAGTGGGCTCCTTACTTTTTATTTTTTTTTTGGGGGGGGGCATAAATTGAATTCAGTTAGGGCCCTCCTCAGTGCATTAACTACCGAACGGTCCTTAAAACATGAAATATTATGATTTTTTCCAAATTGAATAACAATAGAATTCATGTTTGAGTAGTATTCAAAAGTTATACAATGAGGAAAATAAATATACCGTAAAACGGGGCTTTTTGAACCATTTTCCCAAGATTTTTTTGTAATGCTCACGTAAATCATAGAAATTCTGTAAAATGACTTTTGAAAGTACTTCTATTGTATTCTTAGATAATTAAGGAATAGTTCCATGTTAATAAAGCCTGTTTTTATATGTATTTTATATTTTTTAATAATTTTTTAAAAGTGGTGCAAAGTATACCATAAGGGCGGGTTACTTTGCACCACATGAAATAATAATTTGTTCGAAGCAAGAAAATTAACCTGGTGTAAAGTAACCTCATTCAAGTTAACTGCGGCACCTTATAGAATCGTGGAAAACTGACAGGATTTGAATTTTATTGGTTTAAACCAGAGAAAATATTTAAAAACAAACAAGTTCAACTAATTGTATTTAATATGTAAAAAAAGAATATGACATCAAAAAAATTTTTTTGTGTAGCAAAACTAAAAGCAAACACTTGTATATTCGATGCATCAGAAATTTAAAATTTCTGTAGTATAAAAACAAATATTTAAAAATTTCCATAACCATCAGCCAGCTCTGGGACTGAGAAAACACCTCGTTTGCTAAATAATTTGGGGGGATTTATACCTCCAACTATTTCTTCCCATTTATACAAAAGGGCATCTTTATTAACAGGCCACTTCCAGTCATTTAACGACTTCGTCATGACACTCACGAACGCTCCATCCTCTTTGAAGCTTTCAATGACACCTGGGTAGTATTCATTTTCGTACATTACAAGTACAAATGAATCAGTTTGTTTGTTGATAGGTTTAAGCTGGACTTTTGAATGTGCAGTTCATTCTGTGTAGATGTATTCATCTCTTCCATCTTCTTTGCACCACTTTTGAGTTGGTGCAAAGTAGCCCCCTATCTGCTCTAAAACTAACTTCAAAAACAGTATCGATCATAAATGAATAAATATTTAATTTAACAAGATTTAAACGTTATGATTTCAAAGAATATTAGTTTCTATATATAAATAGACAAGACTGACTTTCAAGTAAAATCGTTTCCTTGGAGCAAAATACAACATTTTCATATGAAGATTTTAACTAAAAATAGTACCAGCACAGACATACTTGGCAAACACTACCCAAAATGGCTGCTAAACTAGTAATTATCATTCATGTTATGAGAGGTTGTGCTATCTATCAGATAACAGTGAAAATATCGTTAAATATTCATTAGTTTATCTGCTAGATGGGATGAAATCTTTTTTCAACAATGGTTACCCATCTAGGAGCAAAGTAGCATCGAATTTTTGTTATGGATCCTATCATTGTTAAAAACTATGCTAATGCTAAAGACATAATAGGAATCTTCAGTGTAACAGTTTGAAAAACCGGGAAAAAAGCAACTTTATTAAAGGGTTTTTACAATTTTCTGATTTTAACTGAACTTCTATTAACGTTTTAATTTATTTCAATGTAAGTTGGGGGGAGCACGACCCCCCCCCTTTCCGCCGACGCTGCGCTTATGCACTCCAGTGACGTAAAAACACTAAAGGCCTGTTCACATTGCTGCGTTACGTTAACACGGTGGCTCCGAGATTGTTGACATGACCTCTGATCGGTTCGGCGGATCACGTGGTCAATGAATTGAGCTCTGTGATTGGTTACAATTTTTGATGCTGACGCTACGTAAAGTTCCGGATTCATTGTGAACATGCCGTAAACGATCCTGCAGCAGCGTAAAAACCGTTTTGTCCGAAACTGCTTAAAGAAACCAATGCTATGACAGGGAAACTCCTTGCGCTTAGCTTCCCTGCTCCACCCAAATTCCTCTTCAAAGAATATATCTTCTATAGGCTTTCATTACAAGCAGTAATCGCAAGACAATAAAACAGCAAAACCTCAAAAGAACTGCACTGTGTTTGTGCTGCTACCTGACTACTTAGCCGACTAATACGTAGCCAGGCGTGCTTCAAAAGGAGGTGAGTCTATCATTGCGTCCCAAACATAATTGACAATGCTGTACATTTGAAATACACAAAGAATAAAAACCCTAAAATTTCCCTGAAATGCGTCATAGAGGAGAGTATTGGTAGAATTTTGATTTGGAAATGCAGAATAAGAGAACAAAGAATATTCGAAAACAAATAGACATTCACATTGCAATATAAAGCAATTAAAGCCCTATGTTAATGCATTTCGAATACCATCCAACTTTATAGTGAAGAGGTGAAAATTAAAGGTTTAAAGAAAACGTATAACACAGATTGCTTATTTTTTATACGGGGTGTATAAAAAAATTAGCAATTTTTAAGTTTGTCTTTTTTTTTCAATCAATTTTGTTAGGTCTTATATTTTCTTTCGTATCATTATCTAGAATTATGATTTATAAATGCACCTTGAGAGAACAAAAGCCATTAGAAAATAGGAAAATACACACCATTTAAAGTCCTGACATATCGGATTTGACTCATACAAAACAGAAATATATTGAAAACTCAAAGAATAGGTATTCACATATAGTAGAGAGTGAATAAAAAATACAATCTTCATTCAGAAAAGAAGCATTTTTTTTACATGTAGACAACTTGAGCCATCTGTGTTAATGAACTTTTAAAAACATTATACAGGGTTTATACCTCCCCCCCACCCCCACCCTACCCCACCCCCCAAAAAAACACTTTCTTAGATTTTTTTTCAAGCAATTTTCTTAAGTCTTATATTTTTTCTAATAATATGTATTTTTGATTTATGAATGTATATTAAGAGAACAAGAAGCATTAGAAAATATGCAAAGATAAGCAAAGAAGATATGCATTTAAAGTCCTAACATACCACATTTGACACAACAGACATTATACTATACTGACATAAATTGAAAATCAAAGAAATTTGTTCACAGAAAATACAGAGTTGCTAAAAATACAATCGTAATTCAGAAAAGAAATGTTTTTTACATAAATGTAACTTAAGCCATCTCTGTTAATGAGCTTTAAAAAATATAAGACGTTTATAAAGATTTTTTCCCCATTAAACTGAAAATAAACAAGCATTAAAACTTTTTTGTGAGATAGAACACCTTGTTTGAAGTTATATCAACAGCTAAAATTTTCCAGACTCTTGTATAAAACATTATACTAACAAACTTTATGCTAAAACAAACTTTATATACTAGAATATAAAGTTTGTAAGAAACGGAATGGCTTTTATCTAAACCAAAATAAATTCAAAATTTAAAGAAATAATTGTTCACAGATAATAGAGAGCTACTAAAAAATTATCTTCATTCAGAAAAGAAATGTTTTTTACATCAATATAACTTGAAACCATCTGTGTTTATGAGCTTTTAAAAATGTAAAACTTTTATAAAGATTTTTTCCCATTCGAAGGAAAAAAATCCAAGCATTAAAACTTTTCTGTGTGGTAGGACATCTTGATGGAAATTATATACGCAGCTTAAATTTTCCAGACTATTGCATAAAACTTTATACTAACAAACTTTATACCAAAACAAACTTTATATACTAAAATATAAAGTTTGCAATAAAAGAATCAGTCTATACTAATCGGAAATAAATTGAAAATTCAAAGAAATAATTGTTCACAGATAATAGAGAGTTACTAAAGAATACAATCTTCATTCAGAAAAGAAATGTTTTTTGCATCAATATAACTTGAGCCATCTGTTAATGAGCCTTTAAAAATATAAAACTTTTATAAAGATTTTTTCCCCATCAGACGAAAAAAAAGGCCAAGCATTAAAACTTTTCTGTGTGGTAGAACATCTTGATTGAAATTACATCCACAGCTAGAATTTTCCAGACCCTTGTATAAAATAACATACATGCGGGAATGAATAGGTGATTTTCAGTAAAGGAAAATATGTAACCAATTAACGAAACACTTTTTTCTTCTGCTTTAAGGAACAAAACTTTCATAAAATGATTAGTGGAAATCGTATACCTCTAGCGTTTGATGTCAGAGCTATTTCTTTTTCTTTTAAAAAATAAGAAATTAAGAGAAATAAATTAATGAAACATGTTAAACTAATTAAAGAAACATGTTTTTGCTTGTATTTAATTAAGAAACTTTTTAAATCATGAAAAGTAGAAATTCCATGTTTCGTCGTTCTTTGATGACAAGAGTATTTCGAAATAAAAAAGGGGGAATAGGAAACAACAAAAAATGAAAAAAATAAAGAAAAAATAGTTCTTAGAAAGTTTTATTACTTTTAATGACATTCTTTTGTGAAGGGAAAAAATATTTCATTACTCTGATTTTTTAGCACGAAAATTAATATAAAATTGTTGTAAAGAAAATGATTCCTTGTAAAAAAATTTGGGTGCAAGCGTGTTATATTGAGTTTTCAAGGTATTTTCTTAGAAAATTAAATATCTTGGATTTATCTTCCAGTCTTTCCCGTTTCCAATAAAAATAAAATGACACGCAATTTTACTAAGTCGTTTAATCTTTGTAATTGCCAAAATCAAATTCATCTTATTTATACAATAAATATAATGGTATGATTAACTACAGGATATGTTACAGCTGAGAATACCAGCCGTTATAAATCATGCTTAATGAAATTGTGTGAGTGTTTGTGACTATTTTATATTTCCTATCGCAAACATTATACATTTAGATTTAATATCCAAGCTGTTTTGCGGTTTTTCAAATATACTGGATTTTACTCTCAGATCATATTGCTTTGTTATGTTCCCGCATCTATCTTTTCCCGTATTTATCGTTCAATTCAGTCGGTCCCTTGAAAAACGATAGATCGAGATTTCACTGTATATAAAGCAGTTCCGTAACTGACTTGACTGACTGACTGATAACGCACAGGCCAAACCACTGGACCTAAAGGGCTGAAATTTTACATGGCGATTCTTCTTATAGTGTCGGGGTGCACTAAAAAAGATTAAAAAAAATTCTTCTTAGATTTTTTAAATTAAATTTTTAAGCTGTTTTAGTAACTTTTTTTAAGTTTGCATTTAAAATAATAATTTGAGAATTATAAAAATTATATTACGAGAAAGATCATAGAAAATTCCTTTAAAATGAAATCCTTTTCGAATCTTTACCTCCATTTTCTGATTTTTAGTGAATTTTTAAAGATTAATTTTTAGAATCAGATTTATTAAATGCTGATCACGAGATTTCTTTTTCTGGTACTTTAAATTAATTTATCGTCACGTGCATAACAACGAAATAGACAAAAAAAATTTTTTTCTTGCTAATGCAGCAGACAATTGGACAATATCCAAAAAAATATTAAAATACAGTAAAAGATATGTTCTTCAAACTGTACTATATTCTTTAGTATATTCTATTAGATTTAATTTGAATATTTTCTTCTACATTATTTTCTCTATAAAAATATTCCTTACGATTTTTTTTATAAATAAATAAATATGTATATATAATAAATATATATATATATATATATATATATATATATATATATATATATATATATATATATATATACATATATATATATATATATATATATATATATATATATATATATATATATATATATATATATATATGCATATATATATATATATATATATATATATATATATATATATATATATATATATATATATATATACATATATATACATATATGGCAGATCACTTCCCCCTCAATTTTATCTTTTTTATGCGCATATGAAAAAAATAATAAAAGATTCACCAGAAATCTGAATTTAATTTGAATTTAATTTGAATGTACTCCGTAGCGAAATGCGGGTTTTCAGCTAGTATCATATATTTTATTGCATTTATACCTTTTTATACAACAATACTTTTATCAACTTTACACTTTTTATTACCACCGTTGTTTTCTACAGTTTTTATATATAAGGGTGCTCTGCTTTTGTCATGCGTGTGGAGCAGCTTTGCACCAAAATATTCAAATGAACCAACTAGATTTAATATAATCCATGCTGCTACCCTCGAAAGAGCGCTATTTTGAAATGCGATTGGAAAGATGTCCACATTTTAAAAATTTTCCATTGCTTTTTCAATTTACTACCACAAATAATACTATCTTGTATAACATTTAATTCAGTGTAAAAAAATCATATATAGTTATAAAATACAAAATTGCAATTTCGTATATAGACAGCATAATAATCATTCCCATAAAAGAACATGTGATAGAAATATTTTTAGGACTTTGAATCGGGAAAATTAAATTTTCCTTTCCTTGAATTTTCAAAGTAAAAATTTCTCAAATTTCATTCCGGAAGAATGGTTAGAATTGGTGTATGCACGATTAAGTATATATGAAGGGCATAGTATCAAAACTGGTAATCTCCTAAATTGAGTTAAAGATACTTTCTTATAGTTTTTCAATCAGTTAGAAATGCAAATTTTTGGGAAATGGCCTAATAATAAAAAAAATAACGTGTGAATTTTTTTAAAGGCAATTTAAAGTTTATATCTTAAAAATTCCTAAGATATAGCTCTTTGCCCTTCACCACAAAAAAAGGTCTGTAGAAGATTTCTAGATTTGATATGTAGATCTATGTCTATACCCATTATGAATATTACTGGAAGAGGAGGCTCAATATCCCCACTGGCAGATCACTTCCCTCTCAATCTTATCTTTTTTGTGCGCATATGAAAGAAATAATGAAAAATTCACCAGAAAATTAAACGTTGTACAAAAATGTTACAGATTTGAGTCAATTATATATATATATATATATATATATATATATATATATATATATATATATATATATATATATATATATATATATATATATATATACAGAGAGAGAGAGAGAGAGAGAGATTGATTGATAGATGCAGAAATAGATGTCGATATAAAATGAAACATGTATATGTGTAATAAGTTATAAATGGTACAGCAGTCTATTACATCATTTTTTTCTTCGAAATTACATAGTAAAAATACTGACAAAATTAAGGTATGGATTAAAATTCTAGCCTTAAAAAATCTTTTATAAGATTACAAATACATAAATATGTATGTGTGTACACACACACACACATGTATGTATATACATGCAAGTGTGTGTGAGTATAACTTTTAAGGCAAGAATTTTTAATACATATATTGATTTTGCTTCTCTTAGAATATGCAATTTCAGAGAGTTAATTGGTGTAAATTACAGTGCTTAAGTAAAACTGATTATATGTGTGTATATGTAATTTTTTAAAGGTTTTTTAAAGGCAAGAATTTTTAAATAACATGTTGATTTTGTTTCTTTCAGAATATGCTGTTTCAGAGGGTGAATTGGTGTAAATTAGTCTGCTTAAGTAAAACTGATTATACATATGTGGGCATATGTAATTTTTTAAAAGGTTTTTTAAGGCAAGAATTTTTAAATAATGTGTTGATTTCTTTTTTTAAAATATGTAGTTTCAAAGAGAGGAATGATGTAGATTACGGTCCTTAAGTAGAACTGATTAAATATATATGTGTCATTTCGTATCTATTATTCTTGAAATAGACTACCTTGATCCGATGTTGAATTATCAATAATCTCAAAATGTCTCCCTTAGTATTTGCGCCGTGTCATAACATGAATAATTATTTTAAGCATCAACATGCATGATTTATTTGATACGAAGTGAATGATTCAAACTCCATAAAGGTCGTAAATAAGTGAATAAAAGCATCATTTGGAAGTATCGAGAGAGATGTTAGAGCTAGTTAAATGAATTCTTGGCTGAAATTAAATTAAACGTCTTAGCTTAAAATCTGAAGAATTACGGATTATTTCTTTCGTTATGAGGTATTTACTCCATTATGAAATATTTATTTCGTTAAGAATTTTATTTTGGAAAAAAATTTCTTGTTGAAACTCATTATAATCACAGTCTAATTTTTTTTCTCTTTAAATGGAAAGTAGATATTCCGAGATTTTTAACACAATGGAAAATAAAATTTTCTATAACAACTATAAACAAAATTCTGATTAATTTAAAACTTAAAATAAATTAAGGAAATTTAGGACAATTTTTGTGATTCTAATGCTATAACTAATTGCATCTTAGGAAAGATAATCTTCTTAAATATATAAATATATATATATATATATACAGAGGCTGTTCGCACATTTTTTAGACGATTTTGGTAAGCGGTAATAAAAAATCGTTTGCTGCAAAAGAAATAATTGCAATTGTACTATGTTTTTAAAAGTCAAAATTATCGTCTACGGCTTGAAAGTTTTGTTTTTATTCAAAATGGCGTTTTTAACAAAGCAGTGGTTCGAAGGCTATATTTATGCTCTTTCCGAAGAGAAATATGCATACTCTGTTATCAAAAACGATGTGAGAGTCATGGTTTTGTGATATCCAAACTGTCGATAGGTAATATCGTCAACAAGAAAGGAAAAAAACGTCAAATTGGAGCCTCAAGTGGGACAAAAATTCCAAACAAGTATCCAAGGAAAAAATGGACATCTTCGACTATTGCAAAGGTACGTTGTTTAATGTTAAAAGAAAATCCCCCTAGTCAAAGGACAGTTGCAAAATCATTAAAATGCTCGGTGTCCACTGTAAACAAAATGATAAACGTTGATTTAAATCTTAAGAAAGCGAAAAAACGCAATGTGCATCGTCTTCTTCCAAATCCTATCGCTGAACGCAGGACACGCTGCAGAATTCTATATAAGAAACACTTATCCAAAGAAAACGGAAAACAATTGTCACAATAGATGAATCATGGGTGTATTTAAATGATTGCAATAAAAAAAGAGCCATTTATTATCATAAAAGGGGAGAAAAAAATTTTAAGTACATGGTTCAAAGAATCGAAAGAAAGTTTTTCTAAGGGATTCATGATTGTTGCTGGTTTTTCTTATAATGGCAAGTTAAAAATAAAGAGAGTGGAAAAAAATGTCAAGATTAACTCCAAATACTATCAGGAACATAATTTATCGCCAATTTTTCTGAATGAAATACCATCGCTTTACCCACAGTGCCATCAATCTGTGAGACTCTATCAGGACAAAGCTAGCAGTCACACATCAAAATCCACTGTAAATTTCCTAAAAGAAATGGAACAAAAAACTGGTATCAAGGCCATACCCTTCACTGATATCCGTACTAAATCTCCCGATGTATCACCTATGGATTTTTGTGATTTCGGACTTTTAAAATCTGCATTATACAAACGTCGTCCCAAAACCCTTACAGGACTCTGGAAAGCTGTTCAGGAGGAATGGGATAGAATACCTCTTCTGACACTTCAAAAGGCATTATTATCCTGGAAATTGCGGTGTCGAAAGATAGTTCAGAATAAGGGATGTCAAATAGAACATTTAAATCACAAGAATTTTATGTAATTTAGTTTTATGAATACAATATACATTGTCTAAAAAATGTGTGAACAGCCTCTGTATATATAATGATCAATGGCTTTGCACACACGAATCACTTTAACTTTAACTATGTAGAGGAGCTGAAACACCTTTGGACGAGATGAAAACTATTTCAGAAGAGCCATTGAGACATCGGGGATGTAAAACCACAGGAGAGGCATTGATGAACGCACAAAAGAGAGACGTGACGCACGAACAATATCCATGGAATTAATTTAATAAGAGCTCAACGATATAATTCATATAATTCAAGACGACGACATAGGCACAAGGAGGACACAAGAAGTGCAGGAGCAACATTAAAAGACGAAAGAAGCTAGCAACCCTGCAGGAGCTTGAAAATATGATACGCTTACATCATGATACTTTTGGGAGCAGTACACGACAAGGGACGAGACAACGCGGGTCAGAAGAGCAAGAGAGCATGGCAAGGAAAACTCTCTTGCACACACACACACACACACACACACACACACACACACACACACACACACACACATATATATATATATATATATATATATATATATATGAAATACATTTCAAACCCCTTTTTACTATTTAACACACTCTTCCAAATTCTTCATCCTAACGCAACGGAATACCGTCCTTTAACCTTGGATTGCGACCTATATTGAACCAATATCAATCTATTAGTTTTTCCCCTAAAGCCACGCGCGGAGCATTACATAACAGTTATATAAGATCGAACCGGGTCGAACATTCGAATACCATCACCCCATATGACGCGACTTAATCACGTGTTCGTTTCTGACAAATTAGAAGTTTTATAGACCCGTACTCGGGAAAGAAATTGCACGATTCAGTGCTTTTTGTCTGTTTGCTCACATAGCCAGAAAAGATGTGAGATTTTCGTTCCAGTAAAATTTGTACGAGCGGGGCCGGGTCCCCGTACCCCGGCTAGCCGTGATGTGTTTTGAACGTTAAGTTTGACAAGTGTATATCCAGTCTTTTTAAAACTCCATTCTTAATAAAAGAACTGTGAAGTTTTTGCGGAGTACTATGTTTTCTGCCTGGACTTCCCTCCTATGCCACTTCGACTACACGTTATGGATCCGGGATGTTTGAAGTTCCCGGCCAGTTGCATCGCCCCGCCACAGTTTTCATTTGCCTGGCTACGACTACAAAAATGATGATTTCAACGGCCAAATTATATGTACGACTACACCCCGAGTTTATATCTATTTTCATTACACACACACACACACACACACACACATATATATATATATATATATATATATATATATATATATATATATATAATACACACATAAAAACAATAACATATATATATATATATATATATATATATATATATAATCAGCACAAATCTGTAACTTTTTGTATAACGTTTAAATTTCTAGTGAATCTTTCATTATTTTTTAAAAATCAAACTTGGATGCAACTCCAAAGATAAATTTTTGAAATTACATAACTTTATGGACATTTTTATTAAAAAAATGAAATACTTAATTTTGATTCTACAGAATAAATTCAGTCTAACATAATTTTTGTTTAATTTATATATTTAAAGAAAGCTATTTTTGAGGTAATAAATCCTAATTTAGTATTCGTAGAGAATTTTAAAAATTCGCAGAGAGAATTTTTATACAACAGGAAGGATTTTTTAATAAAATTCTATTAAAAAATTTAAAAATAAAATATTTTCTATTCCATTTTGTTTTGTTTGAAGTTGATGTATTTTTGAAAGCAAAAGTATAGTCATTGTTTGAAACTTGATTACATGTCAAAATTCTATTGCTATTTGCCTGTAGACTGTTATTGATTACTCCTATCCCATCCGTAATAATATATATATAAATGTTTATTTGTCGATGTTGTTCGTATTGAACCATTTCCACATGTTAAGGTATGTGTTTTCTATTATCACAATACAATAGACATTTCGGATCCTGTTTCCCTGTGCCTGAAAATAAATATTTAAATAAGAACATATATTTTTTTTCAAATTTTGAAATTTATGACAGTTCTTTCATAAAATTGTACAAAATTAATATGTTTTCTTCAAAAATTCCTGAGCAGTATTTAGGGATTTATTTATTCACTCAAACATTTGACATCGAAAAAATTGATTTGTTAATGTATTTTTAGACAATTCCAGAAACAAATTGGGTTAATAGTTCAGGATGTAAGTTTGAAGATCTGTTAGTTCTTCAGTAATTATTTAAAAATGTTTCTCTGTTGATGTTGTCTGTATTGTACAAGTTCCCGTGTTGAGGTATGTGTTTTCTATTATCATAACACAAAAGTCATAATTTGGGGTTCTGTTTCCTTACACCTGAAAATAGACATTTAAATTAGAGCAGATATTTTTTAAAATTCTAAAATTTCTGGTAGTTCTTCCATCAAATTCTTCAAAATTGAAACAAATTTTTCATCTAAATTTCCGGAGCAATATTTAAGGATTTTTTATAGATACAAACAGTTAACATAAAAAATATGAATTTGATAAATTTAATTTGAAATACTTTTAGAAAATATCGTTAGAAAAAATTGTTATAATTCAGCATGTAGTTTGAAGATGCGCTAGTTCCACTGAAGCATACCGTCTTTTTTTCTGAAAAGAAATGAAATTCCTTCAAAAATTGCTGAAAAAGCGACAGTAATGAACATCACCATCAAATCAAATAATTTTGAGCCTTTTACTGCTAATAAAATTTTATACAGTAATCAAGGGCCTTTTCGACTAATCCATCTGTTAGTTTCTTGCAAAAATGTTTTAATATTCAACTTTGTTACTTTAAGCGATATTGTTGCATAAGTATGCTACGTTTTTAATCTCTTTTAAGCGTTTAACGAACATCAAGAATGGTTACTTTTAATTGTAAAGCCCTAATTCTGAATTTAAAGTATAAATTACCCTTATAGCACAACCATAAAAGAAATATAGAACCATTTTCCTATCTTGTTTAGATGCACTGAGTGTACCGCTAGGACAGATGGAGGTTTTCCGTTAAAGGCGTGAGTCCTTTCCTAGAGGAATTCTGAGTTCTCTTGGAACGCGTCTATTCATCCTTAAATGTTTTATTCCATCCTTCCCCATCCTTAGGAAAAAAAGTTATAAGGCGTGTTTAGGGATGAAGGCATACGTTGCGCCAAATTTTTTCCAGTTATCGGATTTGAAGCATAAAAGAAAATGGACTGGTATAATATATAAGGCGAGATATTGATTGATAGAAAGGAAGAATAAAATAGGTATAAAAGCGTAAGTAAAACCAGAAAGTGCCTTCCTTTCTTATGAGATGTTTTCTCCCTACAGTTTAAGAAAAATTTATTTTCCATTTCAAAATAATTTAATCAGTTTTACTCGATATTACATGTACATCTAGATGCGATGCGTATTTGAAACTTTTAGAAAATAAAATAAAAAACCCAGCAATTTGCTACAAAATATTTGATTTCATGAGATACCCATCTTCCGCTTTTCATTTGAGTCATTTTAACTTGAAAGGTATCTTTGTGGCAATGCAATGATTACTAACAAACTGTACTTTATTGACCTTAAAATGAAAGTGGTTACTAATTTTTCAGTAATGAGCTACATTATTTAC